>JALGBA010000691.1:0-590577 GCA_023970755.1 Azemiops feae | reverse complement strand
TTTAAATTCTCTCTGTATCTTAATCATCTTTTCTAACCATATATGAATCTTAAACCAATATTTCTTTGCATTAGGGCATATCCACCAGATATGATAATAAGTCCCTGGTTTTTGTTTACATTTCCAACAAGTATTTGATACATTTTTAAACATTTTCTCTAATCTGACTGGTGTCATATGCCATCTATAAAACATTTTATATAAATTCTCCTTATATGCGACTGCTTTAGTAAGTTAAATATTTCAATCCCAAAGTTTTTGCCAGTCTTCTAAATCTATAGAATATTGAAAGTTCTTTGCCCATACTATCATCGTTTCTTTTACTTGTTCTTCTTCCATCTTCCATCTTAGCAGGAATTTGTAAAGTTTTTTAATCAAGTTTTCATCTGTTTTTAGCAATATTTTATCTAGAGGTGTTTGTTCTTTATAAAATCCCATAGATTTTACATCTTTTTCATATCTTGTCTGGATTTGCAAATAAGACCACCATGTTAAGTCAATACCCTGTTGCTGAAGAACTTGTCTGTCTTTAAGTTTTCCATCTTTGTCCAAAATGTCTTTATAATTAACAAGTTTATCATAGTTAATTAAATTTGGATAAGCAAAGGCTTCCATTGTCGAAAGCCACTCAGATATTTTCATGTAAATTTTGTGTTTAATTCTTTCCCACTCTGAGAGCAATACATTCCTTATGGCATGATTTTGAAAATATTTATGTACTTTATTTTTCTCATACCACAAAAACGCATGCCAACCTAATTGCAAATCATGTCCCTCTAAATAAAGAAGTCGTTTATTTCTCAGTGTAATCCATTCTTTGAGCCAAAGCAAAATGGTTGCCTGGTAATAAAGTCTCCAATCCGGAAGCCCAAAGCCCCCTCTATCTTTGGAATCTTGTAATAATTTGATTTTAATTCTTGCTTTTTTCCCTTGCCATATGAATCTCATTGTTGTAGCATTTAGTTCATCAAAGAATTTCTGGCTCAATTTAACAGGGACCATTTGAAATAGAAAAATTAGCCTAGGTAGAATGTTCATCTTAACGGTCACTATCCTTCCTAGCAATGATAATTGAAGATTTTTCCATTTCTCCAAGTCCACTTTTATTTGTTTTAGTAGTCTCTCATAGTTGTCCTCTTTTATTGTTGTATATTGTGAAGTTAAGTGGATACCTAAATATTTAACTTTTTTTAGCTATTTGAAGATTTGTCTTATTAGCAAATTGGATTTTTTGTTTGTCTGTTAAATTTTTCGTTAGTACTTTAGTCTTTTCCCTATTTATCTTCAACCCCGCCACTTCTCCAAATTTCTCTATTTTCTGCAGGAGTTTAGTAGCTGTTTCCAGTGGCTCCTCCAAAATGAAAACTAAATCATCTGCAAAAGCCTGTAATTTATATTTTTGATCTTTTATCTCCAGTCCTTTGATCTCCATGTCTTGCCTAATATTCCTAGCCAGCACTTCCAGTGTAAGAATGAATAACAAAGGAGACAATGGACATCCCTGTCTTGTGACTTTTTTAATTTCAAGGCTATCTGTATAATCTCCATTCAAAAGTATCCTTGCTGATTGTTTATTATAAATTGCTTGAATGGTTACTAAAGGTCTAAGCATTCATCGGCACGCGCGCGATCAAAAAGTACATGAAACATGGGGGTTTCCGGTGACATCACTGACCGTAGACCCGGGGCAATAACGCTCCGCTCCCCGGGTCCGAAATTTCTTCGCTGGCGGGCCCGTTTGGGCTAAATGCCACCCTGGAGGGGTGGCCACTGAAGGGCAAACCTTTGAGGAACGGGAGCCAGCGGTAGCCGGCTCACCGAACCCAAAGCAGCCCCTAGAACCAGCAAAAGAAAGGCGGATCGCATTCATGCGAATCGCCATTCACAGCTGATCTTCGGAGACAGAAAACAGCTGATTTGGAAGGCAAGCAGTCGGGCTGGGTGAGACTATGCTTCTTTTCTCTTTGTGAAGCGGACTTTATTGAAAAAAGAAAAAGCCTGTCTTTAACTTGAAGCTGGAAGCTTGAAGGGAGGAAGGAGGTGGATTTTGTCCCCCCCCCTCCCGTATAAGCGGCGGTTTAAGTGATTTTAAGAAGATTTAATTTGGACTACTTTAAAACTTTTTAATTGGAGAAAACATTTCATTTTTGGAAAGAAAGTAAGATATAGTAAGTGCGAAATGCCACTCTAACTGCTTTTCTCTGTTCTTTTTATTAACTATAAAGATCTTTTAAATTGTGTTTCCACCCTTGGATACTTTTTTTCCCTTCCTTTAACCACCTAGTGGCTATATTGTAACTTTTTCTCTCTTTGTTCTCCGGCAGCTTTGTTTATTCAGCTGCAATATTTGGCTCAACGCCCAGACTTTTGGCTGTATGCCCAGACATCTCTATCTCTATCTCTCTTAAAAGTCACTGAGAGGGAGTGTTTATTTTTTTTCTTTGTCTGGGAGTGTCTGGCCTCTTTGGCCAGCTGTATATTCCCTACAGCAAGGAAAATATAAGAGAAGATAATTTATTTTTTGGGCCTTTTTCTTTTTTTCCTTTTTTTGGGGTGGTTGTGGTTGTGGATTAAATTTGCAAAATTATAATTGGATCATAAATTGGATACGGTTTTCTTCTCTCTTTCCCCCCCTTTTTTATAATAATTTTCTCTTTTATACAATAATTTTTATCTTTTTTCCTTTTTTTGGTCTTCCCTTTGGATATAAATACACCTTTTTTCCCCTTTTGATCATTTTGTTTGTTTTTTCTTCTATTTTCCCTACCTTTTGGATGGTTGTGGAAGTTTTTCTCCTTTTTTTTTAACCATTTCCTCATTGGAATTGTTGTTGTTATTATTATTATTATTATTATTATTATTATTATTATTATTATTATTATTATTATTATTATTATTATTATTATTATTATTATTATTATTATTATTGATATTATTGATATTATTGATATTATTGATATTATTGATATTATTATTATTTATATTATTATTATTATTATTATTATTATTATTATTATTATTATTTTCTTCCTCCTTTTTTTCTCTTTTTCAAATTACATCTGCCTTGTCTCCTGATAATAGGAGGGCACTGGATTACAATTGGCCATCGGGCCCCCTGGTGGATTATAACTAGCCATTGGGCTCCTTAGTGGATTATAAATAAATACAACAATTAGAAGATGAGTGCCTCAAATTTGGCTAAAGGGGTGAAGAAGGGCTCTTCGGCCCCCGCCTCAACCTCAGTGAGCCCAGCCCCCCAAAAATCAATCACTACATATTTACAACAGGAAACACAACAAAAAGATACTCAAGTGATACTCCAAGCAATTGCAGATTCCAAAATGGAAATGAAAAAAGATTTGGGGAAAAATTATGAAGACTTGAAAAATGACCTTCTTAAAATGGATCAAAAAATGGAAACCTTTCAACAGGCGATGACAGACACTCAACAAAGAATGCAAAAAATAGAAGATAAGTCAGTGGTGGCTGATCAGAAACTAGAAGCTTTGCAAGATGAGAATAAGAGATTGGCGCAAGCTAACGCAGAATTGGAAGACTGTATAGCTGTCATGGAGATGGAAAGAGCATCATACTTCTTAAGATTCCAAAATATTATAGAAGAGAAGGATGAGAATTTGTTAGAGTTGATGAGCGAGTTATTGGCGGAATTACTTGGAATGGAAATGGACCAAATGAAACAAGAAATGGATCAGATTTTTAGAGTCAATTCAAGCTATGCAAGAAGATATAGAGTTCCCAGGGAGGTCCACGTACGATTCCTCAAAAGATCTACACGAGATGAGATCTTGAGAGCAATAAGAGACCAACCACTGAAATATAAAGATAAAGAACTTGTAATTCTTAAACAGATTCCAAAAAGAATTAGAGAAGCCCGAAGAGAATATCAATTTTTAACAAGGAAATTGTTTAATAAAGGAGTGAATTTTAGATGGTTGGTCCCAGAAGGATTATTAATCTTTTGGGATTGGAAAAAATATAGATTGGATACTCCACTTAAAGCAGAGGAATTTTTTAACAATCATAGAGCCTTTTTGGAAGAAGGCGACGTTGGATCCAAGAAACCAGAGGAAACGATAGACGCAGGAGCATCAAGACAAACAGAGGAGGAAGGACCCCTATAAAAGAATCAATCAGGAAGAGAGAGGCCCAAAAGATCGAGACAATAAGCTCTCATAGAAGATTGAGATCAAGAAACAAATTAAATCATGAGAGATGATAGTAATATGTAAGTATGAAGACCTTCAGAGCCTCATACAGAGTCACCAAAATAATCTGAAATACGGCTTGAAGCTTAACACCTTCAAAAACCAAGATCATGCGTCGTCAGCAAAAACGTTAACTACCACAATAAATTCAGAAGGAATACACTAGAAACAAGTGAAAGGATCAGCATCGGTTTCTAATTACATGAAAGCTGGGACATGGACGCTGAAAGTAAAAGAGAAGGATAGAGAAAGCTCGAACAGCATTCTTCAAAATGAAAAAGGTCTTCTGCAGTCACTACATAAGCCTAAGACTGAAAATCAGGCTTGTCAGATGCTATATTTTTTCTATCCTGCTCTATGGAGTAGAGAGTTGGTCTCTGACAGAAGGCCACCTGAAGAGACTAGAAGCATTTGAAATGTGGATTTACAGGCGGCTGTTACGTATAAGCTGGGTGGACAAGATCAGAAATGAGGAGGTTTTAAGCTGCCTGGGAAAGCCAAGGGAAATCATCAAAACAATTAAAAAACGAAAGAATATTTCGAACATGTGATGCGACACCCAGAAAAATACGGCATACTCCATTTAATCCTCCAGGGAAAGATTGAAGGCAAACGAGGTCCAGGCAGAAGAAGAACATCATGGCTTCAAAATCTAAGGGACTGGTTTGGACAAAACTCAGCAGCACTTTTCTGTGCGGCTGCTGATAAAAACAGGATCGCCAACATGATCGCCAACGTCCAATAACGGATATGGCACAAGAAGAAGAAGAAGAAGAGATTGAAATTTTTTCAACAAATATAAATGGTCTTAACTCCCCATCAAAAAGGAGTAAAATATTTTATAGACTACAAAAATTGAAAATGGACATAATTTGTCTTCAAGAGACGCATATTAAAAGACAACACTTTAGATTTTTAGAACAACGAAAAATAGGCAAACTTTATTTTTCTTCGGCATTGCAAAAGAAAAGAGGGGTAGCTTTCTATATAAAAGAAAAGATGAATCCAAAACAAATTTACGCTGATGATGAAGGAAGACTATTAATGGTGGAAATTACATGGAATCAAAAACAAATTTTGATGATTGCGATATATGCCCCCAATGAGAAACAAGATCAATTTTTCTAGCAATTACATGATAAACTAATGGAATTAAACTATCAAAATCTTTGTATACTTGGAGACTTTAATGCGATAGTTGATGCAAAACAGGATTATAAAAGCCACAAACAAGGGAAAAAAGGGGGAAATACCCTACCTAAACCTTTTCTAAAGATGAAAGATGAATTATGCATACAAGATATATGGAGAGAAATGAACCCAGATAAAGCACAATATACATTTTATTCAAATAGGCATAAATCCTGGTCACGAATTGATATGATATGGACTTCTTATGATCTAAAGACTATGATACAGGAGATTGAAATAGAACCTAATATTTGGGCAGATCATAATCCAATTAAAATGACTTGGAAAGGATCCAGGAAGAAACTAAGATGGTGGTTGAATAAAGCTATATTGAAAGAAAAAGAATTCTTACAATTTGCAATGAAAGAAATGGATTTTTTTAAAAAATAAATAAGAAAGAAGAAACCTCCATTCAAAATGTATGGGGTACGGCGAAAGGCTATTTTAGGGGCTTGGCTATAACGTACACTGCCAAAAAGAATAAAGAAAAGAAACAAACACAGCTTAGGCTGAAAGAACAACTTAGTTACTTGGAACTGGAGCTACAAAATGATCCACAAAAGAAAAAGTTGAAGACACAAATGGAATTAATAAAACACAAATTAAATTTACTGGAGATGGATATAAGGGCACAACAGGTTAAACGATATAAACAGAGTTTTTTTGAAAATGCCAATAAACCGGGAAGATGGCTGGCATATAAATTGAAAAAAGAAAGAGAAAAAAGACTGATAAGTAAACTACAAGATTCAAAGGGCTAATTATACTACCATAATGATGCAATTAAAAAAATTACTAAAGCTTATTATGAGACACTTTATAAGACTGAGGTGGTGTCGAATGAGGCAATACAGGACTATTTAAAAGAAGCGAATCTCCCAAAGGTACCAGAGAATATGCAATACAGGTTAAATGAGAAGATAACAATGATGGAGATTACAGAGGCGATAAAAAGGCAAAAGAAGGATAAAACTCCGGGACCGGATGGTCTCCCTGCAGAATTCTATACAGCTCTACAAGACATTGTTAGCCCGATTTTGAAAGACCTTTGTAACAAAGCTCTCTCAGAGACAAAAATACCAAATTCATGGATAGAAGCCAACATTTCCCTCATACCTAAAGAAGACACTGATCTTACACAAATCAAAAATTATAGACCAATATTGTTGTTAAATGTGAATTATAAAATATTCACTGCAATATTGGCAGAAAGAATGAAGAAATTCTTGACTGAATTTATTCACTCGGACCAAAATGGCTTTCTCCCAAAAAGGCAGATAAAAAATAATTTAAGGATTATTTTAAATGTTTTGGAATATTACGAAAATCATCCGGGGAAACAATTGGCGCTTATATTTCTTGATGCACAAAAAGCTCTTGATAATCTTAATTGACAATTTATGTTCCAACAGTTGAAGGAGATGGAGTTTGGTGAAAACTTTATAAACGCAATTCAAGCAATTTATAATAAACAATCAGCAAGGATACTTTTGAATGGAGATTATACAGATAGCCTTGAAATTAAAAAAGTCACAAGACAGGGATGTCCATTGTCTCCTTTGTTATTCATTCTTACACTGGAAGTGCTGGCTAGGAATATTAGGCAAGACATGGAGATCAAAGGACTGGAGATAAAAGATCAAAAATATAAATTACAGGCTTTTGCAGATGATTTAGTTTTCATTTTGGAGGAGCCACTGGAAACAGCTACTAAACTCCTGCAGAAAATAGAGAAATTTGGAGAAGTGGCGGGGTTGAAGATAAATAGGGAAAAGACTAAAGTACTAACGAAAAATTTAACAGACAAACAAAAAATCCAATTTGCTAATAAGACAAATCTTCAAATAGCTAAAAAAAGTTAAATATTTAGGTATCCACTTAACTTCACAATATACAACAATAAAAGAGGACAACTATGAGAGACTACTAAAACAAATAAAAGTGGACTTGGAGAAATGGAAAAATCTTCAATTATCATTGCTAGGAAGGATAGTGACCGTTAAGATGAACATTCTACCTAGGCTAATTTTTCTATTTCAAATGGTCCCTGTTAAATTGAGCCAGAAATTCTTTGATGAACTAAATGCTACAACAATGAGATTCATATGGCAAGGGAAAAAAGCAAGAATTAAAATCAAATTATTACAAGATTCCAAAGATAGAGGGGGCTTTGGGCTTCCGGATTGGAGACTTTATTACCAGGCAACCATTTTGCTTTGGCTCAAAGAATGGATTACACTGAGAAATAAACGACTTCTTTATTTAGAGGGACATGATTTGCAATTAGGTTGGCATGCGTTTTTGTGGTATGAGAAAAATAAAGTACATAAATATTTTCAAAATCATGCCATAAGGAATGTATTGCTCTCAGAGTGGGAAAGAATTAAACACAAAATTTACATGAAAATATCTGAGTGGCTTTCGACAATGGAAGCCTTTGCTTATCCAAATTTAATTAACTATGATAAACTTGTTAATTATAAAGACATTTTGGACAAAGATGGAAAACTTAAAGACAGACAAGTTCTTCAGCAACAGGGTATTGACTTAACATGGTGGTCTTATTTGCAAATCCAGACAAGATATGAAAAAGATGTAAAATCTATGGGATTTTATAAAGAACAAACACCTCTAGATAAAATATTGCTAAAAACAGATGAAAACTTGATTAAAAAACTTTACAAATTCCTGCTAAGATGGAAGATGGAAGAAGAACAAGTAAAAGAAACGATGATAGTATGGGCAAAGAACTTTCAATATTCTATAGATTTAGAAGACTGGCAAAAACTTTGGGATTGAAATATTTAACTTACTAAAGCAGTCGCATATAAGGAGAATTTATATAAAATGTTTTATAGATGGCATATGACACCAGTCAGATTAGAGAAAATGTTTAAAAATGTATCAAATACTTGTTGGAAATGTAAACAAAAACCAGGGACTTATTATCATATCTGGTGGATATGCCCTAATGCAAAGAAATATTGGTTTAAGATTCATATATGGTTAGAAAAGATGATTAAGATACAGAGAGAATTTAAACCGGAACTGTTTTTACTAGGAATACTAGAAGCTAATTATGGAAAAGAGAACAAATACTTAATTTTACATGTATTAACAGCCGCGAGAATAGCATTTGCCCAATTCTGGAAAAATGAAAAGTTACCACCTGATCAGATTATTATTACGAAAATATTGGAATGTGCAGAAATGGATAGATTAACTTTAAAAATCAAAGAGAAAGAAGACACAATTTATTTTAAAACATGGGGAAAATTCTATCAATGGTTAGGAATATGACAGAATGAAAAAAGGTTATGAAATTAAATAGGATATATGATTTTTTTAACTTAATTTTTATGTTAACTGTTTGCGTTGAATACTCTTATTTATAAGTAATTAAAATTAATAAGCAATATATTAGTATTTACAAGTTATTATTTTCAGTTAGTAATATATTATCAATAGTATATTAATTATTGTTATTCATAGAATGAATGATATGTATTGGTAATTTTTTTATTAATATTAGTGATAAACTTATTTACTATAGCTTTTTAGTATTATGTTAACTATGCATATTTAACATGTATACCTGGACGATAGTCTGCTTGTTAAAGCATTGATTCATTGTTGGGGGTAACCCCATTATTGTACCTATCCCTACCCTTGGTCTAACCCTTGTCTTTTACCCTATGTTATACCTTCCTCCTTCCCATCCCTATAAAAATCTAATAAAAGATATTTTAAAAAAAAAGTACATGAAACATGAAATACAAAGCCTCAAACAGGAACAGGAAACAACCTAAAGAGCCCCAGAAGGTATAAAAACCCACCACTCCCAGCAACATGTGGTCAGCTTTCCCAGAGCCAAACTTCTGTCTGGCTCTGCTCTTCAATAAACTCAAACCTTCATCCTAAAGCAGTCTCCATTTTGTTTATTTCCGGATTGGACTGGACCCTGATAAAGATTTTTCTTTCAACAGATCTAAAATCATTTCTCAAGTTACAAAAATTCAGATGTTCCTAAGAAAGATAAATGTGGAAGGACACATCCAAACTGGCAAATTAAAGAGAGATTTCCTACGCAATCCACAACATCCTTCTTTCTACCTCATGCTTCAAGATATTTTTCTTATAAATCCCATTTAGGGAAGAAATTGGACACCATTAAAATTAAGACTAAACAATCAAATTTACATGTGTCTTTAATATGCATATTGATCAAAGTTTCCCTATGGTGTCACCCACCATCCTGAATGGAGATGGTCCCCTCTGGACAAGGAATGCAGTCGTAGCAGCAAACTGGCTCTCCTCGAGCCTGCTTGACAAATCCAGGATGGCATTTTTCCACACATTTAGACTGAGGCAAAGACTAAACAGAAAAAGAAGAAATGCCAAAAAAAATATGTTAGGACTCACCATCCATGTATGATGGAGGTAGACATGAAAATTAGCCAAGTTGTCTCTGGGCTTCACGTAAGCAAATATGAAATCTCTGACCCCTTCCAAATGGTTGCAGGAGGTACAATTGCAGGCAGATGCCTCATTCAGTTCCTCCATTTTTCTTCTGATTACGATAAAGTACCTTTCTATTTAACAAAGTCTGGATGGATGAAATTGAGAAAAGATTTAATGTTAAGTGGCAACGGGTGGGTTCCTCCTAAAAGTGGAATTAACATGCATTCCTCCATTCTTCATAAATGCTTGATTTTAAAATATCCACAAATACTAAATGTTAGAGTGAACTTTATTGTAAAATATATATAAATTTTTCATTTCATTGGATTTATTAAATAAGAATAAAACTGTGAGGAAGAAAGAAACTTTTGACCAACAAGATCTGGAAAGGTTTCTTCTGGAGTACATAATACATTGCAAAGCTGCTTCCCTTTGAAAGCAGTCCAGAATTATCTCCTGTTAAGATAAAAAGGGAAATTTCCTTACAGATAACGGCTGTCAACCTTAAAGATGTTGTTTATTTGTATATATATTTGTTCACTTTATATGGCTGCCATGCTGGTGAACTAAAACTAAAACTGGATGACTAGTTTCTAAAACTATAGTCAGGCATTTTTTGATGCACCACATGGGTCATGAGTGTCAGCCTTATGTGTGAAAGGGATATTCAACACAAGGTATGCAACACAAGGTCCTTTCTGTTGAGAGAATACAATTAGGTGACACAATCTGACAGGGAAACACAAACTCAAATTTATTATTAGTTTGATTTGTAGCCTCTCAGTGTGTCCTAAGGCAGCTACCAATCAAGATAAACAGTTGCATTCAAGGGATTTTCAGATGAAGTGCACTCTTACAAGCCAATGCCCAAATCAAAGTAATATTTCCCTCAAAATATCAAAAAAAATTTTTGCACCAAAGCAATGTTTCAATACTTCAGTTTTCAAGCCATTTTCATGGGCAGCAAATAAATTTAATCAATCAATCCATAAATGAGCTCACATCAGATAAGTCATTATTATTTCAGTTTAAGTGAAAGCCTTGGACCTCCTTCCTAAATTCCACTATCCCAGTGGGATTAGAGAGAGGCAGTTATAAGCATGTTCTCAGCTGATTAAAAACATCCCAGTTTATAAGCCTGCAATTTTGGGAGACCCCTGACTCCAATCAAGGCAAGATGAAGCTTATTTAACAATTGGACCAACAGGACCTCCATCCAGTCTTGATTCCATTTATTGGATTCAGTCCAAATCTGAACTCAGGGACTGGTCAACAGAATTGCCTCCATCATTGATATTTGAAGATAAAAAAACTAATGAACCTGAAGCTCTTAACACCAAAATCTCCAGCATATGAGGCGCTGTCTCACCAGTTTTATGGTGATACTAAAATGCCGAAGGGACACTAAATGGCAATGATTTGTGTCCTAAATAATAATCACCCCATATTTACAACAGGATTCGGCATGACAGCAACAGAAGGGAAACCTTGGTCAATAGAACTGAAGCATGCTTATCTGCCTAAGAAAATTATAGAGGTTTTACTCCACACATTCAATTCTAGGTGAAGGTTACCCACTTTTTTGACTGGGTTTAATAATAATAATAATAATAATAATAATAAAGTTGGAAGGGACCTTGGAGGTCATCGAGTCCAACCCCCTGCTCAGGCAGGAAACCCTATACCATTTCGGACATGTGGCTGTCCAGTCTCTTTAAAACTTCCAGTGTTGGAGCATTCACCGCTTCTGGAGCAGGTTGTTCCACTGGTTAATTGTTCTAACTGTCAGGAAGTTTCTCTCCTCAGTTTCCAGGTTGCTTCTCTCCTTGACTAGTTTTTCCATCCATTACTTCTTGTCCTGCCCTCAGGCGCCTTGGAGAAGCGCTTGACTCCCTCTTCTTTGTGGCAACCCTGAGATATTGGAATCTGCTATCATGTCACCCTAGTCCTTCTTTTTCATTAAACTAGACATACCCAATTCCAGTAAACGTTCCTGATATGCTTTAGCCTCCAGTCCCCTAATCATCTTTGTTGCCCTTCTCTGCACTCTTTCTAGAGTCTCAACATCTTTTTTACATCGTGGTGACCAAAACTGGATGCAGTATTCCAAGTGTGGCCTTACCAAGGCATTGTAAAGTGGTATTAATACTTCACGTGATCTTGATTCTATCCCTCTGTTAATGCAGCCCAGCACTGTGTTGGCTTTTTTGGCAGCTGCAGCACACTGCTGGCTCATATTTAAGTGATTGTCCACTAGGACTCCAAGATCCCTCTCACAGTTACTACTATTGAGCAAGGTACCCCCTATACTATACCTGTACATTTGGTTTTTCTTGCCTAAATGTAGAACCTTACTTTTTTCACCATTAGCCCACTTCAAACGGCTTTGGGAAAAAGAGAAAGGACACCAATATTTTCCCCACCTTGTTGAGCAACTTTAACTGTGACAAAGCATCTTGGTTGATGGTAAGTCTCTGTCTTTCAAAACTCCCCATTTGCTTGTCGATAGAATCCTCCTTGGGGAAAAATGCCCTACTAATGAACTTCAGATCTGCTGCTACGTCTCCATTCTGATCCAAGTACACTTTTAGCATGGAAAGATTGTACAATTCCCTCTTCTTTAGAAATGAATAGAACTAGAATGGAAACATCCAAGAATGTAAAAGCAGAAATCTTGGTTTCTTATCTCTTACCACTTTTTACATTTGAATCTTTCTTCTATGGTTGTTTAACTTGCAAATATTGTGAGTTGGCAGAACAAGTGTTACCATTATCTTCAAAATTGAAGTACAAAGATTCAGCAATATTTCTAAATCATGTAGTATACTGATAAAATGTATATTGACAAAATGTAATTGACAAAAATTGTCAATCATATATAAAAATCTAGCAAAGGTCAGCAACCAAGTAAACAAAATACACAAATAACTAGAGTATTCATAAACAACTGTCTCAAAAATTGTACTCAAATAAATATTAATATTACTGATAAAATTGGGGAGTTACAAAAAACAATTACACTTTGGTCATTATTTCTTCTATATTTTCATTAATAAAGGAAGTAGATACTGTAAATCATGATTTTGTAATGAAAAAATTATAATAACAAAGTTATTTTGGTCACCTTTAAAAATTCCCAGCTTCTCTCAGGTCCCTATAGATTCCTGTCAGGATGCTGCCATCCTGATGGGAGTGGGGACCTTTGGAGCTCTCCTGTGATGTGTTTAGCTTTGCTTTGTTGATTGAATAAAAATTCAAAAAAAATTATTGATAAATGTAATAATGATGTTTTTACTGAGTTGATGTAATAGGAACTGTATTAGCTTAAATACGAGACAGTAGATGTTAAGGGAAAAAGAGAGGAAATATTTGATGTTGTAACTTGAGATTTGTACTAAAGATTTTTATATGTTATCAAACTATTGATTAACCCAGCCACCACGTTGCTTTTTAAATACTTAAATGTAAAATTGGAAAACTAATAAAATATTATTTTAAAAAAAGGGATCCCAGATTCCAGACAGGAAGAGAGTTTGGACCCTGGGAAGAAGAGGAAGATTTTGTAAATCTGAGAGTCTAGAATAAATAAGGAGGATCCTAATGAATGAAATGAAAGGGGGGTCCTGGCATCTCCCTCCCATGGAAGCCCCTCCCTTTTGCACTCAGTTCTCTGGCCGATCGCACTCTTCGGCCTGGCTGCCTCGTAGTTGTACACCTGGTAGTTGAGTCAGCAGAAGCCATCCACTCAGCTACTCGTGTACTGCATGCCAACCTTATCGCTGTTCCAAGCCTCGGCATCCACCTTCCCCAACTCCACGAACTCCCCGCGGTCGCTGTCAAAGTGGGTGAACTCCTGCTGGTTGTAGAAGACCCGGTACAGGAACTGCACCCGCTGTGTCCCGTTGGAGAAGAGGCACTCGGACTTCATCTGGAAGAAGAAATGGGCTGTAGGGAGGAGGAGGAGAAGGGCCATCAGAAGTGTGGGAAGTCAGCCCTTCCCCCCAGAGAAGGAAATATTAAAAGGGCAGAATCTTATATTTCCTCAAAGGATCTTAAAGAGGCAGAAAAGCATGCCCAGTTTTTTCTTAATAGCCCCAAGTCTCCATCCCCCAAGCAGAAACCAGCTCTGTAGAAATGCAGATGTAATAATCCATTCAGGAAGGTTGGAGCCCTCCAGTTAGAAGCTTAGGAAGACAAAGACACCTAAAATCTACATACCCCACCCAAACTCTAAGACAAGACATAATAGGTTCTGTTGTGGGGGATCACTATGAGATCCAGGAGGTGCTCGACTCCTGTGTCCACAGAGGTCATGTACAATACCTGGTGAGATGGGAGGGATACCCAGTGTCAGAGGCCTCCTGGGGTGGGGGCAGCGGACATCGAAGCCCCCCAGCTGCTGAGGCGGTATCATCGCCGGTACCCTCATAAGCCAAGAGGGGGGTAGACTTTATAGACCATTATAGTAACTGTTTGATCATCTGTCTCTCCTTGCCTTCCAGGAGGAGCCCTGGTAGAGGGGGCCACCTGTCAAGCCCTCCGGGCTTGACATGGATGGGTGGGGGGGGCAAGGACGGCGTGCGGGGTGGAGAGGAAAGCCGGCGGCCACCACCGACAAGCCTACTTGCCTTCTGCCGGTGTGGGCATCGGTACCGGGTGGCCCAGCTGTCGGGTGCAGCGCTGAACAGCTGACGGACCGGCGCGGTGGGACAGCTTCTTCCTCGGCCGCTGAACAGCTGATGGGCCAAGGAACCGCCACACAGCTGGGGACCTGACGGCCGGCAGGCTGCTTCTTCCCTGGCCGCCGAACAGCTGACGGGCCGAGACACCACCGAACAGCTGAGTAGCTGACGGCCGGCAGGCAGATGGGTATCGGCACAGCGGCCCGATGCAGCAGCCGGAGCAGGGACACGCACATGCGTGCGTTGGGCCTGGGCGTTTATAGCTGTGAAGTCCGGATGCTGGTTAGGTTGGCGGGGGATGGGGTCGATTAGCTGCTGCGTATGTAAGGCACTGGGAGGCGGATGCTCCCAGCACTGACTTTGATAGCAGATGAGTATTGTAACTGCATGCCAGAGGTTCCTGTAGTAAAGCCAACTGCCACCTGTGAACTTGACATCTTCGTGTCTCCTTGCCAGGGGTGTGGTGAGGATCTATGTCAAAGGGGCACACTCAGAGTCAGGTCAAAGTACATGACACAGGAAATACAAAGCCTCAAACAGGAACAGGAAACAAACTCAAGAGCCCCAGAGCTCTCTACATGTGCTCTCTCTTTTTTCTTCCAGAGCCATCTTTCTATTTGGCTCTCCTCTTCGATAAACTGCAACCTTCTTTCTAAAGCAGTCACAATGTTGTTTATTCCCGGCTTGGACTAGAGCCTGATGAAGACTTCAACAGAAGGGACTCCAGAGTCCATCGTTCCCAGCCACTAGCAAAGGAGGAACCCACTTAAAATGGGGAAGGGGCAAGGGACCTTCCGTGAGAGACTGGTGGAAGACGCCCCCTGGAGGACGGAGGCGAAACTTTCTCAGTCCCATGAGGGGAGGCAGACTTGCTGGGGGGTCTCGAGGGGGAAGGAATGAAAGAGGGGGAGAGGAGGAACTTCCTGCTGGACCTCCTTCATCCTCCCAGGGTAGAAAAGGCAGGCAGAAGCTCAACTGGTCAAGCAGATCTATTCTCTGCAGGGAATGTTGGATCTAAAGTGGGAGGAAGTATACGGGAAGGGGGCTGAAGAGACCTCCCAAAACTTTCTGGGGTGGAGGGAAAGTAATATCCATACCCCCACTCTCTCTTCCTTTGGGAGGGAATATGGGGAGGGGGCACAATGAGGACATCTGGACTGACACTCCTGGGGGTTCCCAGACCTTCAACCCCCCACCTTCCCTGGGTCCCCCCAACTTTTCTTTTCCCTCCTAATCTTCAGCCCAATTACCTGCCTTTGGATGATTTTGGGGGATCTCACCTGTTTCCTATCGCCCTCCCCAAAAGGCCCCCTGCAGCCCCCCAGAGAATCTCAAAGAAGGTCTCCAGCCCCCTTCACGATGGGGAGAGTTTTGTGGAGCCAGTTTTGGAGGAGCAATTCAAACCACCACCACCCCGAAGTCCTCCTCCCTCAGTTCCCCCCTCCCCTCCAGGTCCTGATTGAGCAATGGGGGATTATGGAGGGTGGGGGTTTCTTGGTCTCCTCCCCAAATTTAGAGTCTCCCCCAGAAGGGACCGAAGCTCAACTCTTGCGGGACCTTCAAAAGCTCAAATTTGAGATTCAGAAGAAAAAGTGAAGTTTCTGAAGAAGCAAAAATACTTTTGCTAAAATTCATCTTTTTCTTTGTGTGGATTCAGGTCGGAAAGTTTCCCTCTTTCGCTTTCGCTTTCCACCTCCTTCCTCTTTCAATGCAGCCAATTGCGACCCAGATATTGGGGGGAAGGGGAGCGAGAGACGGGCTCGGCTGCGACTCCCCACCTCGGCCACAATTGGGAAAGAGGGGGTCCCTCTGCATCCTTCTGGGGGGGATATGGGGAGAAAGGGGGAGGAGACCATGCAGAGATCGAGACTGTGGCAGACTTCCACCACTCTTACCCTCGACACATTTCCCAAAGTCATGTCTGGAGATCCAGCAGCTTTCATCCCCCCTCACTCCAAGAGTATCAGGGGTGCTTCCCAACCATATCCTCCCCATAGCCCCTCTCCTCCCCCTCCCAGCCCCCTCCTTACTGGGGGTCTCCTTCCCCCTTTGGCTTCTGGGGATCCGGGCCAGCGTCCCTATCAGCAGCAGCATCACGGGAGCCCATGGATGCCGCCCCATAAGCGCCCCCAAAGAGAGGGGAGCTGTTCCCCACCCAGCCCCAGAGGCAGGATTGGGGGGGGCTGGGGGGGGGGGGCTGCAGCTTCGGGGGGAGTATTTCATGCCAGCTCCACAGAGGAGTGTGCACTTCTTTTCGGGTCCTGCCCCCGTTCTCAAACAGTCTCCCTTTCTTGGATGTGGCCAGTCTAAAGAAAAGGAGAAATAGGAGCGACATAATACCAGCATTCCAGTATTTGAGGGGCTGCCACAAGGAAGAGGGGATGAGGTCAAATTATTGTCCAAAGCACCAGAGGGCAGGCAAGAAACAACGGTTGGAAACTGACCAAAGAGAGAAGCAACCTGGAACTAAGGAGAAACTGCCTGACAGTGAGGACAATTAACCAGTGGAACAGCTTGCCACCAGAGGTTGTGGGAACTCCATCACTGGAGGTTTTTAAAAGGAGGTTAGACAGTTGCTTATCTGAAATGGTATAGGTTCTCCTGCTCAAGGAGGGGGCTGGGCTAGAAGACCTCCAAGGCCCCTTCCTATTCTATTCTATTCTATTCTATTCTATTCTATTCTATTCTATTCTATTCTATTCTATTCTATTCTATTCTATTCTATTCTATTCTATTCTATTCTATTCTATTCTATTCTATTCTATTCTTACAGTATTTTCTTTTGACACCTTCAGTAAAGTTGATGTTCATTTCAATCTGGGAGTTGACCCATGGCCTTCTTGTACCTGCCTTAGATCGACTGAGTTACTGACTCCCCAAACCAGACCAGGATGAATTTTATCTTCAATCCTCTTCAGTCCAATTGACTTGAATACCGATATGCCAAACCTGTCAGGAAGTTTTTAAGAAGAGAAGTTTTTAAGAAGAGACTGGACAGCCATTTGTCTGAAATGGTATAGGGTTTCCTGCCTGAGCAGGGGGTTGGACTCGATGACCTCCAAGGTCCCTTCCAACTTTATTATTATTATTATTATTATAAGTTACAGGCTATAAATAAATGTCTGCTACTGGAAATTCCTCACCAGAAGTCAGAAAGTCTGCTCAGCACCTCAGGCCAGAGAAGCTGGAACTGGAGGCTGTGAGAGAGGAAGCCATGAAGAAGATAGAACTTGATCTGGAGTTGAAATGAAGGAAGATTGCTGAGAAAGGCACCTCAGGAGAAACCGGTGATAGAGTTGCAATACCATGTCATCTTCACTTACTTTCTTCTCCCCAGTAGAACCCATAACCTGGGGGAATGGAAATATCAATTCATAAAGAACCATGAAAGAGATGAGGTTCAGAACTCACTAATTATCTTTGAAGATACCTGCCAAGCTTTGTTGTTGTTAGTTGCAAGGTCATGTCCGACCCATCGCGACCCCATGGACAATGTTCCTCCAGGCCTTCCTGTCCTGTACCATCTTCTGGAGTCCATTTAAGCTCATGCATACCGCTTCAGTGACTCCATCCAGCCACCTCATTCTCTGTCGTCCCCTTCTTCTATTGCCCTCAATCTTTCCCAGCATTAGGCTCTTCTCCAGTGAGTCCTTCCTTCTCATTAGGTGGCCAAAGTACTTGAGTTTCAACTTCAGTATCTGGCCTTCTAAGGAACAGTCAGGTTTGATCTCCTCTAGGACTGACCGGTTTGATTGCCTTGCAGTCCAAGGGACTCGCAGGAGTCTTCTCCAGCACCATAGTTCAAAGGCCTCAATTCTTTTGCGTTCAGCCTTTCTTATGGTCCAACTTTCACAGCCATACATTGCAACTGGGAAAACCATGGCCTTGACTATACATACTTTTGTTGGCAGGGTGATGTCTCTGCTTTTTAGTATGCTGTCTAAATTTGCCATAGCTTTCCTCCCCAGGAGCAAGCGTCTTTTAATTTCTTGGCTGCAGTCCCCATCTCTGGTGATCTTGTAGCCCAGGAAGATAAAATCTGTCACTACCTCCATTTCTTCCCCATCTATTTGCCAGGAATTGAGAGGGCCGGATGCCATGATCTTGGTTTTCTTAATGTTGAGTTTCAAGCCAACTTTTGCACTCTCCTTCTTGACTCGCATCAAGAGGCTCTTTAGTTCCTCTTCACTTTCTGCCATTAGAGTGGTATCATCTGGATATCTTAGGTTGTTGATATTTCTCCCTGCAATCTTAATTCCAACTTTTGATTCATCTAGCCCTGCCTTTATCATGATGTGCTCTGCATATAAGTTAAACAGGCAGGGCGACAGAATACAGCCTTGCCGGACTCCTTTCCCAATTTTGAACCAATCAGTGGTTCCGTGTCCAGTTCTCACTGTTGCTTTTTGACCCGCATATAGGTTTCTCAAGAGACAAATAAGATGGTCTGGTACTCCCATCTCTTTAAGAACTTGCCACAATTTGTTGTGATCCACACAATCAAAGGCTTTAGCATAGTCAATGAAGCAGAAGTAGATGTTTTTCTGGAACTCCCTAGCTTTCTCCATGATCCAGCGTATGTTGGCAATTTGATCTCTAGTTCCTCTGCCTCTTCGAAATCCTGCCTGTACTTCTGGAAGTTCTCGATCCACATACTGCTGAAGTCTAGCTTGTAGGATTTTAAGCATAACTTTACTAGCATGTGAAATGAGTGCAATGGTGCGATAGTTTGAACATTCTTTGGCATTGCCTTTTTTTGGAACTGGAATGTAAACTGACCTTTTCCAATCCTGTGGCCACTGTTGAATTTTCTCTGCCAAGCTTACACCATTATAAAGCCCAGGAAATGACCCATATATCTCTTGTCTTGGAAAGTTGCTTAAGCCAAATATTGGTTCACATGTGTGCTGAGGAAAAGGAGGAAAACCAATAGTTTCAAAAACATAATATTTATGCATTTGTTTGTTAGTTTACTTATTTATTTATTATTGATATATTTGATGATTATATTGAATTTTCATTTAACTAACCAACTTCACATATTTATTTCCTTCAGTTTTAATGAACATAAGTTGTCAAGCAAATCCAAAGGAAGAATATATAACCAGTAATAATGGATAATTAGAAATTAACAGCCTTCTAAATTGCAATCAATAATTAAATTTTAAGAACGCAAGAAACAATTTCACAATCATTCCCCTGATTTTGCCATTAGATGTTCCTTAGTGTTTAGATCTGGTCTCAGGATGATAATGTAGCACTAAGGCACGACAGAAACAAGATAATGGGAGAGGAGTATAGGATATGGTCAACGAATATTAGGGGTTTGAATTCACCAGTAAAACGGCGGAAAGTTTTTAGTAAACTTATTAAATTAAATGCGGATGTCATTACATTACAAGAGATTCATATAAAAAATGATCAAAGTATCTATTAGAGCAACCTAAATTAGGAAGACTATACACCTCACTAGATGAGAAAAAAAAAAGAGGAATTGCAATGTATATTAGACAGGAGATAGCTTCCAAACAAATCTATAAGGACAAAGAGGGAAGGATCTTGATAGTGGAGGCTAATCTGAACAAAAAAATTATAATAATTGTCGTAGTTTACGCACCAAACGGAGCCCAAGTATCTTTTTTTAAGGATCTACACAGCAAGCTTAGCGACTTAGAGGGAGATGGGTTTTGTATGATTGGTGATTTCAATGCGATAGTAGATAGAACAAAAGACCATAAAAGTAATGAGGCAAGGAAAGGAAACAAAAAAATACTTCCCAGAACTTTTTTTGAGATGTGCACAGACCTTAATTTGCAAGATGCTTGGAGGGAAAGAAATATAGACAAAAGGGAATATACATATTACTCTAATAGACATAGCTCGTGGACCAGGATTGATATGTTATGGCTTTCAAAAAAATTAGATTCGGAAATTCAAGGAATTAATATAGAACCTAGTCTTTGGGCAGACCATAATCCTATAAGTTTTTGCTGGAAAGGGCGAAGAGCCGGCCAAGATGGACTCTTCAAAGAGTGATTCTTAGAAAAAAAGAGTTTAAGGAAAAGATGGAGAAAGAAATGCACTTTTTCTTTCAAACGAATAAAAATGGGGATACATCTTTGCAGAATACTTGGGATACAGCTAAAGCATACATGAGGGGAGTTGCAATCTCATATATGGCCAAGAGAAATAAGGAAAAAAACAACATAGGATAAGACTGGAAGAAGAATATAAACAGGCTGAAACACAATATCAGGGTGACCTAAATAATAAAAGTTTGAAAAGTAAAATGAAATTAATTAAACACAAACTTTGTATAGAAGACTCAGAAAAGTTAGCACAACAACTTAAGGCTGCCAAGCAAAATAATTTTGAATACGCGAATAAACCTGGAAGATGGTTGGCGTATAAACTGAGAAGGCAGAAAGAGAAGCAACAGATTGTTAATTTGCAAGATGAGGAAGGAGAGATTCAACATGTTGAGATAATCAAAAGGGGAATTGCTCAAAGATATTATGAAAACTTATATAAGAGGAGTGAGGGACAAAGTGTAGAAAAGATAATAGACTATTTGGAAAAGACAGATACACCGAAGATACCAGAGGAAATAAAAATCATGTTAAATGAGGAAATAAGTATGATTGAAATAACTACGGCTATAAGTAAACAAAAAATTAATAAAGCGGCCGGCCCAGATGGAATACCAGCGGAATTATATAAGGAACACCAAAACGTACTCAATCAACACCTATTAGAAGTTTTCAACGATGTTTTAACTGAAGCAAAAATACCTAAATCCTGGTTAGAGGCAAATATAGTATTAATACCAAAAGAAGATGTAGAAAGAACACAGATACAAAATTATAGGCCTATCTCCCTACTAAACGTCGATTATAAGATCTTTGCATTAATAATGGCAGAGAGATTTAAAAAATATTTAATTGACTTCATACATTGTGACCAAAATGGTTTCCTCCCGAATAGGCAGACTAAGCGGAATATAAGGACAATTTTAGACATATTGGAATACTACGAATTACATAGCGATTGCCAAATGGCACTCTTATTCTTGGACGCACAGAAGGCATTTGATAATGTTAATTGGCTATTTTTGATCCAACAATTGAAATTAATGGATGTTGGAGAAAATTTTTTAAATGTTATAGCTGCAATATATTCCGAACAGAATGCCCAGATTATAATAAACGGTGAGGCCACCAACAAATTCAATATTCAGAAAGGTACAAGACAAGGATGTCTTCTCTCACCGTTATTGTTTATATATACATTGGAGATTTTAGCTAGGACTGTAAGGCAAGAAGAGCAAATTAAAGGGCTTGAGATTAAGAAGGAAAAATATAAACTCCAAGCATATGCCGATGATTTAGTATTTATATTGGAAGATCCTGTGCAATCAGGTCAGAAGCTTTTTGAATTATTGGTGGAATATGGAGAGGTGGCAGGCTTGAAAATAAATAGAAATAAAACAAAGATCATAGCAGAAAATATGACTAACACGCAAAAAGAAAATCTTGGGGAAAAATTAGGAATACAAGTAGTTACTAAAATAAAATATTTGGGTATTGTTATGTCAGCACGTTGTTCATCAATTAGAGAGGATAACTACGGAAAGTTAGTTGACCTAGACCGCTGGAGAAACCTACATCTTTCGTTTCTAGGAAGAATCTCAGCGGTGAAAAAGAATATTTTACCCAAAATTATCTTTCTCTTCCAAAATATTCCAATCCAATTAGATAAAAAATTCTTTAAAGAGTTGAATAAGTTAACTTTAGATTTTGTGTGGCAAGGAAGGAAGGCGAGGATAAAGCAAAAGTCTCTACAGGATGTTAAAGAGAGAGGGGGATTAGGCTTCCCGGATTGCGAGTTGTACTATCAAGCTGCGGCCATGACGTGGATCAGGGATTGGATAATATTGGAAAATAAAAGATGTTTACTATTAGAGGGGCATGATCTCCAGCAGGGCTGGCATGCCCACCTATGGACAGATAAAAGCAGGAACCATCAATACTTTCTGAGGCATAAAGTCCGGCAAGAACTAATAAAAAGCTGGAATATAGTTAAATGCCAATACTACACAAAACTCCCAGGCTGGTTCTCACCGTTAGAAGCAGTTATATACCCCAACCTTTATAGGCAAAATAGGGTTATCATATACAAAGATATCCTGTCAGAGGAAGGATATCTAAAGCAAAGGCAAGAGTTGAGACAACAGGGGATTGCTTTGGAATGGTGGTCTTACCTTCAGATACAAGCAAGATACATGAAAGACAAGAAAGAATGGGGGATTAATAGACAAGATACGGGGCTTGATAAAATATTATTAGGCTTGGAGAAAAAACAAATCAAAAAAATATATAAATATATGTTAGAATATAAATTATTTGAAGAACAAGTTAAAGAAATAATGGTTACCTGGGCAATAGATTTAGGGCACGCTATAAACCTGGACCAATGGCAGCAAATCTGGGAACGTAATTGCAAAATTACATTGGCAACAACTTATAAGGAAAATCTCTATAAGATGCTCTTTAGATGGCACCTGCCACTGGCTAGGCTCGCAAAAATGTATAGTGGCTACTCACCACTTTGTTGGAAGTGTAAAAGGGAAAAGGGTACTTTTTTCATGTTTGGTGGGCTTGCAAAGAGGTACAGGTTTATTGGCAGAGGGTTTGAAATTGGATAACAGAAATGACGGGTCAAAAAACTCAATATAAACCAGAGATGCTACTACTTGGCATATTAGAAAAAATATAAACAAAGATGATATATACCTAATTATTCATGTGATAACGGCGGCAAGAATTTTGTTTGCCCAAAATTGGAAAGCAACTGAAGTGCCTAGTGGAGATGCGTTAATAAGGAAAATTTTGTATTGCGCAGAATTGGATAAGATGACTAAAGAATTAAAAAATCAGGAGGAAACAGAATACTATTTAAGCTGGAATAAATTTTACAAATGGAAAGGGAAAAAAGAAGGAAGGTCATTAGAAGGGATGTAAATAGAGGAAGAATATCTGAAATGTATAAAGTATATGTATAATACAGAATGTCTAGACAAAGATGTATGTCAAAGATGATACACTATGTTCAATGTTTTTTAATCTTTTTTTCTTTTTTCTTTTGTATTCAATAAAAAATATTTTAAAAAAAACCATAATATTTATTCATTTGTTTGTTTGTTAGTTTACTTATTTATTTATTATTAATATATTTGATGATTATATTGAATTTTCATTTAACTAACCAACTTCACATATTTATTTCCTTCAGTTTTAATGAACATAAGTTGTCAAGCAAATCCAAAGGAAGAATATATAACCAGTAATAATGGATAATTAGAAGTTAACAGCCTTCTAAATTGCAATCAATAATTAAATTTTAAAAACGCAAGAAACAATTTCACAATCATTCCCCTGATTTTGCCATTAGATGTTCCTTAGTGTTTAGATCTGGTCTCAGGATGATAATGTAGCACTTGGGGAAGAAGATGCAGCTCAATAGTCCAGCACCGGAGGCCAAGATGGAGAAGACCTGCACGGCCACCATGTATTTTCCTTTAGTGCTCAGGTAGGTGGGGAGGAAGGAAACCCAGAAACTGCAGAAGACCAGCATGCTGAAGGTGATCAACTTGGCTTCATTGAAAGCTCCAGGCAGGTTCCTAGCCAGGAAAGCCACAGTGAAGCAAATTGCAGCAAGGAAGCCCATGTAACCAAGGACAACATAAAACATGGTGACAGAGCCTTCACTGCATTTAAGGATAATCTCTTCAGGCTGGGAGTGCGTATCAGAGTCAGGAAATGGGGGAGAAACTCCCAACCATATAGCACAGATGAGAATTTGGACAGCAGAACAAGAAAGGATGATGGAGTTGGCCAAGCTCTTCCCCAACCATCTTTTCACTCTATTGCCTGGTTTTGAGGCTAGGAATGCCAGCACTACTGTGATTGTTTTAGCCAACACAGACGACACGGCTACTGAGAAGACAATGCTGAACACTGTTTGTCGGAGAAGGCAGGTGGCTTTCCTTGGCCGGCCAATGAAGAAAAAGGAGGATAAGAAGCAAAGCAGAAGGGAGACCAGGAGGATGTAGGAGAGATCCCGGTTGTTGGCTTTGACAATAGGAGTTTCAAGGTATTTAATGAATATTAATAAAACAAAGCCTGTGATTAGGAACAAGAGTAGAGCAAAGGAGATGAGGATGATGCCGAGATGTTCTTCATAGGACAGGAAGGTTATTCTTTTGGGGATACACTGGATTAGGTTCTCAGTTGGATATTGATCATCTGGGCACTTGGTGCATTTTGTGGTATCTGAGAAAAGAAAGTAATATTTTTTATAGTCTTTCAAATTTCAAGAAACACTTTGGATAAAATGTGATACAGAGAGACAGAAAAGTCACAGTAAATGGAATATACTTACACTACAACAACAACAACAAAAAATCCCCAATACATACAACTATAAAAGGAACAACAACAACAACAACATAAATTTAAAAGAAAATCTATCTGGTGCTGCATCCTCCCTTCTCTGAGGTAATCCACCAGATTTTTATCCTGCACTGACCTTACCTTATCCCAAATGGTTGGGAGAAGTAGCAAGTCTCCAGAGGTTTAAGAGCATGGGGGCCTATTCAATTTCAAGGGGGAGTGGGTCCAATAAGGCAGGAACTGCACCAGAAAAGGCAGGCTTCTGATGATCCATAAAGTGGGAATCCTTTAAGGGAACAGATTATTTGCATGCCAATTATTATATACTCTGGTGGGAGAAGCAGATATCCTCAAGGAGAGGAAGCCCTGCAGATACCCTGGTTCTGTCTAATGGAGGGTTTGAAAGTTGAACTTAATTGCACCTGGAAAGAAACTGGGATTCTGTGGAGCCTGCACAGTAGGGGTGTCCTGTGGAAGAACACATGGAAACTAACTACTGTGCATGCCTTTGCATTCTGGCCTATTTGTAAATTCCAGGTGAATCCTGAATCCTCTGTTTGGTTTCCATTGTTCTTTTTACCCAACATCTCTCCCTCTATTGTTCCTCCCAATTAGATATTGCAGCTTATAAGGATATATGATCTTACTAAAGATTAACTAATTAAATGAATGATTGATCGATTGATGCATCTATCTGCCTGTAATGTAAAGTTGGTTTAGGTAAACAAAACCCATTGATCTAAAATCATTCCTCAAGTTACAAAGAATACAGATATTTCTAAGAAAGATAAATACGCACAGAAACATCTAAACTGGGAAATGAGAGATTTCCTGTGCAATCCACAACATCCTTCTTCTTCTCTCATTCTTCAAGATATTTTTCTTATTCTTCCCATTGTGGAAGAAATTGGACACCATGGAAATTAAAAACTAAACTGTTGTGTCCTGGGCCTTGCTGAGTCAATCAGCAAGGCTCAGGAAATCTGCAGGACAACTGCAGAGACCTGGGCAGACCACGTGTTTGCCCAGGACCGGTTGTAGAGACCCAGGCAGACCACATGTCTGCCCGGGACCCAGACAGGCTGTCTCCAGCCTCGTGCGCATGCGCGAGGTAGGAGAATAGCCTGCATTCATTGGTTGAGCATCCCCTTTGCAAGGGGAGTATAAAAGGGCCTGTTGCCATTGTTCACTTGCTTCTGTTCAGTGAATGTATTCTATAAAGAACATCTTTTGTACCAACTGCCTCGTCTTCATGTCTGCCTTGCGAACAGAACATAAACAATCAAACTTACATGTGTCTTTAACATGCATATTGATCAAAGTTTCCCTATGATGTCACCCACCTTCCTGAGTGGAGATGGTCCCTTCTGGACAAGGAATGCAGTCATAGCAGCAAACTGGCTCTCCTTCTCGAGCCTGCTTGACAAATCCAGGATGGCATTTTTCCACACATTTAGACTGAGGCAAAGACTAAACAGAAAAAGAAGAAATGCGAAAGAAAATATGTTAGGACTCACCATCCATGTATGATGGAGGTAGACATGAATATTAGCCAAGTTGTCTCTGGGCTTCACATAGGCAAATATGAAATCTCTGACCCCTTCCAAATGGTTGCAGGAGATACAATTGCAGGAATATGCTTCATTCAGTTCCTCCCTTTGTCTTCTGATTTATAAAGTACCTTTCTACTTAACAAAGTCTGGAGGGATGAAATTGAGAAAAGATTTAAGCATTGAGTGATAAACTGTGTTTTCCACCTCATAGTGGAATTAACATGCATTCCTCCATTCTTCATAAATGCTTGATTTTAAAATATCCACAAATACTAAATTTTAGAGTAAACTTTATTGTAAAATATATATTAATTTTTCATTTCATTGGATTTATTAAACTAGAATAAAACTGTGAGGAAGAAAGAAACTTTTGACCAGTAGGATCTGGAAAGGTTTCTTCTGGAGTACATAAAACATTGCAAAGCTGCTTCCCTTTCAAAGCAGTCCAAAATTATCTCCGGTTAAGATAAAAAGGGAAATTTCCTCACAAATAAGGGCTGCCAACCTTAAAGATGTTCTTTATTTGTATATATATATTTGTTCAATTTATATGGCAACCATGCTGGTGAACTAAAACTAAAACTGGCTGAAAAATTTCTAAAATTATAGTGAGATGAGATGGAGGTGAGGACATGAGAATGTGTTCCACAATATGGGTGAGTCAGGCATTTTTTGATGCACCACATGGGTCATGAGTGTGAGCCCTGTGTGGAAAGGGATATTCAACACAATGTATCCAACACAAGGACTATACACGTATTTCTAATTACTTTGATTTCTAACCTCTTGGTGTCTGCTAAGGCAGCTAATAATCAAGATAAACAGTTGCACTGAAGGGATTGTCAGATGAAGTGCACTCCTACAAGCCAATGCCCAAATCTAAGTAATATTTCCTTCAAAACTGCCCTTTTTTTTACTTCTGATATCAGGATTTCTTTTTCACAAAAGTCATGTTTCAGTACTTCAGTTTTCAAGCCATTATAATGGTGAGATGGGTAGCAAATAAATTTAATCAATCAATCCATAAATGAGCTCACATCACATAAGTCATTATTATTTCATGTGAACTGAAAGCTTTGGACCTCCTTCCTAAATTCCACTATCCCAGTGGGGTTAGAGAGAGGCAGCTATAAGCATGTTCTCAGCTGATTAAAAACATCCCAGACTATGAGCCTTCAATTTTGGCAGACTCCTGACTCCAATCAAGGCAAGATGAAGCTTATTTAACAATTGGACCAACAGGACCTCCATCCAGTCTTGATTCCATTTCATTGGATTCCATCCAAATCTGAACTCAGGGACTGGTCAACAGAATTGCCTTCACCTTTAATATTTGAAGACAAAAAACTAGTGAACCTGAAGCTATTAACACCAAAATCTCCAGCATATGAGGCCCTGTCTCACCAGTTTTATGGTGATACTAAACTGCCGAAGGGACACTAAATGGCAATGATTTGTGTCCTAAATAATAATCACCCCATATCTCATTTTGGATCAGCTTACAACAGGATTCAGCATGACAGTATCAGAAGGGAAGCCTTGGTCAATAGAACTGAAGCAAGCTTATCTGCCTAAGAAAATTATAGAGGTTTTACTCCACACATTCAATTCTCAGTGAAGTTTACCCACTTTTTTGACTGGGTTTAGCTCACTTGAAATGGCTTAGGAAAAAAGAGAAAAGACATCAATATTTTCCCCACCTTGTTGAGCAACTTTAACTGTGACAAAGCTTCTTGATTGATTGTAAGTCTCTGTCTTTCAAAACTCCCCAATACCTTGTCAACGGGATCCTCCTTGGGGAGAACCACCCTACTGTAGACCATCAGGTCTGCTGCTACATCTCCATTCTGATCCAAGTACACTTTCAGCAGGGAAAGATTGTACAATTCCCTCTTCTCTAGAAATGGATGGAACTAGAATGGAAACATCCAGGAATTTAAAAGCAGAAATCTTGGTTTCTTATCTCTTATCACTTTTTACATTTGAATCTTTCTTTTATGGTTGTTTAAGTTGCAAATATTATGAGTTGGGAAAACAAGTGTTACCATTATCTTCAAAATTGAAGTACAAAAATTCAGCAATATTCCTAAATCATGTAGTATACTGATAAAATGTATATTGACAAAATCTAATTGACAAAAATTGTCAATCATATATAACAATCTAGCAAAGGTCACCAATCAAGTAAACAAAATACACAGATAACTAGAGTATTCATAAACTCCCTGCAAACAATAGGGTGATTACCAGAAAGCAAGGATTTTTTAAGAAGAAAGTTGCAAGGCTAATCTTCATTCAGGTAGAGGAGATAGGAAAAGTGACCAAATGAAGTAATTCTACTTTATTGTAAGGCTATATTAACAACATCTTGCAGTGTGAAAGCACAAATCTTTCGCCATTTCTTTTCACAGTCAAAACATTTTTCTATGTTTCTTTCTCTGCTGGTTACGCAGCTGTGGGTTGCCTCCCCTCCAACCATTTTATCTGATCCTTCCCTGCATCACTTTCTCTGGTCCTCCAAACTCACTCACACGTATCATTATACTTTCTTAACAGATTGTGTGAATGCTGGTGGTATAACTTGTTTTTAGCAAAGAATTAACAAAATGCTTCGTGTTGTGATGAATGAGGATCTAGTTAATTGAGTGCTGGATGGTATGAGATAATTATGTGGATACAAAAGTCTCAAAAATTGTAAAATAAATATTAATATTACTGATAAAATTGGGGAGTTAGGAAAAACAATTAGACCTTGGTCATTGTTTCTTCTATATTTTCGATAATAAAGGAAGTAGATAAATCATGATTTTGTGATTCAAAAATTATGATGCAAACACTTGGGACACTTGGACAAAGTTATTTTGGTCTTCTTTAAAAATTCCCAGCTTCTCTCAGGTCCCTATAGATCCCTGTCAGGATGCTACCATCCTGACGGGAGGGGGACCTTTGGAGCTCTCCTGTGATGTGTTTAGCTTTGCTTCGTTGACTTGGTTCCACTGCCCAAGGTCATCTGCCTCACCTCACCAAGGAAGAGATGCCTGGGAACATCTTGCCGCAGTTTCCGTCTGGAGTTCTCACAACCTCTTTGCACCTCTGGATTGGCTCCTATGGACTGGGCAGTTGGGAGGGCTTTTGAACAATGGGGTTTAGCCTACCAATTTCACCCGGGAACTTCACATTCTGCCTGCCTTCTCTTGCTGTCACTAACTCTCAATAAAAGTTCCTTTTGAAACGATGCCAGTTTCAAGAGTTCTGCGTTCTTGAGAGATTCAGCTGAGGCAGGGCCTTACAGCTTCCAGAAAACAAAAATATGTTTTTGTGTTATGGAGAGGTGCATGAGTAAAATTCAATAGGAAACTAACTAATTGTTAGCATCCAGGACTTGGTACACGATTGTATGAATGTAATGAATGGCAGCTATAATCTGTATTAATATTTCATTTGTAATTTTTCTCACATTATTCTATGTGTAGAATGGTTACTGATAATAATAAAGTAGTAGTAATGTGTTATGATAATAACTATATTATTAATTTGTCGATAATGTCATTAATGATCCAGTGGAATGATACCAGGTCCTCTTGCAGGCACCACACTTGGAGAAGACACTGCACAAAATTATCACCAGCTTTACTCAAGGACAAAGAAGGGGAGGAAGAGATCAAAGGAGCTGCTTTAAGCCTTGAGGAAAGACATCAAGCAGAAGAGCCATGTTGGAATGGAATGGAATGGGATGTGAGGGGATGGGATGGGATGTAATGATTGGAATGGAATGGAATGGAATGGAATAGAATGGAATAGAATAGAATAGAATAGAATAGAATAGAATAGAATAGAATAGAATAGAATAGAATAGAATAGAATAGAATAGAATAGAATAGAGCTGGAAGGGACCTTGGAGGTCTTCTAGTCCAACCCCCCCCCCGCTCAAGCAGGAGAACCTATACCATCTCAGACAAGTGACTGTCTAGTCTCTTCTTAAAAACCTCCAGTAATGGAGCGCCCACAATTTCTGAAGGCAAGCTGTTCCACTAGTTAATTGTCCTCACTGTCAGGAAGTTTCTCCTTAATTCCAGGTTGTTTCTCTCTTTGATCAGTTTCCAACATTGTTTCTTGTCCTAATTTACAGGAGCTTAAAATCAGAAAAAGTCTGGGAACTTTTTCCCGAATATATAAAAAGTCTTGGTTGTTGAAGGGAGGATGCAGCACTCTTTTGATAAGTAGGAGATGTTGTACAGAAGCTTAAGATCTTAAACAAGCAAGCCCAGAGAGCACAAAAGACCCTGAAAAGGACTTTAGTTTGATGGATCCTTCTTGGGACCACATACCTTCCACGGCTGCAGCCTTGGAGCCTCCAACCTCTCTTCACCCTTCTTCCTTCTCCTCTGGGGTTTGGATGCAGCACTTAAGGCATGAGCCAGAATCTTAATGACACTGTAAGTATAGCCATCATTTTTTATCTTCATCCTATTCTTTTTCTCTTGTGTCTCCACTGGTGCTTTCTGGGTGCATCTTCTCCGGCCTTTGACAGAAAAGGTGTGTTTTGAAACAGAACAGTGAAAATACTCATCTTGAAATTCAGGTTCCACAAAGAAAGGTGATTGATAGACATTATCGTTTTTCCAACTCTTTTTCCACTGAAAGGGAAAGCTCCAAATACTATGGATGTGCTTGAGACGCCAATCCTTTTCCACGAAATATACTCCAACCATTGTCATGATCCTGACTTTCCCTTCAATGGGTCCTGGCAAACCTTCAAGTGCTGAATGGAAGGGAAGAATTCTGTCCCAAGGGTAACCAAATTCTATGAAGTGAACAAAGATGTTGACTTGTCTCCACTTAGAAAGGGCATCCCTGAGGAATGCGGTACGTCCAGTCGTTGAGAATTGTTGTGATATAACAACACAAATTCTATTCTTGACAAGCATAGGAGTAAAAGTTCTCATGAAATTCTCTCCCTTCTCTGTGTCTGGAGCAAAGAGACCAATCAGGGTCCATCCAAAATGGAGGAGAATTTGGACAATTCCTGGGTACTGGATCCCTTCTTTGGGGAACATCGGATGGAAAAAAGGGAATTGACTTTTATCACTCAGAGCCTCTGAAACAATTCTATCACTGACCTAAAAAATGAAGAATTCTGTGTTAAATTTGGGGTCCTACCAAGTCCCTATTTTTAGCTTTTAATGAATCCAACTTTTTTCTCATGCACATATTAGAACATTTACTGTTGATTAGTCATTAGGCCATATCAAGATACAGAATATAAAACACAGCACATTAACAAGATTGCGTGTAAAAACAGAATTTAGAAAAATAAGTACAATAGAATAAGCATAAAGAATGAAAATAGTATTTCTTTATAACCCCAGAATTTGCAACAATCAGACCATAATTTCCAAGATATTGATCTCTCTCTTTCTTAAATAATTGTTATTCAGAATAATAGATGTATTACATCTCCTATTTCTGGAGTTCCACAAATACAAGTATATTCATTGTAAGGAGTTTGGAAGATTTAACTCAATACTTGGAAAGTACATTTGTAGCAGCTGATGCCTTTCAGTGTGCCAACCTTACTGAAGATGGCCCTACTTTTCTCTATTGTGACCATCTTGGATTCTTTGTGCAGCATTTTTTTAGGTTTTTCTCGAGTGGCAAAAAAGAGGGAGATGACAATTCCTAATATAAAATCAAGAATATTTTAATTGAAATTTGTTTGTTCTAATAGCGTTTGGGGACTCTTATTAGTTTAATGAAGAGAAGGACGAGGGGTGACATGATAGCAGTCTTTCAATATCTCAGGGGCTGCCACATAGAAGAAGGAATCAATCTATTCTCCAAAGCGCCTGAACGCAGGACAAGAAGCAATGGATGGAAACTAATCAAGGAGAGAAGCAACCTAGAACTAAGGAGGAATTTCCTGACAGTTAGAACAATTATTCAGTGCAACAACCTGCCTCCAGAAGCTGTGAATGCTCCAACACCAGAAGTTTTTAAGAAAAGGCTGGACAGTCATTTGTCTGAAATGGTATAGGGTTTCCTGCCTGAGCAGGGGGGTTGACTAGATGACCTCCAAGATCCTTTCCAACTTTTGTTATTGTTATTGTTATTATTACTATTGTTGTTGTTGTTGTTGTTGTTGTTTCATTGTTCTTATTATTGTTATTGATCATCGCACAGTCAGCCACATGTTCAGACTGGATTTGGCATTTTTGTCTACCCATCGAGTCCTTCCCAAGGACCTGGGATAGGCAGATGTGGATGTTTGATGGTATTACAGATATCATCGCAGGATGGAAACATTCCTAGTAAGGCCGCTTTTTGCAATTCACTAATGGCGAATTTGTCAATGCCAATGGTGTTCAAGTGGTGCTCCAGTTGTTTTGGGATTGCACCTAAGGCCCCTATTACTATTGGTACTACCCTTGCTTGTCTTTGCCACAGTCTTTCTATTTCTATTTGTAGGTCTTTGCTCCGATTCTCCTCATTTACATGTTATGGGGAGACTCGGCTCTCTGGGGTGGGAGGGGGGGCTCTGATGGCTGGGAAAGGTGGAAGGAAAGAAAAGAAAAGGGGCACCAGCATGGAGGGGGAGGGACTCAGTTTTCAGTAATGGGGGGACGCTGACAGAAGACTTGGAGGAGTGGGATGGGGAGGGTCCTCCAGAGCAGGAGGGGGAACTATGGCAACTTCACGTCCTCTGGACTCCAACTGCCAGAATCCACCTGTCCTGTGTTAGCTCTCCAGCAGCCCCTCCCCCTTTTGTTTGTATAGTAGGCATAGCGGAAAAGACTTTGTCAAGTCTGGGGAACCCAATTCAGGCCTTGGGTTCTGCTTCCTTTGAGGAAAGCCGGACTCACAATCTGCAGGTCCATCCAGAAAGATCACACTGGGTGGCCTCCTTTCCCATCCTGGATCTTCCTTCAGTTTGGAAAGATCTTCCATGCAACCTCAACCCACTGAGAAACGCTCATCCCGGCTGCTGCCTTGACCTTCTGCTGCCTCTTTCTTGCCTCTGACTTGTTCCCCCCCCCATGAACCCCCAAGTCCACCCTCCCATTTGCCCGGTCTTCTGCATCTCAATCCGCATATTCTGGGAAAGCAGGGAAGGGTCTCTCCGTGCATCTCCTGGGCTTCCCAGGAATCCCTCGATGGGCCCTTTTTAGGGGTGTCTCTGTTCTGTCACCCAGTCAGGAGGGAAGAGACCCCAAGTGAAACCAGGAGAACCTCCAGCACCAGCAGCTGTCATGAAATGGAGTTCAAGCCACTTAAAACAGAGTTTTCCAACAGTTCTTTTATTCTTGTGTCTTTAGAACAAAAAGCAAAGCTTCATGGGTTCCTTTATATTTGTACATGGACTTGTCTAATTCCAGAGTTAGCTTACTAGAATAAGCTTTGCCCAACAAGGCTTCTCAGGTTGCTATAAGTATGGCTTGCCCAACTAGGCTGCACATTCACACAATACTCACGTTCACTCTCAACACGGGTGACCAAGCTGCCTTAGAGGGGGTGGGAGGCAGACTCGGGGCATCCCCTGCTCCAAAAAGAGCCGCCTGGAACTTCTGGGTCTGTGTTCCTCCCAGTCCTCTCTTTACGCCCAACTTGCTTGCTCAGAATTCATACGTCCATCAGGTGAGGCCAGGAACTTTGCATCCTTCCTTTCTGTTCCACGACTCCACGACAAGTGCAATCCTCTCCATTCCTTCTGGCCACTGATCTCCCCCCCTGGTCTCCCCATCCCTCCGTCACTCACACAGGCTCCTCGGATCCCTTCCTTATGTCAGGCGGACCCACCTTCTTGCCAGGTGAGTTTCCCAGCGAGTTCCCGAAGAGGCTAACCAGGGTTGCATTGCAAGCCCTCTAGATCCATGTGTCATATTTGGGATGCATTCATAACATAGAACATAAAATAGGTAACACAGCTTCCCAGCAAAGGAAGAGGCTCTCCAGGGGAAGCAGATATAGGGGGTCTCTGAGGGGTCCCCTGGATCTGGAAGGACTTGGAGAGATGGAGGAGGAGGAGGAGGGGAGGACCAGCACCTCCCCCTCCCTGGGATCTGCCCACCTTCCTCCCGAGACTGTTTTGGCTTTAGATGCAAAATAACCAGGATGGTCTCTCCAGAGCAAGGGGAGGCCTCGATCTGGGGAGGATCCTTCTGTGGGGGCAGGAAAGAGGAGGAGGAAGGAAGGAGGGAAGGAGGGAAGGAAGGAAGTATTCCATGGCTTCCTACAGTCTAAAGTTCATTCTTTTATAGCAAAATGAAAGGAAGGGAAGTGACTTGGAGGAGGAGAAAAGTACATGAAGCTGCTGTGGGTTCAAAGCCAGGAGAGATAGGGGGTCTGGAGGGACAGACAGGCCCAGAGTCCCTGGGGTCAGTCTAAATGGTCTCCACCCCTCCCTTGCAAGAAAGAGAGGCCCTGAAAGGAAGTGGGGAGGGGTCTCATCAGGAGACAATCCAGGCTATAATTCTCCTCTTCCCCCCAAACTTCCACCTTCAGCCTCCATTTTTTCATAAGTATTAAAAAAGACAGAAATTCTTCAGCTACTGAAGAAAAAAATATCCTTTTGCATCTGATAGCAGGATTAAGTCACGAGGGCCGCAGAAAAAAGAGACAGGGAAGAAAATTAAAAGATTTTCACAAATTTGCCTCATCCCAAGCAAGAAGACTTTGTGGGGTCACTTCAAGATTGCTTCAATTAGCAAGGAAGATTTAAAGACTTTTTAAAACACTTGTAACTTGGGGGGGGGGCGTATTTTCAGATAAGGGAAGAAGAGGAGAAACTCACCTGCAGGAGGCTGGGTGGGAGTTGCTGGAAGGAGAAAAAGACCCAATTAGAACCTTTCATGGGCTGGAGGACTGGGGGGGGGGGCTCCCCATCAACAGCCCATAATAGGTTGCACAATCTTCCCTTAATAATCCCTTGAAGAATGAAACATCCCAAATAAATTTCTCAGGGGGACCATCGGCCTTGGGATTTGGGGGTCAAGGGACTATCTTGACCATCTGCTCACTAAGCTTGATCAGATGCCTCCCCTAGATGGTCCCCTCCCCACAACCTCTCATCCAGCCCCATAGTCGCACCTTTCTTGCTCTTCAGGTGGAGGGAGAACCCCATGGCCAGGAAGGTCACCCCCAGCAAGGCCCCCATAATCCCCATCCAGAGCTTGCTCCTGGCAGAGTTGGAGGATTGGGCCTCTGGGGAAGGAGAAGGAGCCTCCTCTGAGCAGGAGGATCAGGGCCAGCTTCCCTTTCCCCAGGAGGGTCCATGCCAGCTCCCCCAAAGGGAGGGTCTCTCCCCCCTTCTCAAGGCAGGAGGGTCTCCCAGACCAGGAGGGGAGGGGTTCACCCCACTGGACAGTGATGGGAGCCTCCAAGCTGGCGTGCCCCACCTGGCAGGTGTAGAGGTCCCCCCACTGGGGCTGGATCTCCAGCATCACCTGGAGCTGGTAGGTCCAGTCTCCGTTCTGGAGCTACTCCCCGAAGGCCACGCCCTCCTCCTCCTCTGGCTGCCTGTTCTTCAGCCACCGGACCTGGATCTCCACGGGGTAGAAGCCCCTCGCGGTGCAGAGGAGGATGGTGTGGGGGGAATCGGGGTCCAGCTTGTTGGGGAGATGGAGACGGTGGGCTTGGCTGGAGGAGAGGAGGAGGGACACGGGGGAGACACAGGAGGGGCCAGAACAGGGGACCAAGTTGGTTAGTTCAGACCAAGATCCCTTTTCCCTCCTGAAAATATTATTTGTTTTAAGTCATTTTCAAAGCAAATTGTAGAAAGAAATTAAAGGGGATCCTGGAAGATGGAAAAAAAGTAAATACTTCTCCCTTGGGATCAGTTTCCATCATCAAATTGCACAAATCCAACAACTCGCAACCAGACCACAGAAAGAGGGAGGGGGAGGGAAGGCCTGGGAGGGGGAGGGAGGTTTGGGAGGGAAGGGAGGAAGGCGTGTGAGCCCACCCAGCCTGGGACACAACTGACACCCCCAGGCCAAATGCTGGGAAAATCCGAAGCCGTCCGATCCTTCCCAAAACGAAATGAAGGCAATTGATTGATGGACGATGAGCAGACGGAGGTCCGAGGGGAAAAAGGGGATTTCACCCAGGCTGTTTTCACGCGAAAACTCCAGAACCGGCTCTGCTGCTTCTGTGCCTCTGTGGGTTTAATCTCAGTCCAGTTCCGCTCTGGGAGAAACAAAGTCCCAGGAGTTTCTTTCGCTCTTGAAACCGACCGGACGGTGGGCAGAGGCTGGGACAGCAGCCTCACTCCCGGCTGACCCCGGGAGCCCCAGACACGGAAACTCAGGGGGGGAGCAAAGCCCCTGAGTGGCAGGAGGGATTCTTGGATGACCAGTGCCCCCCCACATCCCCTCCCCGGGGGTCACATCAATAAAAATGCCACAATTGATGAAGGTGCAAGCTGAAGGCTGTGAGGACAAACTGCAGAACGCTGGAAGAAAGAATGCTGTGCCTTCCATAATACTGTGTTGATTCACAGCAATCTTTTTTAAAATAACAACAACAACAACAACAACAACAACAACAACAATAATAATAATAATAATAATAATAATAATAATAATAATAATAATAATAATAATAATAATAATAATAATAATAATAATAATAATAATAATAATAATAATAATAATAATAATAATAATAATAATAATAATAATAATAATAATAATAAAAAACCACTGGTTTAAATACATGAGAGAAAGAAAGAAAATTAAAGAAAAAAGAAAAGAAAAATAAAAACTTGATTGGTTCAAGCCAAGGCCCATCTTTCTCCTAGTTTTCTCCTGTGTTTCAATCACTTTTCAAAAAGTTTTATTTGGAGAAAGAAAATTTCTCCTTTTCACTTTCCCTCTTTTGCCTTTGTGACCCACAACATACACAAATAAGCAAAAACTAGCAGAAGATTTAAGGGGGAAAAGTGCAAAGTGTGAGGTGGCTGCAAAACCCAACAATTTTAGGCAGCATCAACACAAAGAGACATTTTTAAGGAAAGGGCCAAGGACCCCAATGAGGGGCAGCCGTTTGCTCCCCATCACTGCCAGAATCCCCTGAAAGAAGAGCTTCTCCCCCCCAACTGAAGACTGACAGACCACAAATCCCCCTTTCGGAGCAGGGTGGACAGAAGAGATTTTGGGGGACCTGAAGGGGGGCCTTTGGGGTGGATTCAGTGGGAGATCCTCTCCCCAGACCACCCTCTGCCTGCAGCCGGCCGGCCTCCTTCCCAGCCTCAGGAACCGGCCATTCCTGAGGAAGGAGGTGGGGAGGGGTCCCACTCCCTGATGGCAGCTTCTGCCCGTGATGGGGGGCAGGGGGAGTCTAGGACAACTTGCCACAACCAACTCAATGCCGGACAACTTGCCGCAAGATGTGTTTCTTATGACCCGAATTTCAGCTTTAATGTTTGTGGGTGTTTTTGGACTCCCTCCCCCAAATCAGGAACCTTCCCAGGTGTGAAGACGGAAGCGATTTGGCTGCAGGTGAAGCTGAGTCTATTGCCAAAAAGGGGGTTTCAAGGGGCTTTCTCCCAGTCCCCCAAATTTCTCAGCCTTTGAATCAGTTTCTTCTCAAGGCAGAGGAGAGAGAGAGAGAGAGAGAAAGAGAGAAAGAGAGAGAGAGAGAGAGAGAGAGAGAGAGCTGGCTGGATTATCATCCCAACCCCCAAACTCTTATGTGGGTGAATTTTTGGGGGGGAAGGGATCAAAGGGATGCCAAATTCCAGACAGGAAGAGAGTTCGGATCCTGGGAAGAAAAGGAAGATTATGGGAATTACAGGAAGAAGAGGAAGATTTTATAAATCTGAAAGTTTAGAATAAATAAGGAGGATACTAATGAATGAAATGAAAGGGGGGTCCTGGCCTCCCCCTCGCAGGGAAGGCCCTCCCTTTTGTATTCACTTCTCCGGCCGATCACACGCTCCGTCCTGGCCGACTCGTTTGTAGTTGTCCAGCTGGTAGTTGAGTTGGCAGAAGCCATCCACTCGGCTCCTCGTGTACTGCATGCCGACCTTATCGCTGTTCCAAGCCTCGGCATCCACCTTCCCCAACTCCGGGACAGCCACGAACTCCCCGCGGTCGCTATTGAAGCGGGCGAACTCCTCCCAGTCATAGAAGACCCGGTACAGGAACCGCACCCGCTATGTCCCGTTGGAGAAGAGGCACTCGGATTTCGTCTGGAAGAAGAAATGGGCTGCGGGGAGGAGGAGGAGAAGGAGAAGGGCAGTCAGAAGGGACTCCAGAGTCCATCATTCCCAGCCACTAGCAAAGGAGGAACCCACTCGGGACGGGGAAGGGGCAGGGACCTTCCGTGAGAGACTGGCGGAAGACGCCCCCTGGAGGAGAAGGGAGGGGGAACTTTCTCAGTCCCATGGGGGGAGGCAGACTTGCTGGGGGGTCTGGAGGGGGGAGGAAAGAAAGAGGGGGAGGGGAGGAACTTCCCGCTGGACCTCCTCCATCCTTCCCGGGTGGAAAAAGGCAGGCAGAAGCTCAACTGGTCGAGCATATCTAATTTCTGCAGGGAACGTTGGATCTAAAGGGGGAGGAATTATGGAGGGAGGGGGCTGAAGAGACTTCCCGAAACTTTCTGAGGTGGAGGGAAAGTAATATCCATACCCCCCAACTCTCTTTCCCTTTGGGAGGGAACCCCCACCTTCCCTGGGTCCCCCCATCTTTTCTTTTCCCCCCTAATCTTCAGCCCAATTACCTGCCTTTGGATGATTTTGAGGTGTTGCAGAAAATCACAGGACTCAGACCACGGAATCAAAAGAAGTTGGTTTATTTGCACAAAGGTTCAGAGCAAAAATCATAACAACCTCTGAACACCTTCTCATGGAATAACAAGTACATATATATTCTTTTAGAAGCAGCAAAACATGGAAATGTAACTTGTTAGCATTGATTGGTTACTCGAATTACAGCCCCCTGTTAACCCCCCTGTTGCTATGCTAAAGTAGCTAAATATCTTGTCCCCCTCTCATGGACCGAGGTCACAGGTGTCTTGCCAAAGCATCTAAGTTTCCGGCAGCACACTTGTGGTTAGCTACCAGCGAGAGCGAGACATAGAAACGAGACATATGTGGTTAACTGTAACAGAGCTTCAAGCTTGACACCTTTGTGCGACCGACAGATGAACTTGTAGTTTGACATTTTCCACTTCCTTTTTGCTTCTCCTAACTAATACACGCATTTAAGACTCATGTCCTGTTTTATGACCTATGTCTTGTTTTATGTCCTGCCTTATTCCCCCCTTTGAGACTCTATTTCAGTTAACAATTGAGTCTCACTTTTATAGTTTCTTAACTTGAGCAGTTGCCTTCCTCCCAGCAAGCGAAGATAGCTGAGCAGAATTTACGCATATATGGATAGGCATAACATATGGCATGATTAACACTTTAGACTGGCATCCACCTTTCTGTTTCCTGCTGCCAGTTCAAGATAGAGGCAGATAGCACCAGAAGAAAAAGCGAAAAATCTATCTCAGAACTCCTCTTCCTCAGGCACGTCCTCCAATCCCCAGGGTCCCATCCGTACATACTCTCCACTGGCTGGATCCTCACTTTCCCTTTGTGGGTCTGAGGTGAACCTATTTTCCAAGGATCCTTCTATCACAACTAATTCCTTTTCAACCCTGATTTCTTTCACTGATCTCATAACTAATTGTCTGATTAAAGGTATTACACAGGGGATGAAGGCTAGTCCTGCTATTCCACATAACAACACAAACAGCATTTGTTTCCTCAATGTCCCCAGAGCCTTCTTCAAGTGTGAGAAGAGTTAATTGGCCATTCTCACAACATTTGGGACTATCGTTCAGCGCCTTATCACTCAACAGGTCACTTGCAAACATTAGCCAAAGCCATAGAAGACTCATGTTTGACAATCAATGTCAACTTTTCTTTCCTTTTCTATCTTACAAGCCCAATATCCCACTCAGTTTCACACTCACAGTCACACCAAGGGGAACAATTGCAATTATGAAATTACTACATCAGGAAGATAGATGGGATTAGGTGTGATTTGGGAAAGGACAGGGTCAGTCTTGGGTGAGCCACACACCCGAGTCTTATTTGCTAAATATAATGCCCACACTCCCAAGACTCCTAGTATACTACAGAGGACCCACTCCCAAGGTACTTCAAACATAAGTGTCCCCAGGAAATATACACTGTCCTTGGTCACAGTTAGTACTTTTTAGGCGCAGCACCTGTGTCTTTGGGATTGGGACGTTTCCAGAAGAAAAGGTGTCCAATACAACAGGTCACAACCAGAGTGATCAGAATCACTAAGGCCAGACTCACTGCACCTATGGCTATGTATGGTCAGACTACCATTCCTCGAAATAAATCTAACCTACACCACACACTCCTAACACTTTAACAGCTGTTTTCCTCATTCTTGTCTTCAGCCGTACGTAGAGGGTCAGCTTCCGGAGTGACACCAGTAAGGCCTCTTCTGCCCCGTATGTTGCCTGCCTGTTTCCGGTAGGGCAGTTATAAGGGGCTCTTCTTCAAGCGGACCACTAAAGGATGGGCCTCGTCCTGCTCTGCCTCCCAATATTCATCAGCTGCAGGCTTAACTCGAGTCCAGTGAATCCAAGACTTGGATTCTAACACCTTTACTGCAAGTGGAGAACACATGACCACAGTATACGGGCCCTTCCATTTAGGTTTCAAGTTTTCCCCTTTCCAGTGTTTTACCCATACTTTGTCTCCCACTTGAATATTATGACTGGGGGTACTCAAAAATGGTGGACTGAGGGACACACAATATTGTTGGATTGCTTGTATTTGCTTGTTTAATTCTCCCACCATGTAGTCCCTAATTGACTTAAGTCCCCTATATGATTTTTCAAGTTAGTACTTATGATAGGGGGTCTTCCAAACATCATTTCAAAAGGAGATAGCCTAATTCCTTTTCGAGGGGTGCACCTCACAGACCAAAGTGCTAGTGGCAAAGCATCCACCCACTTAAGGTGAGTTTCAAGGCACACCTTTGTCACCTTTCCTTTATAGTCCGGTTCATCCTCACTGCCCTTCCTCCCTGACTGAGGATGAAAAGAACAATGGAACCTCCAGTGGGTCCCTAAGGATTTAGCCAATGTCTGATTTACTTGATGTACAAACTCAGGTCTATTATCTGATGATATGAATGAGGGTACTCCATATCTGGGAATAATCTCCTTGAGCAAGATTCTGGCCACTTCTCGTGCCTGCTTGGTCTTGGTGGGGAAACATTCAGGCCACCCTGAATAATTGCACACTAGGACTAACATTGCTTTATATAGTCCACATTTTGGCATTTCTGTAAAATCAACAACTAATGAATCCATAGGATAATATGCCTTAGGCTGACTTCCTGGCGGAAGAATAGGTCCTTGTCTTGGATTAACCTGGGCACAAATGTTACATCTCTCAGTTGCATGGGCACATAGCGAGTGAAGACGATTAATATACACAATACGGTGGAGGGCTTCAGTTAATGCACTCTTTCCCATGTGAGTAGTTGAATGAGTTTCCTTTACCACTGGCCAGGCTAAATTCTCAGGTACAAAAATCCTTCCATCTGGGTGTACATACCACTCTCCCTGCTTGTGTCCTTGCAAATCTACACTTGCCTGTAGTTCCTCTGCTTTAGAATATCTAGGGCTCAGTCCTCTTGGCATTTCCAATGCTACATAAGCTGTCATGTCAGGGTAAGCTTGGCTGTTTCGGGTTGCTGATAACCTTGCTTCTCTATCAGCTGCTCTATTTCCTTGGGCTACTTCATCTTGTCCCTTTTGATGTCCTTTACAGTGCATGACAGCTACCCTCTTTGGTCCCAGGACTGCTGTTATAAGTCTTTCAATCAAAAAAGGATGTTTAATTTCTTTTCCTGCAGCTGTTAAGAATCCTCTTTCTCTATAGATCGCAGCATGTACATGTAATGTGAGGAATGCATATTTAGAATCAGTCCAAATGTTTATACTTTCATCTCGTGCTCTTTCCAGTGCTCGTATGAGAGCCCACAGTTCTGCTGCTTGAGCACTTGTGCCTTTTGGGAGTGGCCCACTTTCTATGACTTTATCAAGTGAGACAACTGCATAGCCTGCATATCGTTCTCCTGTTGCAATAACACTTGACCCATCAGTAAACCAATTATAGTCCACTGTTTTCAGTGGCACATCAGTTAAATCAGGTCTACATGAGAATTGACTTTCTATCACTTGCATACAATTATGTTCAACTTTAGGACCTGGTATAGGCAATAGGGTGGCTGGGTTTAGGTCATTTGTCTGCTTTAATGTCACTTGAGGATTTTGAATAAGAAGAGCTTGATACTTATAAATTCTGGAGTTAGTTATCCATAAATGTCCCTTTGTTTCCAATACTCCACGAATTGCATGACTGGTATAGATTGTAGTTGGTTGTCCAAAAGTCAATTTATTAGCTTCCTCTATCAGGAGAGCTGTGGCTGCCAGCATTTTAAGACAATGTGGCCATCCCTTTAAGACCCCATCCAGTTGTTTTGATAGATAAGTTATGGGTTGTTGCCAACTTCCTTTTTCTTGAGTCAGGACTCCAAGAGCCATATTATTCTTTGAGTCCACATATAAATTGAAAGGTTTCTCGAGGTTGGGAAGTCCCATAACAGGAGCTTGAGATAATGCCAATTTTAAAGCCTCAAAAGCCTGTTTTTGTTCACGCGTCCAAATAAAGGGCTCTCTTTCTCCCCCCTTTGTGGACTCATACAGTGGTTTGGCTAGCAAAATTCGGTATCCATATTCTACAATAACCTGCTGCTCCTAAAACCCCCCGTAATTGTCTCCTATTAGTTGGCTCTGCAATTTGGCATACAGCTTCCTTTCTCTCATGTCCTATTGATCTCTGGCCTTGACTTATACTATAACCTAAATATTTAACCTGGGGTTTCACTAATTGGGCTTTCTCCCTTGAGGCACGGTATCATTTGTCCATCAACAGATGAAGTAGTTGGTTGGTGTTGTCCCAACAAGTTTCTTTTGTCTGTCCAGTTATTAATACATCATTAACGTATTGGAGTAGTACATCTCCTTCATCACCTGGCTGGAAGTCTTCTAAGTCAGAGGCCAAGGCGTTGCCAAAAAGAGTAGGTGAATTTTTAAATCCCTGAGGAAGTCTGGTCCAAGCATATTGTTTTCTCTGGCCTGTTACTGGGTCTTCCCACTCAAAAGCAAACAGCTTCTGACTGTCCTTATGTATTGGGATCATAAAGAAAGCGTCTTTCAAATCTACCACAGAGAACCACACAGCTGATGCTGGAATCAAGCTCAGGAGGGTATATGGGTTAGGCACAGCAATTGTAGCATTATTGACAGTACACAAATCTTGGACTGGTTGAAATGAGCCATCAGCCTTTGGGATGGGTAAGATTGGGGTGTTCCAAGGAGATTGAATAGTTGTTAAAATGCCTGCCTTTAAGTATTTGATAATATGATCTTGAATTGCTTGTGTAATGGGGCGAGGATAATTTCTCTGCCGGAGACAAATAGGCACTGCCAGAGGCTTCACTTGAATGACTAGTGGTGTATGGTGGACTGCATGTCCTGGCGGATTATCTTCTGCCCATAACCGGTGCACATCAAACTCCTGCCAAGTATCGAGGACTTGAACCTCTTGGGCCACCATTATTCGCCACATCTCATCTGGAGGATGCTTCATTACTAGTGCCATTTCGTCTTCTTCAAATGACAAAGTTGCCCCCATTTTACATAGCATGTCTCGACCCAATAAGGAAATGGGACACTCAGGCATATATAGGAATTGGTGTTCAATGTCCCTTCCATTTAGGGAACATCTCAGGGGCTTTAGAAAAGGGTGACAATTTACTGAGCTATCAACTCCCTGTACATTTATGACATCAGCAGAGAAGGGAGCCAATAACTTAGTAACTACAGATCTAGATGCCCCTGTATCTACTAAAAAAAGGTCACATTATTGCCCCCTATCTTCATTCGGACCAAGGGTTCAGGGGGGGCTTGACTTAAACCCCGGTCCCCTTCAGTCCTCAGGCCATTGTTCAACTGCAGCCAAGCCTATGGCCTCTACTTGTTCTTGAAATTGGCCTCATCCTCTTCCTTGGAATCCATATGGACGAAACATTTTTCCTCTTCCTTCTCCCTGGAAATCATATATTTTGACTTCTCGAGTTAGATGTCCATGTCCCTGTTCTATTCTTCCAAGTTCAAACCTTTTAGGACATTCATGTTGCCAATGTCCCTCTTCCTTACACAAAACACACTGATTCCTTCCTAGGGTTCTGGAATTGCCTGACAATGCAGCTGCCAGCAATTCAGCCTTACATTGCATCCTAAAAACTTTCTTAAAATTCCTCAACATACACTGAAGAGGTGTCCGAGGGACACTTCCTCCACCACCCATTTTCTAAGACACTGCCACTGACTTGTGATGCCGGATGTTCCAACGGTCACCAACAGGAACTGCTATGGCTTAACCACCCACACAACAACTGTTGGGCCTCTTTAGGATGCGCCGATCGCAGACCCAGCGGGGTGATCAGGCCCCCTCTTCCACTCTCAAAATGAGTGGGCCTACAATTCCACAATACTTGCCTGCAGGTGTCTTGTTTTCCAACCAGCTTTGTTTCGTGACTTGTTTTGATTCCGTTCAGGTTCTTGGATCGGTCGGTTGTCCACCAAATACCCCTCCGGTGCCATCTGCCTCCTTCCGGAGAAATCATCCATGCCGGCTGAAGGTTCAGCGTGACGGCCCCGATTGGGCACCGGTCAGTCCGTGCCGTCCTCAGCAAAATATCGCTCCAAGTCCCAGCGGAGTCGCCATAAAAATGTTGCAGAAAATCACAGGACTCAGACCACGGAATCAAAAGAAGTTGGTTTATTTGCACAAAGGTTCAGAGCAAAAATCATAACAACCTCTGAACACCTTCTCATGGAATAACAAGTACATATATACTCTTTTAGAAGCAGCAAAACACGGAAATGTAACTTGTTAGCATTGATTGGTTACTCGAATTACAGCCCCGTTAGCCCCCCTGTTGCTATGCTAAAGTAGCTAAATATCTTGTCCCCCTCTCATGGATCGAGGTCACAGGTGTCTTGCCAAAGCATCTAAGTTTCCAGCAGCACATTTGTGGTTAGCTACCAGCGAGAGCGAGACATAGAAATGAGACATATGTGGTTAACTGTAACAGAGCTTCAAGCTTGACACCTTTGTGCGACCGACAGATGAACTTGTGGTTTGACATTTTCCACTTCCTTTTTGCTTCTCCTAACTAATACACACATTTAAGACTCATGTCCTGTTTTATGACCTATGTCTTGTTTTATGTCCTGCCTTATTGGGATCGCACCTGTTTCCTATCCCCCTCCCTCAAAGACCCCCTACAGCCCCCCGGACCATCTCAAAGGGAGGGTCTCCAGCCCCCTTCACGATGGGGAGAGTTTTGCGGAGCCAGTTTCCAATTCAGACCCGCCCCCAAGTCCTCCTCCCTCAGTTCCCCCCTCCCCTCCAGGTCCCGACTGAGCAATGGGGGATTATGGAGGGTGGGGGATTCTTGGTCTCCTCCCCAAATTTAGGGTCTCCCCCAGAAGGGAGCGAAGCTCAACTCTTGCGGGACCTTCAAAGCCTCAAATTGGAGATTCAGAAGAAAAAGTGAAATTTCCGAAGAAGCAAAAATACTTTTGCTAAAATGCATCTTTTTCTTTGTGTGGATTCAGGTCAGAAAGTCTCCCTCTTTCGCTTTTGCTTTCCTCCTCCTTCCTCTTTCGATGCAGCCGATTCCGACCCAGATATTGGGGGGAGAGGAGCGAGAGAGGGGCCCGGCTGCAACTCCCGACCTCGGCTACAATCGGGAAAGAGGGGGTCCCTCTGCGTCCTCCTGGGGGGATGTGGGGAGAAAGGGGGAGGAGACCACGCAGACATCGAGGCTGTTGCAGACTTCCACCACTCTTACCCTCGACCCATTTCCCAAAGTCACGTCTGGAAATCCAGCAGCTTTCTTCCCCCCTCCCACGAGGATCAGGGGTGCTTCCCAACCATATCCTCCCCCCAGCCCCTCTCCTCCCCTTCCCGGCCCCCTCCTTACCAGGGCTCTCCTTCCCCTCTTGGCTTCTGGGGATCCGGGCCAGCGCCCCCACCAGAAGCAGCATCAGGGGGAGCCCAACAGAGCCCATGGATGCTGCCCCATAAGCACCCCTAAAAGAGGGGAGAAAGACGAGGAGTCTCCCAGACCCAGAGGCAGAATCGGTGGGTCTGGATGGGGGGGAAGGGGCATTTTTCTGGGACTTCATAAATGGACGGCTCAGAAAAGCGGAAGGACCAATGAGAATCATCCCTTCTGAAGCGTCATCGGTCTCCGGGCAGAGTCTCTCTTGACTCCCCCCCCCCTGGTGGAGGAGATAGTTTGGAGCAGAGCGAGAAGTGGAGAAAATGGCAGGGGGGATCTTTTCAGTCAAGGGGTAGCTGCAGCTTTGTGGGTGAGTGTTTCATGCCAGCTCTGCAGGTGAGTGTGCACTTCTTTTGGGGCCCCGCCCCCGCATGATTCTCAACCAGTCTTCCTTTCTTGGGTCTGGCCAGTCTAAAGAAAAGAAGAAATAGGGCCTACATGATAGCAGCATTCCAGTATTTGAGGGGCTGCCACAAGGAAGAGGGGGTGAGTTCAAATTATTCACCAAAGCATCCGAGGGCAGGTGAGAAACAATGGTTGGAAACTGACCAAAGAGAGAAGCAACCTGGAACTAAGGAGAAACTTCCTGACAGTGATGACAATTAATCAGTGGAACAGCTTACTCCCAGAAGTTGTGGGCACTCCATCACTGGAGGTTTTAAGAGGAGACTAGACAGTCGCTTGTCTGAAATGGTATAGGTTCCCTGATCAAGCAGGGGGCTGGACTAGAAGACCTCCAAGGTCCCTTCCTATCCTATCCTATCCTATCCTATCCTATCCTATCCTATCCTATTCTTACAGTATTTTCTTTTGACACCTTTAGTAAAGTTGATTTTCATTTCAATCCGGGAGTTGACCCATGGCCTTCTTGTACCCGACTTTGATCGATTGAGTTACTGACTCCCCAAACCAGACCAGGATGAATTTTATCTTAAATCCTCTTCAGTCCAATTGACTTGAATATCGATACGCCAAACCTGTCAGGAAGTTACAGGCTATAAATAAATGTCTGCTACTGGAAATTTCTCAACAGAAGTCAGAAAGTCTGTTCAGCACCTCATCCCAGAGAAGCTGGAACTGGAGGCTGTGAGAGAGGAAGCCATGAAGAAGATGAAACTTGATCTGGAGCTGAAATGAAGCAAGATTGCTGAGAAAGAGCACCTCAGGAGAAAGAGAAGGAACACCAAAACTGGTGAGAGAGTTGCAATACCATGTCATCTTCAGTTACTCACTTCTCCCCAGTAGAATCCATAACTTGGGGGAATGGAAATACCAATTCATAAAGAACCATGAAAGAGATGAGATTCAGACCTCACTAATTATCTTTGAAGATACCTGCCAAGCTTACACCACTATAAAGCCCAGGAAATGACTCATATATCTCTTGTCTTGAAGAGTTGCTTAAGCCAAATATTGGTTGACATGTGTGCTGAGGAAAAGGAGGAAAACCAATAGTTTAAAAAACATAATATTTATTCATTTGTTTGTTTGTTTATTTATTTATTTATTTATTATTAATGTATTTGATGATTCTCTTGAATTTTCATTTAACTAACAAACTTCACATATTTATTTCCTTCAGTTGTCAAGCAAATCCAAAGGAAGAATATACAACCAATAATAATGGATAATTAGAAGTTACCAACCTAAGAAACAATTTCACAATCATTCCCCTGTTTTTGCTATTAGATCTGGTCTCAGGATGATAATGTAGCACTTGGGGAAGAAGATGCAGCTCAATAGTCCATTACCAGAGACCAAGATGGAGAAGACCTGCACGGCCACCATGTATTTTCCTTTAGTGCTCAGATAGGTGGGGAGGAAGGAAACCCAGACACTGCAGAATACCAGCATGCTGAAGGTGATCAGTTTGGCTTCATTGAAAGCTCCAGGAAGGTTCCTGGCCAGGAAAGCCACAGTGAAGCAAATTGCAGCAAGGAAGCCCATGTAGCCAAGAACAACATAAAACATGGTGACAGAGCCTTCATTGCATTGAAGTATAATCTCTTCAGGCTGGGAGTGCAGATCAGAGTCAGGAAATGGGGGAGAAACTCCCAACCACATGGCACAGATGAGAATTTGGACAGCAGAACAAGAAAGGATGATGAAGTTCGCCAAGCTCTTTCCCAACCATGTTGTCACTTTATTGCCTGGTTTTGAGGCCAGGAATGCCAGCACTACTGTGATTGTTTTAGCCAACAGAGACGACACGGCTACTGAGAAGACAATGCTGAACACTGTTTGTCGGAGAAGGCAGGTGGCTTTCCTTGGTCGGCCAATGAAGAACAAGGAGGATAAGAAGCAAAGCAGAAGGGAGATCAGGAGGATGTAGGATAGGTCCTGGTTGTTGGCTTTGACAATAGGAGTTTCAAGGTATTTAATGAATATGAATAAAACAAAGCCTGTGATTAGGAAAAAGAGTAGAGCAAAGGAGATGAGGATGATGCCCAGATGTTCTTCATAGGACAGGAAGGTTATTCTTTTGGGGATACACTGGACTCGGTTCTCAGTTGGATATTGATCAACGGGGCACTTGGTGCATTTTGTGGTATCTGAGAAAAGAAAGTAATATTTGTTTTACATCTTTCAAATTTCAAGAAAAACTTTGGATAAGTTGTGATACAGAGAAACAGAAAAGTCTCAGTAAATGGAATATACTTACACTACAACAGCAAAAAAATCCCCAATACATACAACTATAAAAAGAACAACAACAACAACAAAATTTAAAAGAAAATCTATCTGGTGCTGCAACCTCCCTTCTCTGAGGTAATCCACTAGATTATTATCCTGCACTGACCTTACCTTATCCCAAATGGTTGGGAGAAGTAGCAAGTCTCCAGAGGTTTAAGAGGATGGGGGCCTATTCAATTTCAAGGGGGAGTAAGTCCAATAGGGCAGGAACTGCAGCAGAAAAGGCAGGCTTATGATGATCCATAAAGTGGGAATCTTTTAGGGAACAGAATGTTTGCATGCTAATTATATCTGCTCTGGTGGGACAAGCAGATATCCTGAAGCAGAAGAAGCCCTGCAGATACCCAGTTTTGTCTAATGGAGGGTTTGAAAGTTGAATTTAATTGCACCTGCACAGTATGGGTGTCCTATGGAAGAATACATTTGCATTCTGGACTAGTTGTAAATTCCAGGTGAATCCTGAATCCTCTGTTTGGTTTTCATTATTCCTTTAACCCAACATCTCTCCCTCAATTGATCCTCCCAATTAGATATTGCAGTTTATAAGGATATATGATCTTACTAAAGATTAACTGATTAAATGAATGGTTGATCGATCTATCTATCAGCCTGTAATGTAAAGTTGGTTTAGGTAAACAAAACTCATTGATCTAAAATCATTCCTCAAGTTACAAAGAATACAGATATTTCTAAGAAAGATAAATATGAATGGAAACATCCAAACTGGGAAATGAAAGAGATATTTCCCATGCAATCCACAACATCCTTCTTCTTACCTCATCCTTCAAGATATTTTTCTTTTTCTTCCCATTATAGAAGAAATTGGACACCATGAAAATTAAAAACTAAACAATCAAACTTACATGTGTCTTTAACATACATATTGATCAAAGTTTCCCTATGGTGTCACTCACTTTCCTGAGTGGAGATGGTCCCCTCTGGTCAAGGAATGCAGTCATAGCAGCAAAATGGCTCTCCTTCTCGAGCCTGCTTGAGAAATCCAGGATGGCATTTTTCCACACATTTAGACTGAAGCAAAGACTAAACAGAAAAAAAAAAAGTGCCAAAGAAAATATGTTAGGACTCACCATCCATGTAAGATGGAGGTACAATTGCAGGAAGATGCTTCATTCAGTTCCTCTCTTTTTCTTCTGACTTATCAGATTACAATAAAGTAGCTTTCTACTTAACAAAGTCTGGAGGGATGAAATTAAGAAAACATTTAAGCATTAAGTGATAACCAGTGTTTTCCTCCTCATAGTGGAATTAACGTGCATTCCTCCATTTTTCATACATGCTTGATTTTCAAATATAATATCTAAAATACTAAATTTTAGAGTAAACTTTATTGTAGAAGATTTATTACATTTTCGTTTCATTGGATTTATTGACAAATAAGGGCTAAACCTTAAAGATGTTCTTTATTTGTATATATATTTGTTCAGTTTATATGGCTGCCATGCTGGTGAACTAAAACTGAAACTGGCTGACTAGTTTCTAAAACTATAGTGAGGTGAGATGGAGGTGAGGTCATGAGATCGTGTCCTTCAAAAAGGGTGAGTCAGGCATCATTTGATGCACTACATGGGTCATGAATGTGATCCCTGTGTGGGAATACTCAACACAAGGTATCCAACACAAGGTCCGTTCTGTTGAAATAATACAATTAGGTGACACAATCTGATATGGAAATACATACTCATATTTATTATTAGTTTGATTTGTAGCCTCTCAGTGTGTCCTAAGGCAGCTAACAATCAAGATAAACAGTCGCATTCAAGGGATTTTCAGATGAAGTGCACTCTTACAAGCCAATGCCCAAATATAAGTAATATTTCCCTCGAAATTGTCCCTTATTATTTCTGATATCAAGATTTTTTTTTGCACCAAAGTGATACTTCAGTACTTCAGTTTTCAAGCCATTATCATGGTGAAATGGGCAGCAAATAAATTTAATCAATCACTCCATAAGTGAGCTCACACCAGACCAGTCATTATTATTTCATGTGAACTGAAAGCCTTGGACCTCCTTCCTAAATTGCACTATCCCAGTGGGGTCAGAAAGAGGCAGCTAGAAGCATGTTCTCAGCTAATTAAAAACATCCCAGACTATGAGCCTGTAATTTTGGCAGAACCCTGACTCCAATCAAGGCAAAATGAAGCTTATTTAACTATTGGACCAACAGGACCTCCATCCAGTCTTGATTCCATTTCATTGGATTCAGTCCAAATCTGAACTCAGGGACTGGTCAACAGAATTGCCTTCACCTTTGATATTTGAAGACAAAAAAAACCTGGCGAACCTGAAGCTATTAGCACCAAAATCTCCAGCATATGAGGCCCTGTCTCACCAGTTTTATGGTGACAGTAAACTGCTGAAGGGACACTAAATTTGTGTCCTAAATAATAATCACCCAATATCTCATTTTGGATCAGCTTACAACAGGATTCAGCATGACAGCATCAGAAGGGAAACCTTGGTCAATAGAACTGAAGCAAGCTTATCTGCCTAAGAAAATTATAGAGATTTTACTCCACACATTCAATTCTCAGTGAAGGTTACCCACTTTTTTTACTGCATTTAGGCCACTTGAAACGGCTTTGGAAAAAAGAGAAAAGACATCAATATTTTCCCCACCTTGTTGAGCAACTTTAACTGTGATATAGTATTTTGGTTGATTGTAAGTCTTTGTCTGTCAAAAGTCCCCAATTCCTTGTTAATGGGATCCTCCTTGGGGAGGACCACTCTACTAAATATTTGCAGATCTGCTGCTACATCTCCATTCTGATCCAAGTACACTTTCAGCAGGGAAAGATTGTACAACTCCCTCTTCTTTAGAAATGGATAGAACTAGAATGGAAACATCCAGGAATTTAAAAACAGAAATCCTGGTTTCTTATGTCTTATCACTTTTTATATTTGAATCTTTCAAATGTTGCAAGGCTAATCTTCATTCAGGTAGAGGAGATAGGAAAAATGACCAGATGAAGTAATTCTAATTTATTGTAAGGCTATAATAACAAAATCTTGCAGTGTGAAAATACAAATCTTTTACCATCTCTTTTGACAGTTAAAAAAATTAGGGAGGACTTTTTCTAAGTTTCTTTCTCTGCCTGTTACGCAGCTGTGGGTTGCCCCCCCCCCAAACCATCTTATCTGATCCTTCCCTGCATCTCTTTCTCTGGTCCTCCAAACTCATTCACACATATCCAGTGGTGATTCAAATAGGTCAGTGGTGGGAAACCTATGGCATGCGTTCCAGAGGTGGCACTCAGAGCCATCTCTGTGGGCATGAGCGTCATTGCTCCAGCCCCGCTTTCCCCCACATCCCCCTCCTCACTAGCAGCCTCCCCCTGAGGAGAGTCGCCCCAAAGCGTGGCCCGCGTGGAGCAGCGCAGCCAAGGACATGGCAGCTGGGCAGCGGGGACAAGACTCCACAGTCATGACCCGTCGCTTGCAGATGATGCAGTGGGGTATGGGTGGAAGGCGGGGCTGCCATGGGGGCAGGGCAGAGTGGAGCAGGGGCAGGTGGGCTCATGTTTTGGGCACTCGGTCTCTAAAAGCTCGCCATCACTGAAATAGGTGAACAACTGGTTCTCTGTGTGGATGCCACTTACGGAAGTCCATTCTGGGTCTGGGCAACAAAAAATTAGCTACCGGTTCTGCCAAACTGGTGTGAACTGGCTGAATCCCACCACTGCACGTATTGTTATACTTCCTTAACAGATTGTGTGAATGCTGGTAGTATAACTTGTATTTAGCAAAGAATTAACAAAATGCTTCATGATGTTATGAATGGAGATCTGGTTAATTGAGTGCTGGATGGTATGAGATAATTAAGTGGATACAATTGTCTCAAAAATTGTACTCAAGTAAATATTGATATTACTGATAAAACTGGGGAGTTAGGAAATACAATAAGATCTTGGTCATTGTTTCTTCTATATTTTCATTAATAAAGGAAGTAGATAAATCATGATTTTGTGATGCAAAACTTATAATAACACTTGGACAAAGTTATTTTGGTCTCCTTTAAAAATTACCAGCTTCTCTCAGGTCCCTATAGATCCATGTCAGGATGCTGCCATCCTAATGGGAGGGGGGACCTGTGGAGCTCTCCTGTGATGTGTTTAGCTTTGCTTTGTTGACTCGGTTCCGCTGCCCAAGGTCATCTGCCTCACCTCACAAAGGAAGAGATGCCTGGGAACATCTTACTGCAGTTTTTGTCTGGAGTTCTCACAACCTCTTTGCACCTCTGGATTGGCTCCTATGAACTGGGCAGTTGGGAGAGGTTTTGAACAATGGGGTTTAGCCTAACAATTTCACCTGGGAACTTCATATTCTGCCTGCCTTCTCTTGCTGTCACTGACTCTCAATAAAAGTTCCTTTTGAAATGATGCCAGTTTCAAGAGTTCTGCTTTCCTGAGAGATTCACCTGAGGCAGGGCCTTACAGCTTCCAGAAAATAAAATTGTGTTAGAGAGAGGTGCATGAGTAAAATTCAATAGGAAACTAACTAATTATTAGCATGCAGGACTTGATACATGATTGTATGAATGTAATGAATGGCAGCTATAATCTGTATTAATATTTCATTTGTAGTTTTTCTCACATTATTCTATGCAGATTGGTTACTGATTATAATAAAGTAGTAGTAATATTTTAATGTTATGATAACAACCGTATTATTAATTTGTCGATAATGTCATTAATGATCCAGTGGAATGATACCAGGTCCTCTTGCAGGCACCACACTTGGAGAGGACACTGCACAAGACTTTCATTAGCTTTAGTCAAGGACAAAGAAGGGGAGGAAGAGATCACAGGAGCTGCTTTAAGCCTTGAGGAAAGACATCAAGCAGAAGAGCCATGTTGGAATATAATAATATAATATAATATAATATAATATAATATAATATAATATAATATAATATAATATAATATAATATAATATAATATAATATAATATAATATAATATAATATAATATAATATAATATAATTAATATAATATAATATAATATAATAAATATAATATAATATAATATAATATAATATAATATAATATAATATAATATAATGTTATGTTATGTTATGTTATGTTATGTTATGTTATGTTATGTTATATAATAATATAATATAATATAATATAATATAATATAATATAATATAATATAATATAATATAATATAATATAATATAATATAATATAATATAATATAATATAATATAATATAATATAATATAATATAATATAATATAATTAATATAATTAATACAATACAATACAATACAATACAATACAATACAATACAATACAATACAATACAATACAATACAATATAATATAATATAATATAATATAATATAATTAATATAATAATATAATGGAATGGAATGGAATGGAATCTTGAAGGAACCTTGGAGGTCTTCCAGTCCAGCCCCCTGCTCAAGCAGGAAAACCTATACCATCTCAGATAAGTGACTGTCTAGTCTCTTCTTACAAATCTCCAGTAATGGAGTGCCCACGATTTCTGAAGGCAAGCTGTTCCACTGGTTAATTGTCCTCATGTTAGGAAATTTGTCCTTAGTTCCAGGTTGCTTCTCTCTTTGATCAGTTTCCAACCATTGTTTCTTGTCCTAGTTTACAGGAGCTTAAAATCAGAAAAAGTCTGGGAACTTTTTTTCAAATATATAAAAGGTCTTGGTTGTTGAAGGGAGGATGCAGCACTCTTCTGATAAGTAGGAGATGTTGTACAGAAGCTTAAGATCTTAAACCACCAAGCCCAGAGAGCACAAAAGACCCTGAAAAGGAATTTAGTTTGATGGATCCTTGTTGGGATCCCATACCTTCCATGGCTGCAGCCTTGGAGCTCCCAACCTCTCTTCACCCTTTTTCCTTCTCGTCTGAGGTTTGGATGCAGCACTTAAGGCTTGGGCCAGAATCTTAATGACACTGTAGGTATAGCCATCATTTTGGATCTGCATCCTATTCTTTTTCTTTTGGGTCTCCACTGGTGCTTTCTGGGTGCATCTTCTCCGGCCTTTGAGAGAAAAGATGTGTTTTGAAACAGAACAGTAAAAATACTCAGCTTGAAATTCAGGTTCTACAAAGAAATATCTTTTAAAGGCATTATTGTTTTTCCAAGTCTTTCTCCACTGAAAGGGGAAGCTCCAAATACTATGGATGTGCTTGAGACGCCAATCCTTTTTCACTAAAAATACTCCAGTCATTGTCAAAATCCAGACTTTCCCTTCAATGGGTCCAGGCAAACCTTCAAGTGCTGAATGGAAGGGAAGAATTCTGTCCCAAATAAACTCAAATTCTATGAAGTGAACAAAGACGTTGACTTGTCTCCACTTAGAGAGGGCATCCCTGAGGAATACTGTATGTCCAGTCGTTGAGAATAGTTGTGATATAACAACACAAATTCTATTCTTGACAAGCATAGGAGTAAAAGTTCTCATGAAATTCTCTCCCTTCTCTGTGTCTGGAGCGAAGAGACCAATCAGGGTCCATCCAAAATGGAGGAGAATTTGGACAATTCCTGGGTACTGGAACCCTTCTTTGGGCAGCCTCGGATGGAAAAAAGGGAATTGACTTTTATCAATCAGAGCCTCTGAAGAAATTCTATCACTGACCTGAAAAAACAATGAAGAATTCTGTGTTATATTTGGGGTCCTACCAAGTCCCAATTTTTAGCTTATAATGAATCTAGCTTTTTTCTCATGCACATATTAGAACATTTCCTGTTGATTAGTCATTCGGCCACATCAAGATACAGAATATAAAACACAGAACATTAACAAGACTCTATGTAAAAACAGAATTTAGAAAAATAAGTACAATAGAATAAGCATAAAGAATGAAAATAGTATTTCTTTATAACCCCAGAATTTACCACAATCCGACCATAATTTCCTTCTGAAAAGGGCTTTATTATATATAATTTTTGAATTCTGAGCCCAGAGAAAATACATTTTTTTAAATATTAGGATCCCAATAGATTGTTTCTCTAAAATGCAATCCAAGATATTGATCTCCCTCTTTCTTAAATAATTGTCATTCCAAATAATAGATGTATTACATCTTCTATTTCTGGAGCTCCACAAATATAAGTATATTCATTGTAAGGAGTTTGGAAGATTTAACTCAATACTTGGAACTTACATTTGTAGCAGCTGATGTCTTTCAGTGTGCCAGCCTTACTGAAGATGGCCCTACTTTTCTCTATTTTGACCATCTTGGATTCTTTGTGCAGCACTTTTTTAGGTTTTTCTCAAGTGGCAAAAAAGACAGGGAGATGACAGTTCCTAATATAAAATCAAGAATATTTTAAATGAAATTTATTTGTTCTAATAGTGTTTGAAGAGAAGGATGAGGGGTGACATGATAGCAGTGTTCCAATATCTCAGGGGCTGCCACAAAGAAGAGGGAGTCAAGCTCTTCTCCAAAGCACCTGAAGGCAGGACAAGAAGCAACGGATGGAAATTAACCAAAGAGAGAACTAAGGAGAAATTTCCTGACAGAACAATTAACCAGTGGAACAACCTGCCTCCAGAAGCTGTGAATGCTCCAACACTGGAAGTTTTTAAGAAGAGACTGGACAGCCATTTGTCTGAAATGGTATAGGGTTTCCGGCCTGAGCAGGGGGTTGGACTAGATGACATTATTATTATTATTATTATTATTATTATTATTATTATTATTATTATTATTATTATTATTATTATTATTATTATTATTATTATTATTATTATTATTATTATTATTATTATTATTATTATTGTTCTTGTTGTTCTTGTTGTTCTTGTTGTTCTTGTTGTTGTTGTTTGTTGTGGTTCCGAAGGAAGAGGCTTTCAAAGAAACTAGGCATTGTTTTCTTTTAGAATCTTTTTTATTGCAACATAACTTCAGTACATACATGGACGGATGCCAGAAACTGAATTTCTCTGGCTTGCATCTATCTTTACTTGCTAAACCCCTCCCTTATTTTACAGTCATAAATGACGTTGTCCAATTAGGCTGGAGGCCAAAGATTCACTTCCGTTCCTCTCCCGTGCTTTCCCCATAAATCTCCTCCCTTTCTATGTCATCTAAATTAACTCTAAAAATACCAGACAGTTCTGCATATCTTGTCAAAGCAATAATATCCTATATTAACAGTGTTGACATCCGGCCCCCCTTACAAAAAGGACAGATCCTGTAATGTAAACAAAAGCATATATTAATGGCTAGTTTTCGGTTTGTTGGGGTGTTTTGTATGAAACCTTTTGACGAGCCTGTCAGCTTTCATCTCACTGGATTTCACCCAAGTGGCTTCACACAACGGGTATCCCTTCCATTGTACTAGGTACTACAATTTCCCTTTAAAAATTCTAGAATCCAGAATATGTTTCACTTCATAATGGGTCTACCCCGCAACTACGAGGGGCCCAGGTGCTTTCTTCGGGGGAGGTCTTAAAGTGGAGCCCCAATAAGGTTTTAACAAGCTACTGTGGAAGACAGGGTGAATTTTAACCAAAAGTCTAGGGAGTTTCAGTTTTACGGTGACCGGATTGATGATCTTTACGATAGGAAAAGGCCCTAGGAATTTCGGTACTAATTTCTTGCTGGGTAATTTGAGGCGTAAATATTTGGTTGACAGATAAACCTTTTCCCCAACCTGGAACGTTCTTTGGGGAGCCCTCTTTTTGTCAGCTTGCTTTTTGTAGGTTTCAAAAGTCTTTTTTAAAGCAGCTTTTGTGTTTCTCCAAACGTCCTCCCATCCCCTCACCCATTGGTCAAGTGTCTGGGAAGCGGTTGGCACTTGGGGATATTCAGGAATTGGACCGAACTCTTTGCCTGTGGCTACTCTGAAAGGTGTGTAGCTGGTGCTGCTGTGCACAGAATTGTTGTACGCCACTTCTGCAAAAGGGAGGAGGTCAGACCAGTTCGTCTGTTGATAGGACACATAGCATCTGAAATATTGCTTCACCATTTTGTTAGCGGCTTCTGCAGCTCCGTTGGTGGCCGGATGAAAAGCAGATGACAAGCCTTAAGATGATCCAATTAATTTAAGAAAACTTCTCCAAAACTTTGCTGTGAACTGTACCCCCCCGTCTGAGATTATTTGCTTAGGGGCGCCGTGCAGTCGGTAGATATGTTTCAGGAACAATTTAGTCAGTTGTTGAGCGGATGGGAGTCCTTTGCAGGTGATGAAATGAACCTGCTTCGAAAACAGGTCTATTACATTCCAGATGACAGTATTTCCTCTACTTTCAGGTAGGTCTACGATAAAGTCCATGGCTATTTCTTCCCAGGGTTGGGAAGGGTCTGCCACCAGCTGCAGTAACCCAGGGGTTTTCCCCGGGATTCTTTTCATTGTGGCACATACGGTACAACTCTTTACATAGTTTTCCACATCCCGTTTCAGTCCCAGCCACCAAAATTGCCGGCGGGTGAGATGTAGAGTTTTTAGATATCCAAAGTGTCCAGCCTGTTTCACCTCATGGCTGTGTTTGAGAGCATTAAGACGGAGGGATTCGGGCAAATACAGTTTCCCCCCATGTAAGCCAAACCATCCCGGCACGTCAAGGAGGTTTGATTATCTTTGAACCATTGATCAGTGAGGAGCTCTCATTTTATTTTCTTTGCTCCAGGGTCATCAGGATTTTGGACCCTGCGAGGCGTGATTTGTGCAGCAGGTTGTGGATTGGAGATAATCGCCTCATTGACTTCTTCACGTTTGCTTTTGTATTGGGGCAATCTCGATAGCGCATCAGCTAGGAAGTTTTTTCCCCCTGGTATGTACTTTAGAGTAAAGTTGAAGTGGTTAAAGTATTGTGCCCACCATACTTGCTTTGGGGACAATTTGCAGGGAGTTTTCAATGCCTCTAGGTCTTTGTGATCTGTCCATACTTTGAATGGCACCTTGCTCCCCTCCAGGTAGTGTCGCCAGTTTAACAGCCCCCATCTAATTGCGAAGGCCTCCTTCTCCCATATTGCCCATCACCGTTCACTTTCCATAAATTTTTTGGAGGTGTAGGCGCAGGGTTGCAGGACTCCATTCTTGTTCTTTTGAAGCAATACAGCTCCAACTGCCACATCACTGGTGTCGGCTTGAATTACAAAGGGCTCCCCTAGGCAGGGGTGCTTTAGGACCGGTTCGGCACCAAATAGTCTCTTTAAATTCTCAAAAGCTGTTTGACAGTTCATAGTCCATGCTAGTGGTTGGCCCGGTCACGGCTTCCCTCCTCTTTTGTCTGTTTTGAGTAAATCTGTAAGGGGTAGGGCAATCTTGGCAAAAGAGGGGATGAATTGACAGTAGAAGTTGGCAAAACCTAGAAAGCTCTGGAGCTGTTTGTGGTTTTTGGGGGGCTGCCATTCGATTATAGCTTTCACCTTGGCTGGATCCATCTCAATGCCTTCGTTGGAGATTCTGTAGCCGAGGTAATCTAATCGGGTCTGGTGAAATTCACATTTTGACAATTTGGCATAAAGCTTGGCATTCAATAGTTTCTTTAACACTTCTCTCACCAGCTTTATGTGATCAGTCATATTCATGCTGTATATAAGGATATCGTCGAGGTACACCAGAACCCCTTTGTACAGGTGATCATGTAGAACCTCATTCATCAGCTGCATGAATACGGCTAGGGCCCCGTGTAGTCCAAATGGCATGACCTTGAATTGATAGCTCCCCATGGGGCAGTTGAAGGCAGTCTTCCACTCATCTCCCTCCTTTATTCTCACTCGGTAATATGCCTCTCTCAGGTCTAATTTGGTGAAAACAGTCCCCTTAGCCAGATGAGTTAATAAGTCCTGTAGGAGGGGGAGGGGGTATTTGTTTTGCACACTCACCGCGTTGAGACCCTTATAGTCTACACAGAGATGAAGAGACCCATCTTTTTTTTCTTTAAATAACACGGGGACTCCCACGGTTGATTTGGCCCATTCAATGAACCCCCTCGCTCGGTTCTTATTCACGTATTGCTGCGTCTCTTCCATTTCGAGGGGGGACATAGTGTACATTCTAGGGCGTGGGAGCTTGGCTCCTGGCACCAGTTCAATAGAGCAGTCATTGGGCCTGTGAGGGGGTAGGACATCGCATTCATTTTCACTAAATGCCTCTGTTAAGTCCCGGTATTCGTTGGGGATGAGTGATTCATCTGGTGACGGTGAGGCAGCTATGAGTGCTCGCTCATTAGTGTCCTGCAACGTCAGTTGAATCAGTGGGAGGCTCAGGCCCTATAGGTACTCATTTCTTTCTCCCACCAGATAAATGGCTTCCATTTGTCCAACCAGGCTAAGCCTAGAATCACAGTCTCAGTCAGTTTTGGGGCCACCAGGAACCGAATAAATTCCCAGTGCGCGCCAATTTCTAGGCATAAGGGCTCAGTTAATTGTGTTACTAAAGTCCCTCCCATCAGCGAGCCATCAGCTTGCTCGAACCTCACAGGTTTGGAGAGTTGCTTTGCCCGTATGCCCATTTTCATGGCAAAAGGTAGGCTAATAATGCATCGGGTGCATCCAGAATCGATTAGTACATTTAAGTCTATTTGTGCCTCCAACTTAGGGATTATAAGCTTGGCGGCCAGTGAAAAAGATGGGATTTGTCGACTCACCATCGGGTCATTCTCTCCTTCATCGTCGCCATCAAAGGAGGGTAGAGCAGGGGCGGGTCCACTTGGAGTCCGGGCGTCCTCTTGTGTGGGAGGTGTAATCTGGGTAACAGGTGCTTGCGTGGCCCGGTTAGATTTTTCTCTCATTAGCCCCTGGGCAGGTCTTCTCGCCACTGGTTCCAGACTGCTCTGCAGTTGGGGGTAGGGGACCGGACAGTTTGCTGCTCGATGTCCCTTCTTTCCTCACCGGAAACACTTAATTGACGGGCCTGCAGGTGACCTGGGTCTTTCAGCCATCGCAGTAGTCGGAGGGTTTCGTGGGGGTGATTGTTGTTTGGGTTGCTCTGGTTGCTGCTCGGATTCAGGTGGGGGAGGCTTCTTATATTGGGCGAGCTGAACGTCTAGCTTCACTGCTGTCTGGTACCACTCGTGCAGTTGATCAGGTACTGCTCGAATAATGCAGGCCTGAGAGAGGTGATCATCTAATCCCTCAATGAAGTGATGGATTAGGGACTGCTCTGGCCACCCCCCTATCCGACCTGTTATCTTGCGAAACTCTCGCACGTACTCCAGGGCAGGTCTGCCGGCTTGTTTTATTTTGTGGATTTGTTCTCTTGCTTTTAGGTCAAGGGATGGGTCCTCAAATCTTTCTTTCAGACCCAGGAGGAAGAGGTGGGGGTCTTCCAATTCTGGTGCTTGCTCATTATATAAATTGTTCAGCCATTCGGATGCTTCTCCCTCTAGGCTGGACACAATCACATCGACCATAGCCCCTGGGTCCGGGTAGAGATAGGCCCAGTGATTCAAGTGAGAGCGTACTTGGTTGAGAAAAAAAATCAGTTTCTCTGGGTCCCCATCGAAGGTTGCTCTGAAAGGTGGAGCAATTATAGGCTGTTGGGACGCCCACTGTGGCTGTTGCTGCTGGCCCCATCCTGGTTGCTGGTTTATGCCCAGGGGTTGCACATTTGGGGGTTGGGGCCAATCTCCTTGCTGTGGTCATTCTCCCACCAACTGCTGATCTCCTGGCCCCTCCACCACCCCAAGCTGTTGCAAACTTTCTATTAGCTGTGGTAAGCTCAGAAGTTGGTTACTCTCTACCTGTTTTGAATGCCACACTCCCCTCTGTTGCAGAGGCCTCAGACTGGGGTTCCCTCTCTCTTCAGGGCTAGAGTCCCTGATAGAGGAAGACAGGGTCTGAAAGGCTGTCTGATATGGAATGGAGGGGCTGTAGGATTCTCTCTGCAGGAGTAGACTTCTGCCTCTCTCCTCTGGGGTTTGAGACATTTCCAGTAACTCACCCAGGCCTTGAGTGGCAGTTTGTCCATTGTCTATCCACCGATTTTCATTTGTCTGCCAAAATTCATCTTCCCACAGCATGCTGTCTGCTACCTCCCCCTCTGGGATTTTAGCAGCTGCCGGGTTGTATTCAACAAACTCCCGGTTCATGATAGATTGTCCTCCTGAATTCTTGTCATTCTCACTCCAGCCTAGGAGAAAAAGGTGGGGGTAATGCACCTCCAGTTCTTTGAAAAGGTTTTGGTTTCTGGCATGATGTTATGGTTCCAAAGGAAGAGGCTTTCAAAGAAACTAGGCATTGTTTTCCTTAAGAATCTTTTTTATTGCAACATAACTTCGGTACATACATAGACGGATGCCAGAAACTGAATTTCTCTGGCTTGTGTCTATCTTTACTTGCTAAACCCCTCCCTTATTTTACAGTCATAAATTACGTCTTCCAATTAGGCTGGAGGCCACAGATTCACTTCTGTTCCTCTCCTGCGCTTTCCTCATAAATCTCCTCCCTTTCTATGTCATCTAAATTAACTCTAAAAATACCAGACAGTTCTGCATATCTTGTCAAAGCAATAATATCCTATATTAACAGTGTTGACATTATTATTATTATTATTATTATTATTATTATTATTATTATTATTATTATTATTATTATTATTATTATTATTATTATTATTATTATTATTATTATTATTATTATTATTATTATTATTATTAATCATCGCACAGTCAGCCAGATGTTCAGACTGGATTTGGCATTTTTGTCTACCTATCGAGTCCTTATCAAGGACCTGGGATAGGCAGATGTGGATGTTTGATGGTATTACAGATATCGTCACAGGATGGAAGCAGTTCCTAGTAAGGCCGCCTTTTGCAATTGACTAATGGCAAATTTGTCAATGCCAGTGGTGTTCAAGGGGTGCTCCAGTTGTTTTGGGATTGCACCCAAGGTGCCTATTATTATTGGTACTACCCTTGCTTGCCTTTGCCATAGTCTTTCTATTTGTATTTGTAGGTCTTTGTATTTTGTTATCTTCTCCAGTTCTTTCTCGTCTATTCTGCTGTCTCCAGGCACCACGTCCACTATCCAGACTTTTTTGTCTTTCTTATCGACAATTGTTAAGTCCAGAGTGTTATGTTGCAGGTGCTTGTCTGTTTGAATTCTGAAGTCCCAGAGCAGTTTAATTTATCATTTTCTATGACTTTTTCTATTTTATGATCCCACCAGTTCTTGCTTTACAGGCAAATGATATTTCTTGCAGATTTTCCAATGCACCATTGTTGCTACTTTGTCATGCCGCTGCTTGTAGTCAGTCTTTGCGATCTTCTTGCAGCAGCTTACCAGGTGGTCCACTGTTTCTTCAGCTTCTTTGCATAGGTGGCACTTACTGTCTGTTGCTGTCTTCTCAATTTTGATTATGTATGCATTTGTCCTTAAGGCTTGGTCTTGTGCACCCAGAATTAGTCCCTCGGTCTCTTTATTCAATTTTCCTACTCTTAGCCATTGCCAGGTCTTGTTATTATCTGCTTTCCCAGCTATTTTTTTAATGTACTGGCCATGTAGTGCTTTGTCTTCCCATGCCTCTATTCTGTTCTTCATTTGGTCTTTCTTATAGGCCAGTTTGGTCTGTCCAGTAGTCAGTAAGACTTCCTGATATACTAATTTCAGTGCAACTTTATCATTGTCCTTCAGATATTCTTCGAAAGCCATTTTTTCTCCTTCAACCATCTGATGTACTTGCAGCATTCCATGCTCACCTATTTGCCTTGGTAGGTAGAGTCTGTCAATGTCACTGCATGGATGAAAGGCATGATTCATTGGCATTGTTTTTCTGGTCTTCCTATCCATTGCTTTCAGTTCTGCTTGAGTCCAGGCTATTATTATTATTATTATTATTATTATTATTATTATTATTATTATTATTATTATTATTATTATTATTATTATTATTATTATTATTATTATTATTATTATTATTATTATTATTATTATTATTATTATTATTATTATTATTATTATTATTATTATTATTATTATTATTATCTTTTATTCATTAAACATGAACCTCAGTCAACTGAACATTGAAATTGGCTGGTGCTGATGGTTGACACGGGTTGTTACCAGCATCCTAGGTGACAACCAGGTACCTTCTTAAAATATAAGATGTTCCGAGTAGCGCAGTTTTTTGTAACATTGCTGGAGTTATTGCAGGAAGCTGCAGTTTCTTGATGTGTTTTGAGAAGTTTTTAGACATAGTTCCCAGTGCCCCGATAACAATGGGTACCACTGTTACACGTTTCATCCATAATCACGCAGTTTCGATGGCCAGGTCACGATATTTCGTAATTTTTTCCAGTTCTTTTTCTTCGATTCTGGCATCTCCTGGTATAGCAATATCAATCAGCTGTACGCTTCGGTTCTCTACAACTGCGATATCCGGCGTATTGTGTTCCAAATGGCGATCTGTCTGTATTCGAAAGTCCCACAAGATCTTCACCCTCTCATTTTCAACAACTTTTTCCACCCTGTGTTCCCACGACTTTTTGGACACAGGCAAGTCGTATTTTTTACACAATGCCCAGTGGATTAATTTAGCAACTCGATCATGTCTAGATTCGTAATCAGTTTGTGCAAATTTGCTGCACTCACAGATTAGGTGTGAAAGAGTTTCAACTTTGTTATTGCAAAGTCGGCAATTTGGATTGTCATATTATTATTATTATTATTATTATTATTATTATTATTGTTATTGTTGTTGTTGTTGTTGTTATTGTTATCCTTATTGTTATTTTTATTGTTATTGTTATTCTTTTCATACCATTAATTTTATTAAAAATAATTATATGCCCCAAATTGTATGAATTCCCAATTCTGCTCTGAGGACAGCAGCTGAATTCCTTTTATCCACCCTCAAGATACTTCTCAGATGATGTGATCGGATTTGTTCTAGTAGTGATATAAATTAAATCCCAAAATTCAGCTCAATATAAGTAATGATAACGTTGGTATCTTGTATTTAATAATTCAGTCTAAGGAAGCCACATATCTATGATTTCTTAAAAAAAAATTAACAGTGCATTCACTTGTGCCTTCTAAATGAGCCCCTTTGATGTTGAGGGACCCAAGATCCAGTCAGAGAGAAAAGTTCTCCCAGGTAAGGAAAGGTGTGAACTTGCTCTATTGCCTCCTCATCGATTAGCCCTATATGGCAATGCTGTCATTTTTGAAAGACCATCACTTTTGACTTTGACTCATCCATAATCAGATAATTATTATGAGAATAGGAGCCAAGTCCTCTTAACAGCACATGCAACCCAAATGTCATATCGACAATACCTTTGTCTTACCTTTTGGTACATATCAATCCTACTTCTCATGGCTCCATTGAGCCCCAAACACACTCTCAAACAAATGAACAAAAATGGGATGGAAGGGACCATGGAGTTTTTCTAGTCCAACCCCCTGCCCACAGCAAGAGATCCAGACAAAATGAATGTCTATCCTCTTTTTGAAAATCTCCATTAATGGAGCACCCACAACTTCATGAGGCAAGCCGTTGCACTGATTAATTGTTCTCACTGTCAGTGCTTGTAGAAAGAGCTTTGAGCAGGGTCAACATTCTGAGCTCCATTTGAAGGGCAGTCAATTTCTTCCATCATATTTCTTTGCTGACTGTATCAAATGCTATAAAGGCAGCAAACCATTATTTCCTCTGACTGATATTTTTATAGTTAGATGGTTCAAGACAAAAGAATTGTCAATAGTGGATCACATCTGTCTAAAGACTGCTGGTTCTTCTACAAGGAATCCACTTTTCATCCACCTACTATTAATTCTTTTCAATTGGAAGTTTGCATATATTTTAGTCACAATATCTGTTGGAGAAATGGGCCTGGAATTGCTGGGGTCCTTTTTAGTCCCTTTTTTATATATCTTCTTCTTCTTGTGCCATATCCATTATCGGACGTTGGCGATCATGTTGCCGATCCTATTTTTATCAGCAGCCGCTCGAAAAAGCGCTGCTGAGTTTTGTCCAAACCAGTCCCTTAGATTTTGAAGCCATGATGTTCTTCTTCTGCCTGGACCTCGTTTGCCTTCAATCTTTCCCTGGAGGATTAAATGGAGTACGCCATATTTTCCTGGGTGTCGCATCACATGTCCGAAATATTCTTTCGTTTTTTAATTGTTTTGATGATTTCCTTTGGCTTTCCCAGGCGGCTTATCACTTCCTCATTTCTGATCTTGTCAACCCAGCTTATACGTAACAGCCGCCTGTAAATCCACATTTCAAATGCTTCTAGTCTCTTCAGGTGGCCTTCTGTCAGAGACCAACTCTCTACTCCATAGAGCAGGATAGAAAAAATATAACATCTGACAAGCCTGATTTTCAATCTTAGGCTTATGTCGTGACTGCAGAAGACCTTTTTCATTTTGAAGAATGCTATTCGAGCTTTCTCTATCCTTGTCTTTACTTCAATGGTCATGTCCCTGCTTTCATGTAAATTAGAACCGAGGTGCGTGATCCTTTCAACTTTTTCTAAATTCCTTCCAAATTTATTGGTGGTAAATTAACGGGTTGTCTGCTGACGACCATGATCTTGGTTTTCGAGGTGTCAAGCTTCAAGCCATATTTTTCAGATATTTCTGTGACTCTGTTGATGAGGAGCTGAAGGTCTTCATGCTTACTGGCAAGCAGAACTGTATCGTCGGCATATCTTAAATTGTTGATCCAAACACCATTTACTTTGATGCCAGCATCGATGTTCTCCACTGCCTCGTTGAAGATTGACTCAGAGTAGATATTGAACAACAGTGGAGACAGAATACATCCCTGAATGCTGAATAGCACATCTCGTGTACCAGAATTGTTTCTGAAACCAAATTGTGTGTTACCTAGACACTCCTCAATTTTGTTTTATATTCTTGTGTGAATTATTCTCAGGAATATTTTCAGGGCATGACTCATTAAGCTTATTGTTCTGTATTCTGTACACTTCTTTGCATTTATTTTTTGGGGGATTGTCACAAAATGATTTTAGCCAATCATTTGGTATCTTACCTGTTTCATATATTTGATTGAAGAGCTGCAGTAAAAAATTCTTCCTATTGTCTTCCAGCAATTTTAAAATTTTTACTGGGATATCATCAGGTCCTGTGGCTTTTCTTGTTTTTGCTATTTTTATTGCATGTTCAACCTCCTCCATAGTGATGTTTGGTCCAGTTGTTATAATTCCCATATCTATATCATCCCTAGTGTCCTCAAAAAGTTCTTCAATATATTCCTTCCATCTTTTTAGTTTTTCGTCCTCATCTAAGATAATTTTCCCCTCTTTGTCAACTAAGTTGTTGGTTTTCTTTTTGTAGAGGCCTGCTGCTTCTTTCACTTTTTTGTGTAAATTAAAATTATCATGCATATGTTCTGTCTCTTCTATTTCCTTGCATCTTTTTACAGACCACTTTTCTCTTGCCAGTCGAATTTTCCTTCTAATTGTTTTCTGCAATTCATTGTATTTTTCTTTGTTTTTGTTTTTATAAGGTCTTCTTTCATCCATGAGATGAAGAATTTCCTCTGTCATCCACTGTTTCTTGTGGTACCCCTCTCTCTGTTTTGAATTTGTTACCTCTACTATTGCATTTTTAAATTTATTCCAGTTCACTTCTACATCTTCATCATTCAGGTTGTTGGTTTCTCTTAAATGAATTTCTAGTTCTTCTTTTATCTTACCTCCATGTTTAATGATGAAGTCTCTATCAATCCTTGGTTTAGCAGGATTCGGGTTTTTCATCCTTTTTAGTTTCAGCTGGACTTCAGCAAGTAGTAGATTATGATCGGATGGTACATATAGGAATTACAATTTCCATCTTTGACCGAAATGGTTATGGTGGATATTATTTATATGTGTAAATGTATCTGTCAATGAAGGGTCCCACCAGTTGGGGTATTTCTTGAATTGTTCAGCTGCTAGAAAATCCTCTCCAGAGGCCATATTGCTCTTCAAACCTTTGATGATGAATTTGATCATGAGAATTTTAGGGCAAAAAATAGTTGATACATTGCCTAACATATTTGTAGATTTTTAATAAAATGTTTGGTTAATGTTAGTGGCCCCTAAAGGTTCATAATACATATATGTTTTACCATCAGTAGGAAAGGTAATCCCGTAGGACTCTGTTTAAAAATCTGAGATTTGGTCATGATTGAGGATATCATTATTTTGGCTAAGACCATGTTAAAAAATGTGAGTTTTCTATCAGTACTGCACATTTCTATTGTACAGAAGATCTTTTGATTGGACACAGAGCCTCTCCTCGCCTTCACAAGTGTGCAGCAGAAGCCTCTAAGCAATTGGGATGATGTCATGAAAAGACAGGTCTCTTTTGATCCTTGCTTCCTCCTGGCTGTATATCCCAATTCTTATTTATAACACTTAGAAATGCCATGGTGAAAAGATTATTTGCAGCAGAAACAGTTCTTAAACACCCTGATCCTGAGGAAACTTTCATCATCCAAGATGATGCTAGTAATGTTGCGGTGGGCACAGTCCTCCTACAAAAACCCTTAGGAGGGATCTGCAGCCCTGCACCTACACTTCATGAAAGCTTTTGGAAACAGAGAGGAGATGGGCTGTTTGGGAGAAAGAGGCTTTTGCGGTAAGATGGGCATTATTAACTAGGCGCCATTTCTTGGAAGGGAGTAAAGTGCCTTTCAAAGTATAGACTGATCATTATTATTATTCAAAATTATCTTGAATTACCTAGAGAAGACACAGTTGGATCTATTGCTTACACACCAACACCCCACTTACTTTACAGAAAAGGAAGGACAAACACAAACCTGTGGGACTTTGCAGGTACCTGCTAATGTTGACATCTGGATGGAGGTGTCCCTGTCAGCTGCATCAACAAGAGCCAAAAGCTTGTCCTTCCTTCCACAGCTGTAGTTGGGAACATTGGCTTCTCCAGTAGAGAGCATGTCCAGCAAGGCACATGAAGTGCTGAGGGTGTTATCATAGTTGTCATGGATGTTGTAGCCAAGTGTGAGATTGTTCAGGAGCCGGGGATTTTTGCTAATCACTTCAATATTGAATCACTTCAATATTGAAAATCATGCGTAGTATATTTTCTTTTCCATAGTGTAACTAGTGTAAAACCATGATCATGTAAATAGTAGCATCATCAACAGTAACAACAACAACAATACGTTTTCTCCATTTAATCATCTTTTTTCTCTACAAACTAGCTGAAACATAAGCCAATATTGATCCAAAACTAGAGGCATATGATAGTCACCCATCACCCTTTAATATTGTTAGTGTTGAGGATGGGGATAGTCCTCAAAAAGGTTCAACAAATCAGAAACATACAATTATTTTTAGCAGTAGTAATATTCATAGCCCAGAATAATTCAGTCATTAAAGAAGAACCACCATTAAAGGAAGGAGATTTTTGATAAGTGAGCCAGAGAAGCTGTTCTAAAAACAAGTCATCTTCTATTCCTTTAAAAATTAGACATTGCATATCAATTGGTTATAAAAATATGGAAATGGTTGGGCAGAGGAAATTAGAACCATTTCAATCATTACTTTCAACCAAAGTCAGTATTCCAGTCATGACTTTAGGATTGAACAGAGAGAGGAAAATAATGTGGACTTCTTTCAGGTTTCATTTGCCTCATGTTTCTACTCTCAGAAAATAAGGCAAAAGGGAGAGGCTGTGTTAATCAAAAGGATTCAAAAAATTTGTCAGATGCTGCAATATTAAAGCAAGTAAAACAAGAAGAAAAAAAGAAGAGTGCTAGAACTGCAAATGGAGGGAATGAAACTCCATCGCATGACTTACAACCGAATCTGACTAGAAGGAGCCATGTTGAAAGGTAATGTTGCAGGTATTATTCTTGATGGAGAGTTGACTATACCAATGAGAAGATCCCCTGGCCTATAATAGCTCCATGGCTTTTCTCCATCCTGGTGGTCCAAATTCAGTGGGCACTTCATTCTCAGCTTCCCATAGAGTGGCTGGGACACCAGCAGCATCAGAAGCAGGAGCAGGAGCAGGAGGTCCATAATTCATGGGGTGGAATCAATCTCCTTCCTCTTTCTAAAAAAAGAATTAGAATTCAAAGCACTCTGACAGGGTGGAATATCCAATGGCTTTCCTGATACAAAAAGATATTTATCCTTTTCTGATGCAAGATCCCTTCCACATTGCTTCAGTCTGATGTTTACATCAAAGGCAGTCACTGGAGACATAGGAGAAGAGGTCTCAGAGACAGGGATGGTGATGATTGCGGTTAGAAGGAGCTTCTGCACTTGGGACCCTGAACTTCTTCCACATAAGGAAGGGTAGCTGGAGAAAAGCACATTAGAGAAAAGTCACAGATACACCCCTTGGGGCAGTGTTCTGTAGAGGTCTTAGTCCTTCCTGTTAGGACATGTCCAGAAAGTCATGCTGGATGGAGATAGTTCAACAGCCAGGAAAGTGACTTCTGCTGTCCTTCAATGGGGTCTCTTGCCTCCAGAGGCTGCTAGGGAAGGTCACCCAGAGTTATGGAGTTTGGTGCCACTCTAGGTTGGTGCCACTTAACTCTAGTGCTGCCAGTGCTTTATCTCCATGGAAGCACTCAGTATCCTTGAACCCAACCTAATGTTAAGAGTTTGGGATTTTCTTTTCAATGAGATTTCCATGTATCAATCCTAATTTGGAGCTGATTTTATAATTCTTTGTAACTTTTGCATGAGAGCTGGCTAAGAGGCAGGAAAGTGACAGCCTGGGCTAGCACCATTGGCACAGAGAGAGAAAATTTTAGAGTAGGTAGAAGTTTTAGTTTCTTGACACTTTGTACATTGTCTTTCCATACAATGAGAGCCATTAAATTTTGACGTTTCTTGGTTTAAATAAAACAATTGTGCTATTAGGTCTGCAATTGAGATGGTGGCAGTGCCCGCAGTGTGGTGCATAGTGTGACGTGATTTCTTGCCACAACCACCCGGAAGTTGGTTTAGGGGGACCTGGTTGCAGTTCCTCTGGTTGTGTAGATGCACTTGGTGTTTTGCGACTCCTGTGACATTCCCATCTCTGAGGCTTTCTTTTTCCTCCCTAGAAGACTTCCATTTGCTTATAGCTTGGAGTCCCTGTGTTCTGGTTTATCTTGGTTGATTGTTAATTATTTTTCTTATCTGGAGGGGGGATGTTAATATATGCAGCTTGGCCAAAAGAGAGAACTGGGTGTTTGAGTGACAGGGGGAGCTGATGGGATGGGCAGGTCCATCCTTAGAATGAGGAGCACAGGATGACCAATATCCCAGGTCCATTATTTGAAAGTTGTCCCACTGTATTGTCCTCAGCTTCCACTCTCAGTGCCTGGCTACCAGATCTTTGGTGGCTCCAGGTACCGGCTGTTTATTTTGAATGCCATGTGGATGTTTAACATGGCTCCTCTTGTCCATGACGTTACCTGCCATTTCTCCCTGAAGCCTAGTTGTGCCCATAGGGGAGGAAACCTCTCCTCAGTTGCAAATGTGGCCACCTACTTTTTGGATTTGCCTCAGGTGAGAGCCCGGGGAAGTGGAGGAGGGTTGGCTGTGGTCATCCATGGTTTATTATAGGCTCTAAATAGATTGCACCTAGAGCTTTCTTTTGTTTCAGGGGGTTGCAAGAAAATTTCCCCAGCCTGCTGAAGTATTTTGTGTGAATGTGGCCCTTACAAGAAGATAAGGGCCACACCCAGGTTCAACCTCCAGAAATAAACCATGGTTAAAAGTTGCAAGTGTGAATGCAGCCATTGGTGAAGTGAGCAGGTTAAGGGGATTCATTGTTTCTTTAAGAGCTACTCCTCTTTTCTTTTGTTGTGCTAATGAAAAATAAAGTTTCCCAATTTTTGGCATTCCAAAAATTTATAATGTCTTTTGATATGTGTTTCTTGAAGACAAGCAATATCCATTTTTAATTTTTGTAATTGTGTAAAAAAAAAATCATTTTTAAGGGGGAGTTCAATCCATTTGTATTCATTGAGAGAATCCCATATTCCTTCTCCATCTTCTTCAATTATATTTAGGTTTTATTCTTCTAGTTGTTCTTATCTGTCTCTGTTCTCTTCCTTTTGCCCCTTCTTCTTGATTTATGTTTTCTGTTTCTTCTTCTTCCCTTTGTTTAGTTGCCCCTTCTATTGCTATGTCTTCCTGTTTTCTGGATTCCCATTCTGGTTGAAATTCTGGATTTCCTTCTTCAAGGAAAGCTCTATATCTGTTATGGAATTCCATTGCTTTAAAGACAGAGTCCAATCTGTATCTTTTTGTATCCCAGTTGATTAGTATCCCCTCTGGCAACAGCCATCTAAAATTCACTCCCTTCTTGGCTTCCGGTTCTGGATCGCAGTGCTGACAGACGCTCGGAGAGAGCGCTCTCTCCACCGCCTGGTTTCCCTTCATTGGGCGACCCTAAAAAGGGTCGTAAGTCACCCTGGAGGGGCGATGACCGTAAAGAGGACCCTAGATAGATCACGGAAGGGCGGTAGCCCTTCCGTTTGATCCGAGGCAGTTCCTTTGGACCGTTGGAGAAAAGATCGGCCATTAATATGGCCCATCACTAAGCCGTGCCAGCCGAAAGCCAAAATCACTACCAAGCACAACGAAAGCACCGCAGAGGACTTGGGTGAGACCTTACCCTACCTTTCTTGTATCCCAACTATCTTCCTGTGAAAGCCTCTTGAAATTCCTTCCCCACTTTTAACATAGCGGCGTCTACCTACCTTGGGAAACTAAAGCTTTGGAAAGAAAAGAAAAGAACAACTAACCTAAACAACTAAATAACTGGACTTGTACTTTTTGGATGTTTGGGGTCCCAAAAAGTTTCTATTGTGGACCTATTACCTTATCTATTTGTTAAATTGGAAAAAAAAATTCAATTGGATAAAAGCCTAATTGGTGTCTGGAAAAAGATTTTACATGCTATCGGGGACATCTTGTGGCGAAGCCTGGTACAGCAAGTGAATTTCTTTGACTGTGAGGCCTGTTTATTCCCTAGATTTGTCCTTCATACTATCTAAAAAAGATAAGAATTTGAAACCGCTGAGTGGTGAAAACAACTTCTAGGAATAGTGGAGGTGGACATTTGCGGACTCTTATTAAATATAGCCTCCACTAAAGGACTATCTCTAATCACCATAGAAATGGAGGAATTTTACCCACAACTCAACTATAAACTCATACTTGAAAAAATCCTTGAAGCCACTGAGCTAATGAACTCCAGAGTGAAACACAAAGATGTCACCTTAAAATTACAAATTGAAGCCCAGATTTCAACTAATGAACCCACAATCCAAAAACACAACAGAAGAGGTACAAACTAATATCAAAGAGGATTCTACACAACAACAAGTACAATTTACTGAGAACTTTGAAAGTCAAACCTTGATTCAATTAAAGAACCTGCAACTCAAAAAGCAACAGAAACTGAAGAAAGCAACACTAAGATGGAGGATGCTAAATATCAACAAACACAACATATTGAGAACTTAGACAACCCAGACAATCAAATAACAACCACAACACTGGACATGACCTCTTATTTTAGCCAGATGAAACTGGAAGAAGAAAGAAGACCAGACTGAACTGACAACAAATATTTTAAATCAAACATGAAGATTTGAACTATTAGGGCAACAACCTAATGATCACAAAGGGGCCAGTTCTTTTGAAAAGTTGATAACTGGATGCTCTCCCTTGATTCAAATAACATGTGTAGGAATGAAGGGAGACACATCCGAGGATTTAAAGGCACTGGTATGGAAGCCTGTTTGGCATAAAAAGAAAGCTAGAGTTAGATTTAAAAATGGGATTTTCCTTCCTCCCCTCTTTTTTTCCTGTTGACTGATAATGGAAGAGCTTAAAATCTGACTTAATCGGCTAAGGATATTTTTAAAGATATCGATTGATTTAATATTTAGGACTTAGATTTATAAGGGAAATGAAAATTAGCCATTAGAGTACAGTTTTGAATTGTATTATGGAAGTTGGTTTGTGACAATAAAAGATATCTTATTAGTAAATGATGAGGTACTAGGATGAGAAATAGAATATACTTGTGAAATAAAGTAAAAATGTAATTAACTGAATAATATGTGTATTTTAGATACGATAACTATTCCGTAATGAAATTAGGAAAATTTGGGTTACCCGAAGTCTAAATATTATGGATATTAAAGGCTAAATTGGAATATGGTAATTGAAATTAGGTAAAACTTAAAAACAGGACTTGGCTATGTATAAGTAAAATTATATTGACAAATGTATTGATAGATTGAGCTATAGTTAGAAATGTATTAACTTGAATGTGACATAAAATTAAGGGATATAGAGAGGGAACCTTTAATGATGTAACCTGAGATATGTATGAAAGACTTTCTTATTGGACTATTGATTACCCAATCACCACGCTGCTTCCTAAATATTTAGATGTAAAATTGAAAAATTATTAAAACTTGTTACAAAATAAATAAATAAATAAATAAATAAATAAATAAATAAATAAATAAATAAAATTCACTCTCTTCTTAATTAATCTTTTGGTCAAAAATTGATATTCTCTTCATGAGTCCCTTATCCTCCTAGGTATCTGCTTCAAAACTACGATTTCTTTTTCCTTGTATTGCAATGGATCATCTCTCACTCTTCTCAATATCTCATCTCTTATTGATCTTTTAACAAATCTAACAGGTACCTCTCTAGGAACTTTGTTTCTTCTTGCATAACTTGAGTTAACGCTAAATATTTGATCAATCTCTCCATTTCCTGTTTCCCAATTTCCAACGCTCCAGCCAACAATTCTGTCATCAAATCAACAAGATCTTCTTCCTTGTCTTCGATTATGATCTGAAATCTTAAAAAATAGGATGCCTTTTCCATTTCCAAAATCGCTACTGAGTCTTCTAATTCTTTATTTGCCTGGATCAGTCTTTGATTTTCGTCTTTTATTTCTTCCACCTTTTGATCGGTTTCTACTGATTCGTCTTCTATTGTCTGGATCCTTTGCTCATTCTTTGTAATCTTCTGCTGAAAATTTTCTAGTTGGGATTTTAAGTCATGGATTTCTCCCTTCATTTTATCAAAATTATATTTTGTCTCTTCATGATTTCTCTTTGTATCTTCTTTTTTTTTTTAAATATATTTTATTAGATTTTATAGGGGTACAGGGGTTACATTTAGGTGCTTAGGAACCACCATGGAGGTGGGTATATTAAACATCCAAAAAAAAGAAAGACAATCATAGATATATAACTCAAATCAAATCATTTAAACTTGTATCTTCTTTATGTGAAGTAATTGCCTCCTGAATTAGTTGTTGTGTGGTTTGCATTTCCTTCTGAAAGTTATTGTTTTTTTCTTGCTGTAGCATCTCATCAATTGACCTCTGATACACAGGGCTGAGGTCAGTGGAAAATGGAGCTGAGGATGGTTTTTGTTGTTTTAGCTAGATTAGAAACACTCGTTTTTATTCACGCCCTCTAGACCTTCTCAGTTCTAATATGTTCCCGTTATCAGCCTTTTACAAACCCTCTAATTGTATAATCAACATTACAATATGTTCTTTAAGTTCCTCTCCAGTAGTTCTTGTAATTTTTATCTGTAGTCTCTTATAGTCCTAAAGGCTCCCCCGCACAGGGGAAGGAAGGAGGAAGGGAAATTTCTAATCCAGTTCTGTCTTTCAATCTCAACTTCAGACAATTATTCAAAAATCCAACATTATCAATCAGTCCAGATTTATAATTGAAAGGGTCCTGTTGTATAAAGTTAATAATCCATAATCCTCCCCCAAAGGGAATTGCCAAGAGTCAGATTTGTCTGTTCTTGGAAATGAAGATCTATATTCCAATATGTTTCCCATAAAAAAGAAGAAGAAAAGAGAAGAAAAAAATTGTAATCCACTTTTGACTTTCAACACCAACTCCAAACAGTTGTCCAAAAATCCAGAATCACCAGTCAGTCAAAAATTTATAATCCTCAAGATCCTACTGTTCCAAATTAGTAATTCATAGGACCTCTCCCAGAGAGAATAACCAAGAATCAGATTTCCTCTGTCTCTGAGTAATTCTTAACACTGCAGCTCAAACAATGTTTGTAATCCAGGAAAACCAGCTGGCTTCAAAATAGTTTATAATTGTAATCCATCATGCAGAAAATCAGCCTAAAGAGTTTTTTAGGTTCAATCCAGTATTTTTCAAAAAAAAGGATAAAGATTTCAAAATGTTTTAAGTCTCTCAAATTTTTCAGTGTTGCAACTTTAAATTATTTCCAAATTAGTTTTATAATCTATCTGCTTTCTCCCCAAAAATTTGAACCACCGCTATTCTTCTAGGGGGAGGGGCACCAAGGAACCCCCCTCCACCTTCTTGCTTCTGGGATCCTTGCTTTTTGGGATTCTTTTCTTCAGGGAAAATTTTTAAAATTGTAGAGCAGGAAAAAATGCTCATACCCAGTTCCAAATGCGTTGCTTAAACTGCTGAATAGTGCTTTTTTCCCCCGACTGTCAGTAGCTTCTGACCGGCTGCTGGATTGCAGCCAGTCTTTCACCTGTTAGAGGGCTTCCTCGAATCGAACAGCTCGACCGCCATCTCACCGTGATCTACAAGGGTCCCCTCCTTCTTCGTTGCCTCTCTGGGGTAACTTTAGGCCCTTTTCAGGTCCCCAGCAGGATGCAATTCATAGCTGGCTGACTGGCCGTACTCAGCATATGGAACTGCATCTACATGGAGGGAAGTGTGTAGTGGGATGCCCCAGGGCTCTATTCTGGGCCCAGTGCTCTTCAACATCTTCATCAATGATTTGGATGAGGGGATAGATGGGGAACTCTTCAAATTTGCAGACAACACTAAGCTGGGAGGAATAGCCAACACTCCAGAAGATAGGCTTAAGATACAGGAGGATCTTGACAGACTTGAACATTTTTTAACTCTTCTATTTTCTTTTCTTCTTGCACTTTTAGATTTTTCTGTTATTTATCTCTTTCTTTTTGGTTCTCTCTATTTTAATTAATTTATATTAGTTTTTACTAGGAATGCATCCACCCACTACTGCAAAGACCTTTTTGGCCTTCCAAGAGATCAGCCAGCATTTCTAGCTCCTTTTCAATATATAACTGAGTTAGGATCTCTTTGAGAATCATTTGAACCCCAGGATGACTTGGGATACTGTGTTGGACCTGGTCTCTACTGAGGGGGGGATGTTCCCAACTTTAGCTATAGAAAGAAGAAGGATTTTTTCATTGTCCTTGAAGGGACTGAGACTGTCATCTGTCAGAAATAGTGTAGGGACTCCTGCTTGGGTGAGGGGTTGGACTAGATGACCTACAAGGTCTCTTCCAACTGTTGCCACCATGTTCACCACCTACAAAATCCCACAGGTATGTCTATAACATTCTTGTAACCTACTTTACATTCTGTAGGGGTCAATAGGAAAAGGCACAACAACTAAGCAGAATGAGCAGATAAACACTCCCAGTGCCCACATTTCTATCTGCACTAGGAGAAATCGCTTGCTTCTTCATAACAACCACCATCTTTATAATAATTTATAATAATGAGCCATGATGACTAGAATGCAGTATTATACTGATGATGCTGAGATCTTGAGTCCAGTATGACAAAGAACCCCAGTTGCAGATAAACTATCATTCAACTAAAATAATGGCATTTTTACAGCCTCGTGCAATTATACAATTATTTCTGGCATATCAACATAGTTCCCATTGTACAAATGTCATATTTAAAATATCTTGGTGGGGCATTTCAGGGCTCAGCAAAGGGCACAGGATATGATAATTCAACCACTCAAAAGAGCTAAATGGCCACCTTGCAATTTGCTGGACAAGGATGGAGGACACTATTGTCCTACTGCCCTTTAATTTTTCCTAGCAAAATCATTGGCCCACTCATGCATGAAGAACATTTTGCACCATATTCAAGGTTTGGACTCTTGGAAAATTTGGAGAGTCAAAATTCTTGTTTCACATTTTAACATTTCTTCTGCTCATAAGCTGCTCCTTTGTATTCAAGTCTGGCCTGAGGATCATAATGTAGCACTTGGGGATGAAGATGCAGCCCAGCAGACCAGCACTGGAGGCCAGGATGGAGAAGATCTGCACAGCCACCATGTATTTCCCTTTGGTGCTCAGGTAGGTGGGCACAAAAGTCACCCAGACACTGCAGAAGACCAGCATGCTGAAGGTGATCACTTTGGCTTCATTGAAAGCCCCAGGCAGATTCTTGGCCAAGAAAGCCACTGTGAAGCAAATGGCAGCCAGGAAGCCCAGATAGCTGAGAGTAGTGTAGAACATGATAACAGAGCCTTCATTGCATTGCAGGATGATAACTCTAGGCTGGGAGTGAAAGTCAGAGTCAGGGAATGGGGGAAAAACTCCCAGCCAGATGGAGCAGATGATCATTTGGACAGCAGAACAAGAAAGGATGATGGAGTTGGTCAAGCTCTTCCCCAACCACCTCTTCACTTGATTGCCTGGTTTTGTAGCAAAGAAAGAGAGCACCACCATGATTGTTTTGGCCAAAAGAGAAGAAATGGTAACTGAAAAGATGATGCTGAAAACCGTTTGTCGGAGAAAACAGGTGGCTTTCCTTGGTTGACCAATGAAGAGAAGAGGAGACAAGAAGCAAAGCAGGAGGGAGACCATGAGGATGTAAGAGAGGTCTCGGTTGTTGGCTTTGACAATAGGAGTTTCTCGGTATTGAATGAATATCATTAAAACAAGAACTGTGGTTAGGAAAAAAAGTAGGGCAAAAGAGATAAGGATGATGCCCAGATGCTCTTCGTAAGACAGGAAGGCCATAACTTTGAGGATACATTGAACTCGTTCCTCATTTGGATATTGATCATCTGGACACTTGGTGCATTTTTCTATATCTGAGAAAACGAAAAACCAATATTTCTTTAACATTCTGTCCTTTACATTTCAAATAATATGTTTTTGGGATACCAGTTGATACCAGCAGCATTTTTCAAAATTTATTTCTTAATATCTCCTCAAAAAGAAGATAGGAAGAACATTATTTTCTAAACCATACAGAGCTATGAAATTGGAGAAAATCCTAGAACCAATATGATTCTCTGTGTATTCTGCAGAATGTTCATGGTAACCAAGGTTATTAGAGGTAAATAATGAATCAGTCCATCTTACGAGGCATACTTTTTGGATCCTTTCAGATGGTACTTACTCAGAACCATACTGGACACAGACAATGCCTGTCTTCCAAAATCTAGTTGACTAGAAGAGAAAGGTAGCCTGGAATGACTACTGGGACCAGTGGTAATATCGGTGTAATGAGGTGCACCCATAACTGTCCATACCATCTCATTGTGAACCAGTATATCTTCCAGTGATCCACCAGAGGAGGCTCGTGTAGACAGTATTGCAGGAAATGTACCTATGACAATTCTCTAAGTTTCAAAGAACTCAGATATTCCTAGAAAGATAAATGTGGAAGGACAGGTGCACACTAAAAAGCAGTATTTGCAGTAGCAAAACTTGTCCAGTATTCCATACTCTCCAATCCCTATCAAGGTCTTTACTATTTTTCATTTTGATAAGAAATCATGCAGTTTGAAAATAAACAAAAAATTAGTTGAAATTCATTCTGTCCTTTAACTTTCACTTTAAGGAATATTGCTCTGGATGAATCCACTTCCACAAGGCCTATCCTTTTCTCTGGTGTCACCCACCTTCCTGAGTGGAGATGGTCCCCTCCGCACAAGGAACACAGTCATAGCAGCAAAATGGCTCTCCTTCTCGCTTCTGCTTGACAAATCCAGAATGACATTTCCCCACACATTTGGACTGAGGCAGAGGCTAAGTAGAAAAATAATGAATTCCAAAGAAAATATGTTAGCGTTAACCATCCTGACATGCTGACATACTGTTGAAATAAAAGTGATTGCTCAGTTTCTAGAACTATAGTGATATGAGGTAGAGATAAGGTCATGAGAACATGTCCCTCTGAAAGTGTAAGTCAGGAATCTTTTGCTGCAGAACGTATGAGCTTCCTTAGGCCCAGCTAGATATCCAAGACAAGGTCCTTTCTGTTGAAGAACTACAATTAGGTAACAATCACTGGCTTGGAAGAACAAACCCATATTAGTTATTAGTTAAATTTGGAGCCTCATTTTCTTCCTAGAATGACTTAAAGTAGCTAAAAATCAGGATGAACAATTGCATTCAAGGGGCCCACAGCCCAAATCTGAGCAACATTCCTTTTAAATTGCCCCACATTTTTTTTCAGATATCAGGAAAGGCTTTTCTTTGAGTCAAAATCATACTTCAATGCTTCAGTTTGCTGGGCCAGGACATTATCTCTCAGCAATCCAGTCATTTTGATTCCATGTCAACAAAAAAATGTTGACCTCCTTCATAGGAGTAGAAGGTGAGGTGAATGATGAGAATTGATAACTCTAGCCAGGTCTGGGTTTCTTAAAATCATCTTGCCCTGCCCTTCTATGGGACACTGGCTCCAAACAGGACAAGGTGAATCACAGTTCCAAATCTTATTCTCCACTAGAACCAAAAGAACCTCCATCCAGTCTTGATTCAATTTCATCAAATTCAGTCTAAACCAGAATTCAGGCACTGCTCAACAAATTTGCCTTCTTGTTTGCTATTTGAAGACAAGGAAGAAGTGGATCACAATCCCTAGCACTTGAGGGATTAGCCCTCTCTTACACTTTTCATGCATCTTCTCCATTTCAACACTAAGCCAGGGTGCATAGGCTTAGCCCAATGAAATGGGTCAGAGGTCTTTGGAAAATAGAGAAAAGATATCAATATTTCTCCTACCCTGTTGTGCAACTTGTGCCATGACAGATGATCTCGGTTGATAATAATTCTCTGTTTTTCAACAGTCACCAGTTTGTCCCTCAAGGGGTTCTTCTTGGGGAGAAACACCGAGCTAAAGATACTGAGATCAGCCTTTAAATCTCCATTTTGGTCCAAGTAAAGTTTGAATTCAGAAAGATTGCAAAACTCATTCTTCTCCAAAAAAGGATGGAACTAAAATGGGAACATCCAGGTATTTCAAAAGCAGTAAACTTGGTAAATTAGCCCTTTGTTCTCATTTGAATCTTTCTTTTACAGAGGTCTAATTGGAGAACTGGTTTAACCATTATCTTCAAAAATGAAAAAGAAAAGTTCAGCAAAATTTGTCAATCATATATTGACAATATTTTTTTTTGAAAACAATATGATTGACAAAATTTGTCAATTATAACAGATCATGCCAGACAAATCGTACTGCATTTTTTGACCAGGTGACAAAATTAGTGGACCAGAGGAATGCTATGGGTATAATTTACTTGGACTTCAGTAAGGCATTTGATAAAGTAGACCACAACCTACTACTTAATAAGATAGAAAAATGTGGCTTAGACAGCTTCACCACCAGATCGATTCGTAGCTGACTGACCGGCCGTACTCAGCCTGTGGTCCTCAAACCAGAAGATAGGCTTAAGATACAGAAGAATCTTGACAGACTTGAACATTGGGTGCTATCTAACAAAATTAAATTCAACGGTGAAAAAAGTAAAGTTCTACATTTAGGCAAGAAAAACCAAATGCACACGTACAGTATAGGTGGTACCTTGCTCCATAGTAGTAACTGTGAGAGGGATTTCGGAGTTCTAGTGGACAATCACTTAAATATGAACCAGTAGTGTGCTGCAGCTGCCAAAAAAGCCAACAGAGTGCTAGGCTGCATTAACAGAGGGATAGAATCAAGATCACATAAAGTGTAATTCCACTTGGTAAGGCCAAACGTGGAATACTACATCCAGTTTTGGTCACCACAATATAAAAAAGATGTTGAGACTCTAGAAAGAATACAGAGAAGAGCAACAAAGATGATCAGAGGACTGGAGGCTAAAATATATAAGGAACGGTTGCTGTAATTGGGTATGTCTAGTGTAATGAAGAGAAGGACTAGGGGTGACATGATAACAATGTTCCAATACCTCAGGGGTTGCCACAAAGAAGAGGGAGTCAAGCTATTCTCCAAAGCACCTGAAGGCAGGACAAGAAGCAAATTATGGAAACTGATCAAAGAGAGAAGCAACCTAGAACTAAGGAGAAATTTCCTGACAATTAGAAGAATTAATCAGTGGAACCACCTGCCTCCAGAAGTCGTGAATGCTCCAGCACTGGAAGTTTTTAAGAAGAGACTGGCATAGGGTTTCCTGCCTGAGCAGGGAGTTGGACTAGAAGACCTCCAAGGTCCCTTCCAACTTTATTATTATTATTGTTGTTGTTGTTGTTGTTGTTGTTATTATTATTATTATTATTATTATTATTATTATTATTATTATTATTATTATTATTATTATTATTATTATTATTATTATTATTATTATTATTATTATCCTTCTAAAGCAGGTCATAAATAAACTGCACAATGAAAGAGAATATTCATAAATTCCTTGAAAACAACAGGTGCTTATCATAAAGCATGGATTTGTCAAGAAAGTTGCCAGGCTAATCTCCTCCCAGGTAGACCACATTATAAATATATCCAGATGAGCTAATTGTACCTTATTACTACATTAAAAGAATATTGTCTGTCTGTCTGTCTGTCTGTCTGTCTGTCTGTCTGTCTACATCACCATCATCATCTAATTTATATGCTGCTCATCTTGCGGTGCAAGGCCACTGTGCATGTCTGGAGGTACAAATATCTCACCTTCTCTTTTTACAAACTGAGAAGTTAGGGGGGATCCTATCTGAGTTTCTGCCTTTATGTAATTGTGGGCTCCCCCCTCCCCCACTTTTCTGATTACACATTTTTAACAGATTGTGGAACTGCTGGTGATATAACTTGTTTCCAGCAAAGCATCAATGAACTAATTCCTGATGTGATGATTAGGAACCTAGTTAAATGAAGTTCACGATGGTATAATAATTAAGTGGATAAAACTGACTTTAAAACTGTATTCTTTTTAAAAAGACTACACTTCCAGAAAAATAGAAAAAAGTGCATAAGTAAAATCCAGTAGAAAATATAAAATTAATATTTTATCAATGGCTGAAAAAAACTGGATGGAATTTAAGAGGAAAAGCAAGTACAAAGTCTTCCACATTGAAGAAGAAAAATGAAATGCAGAGCAAGAATGATGGAGGATATCAACCTTGATAAAAATATTTGTGATAATCATATCAAAATAGCAGTTGATTGCAAACCAAATCAGAAGTGTGATGTTTATACAAAGAAAACAAATGCATCCATAAGAATCTCAGGAAGTGAATGGTTTTTTTAAGGGAGGGACCCCAACTGCCCCTTTCAGACATCACCCTTGGAAAAAATATTGCAGAAAAACTGGACCAGCTTTACAGTCATGAAGCCAAGGAGGAGCTGTTTTTAGCCTTGAGGAAAGCCAAGAAGAAGAAGAGCCATGTTGGTCTACTGAAGCAGAAAATCAGAAGGAGTTTGAAAACATCTTTTCCAACTAATAAAAGTTCTTAGAGGGAGAATAACTGAAGGATGTTATACAAACACTTAAGATCTGTTCAGTGTTATTCCAGAGTGTGGGATATGGTAAAAAAGAACACAGTTGCAAGAAAAAACATTCTGGCTGAAGAAGAGGATAAACATTGTGAAAGGAGGAGAAATTTTAGTTCTGAGAAAGAGAACCAGAGAAGTTCAGTCTCCTCTTCACTGATTGTCTTAATGCAAAGACCGAGCAGCCAACAGTCAGAAAACCTTTAACTGGGATTCCTGCAGAGAAGACAGGTTGGACTACATGATCTAAGGGGCTCCTTCAAATTTATGAGGGTAAAATTCTATGATATTTACCACAAGCCGCTTACCTACAGGAATTTATTTAAAAATGCATGGTGTCATTTTGAAATTAGCAGTGTTTAATATCAAACTATATTTGTTGTGGTTCCTGTTCTTGTGAACATTGTTGCTTAAGCGATTAGATTGGCCAAACTTGTGGTAGTCCTGTTAACAGAAGTAGGTTGATATGGTTTCCCCCCCTTCTCTTTTTTATTTCTTCTCAACAGGAACTAAGATTAATGGATCCTTGTCAGGACCCATACCTGCCATGGCTGAAGCCTTGGAGACCCCAAACTCTCTTTGCCCTCCTTCCTTCTCCTCCTGGATATGGAGGAATATGCAGCATTCAAGGCATGGTCCAGAGTCTTAATGACACTGTAACAATGGTGGAGATTTATGGCCAACACCATGTCCTTCTTCTGTCGGGTTTCCAGTGGTGATTTCTCAGTGCATCTTTTCCGGCCTTTGACAGAAAAGAGGTGCTTTGAAAAAGAGCAGAGAAATGACTGATACCCAAAGGGTGGGTCCAGAAAGAAAATGGGTATAAAAGCATCCTTTATTGGCCCCTTTTTTCTCTCAAAATCAACAGTCCAGATACTATTCACACATTTGAGAGCTCTGTGATCTCTCAATGGATATAATGAAGTGAGTGTTGTGATCCAGACTTTCCCTTCAATGGGTCCCGGCAAACGCATAAGTATTAAATGGAAAGGAAGAATTCTTTCCAAACAAGCACCATGTTCTATGTAATGAACATAGACGTTGACTTGTCTCCACTTAGAGAGGGCATCCCTGAAGGGTGCTGTAAGTTGAGTTGTTGAAAATTGTTGTGAGATAGCAACACAAATTCCATTCCTGACAAGCAAAGGAGTAAAAGTCCTCATGAAATTGTCTCCATTTTCTGTGTCTGGAGCAAAGAGACCAACCAGGGTCCATCTGAAATGAAGGAGCACTTGGACGATTCCTGGGTAGAGGATCCCTTTTTTGGGAAAAAGCTGGTGATAAAAGGGCAATTGACTTTTATCATGCAGCAAATCTGAAAATAATTCAAAACTGATCTGTAAAAACGATGAAGAATATACTGTTATATTTGGGGTCAAATCAATTCCAAAATATTAGCTTTAAAGAAATACAATTTCATGAATTTATTAGAATAGTTTATTGTTGATTAGCCATTAACATCTATGAAAATAAATAACAATAGTATAAAAGAAAATAAATTAGAATAAGAATAAAGAATGCAAATCATATGTCTGTATCACCGCTACATATCCAACCCACATATCCATATGTCCACTGAAATATTTTGTTCAAATAAACATATTGAACGCATTTTTTTTAATTTTGACCAAACAGAAATGATCTAATCAGTATCCAAGATACTGATCTTTTTCTTATATAATTTACATTCAAATAATTGATGTGTTTTGTTAAGTTTGGTGCTCGGTGAGGCATCAACGAGGCAGCAGGTGAACAAACAATTCTTTATTAAAGGTTTAAACAGAAGCCTGGGTAACTACTGCTCCACCTCTATTTATACATTCAGCAATAGGCGGCAGCCAATAGGATTCAAGTGTCTTTCCCTCTTAAACATATTATAATGAGTCTGCAGACAGCAAGTCTGGCACTTAATTGACACAGTCTAAACATATTATAATGAGTCTGCAGACAGCAAGTCTGGCACTTTAACTGACAGACTTATTCAACAATTCCAAGTAATTCACTTCAATACATTACATGTTTTGTCTATCTCTGGGACTCAGCAAATACAAGTCTCTTCATTACAAGGGTCTTGTTTATATCTTCCATATTTAACTTTTGTATCCAGTGCTCAAATCCTGCCTGAGTAAATACCACCTTAAGATATTCAGGCATTTCTCCATCAAGATACTTGCCAGTTTGGAAGTACATTTGTAGAGCACCATTCATTTCAATATGCCATCCTTATTGAGCATGTTTGTATCTTTCTCTTCTTCAATAGCTGATTTCTTTGTGCAGCAAACTTTTTAGCTTCTTTTCCAGTTGCACAAAAAAAGGAAGACCACACCTCCTAATATAATTTGACAGCTGTACAATTCAAGGTGTCTTTAATTGAAATTGTCTCTTCTTTAATTGTCTCTTCTAAAACACAGACTTTTGGGAGCCTGCCAGTTTCCATAGATTTAATGTAACATGAATAATTGGGCACTGGGCCTAAGACAGAATCTTGAGGTACCTCACTGCATGCTCCCCTCTGTGTGGATTTAGTTCCTTTGAGGACAATATGCTAAGTGCTCTTGGTTAGGCCAAACATTGTCTAAAGCTTGCTTGTTCTTCAGCAAGAAATTCTTTGTTCATCTACTCACTCTCAACTCTACTCAGGAGGATCTGAGCACATATTTTAGCCACAATATCTATTAGACCAATGGATCTGTAAATTACTTTTTATTCTGTTTTATTGCTCTTCAAGCTGTTTATGATGAATTTCATCATGAATGCTGTAGGGTAAAAAAATATTTAACATGCTGGCTAATATGCTTGTAATTTTTAAAAATAAAGTGGTTGATAGTGTTCCCTATGAATTCATAAGATGTATGTGTTTTTATCAGCTACAGGTAAGACAATACATTTGGATTATATTATTTTTGCTAAGATTATGCACAAAAGATGCTTTCTCATCTTTTGTCCCAAAGACCCTTCGATTGAGCCCAGAGCCTCTCTTCGCATTTCCAAATGTGCAGCAGAAGACCCAAATCAATGATGATGATGTCATGAGAGGATATCACTGCTTTGATCCTTACCTCCTAAACACTGTGGATCCCAATCCCTAACCATGATACATATAATGGCCATGATGAAAGTTCTTCAGTTCCAAAATGATCTATCACATACTGACCCACAACCCCATTCAGTTTACCTATAGGAAAGTAGACATACAAACCTGAGGGACTTTGTAGGTGTCTCCTAATGTTGACATCTGGATGGAGATGTCATAAGTAGCTGAATCAACAAGAGCCAAAATGTTGTCCTTCCTTCCACAGCTGTAGTTGGGAACATTGGCTTTTCCAGTAGAGAGCAGGTCCATCAAGGCATCTGAAGTCAAAAGTGTGTTCAAATAGTTGTCATGGATGTTGTAGCCAAGTGTGAGATTGTGCAGAAGCCGGGGAGTCTTGTTGACCAGTTGAATATTAAAAATGTAGCGTAGTAATCTAAACTTATCAAAAGGTAAACTAACATAAAAATGTTCATATCATAATCATCATCATCATTAAGAGCAAACGCAACATATTTTTTTTTCAATTTTAATGCTCTTTATCTGAGTCTTAAGCCAACTCAGATCCAAAATCAGAGGAAAATGATAGTTACCCATCACCATTTCTTTTTAATGAGGGTTGGGGAGAGGGAGATGGAGCTAGCTTTCCACTAAGGTTAAGAATCACAAATCATTATTTGTAGCAATTTTCAACTGACAAGTAACTAGGATTCAAAATCATTCAATCATTAAAATTGAACCATCATAATAGGAAGAGGCTGTTTCATATCCAGAAAAGCCATTCTAAAATATGATCATTCTCTGTTCCTATAAGGATCAGGCACTGAATATGAATGAGCGGTTGTGAAAAATATGGACATGAGCTGGGCAGAGACAAGTACAATCCATTCAATAACTACTTTAAACCAAAGTTAGTATTGAAGTATAACTAAGGATTAGATCAGGAAAGTTATAGAATCTGGACTTTTTTCAGGGTTTCTTTTTTTTTCTGCCCCATCTTTGGATTCAAGATTTTTTCTACAAAATGAGACAAAAGAGAGAAACAATGGAAATCAAAAGAGTTCAAGAAATAAGCATAAGTGAAATAATACAAGCATAAGTGAAATAATACAAGCATAAGTGAAATAAGAAGAAAAGAATGAGAACTGCAAATAGAGGGAATAAAACTCCATCACAGCGAATGACTTACAACTCAAACTGACAACGAGGTGCCGTGTTGAAAGGCAGCATTGTTGAGCGCAATATTTTTGTTCCAGTGTTGATGATACTGATGATATGGTCTCCTGGCCTGTAATAGCTCCATGGTTTTTTTTCATCCTGGTGCTCGAAATTTAGCGGACACTTCATTCTAAGGTTTCCAGTGATTGGCTGGGATACCAGCAGCAACAGAAGCACACACAGAAGGTCCATAATTTGTGGGTCTGAATCAATTCCCTTCCTGTTTCCAAGAAAGAACAATAAGAGTTAGATGAATTGAAAGCACCTTTATATTGTGGAAATTCTAGTGACTTTCTGGATTCAGACAGAGATAAGCCAAGCTTCACCTGGAAAGGAGAGAAAGTACATTCAAGGACACAGTCCCTACCTGTCCCAAAACCAGTGCCATATTGTGTGTGATTGAGGCATTTATCCTTTTCTGATGTAAGATCCCTACCATGTTATTTCAGTCTGATGTTTACCTCCAAGACAGTCATTGGAGAAGTAGCAGAAGAGGTCTCAGAGACCAGAATTTTGAAAATTACAGTGAGATGTAACTTCTCCTCTGGGGACCCTAACCCTAACCTTAACCCTCCTAAGGAAGTAAACAAGGTTCCCTGTGAGTTTCAGAAAGCCTCCACAGTGCTGCTTTTGAAAGGTTTTGAATACTTCACTCCTCACCTAGGACATTGGGAAGATAAGTGATGACTTTCTCTGGATTGTGTGAATTTCTTTTTCATTCCTACCCAGGATTTTGTTATCCTTGCAATCTTCTTCCTAATCTCTTACTGTACTGATACTTGTTTTCAGTGTCTGAATTTGTGAAGTATGTACAGTCATTGGGTGATGGGCAGCATCCACGTTTAATAACATAAATAAAAAATAAACTTATAAGCCCATCTGACTCCATTATGACAATGCCCAGCACATTTACTTAAAATAATTTGAAAAGAAAAGAACAGCAGATATCTGAATACAAACACTCCACAATACTTGAAAACTGCTGTAGTATACCTTAGGGGTCACATCCCCTCAAATGTGATGCCTAGGGATACAGTCAAAATGAAAATGCTCTTTTAAAGAAGGACAGGATAGGAGCTAAACAAATCTCAGGGAGGATGTCTATGGAGATTCTCAGTCATCCAGGTCATAATTGTCCCAAAGATGCTTTTTCACAAGGCAACAGGACTTTCTTGTTTTTCTTTGAAGACATTTCATTTCTCATCCAAGAATGAGAAGCAAAACCTCTTCAAAGAAAAACAAGAAAGTCCAGTTGCCTCATGAAAAAGCATCTTTGAGACTCAGAGAGGATACTGTTTTAGGAGAAAGGTGCTGTGACAGAGAACGGCGGTTTCCAATGTCCTCAGTTTTCAGAATTTGGGAGGGGGACATAAACAGCATAAATAAAATAGAAATTTGAAAATGTATAGTCTTCTCCATGAGGCACCTTCAAGAATCCTGGTGGATAACATTCCTCCCACTTGGGTTTGGAAAGGGCCTAAATAGGAAGATGAAAAACACTGAGTTCAAATAGCAAAGAAAATAGATTAATAAACTTTAATATGATTTGAAGCAGCCCAACAACATCTGTGGCACCAGATCTGAAGTTGAGCATGTTCAATGGAAACAAGGTGAATAAGAGACCTGCTAATCCTTTTTTGCTCCTGGATCCTTACTACTTTTCCTTTGTCCAGATTTTGAGCAAAAACCTCATCTTTTCTCTTATGCAAATTACATGAATTGCATGAATCCTCTCTAAAGAAAAGAAATAGAATATTCCGGTGGGGGGTGGATTTCCAGAGAATGAAACACAACTTTGTGTTTCATCATTCAAGACCCTCAATATGGAAAGAGATTGATGAGAACTGACCCAAGTACCCCTCTAAATTAAATTTGTGTTGTTTTCCCACACAGAATTTCAATTAAGAGGACTAAATTCATCTAAATTTCTGATCATTTCCACAAATGAGATCATCATTTAGTGTCATTAATTACTTCACAGAGGGTATGATTGAGTTCAGGTTCATAATCCTTCCACAGTTCTTGCTTGATGCATGGATAAAATCCACTATGCAATAGCTTTGTCGGACTTCACTGTGGAAATGATATCCTATCAATGGTGAATTTGGTGCTACTGGGTTTTTGTCTTTAGAGACTCCTTGACAATGGAATAATTAGGCAACACCATGACCTTCAGCCTCAGAAGATCATCTCCTCTGAGTCTTTTCTTGTCCAAATATGCTCCATTGATGGAATGATTGAGAAAGTTCATGTGATGCAGGAAGCATCATCCCAAGATACTTAAAGGTTGAAGGAGTTAAACTTGGAAAAATGTTCTCGGAGGGCAGGGTCAGCCGACAAACCCATAATCAATGTAAGATACCAGAATCAGGGATTACCAGATTATGAGAGGGCTGAATTTTCCATAATATGTGGTTTGATGGAGGACAATGAAGTTGTGTGAAAACACACATTCCACATTGGGCAAAGCAATATGACTCTATCTTCTGCTTGTGGACAACTAGAGGCATCTGTATGTTCACTGTGAATCTGAAATGGACCCAGGAATTTGCAAAGGGATCTGATTCGCAATTAGAACACCATTTTGAAACCTACAACTGATTACCAGATTATCAGAAATATGTGTGGTTGGTAAGCAGAATACTTGCCATGAGTGCATATTCCTAGCACCCAAGAAATTTCCATTTTTCCTCATCTCTCATCCCCTTCTTGGATCTGGATGAATATGTAGCAAGGTTGTTCTGGCATTCCAGTGGGTATGGTGAAAACTAATACACAATGTGATTGGAGCTTTGTTTGTACCACTTCCATCTTGCACACAATCTCTCTCAACACACACACTATTAGCCACTGTCTAACAGTGGGATTAATCGCTCAAATTATTTCTTTCATATAACAGTAGTTTTATTGTTTTGTCAAAATATAAAATACAAAGAGAAATTCTAAAAAGTAATAGAAAACTAGAAGAGGTAGGGAAAAGAAAAAAAAGATAGTATAAAGAGGGCAAAAAAAGAAAAAAGCATCAACTTCCGACTCTCTTTAGCACAGTAGACGATAACAATGTTACAATCACAACTTTTTACTTTTACACAACATTATATACAAACCATTTCTATAACAATAAACCTATCTAAATAGCAAAAACAAAAACAAAATTTCATTTTTCTTTTTCATTGCAAGCACAAAATCTGGAAGCAATTTCAAAAGAAAACAGAGTTAGCTATATTCTCTTCTTTGGATAAAAGAGTCAATTTGACCATCTCTGGTTCTCTTTGCTGTGGGGAATAATATATACCTCTATTGACTCATTAATCTTTATCATAATTCATATTAAGGGAGCCCTTAACATAACATAACATAACATAACATAACATAACATAACATAACATAACATAACATAACATAACATAACATAACATAACATAACAACATAACATAACATAACATAACATAACATAACATAACATAACATAACATAACATAACATAACATAACATAACATAACATAACATACATCTAATGGTAATAATAGGGACCTGATAATGAAATGGTTTCTTATGAGCATAACATTTGATTATTGATTGCAATTGTTGTTAGTTTATATGTTTCATTTTCCACTAGTTGACTGTTTGGTTATTTAAAATCCAAGGAAATAAAAATAGTTATGATTAATAAAATTAAAATCTAACTTAATCATTAAATAATAAAATTAATTAATAATTAATATTTGTGGTTTTTTAACTGTTGGTAACCCTCCTTTTCCTCACCATACAGGTTAGCTAATATATAATAATAATAATAATAATAATAATAATAATAATAATAATAATAATAATAATAATAATAATAATAATAATAATAATAATAATAATAATAATAATAATAATAATAATAATAATAATAATCATCCCCCAGTGAGGCACTACCTTGACGTGGTTGTGGGGCTTGTGTACTCTGAAGAAGATGAGAGATAGGCCAGAGGTTCAACCATACTGGAAAGGTCTCATCAGAGGAGTCAGTCAAAGAGTTTCTCTCCCATAAAAAATATGGTGAGACGTAAATTTCAGAAAGCGATACCCCAGGTTAACAAGATCAATGCTAGATGTTGGAGTACCTGGATATCTGGTGAAAAATGGGTTACAGGACTCAGGACTGTTGGCTGAGCAACCGGGATCTGCCGGTGATATCCCAAAGGGAGTGAGGGGGATTCCGAGGGCAGTAGTGGGTCTCCACTCGGTCTTCTCCTCCAGGAATGGCCGCGACTGGATCTGCCCTCCCCCACGGAAAGCCCAGCCGAGACCCACCTTCCCCCCCTCCCCTCCTCTCCAAGCAGAAACCCAGAATTTGGGAATCTCCCCTGATGGAGCTACGGCTCTTCTTCGCTCAGCCCGGCCCGATTCGGCCCAATTCTCTGCCAGGGGAGCTTCACGCGCAGGTTTTCCTCCCAAGTGGAAATTGTGAGTGGGTTTTTGTCCACAACCTTCTCCGACTTTTATATGTGGGTTCCTACAAAACTTCTTTTGAATAGAAATATCGTTTCCAAATACATGCAGCTTTTCCCGCCTTTCCAAATCTCCATCTTAATTTGAAATAAACATTAACAAACTCCCTGATACGGCAGAAGAGCATTGAGAAAAGAAAAGCTGGATCAAACTCGTAAAAGGATTTAAGCTCAATCAATCTGACAAACAATTTACATTATGAACAGGATAGAATTCTTAATTCCTGCCATTCGCTCTTTGCCAGTGAAGTCAACATTTTGACTGCCAGGATCGTGGCAGGAAGTGAATTTTATGGGGAGAGGAATCAGCCCTGGGGCTCGGTCCTAAGGATCAAGACTCTGAGATTAACTTAGTTCTTCTGGATGGGAGTTGAAGGAAACATTTTGCCAAAAAAGAAGAAAAAATATACATATCCATGGGTAATCTGTATAAGGTTTTCTTCCTGGTAAATTATTTTAGTATCATTCTGAGATGGATGAAAGGACAGGTGGATAGACAGACGGTATGTTAAACCAAAGGGTAAATATATAATTTATCATATAAATCTGAATTTTAATAGAAATTCTGTGGACTTCAGTAATTCTTTACCCTCAAGTATAGAATTACAGCCTTAAGCATTAAAGTCTGAAAAGCTTTTTCCCCCTCCCCCAAACTATCCCCAAAACAGACATAATAACGATAACAATAACAATAATAATGATAATAATAATAAAGTTGGAAGGGACCTTGGAGGTCATCTAGTCCAACCCCCTGCTCAGGCAGGAAACCCTATATCATTTCAGACAAATGGCTGTCCAGTCTCTTCTTAAAAACTTCCAGTGTTGGAGCATTCACCACTTCTGGAGGCAGGTTGTTCCACTGGTTAATTGTTCTAACTGTCAGGATGTTTCTCCTTAGTTCTAGGTTGCTTCTCTCCTTGATTAGTTTCCATCCATTTGTTCTTGTCCTGCCTACTAATAATAATAAATAAAGTTGGAAGGGACCTTGAGAGGTCATCGAGTCCAACCCCCTGCTCAGGCAGGAAACCCTATACCATTCGGACAAATGGCTGTCCAGTCTCTTCTTAAAAACTTCCAGTGTTGGAGCATTTCACCGCTTCTGGAGGCAGGTTGTTCCACTGGTTAATTGTTCTAACTGTCAGGAAGTTTCTCCTCAGTTCCAGGTTGCTTCTCTCCTTGACTAGTTTCCATCCATTACTTCTTGTCCTGCCCTCAGGCGCCTTGGAGAATAGCTTGACTCCCTCTTCTTTGTGGCAGCCCCTGAGATATTGGAACACAGCAAATGTTCCTGATATGCTTTAGCCTCCAGTCCCCTAATCATCTTTGTTGCCCTTCTCTGCACTCTTTCTAGAGTCTCAATGTCTTTTTTACATCATGGTGACCAAAACTGGATGCAGTATTCCAAGTGTGGACTTACCAAGGCATTGAAGAGTGGTATTAATACTTCACGTGATCTTGATTGTATCCCTCTGTTAATGCAGCCTAGCACTGTGTTGGCCTTTTGGCAGCTGCAGCACATTGCTGGCTCATATTTAAGTGATTGTCCACTAGGACTCCGAGGTCCCTCTCACAGTTACTGCTATTGAGCAAGGTACCCCCTATACTATACCTGTACATTTGGTTTTTTCTTTGCCTAAATGTAGAACCTTACTTTTTTCACCATTGAATTTCATTTTGTTAGATAGTACCCAGTGTTCAAGTTTGTCCAGATCCTCCTGTATCTTAAGCCTGTCTTCTGGAGTGTTGGCTATTCCTGCCAGCTTGGTGTCTTCTGCAAATTTGATGATTTCCCCATCTATCCCCTCGTCCAAATCGTTGATGAAGATGTTGAAGAGCACTGGGCCCAGAACAGAGCCCTGGGGCACCCCACTACACATTTCCCTTCATGTAGATGCGGTTCCATTGAGGACCACATGCTGAGTACGGCTGGTCAGCCAGTTACGGATCCATCTGGTGGTGATGCTGTCTAACCCACATTTTTCTATCTTATCAAGTAGTAGGTTGTGATCTACTTTATCAAATGCCTTACTGAAGTCCAAGTAAATTATATCCACAGCATTCCTCTGATCCACTAATTTTGTCACTTGGTCAAAGAATGCAATAAGATTTGTCTGGCATGATCTATTTTTGACAAACCCATGTTGGCTTTTAGTAATGACTTTGTTTGCCTCTAGGTGTTCGCTGATTCATTGTTTGATTATCTTTTCCAGAATCTTCCCAGGTATTGAGGTCAGGCTGATAGGTTTGTAATTTCCTGGGTCCATTTTGTTTCCTTTTTTGAAGATGGGAACTACATCAGCTCTGACTTCATAAATATAAAACAATTTTTCTAGTCTATTGAGATTCGGGTTGTGGTTAGTTACGCAAAGGCGGGTCAGGCAGATCCTCAATTCCTGATTCTGCTTAAAAGAGCTTTGGGGGTCCAGAGGGGGCCTGAATCCTTCCCAGGGATGGGGGGGACTGGAGGGGTCAAACTCCCCCCTGGCCCAGCACCAGCCCCAGCAGGCCAGAGCCGGGTAGCCCCTGCAGCCAAAGGAGGTGACTAGGTCCGAATCTGCCCCCCAGTTGTGTGTCTGGACACAGCCAGTAGCACAAAGTTGGCCTCAGACCCAGGAAGCCTCTTGGGGGGAGGGGCATCCATCGGTCGCCTCACCTGGCGAGAAATTCTGGGCTCCTTTTCTGCTCCCCCCAAAAAAATTGTGATTTTCTCTGAGTTCTCTCTGCAATCCCCAGCCCTACACACACACACACACACACACACACACACACACAGAGAGAGAGCAACTCCTTTCTACAACCCCCAAAGGGGCGCGTGAGTCCTGCTTCCTTCCCCCCCCCCGCCCCCAGCCTGAAGCACTGGGCTCCTCCGAGGCGGAACCGAGAAACTGGCCCCGATACAGCAGGCAACAAGCCCGGATTCTTCCCCAGGGCAGCTCCAGGACTGTCCCGCTCCACCCCATGGCTGAGTCTCCAGGTGGGGTGGCCCCCTCGGTCATCTGCCCTCCCCCTGGAAGAGGCTGAGGGGGCCCTTCCCGACTCCTGAGGAGACCCTGGACAACCCAGGGAACAAACCGATGGAGGGTTGCAGAAATGTCACCAGAGGCCCAAAGGACCCAAAGGCTCCGATTCTCCTCATTCACACGTTATGGGGAGACTCGGCTCTCTGGGACAGGAGGGGGGCCTCTGATGGCCAGGAAAGGTGGAAGGAAAGAGAAGAAAAGGGGCACCAGCATGGAGGGGGAAGGACTCAGTTTTCAGTAATGCGGGGGATGCTGACAGAAGACTTGGAGTGGGATGGGGAGGGTCCTCCAGAGCAGGAGGGGGAACTATGGCAACTTCACGTCCTCTGGACTCCAACTCCCAGAATCCACCTGTCCTGTCTTAGCTTTCCAGCAGCCCCTCCCCCCTTTGTTTGTGTATTAGGCACAGCGGAAAAGACTTTGTCAAGTCTGGGGAACCCAATTCAGGCCTTGGGTTCTGTTTCCTTTCAGGAAAGCCGGACTCACAATCTGCAAGTCCATCCAGAAAGATCACACTCCGTGGTCTCCTTTCCCATCCTGGATCTTCCTTCAGTTTGGAAAGATATTCCATGCAACCTCAACCCACCGAGAAACGCTCATCCCGGCTGCTGCCTTGACCTTCTGCTGCCTCTTTCTTGCCTCTGACTTGTTCCCCCCCATGAACCCCCAATTCCCCCCTCCCATTTGCCGGGTCTTCTGCATCTCAATCCGCATATTCTGGGAAAGCAGGGAAGGGTCTCTCCGTGCATCTCCTGGGCTTCCCGGGAATCCCTCGATGGGCCCTTTGGAGGGGTGTCTCTGCTCTGTCACCCAGTCAGGAGGGAAAAGACCCCAGGCAAAACCAGGAGAGCCTCCAGCTCCAGCAGCTGTCATGAAATGGAGTTCAAGCCACTCAAAACAGAGTTTTCCAACAGTTCTTTTATTTTTGTGTCATTAGAACAAAAAGGGAAGCTTCGTGGGTTCCTTTATATTTGTACATGGACTTGTCTAATTTCAAAGTTAGCTTACTAAAATAAGCTTTGCCCAACAAGGCTTCTCAAGTTGCTGTAAGTATGGCTGCCAAACTATGCTGCACATTCACACAATACTCACGTTCACTCTCAACACGGGTGACCAAGCTGCCTTAGAGGGGGCTGGGAGGCAGACTCGGGGCGCCCCCTGCTCCAAAAAGAGCCGCCTGGAACTTCCGGGTCTGGGTTCCTCCCAGTCTTCTCTTTACGCCCAACGTGCTTGCTCAGAATTCATACGTCCATCAGGTGAGGCCAGGAACTTTGTGTCCTTCCTTTCTGTTCCACGACTCCACGACAAGTGCAATCCTCTTCATTCCTTACGGCCACTGATCTCCCCCCGTGGTCTCCCCAACCCTCCATCATTCACACAGGATCCTCGGATTCCTTCCTTACATCAGGAGGACCCACCTTCCGGCCAGGTGAGTTTCCCAGCGAGTTCCCGAAGAGGCCAACCAGGGTTGCATTGCAGGCCCTCTAGATCCACTTGTCATATTTGGGATGCATTCATAACATAGAACATAAAATAGGTAACACAACTTCCCAGCAAAGGAAGAGGCTCTCCAGGGGAAGCAAATATAGGGGGTCTCTGAGGGGTCCCCTGGATCTGGAAGGGCTTGGACAGACGGAGGTGGTGGAGGAAGGGAGGGACCTGCCCCTTCTTCTCCCTGGGATCTGCCCACCTTCCTCCCGAGACTGTTTTGGCTTTAGATGCAAAATAACCAGGATGGTCTATCCAGAGCAAGGGGAGGCTTCGATTTGGGGAGGATCCTTCTGTGGGGGCAGGAAAGAGGAGGAGGAGGGAAGGAGGGAAGGAGGGAGGAAAAGAAGGAAGGAAGGAAGGAAGCATTCCACAGTTTCCTACAGTCTAAAGTTCATTCTTTTATAGCAAAATGAAAGGAAGGGATGTGACTTGGAGGAGGAGAAAAGTACATGAAGCTGCTGTGGGTTCAAAGCCAGGAGAGATAGGGGGTCTGGAGGGACAGGCAGGCCCAGAGTCCCTGGGGTCAGTCTAGATGGTCTCCACCCCTCCCTTGCAAGAAAGAGAGGCCCTGAAAGGAAGTGTGTGTGGGGTCTCATCAGGAGACAGTCCAGGCTATAATTCTCCTCTTCCTCCGAAACTTCCACCTTCAGCCTCCATGTTTTTCATAAGTATTAAAAAAGACAGAAATTCTTCAGCTACTGAAGAAAAAATATCCTTTTGCATCTGATAGCAGGATTAAGTCACGAGGGCTGCGGAAAAAAGAGACAGGGAAGAAAATTAAAAGATTTTCACAAATTTGCCTCATCCCAAGCAAGAAGGCTTTGTGGGGTCACTTCCAGATTGCTTCAATTAGCAAGGAAGATTTAAAGACTTTTAAAAACATTTATAACTTGGGGGGGGGCGTTTTCAGATAAGGGAAGAAGAGGAGAAACTCACCTGCAGGAGGCTGGATGGGAGTTGCTGGAAAGAGAAAAAGACCCAATTAGAACCTTTCATGGACTGGAGGACTGTGGGGGGGGGGGTGCTCCCCATCAACAGTCCATAATAGGTTGCACAATCTTCCCTTAATAATCCCTTGAAGAATGAAACGTCCCAAATAAATTTCTCAGGGGGACCATGGGCCTTGGGATTTGGGGGTCAAGGGGACCCTCTTGACCGTCTGCTCACTAAGCTTGATCAGATGCCTCCCCTGGATGGTCCCCTCCCCACAACCGCTCATCCAGCCCCCCCAGACTCACCTTTCTTGCTCTTCAGGTGGAGGGAGAGCCCCATGGCCAGGAAGGCCACACCCAGCACGGCCCCTATAATCCCCGTCCAGAGTTTGCTCCTGGCAGAGTTGGAGGAACGGGGCTCTGGGGAAGGAGAAGGAGCCTCCCCTGAGCAGGAGGATCAGGGCCAGCTTCCCCCCCAGGAGGGTCCATGCCGGCTCCCCCAAAGGGAGGGCTCTCCCCCCTTCTCAAGGCAGGAGGGTCTCCCAGAGCAGGAGGGGAGGGGCTCAGCCCACTGGACAGTGATGGGAGCCTCCAAGCTGGCGTGCCCCACCTGGCAGGCATAGAGGTCCCGCCGCTGGGGCTGGGTCTCCAGCATCACCTGGAGCTGGTAGGTCCAGTCTCCGTTCTGGAGCTCCTCCCCGAAGGCCATGCCCTCCTCCTCTGGCTGCCCATTCTTCAGCCACCGGACCTGGATCTCCATGGGGTAGAAGCCCCTCATGGTGCAGAGGAGGATGGTGTGGGGGAAGCGGGGTCCAGCTTGGTGGGGGAGATGGAGATGGTGGGCTTGGCTGGAGGGGAGGAGAGGGAGGAGGGACATGGGGGAGACACAGGAGGGGCCAGAACAGGAGATCAAGTTGGTTAGTTCAGACCAAGATCCCTTTTCACTCCTGAAAATATTATTTGTTTTAAGTCATTTTCAAAGCAAATTGTAGAAAGAAATTAAAGGGGATCCTGGAAGATGGAAAAAAGTAAATCCTTCCCGGTTGGGATCAGTTTCCATCATCAAATTGCACAAATCCAACAGCAATAAATACTCGCAACCAGACCACAGAAAGAGGGAGGGGGAGGGAAGGCCTGGGAGGGGGAGGGAGGGTTGGGAGGGAAGGGAGGGAGGCGTGTGAGTCCACCCAGCCTGGGACACAACAGACACCCCCAGGACAAATCCTGGGAAACTCCGAAGCCCTCCGATCATTCCCAAAACGAAACGAAGGCAATTGATTGATGGACGATGAGCAGACGGAGGTCCGAGGGGAAAAAGGGGATTTCGCCCAGGCTGTTTTCACTTGAAAACTCCAGAACCGGCTCTGCTGCTTCTGTGCCTCTGTGGGTTTAATCTCAGTCCAGTTCCGCTCTGGGAGAAACAAAGTCCCAGGAGTTTCTTTCGCTCTTGAAACTGACCGGAGGGTGGGCAGAGGCTGGGACAGCAGCCTCACTCCCGGCTGACCCCGGGAGCCCCAGACATGGAAACACGGGGGGGGGGAGCAAAGCCTCTGAGTGGCAGGAGGGATTCTGGGATGACCAGTGGCCCCCCACCTCTCCTCCCTGGGGGTCACATCAATAGAAAAGCCACAATTGATGAAGGTGCAAGCTGAAGGCTGCGAGAACACACTTTGCAGAACGCTGGAAGAAAGAATGCTACGCCTTCCATAATACTGTGTTGATTCACAGCAATCTTTTTTATAATAATAATAATAATAATAATAATAATAATAATAATAATAATAATAATAATAATAATAATAATAATAATAATAATAATAATAATAATAATAATAATAATAATAATAATAATAATAATAATAATAATAATAATAATAATAATAATAATAATAATAATAATAATAAAAAACCACTGGTTTAAATACATGAGAGAAAGAAAGAAAATTAAAGAAAAAAGAAAAGAAAAAGAAAAACTTGATTGGTTCAAGCCAAGGTCCATTTTTCTCCTAATTTTCTCCTGTGTTTCAATCACTTTTCAAAAAGTTTTATTTGGAGAAAGAAAATTTCTCCTTTTCACTTTCCCTTTTTTGCCTTTGTGACCCACAATATACACAAATAAGCAAAATCCAGCAGAAGATTTAAGGGGGGAAAGTGCAAAGTGTGAGGTGGCTGCAAAACCGAACAATTTTAGGCAGCATCAACACAGAGAGACATTTTTAAGGAAAGGGCAAAGGACCCCAATGCGGGGCAGCCGTTTGCTCCCCATCACTGCCAGAATCCCCTGAAGGAAGAGCTTCTCCTCCCCCCAACTGAAGACTGACAGACCCCAAATCCCCCTTTTGGAGCAGGGTGGACAGAAGAGATTTTGGGGGACCTGAAGGGGGGCCTTTGGGGTGGATTCAGTGGGAGATCCTCTCCCCAGACCACCCTCTGCCTGCAGCCGGCTGGCCTCCTTCCCAGCCTCAGGAACCAGCCATTCCTGAGGAAGGAGGTGGGGAGGGGTCCCACTCCCTGATGGCAGCTTCTGCCTGGGATGGGGGGGGGCAGGGGGAGTCTAGGACAACTTGCCCCAACCAACTCAATGCCAGACAACTTGCCACAGGATGTGTTTCTTATGACCCGAATTTCAGTTTTAATGTTTGTGGGTGTTTTGGGACTCCCTCCCCCAAATCAGGAACCTTCCCAGGTGTGAAGAGAGAAGCGATTTGGCTACAGGTGAAGCTGAGTCTATTGCCAAAAAGGGGTTTTCAAGGGGGGCTTTTCTCCCAGACCCCCAAAATTGGCTGAATGAAATTTCTCATTCTATGAATCAGTTTCTTCTCAAGGCAGAGGAGAGAGAGAGAGAGACAGACAGACAGACAGACCTGGCTGGATTCTAATTCCAACCCCAAAACTCATATGTGGGTGGATTTTCGGGGAGGGAGGGATCAAAGGGATCCAAGATTCCAGACAGGAAGAGAGTTCGGATCCTGGGAAGAAAAGGAAGATTATGGGAATTACAGGAAGAAGAGGAAGATTTTATAAATCTGAGAATCTAGAATAAATATGCTGTAAACCTTTATCAGACAGGATCCTACTGAATGAAATGAAAGGGGGGTCCTGGCATCCCCCTCCCAGGGAAGCTCCTCCCTTTTGTATTCACTTCTCCAGCCGATTACACACCCCGTCCTGGCCGCCTCGTAGTTGTCCACCTGGTAGTTGAGTTGGCAGAAGCCATCCACTCGGCTCCTCTTGTACTGCATGCCAACCTTATTGCTGTTTGCTGTTCCAAGCCTCGGCATCCACCTTTCCCAACTCCGGGATGGCCACGAACTCCCCGCGGTCGCTGTCAAAGCGGGCGAACTCCTCCCGATCGTAGAAGACCCAGTACAGGAACCGCACCCGCTGTGTCCCGTTGGAGAAGAGGCACTCGGACTTCGTCTGGAAGAAGAAATGGGTTGCGGGGAGGAGGAGGAGGAGGAGAAGGGCTGTCAGAAGGGACTCCAGAGTCCATCGTTCCCAGCAACTAGCAAAGGAGGAACCCACTTGGGACGGGGAAGGGGCGGGGGACCTTCCCTGAGAGACTGGCGGAAGATGCCCCCTGGAGGAGGAGGGAGGGGGAACTTTCTCAGTCCCATGGGGGGAGGAAGACTTGCTGGGGGGTCTGGAGGGGGGGAGGAAAGAAAGAGGGGGAGGGTAGGAACTTCCCGCTGGACCTCCTCCATCCTCCCCGGGTAGAAAAAGGCAGGAGAAGCTCAACTGGTTGAGCAGATCTAATCTCTGCAGGGAATGTTGGATCTAAAGGGGGAGGAAGTATGGAGGGAGGGGGGCTGAAGAGACTTCCTGAAACTTTCTGGGATGGAGGGAAAGTAATATCCATGCCCCCCACTCTCTCTTCCTTTGGGAGGGAATATGGGGAGGGGGCACAATGAGGACATCTGGACTGACACTCCTGGGGGTTACCAGCCCTTCAACCCCGCACCTTCCCTGCGTCCCAACTTTTCTTTTCCCCCTAATCTTCAGCCCAATTACCTGCCTTTGGATGGTTTTGGGGGATCGCACCTGTTTCCTATCCCCCTCCCCAAAAGGGGGTTCTATCCCCCTCCCCAAAGAGGGTCTGCAGCCCCCTTCACGATGGGAAGAGTTTTGCAGAGCCGGTTTTGGAGGAGCAATTCAGACCCGCCCCCCCAAGTCCTCCTCCCTCAGTTCCCCCCTGACCTCCAGGTCCCGATTGAGCAATGGGGGATTATGGAGGGTAGGGGTTTCTTGGTCTCCTATCCAAATTTAGATGGAGGAGATAGTTCGGAGCAGAGCGAGAAGCAGAGAAAGTGGCAGGGGGGAATCTTTTCACTCTGGGGTAGGGGGGCTGCAGCTTTGGGGGGAGTGTTTCATGCCAGCTCTGCAGGGGAGTGTGCACTTCTTTTGGGGCCCTGCCCCCGCAAGATTCTCAACCAGTCTTCCTTTCTTGGATCTGGCCAGTTTAAAGAAAAGAAGAAATAGGGGCGACATGATAGCAGCATTCCAGTATTTGAGGGACTGCCACAAGGAAGAGGGGGTGAGGTCAAATTATTCTCCAAAGCACCAAAGGGCAAGTGAGAAACAATGGTTGAAAACTGACCAAAGAGAGAAGCAACCTGGAACTAAGGAGAAACTTCCATAAAGTGAGGACAATTAACCAGTGGAACAGCTTGCCCCCAGAAGTTGTGGGCACTCCATCACTGGAGGTTTTTAAGAGGAGACTAGACAGTTGCTTGTCTGAAATGGTATAGGTTCTCCTGCTCAAGCAGGGGGCTGGACTAAAAGACCTCCAAAGTCCCTTCCAATTCTATTCTATTCTGTTCTGTTCTGTTCTATTATAACAGTATTTTCTTTTGACACCTTTAGTAAAGTTGATTTTCATTTCAATCCGGGAGTTGACCCATAGCCTTCTTATACCTGCGTCAGCTTGGTTGACCTACTGACTCCCCAAACCAGACCAGGATGAATTTTATCTTCAAACCTCTTTAGTCCAATTGACTTGAATACCAATATGCCAAACCTGTCAGGAAGTTACAGGCTATAAATAAATGTCTGCTACTGGAAATTCCTCACCAGAAGTCAGAAAGTCTGTTCAGCACCACAGCCCAGAGAAGCTGGAACTGGAGGCTGTGAGAGAGGAAGCCATGAAGAAGATGGAACTTGATCTGGAGCTGAAATGAAGGAAGATTGCTGAGAAAGAGCACCTCAGGAGAAAGAGAAGGAACACCACAACCAGTGAGAGTGTTGCAACACCATGTCATCTTCACTTACTCTCTTCCGCCCAGTAGAACCCATAACATGGGGAAATGGAAATACCAATTCATAAAGAACCATGAAAGAGATGAGATTCAGACCACACTTATTATCATTGAAGATCCCTGCCAAGCTTACAGCACTATAAAGCCCAGGAAATGAATCATATACAGTATCTCTTGTCTTGAAGAGTTGCTTAAGCCAAATATTGGTTGACATGTGGGCTGAGGAAAAGGAAGAAAACCAATATTTAAAAAAAACATAATATTTATTCATTTGTTTGTTTGTTTACTTACTTACTTATTTATTTATTTAATTATTATTAATGTATTTGATGATTATCTTGAATTTTCATTTAACTAACAAACTTCACATATTTATTTCCTTCAGTTTTAATAAACATAAGTTGTCAAGCAAATCCAAAGGAAGAATATATAACCAATAATAATGGATAATTAGAAGTTACCAACCTAAGAAACAATTTCACAATCATTCCCCTGCTTTGGCCATTAGAAGCTCCTTAGTGTTTAGATCTGGTCTCAGGATGATAATGTAGCACTTGGGGAAGAAGATGCAGCCCAACAGTCCAGCACCGGAGGCCAAGATGGAGAAGACCTGCACGGCCACCATGTATTTTCCTTTAGTGCTCAGGTAGGTGGGGAGGAAGGAAACCCAGACACTGCAGAAGACCAGCATGCTGAAGGTGATCAGCTTGGCTTCATTGAAAGCTCCAGGCAGGTTCCTGGCCAGGAAAGCCACAGTGAAGCAAGTTGCAGCAAGGAAGCCCATGTAGCCAAGAACAACATAAAACATGGTGACAGAGCTTTCATTGCATTGAAGGATAATCTCTTCAGGCTGGGAGTACAGATCAGAGTCAGGAAATGGGGGAGAAAATCCCAACCACATGACACAAATGAAAATTTGGACAGCAGAACAAGAAAGGATGATGGAGTTGGCCAAACTCTTCCCCAACCATCTTCTCACTTTATTGCCTGGTTTTGAGGCTAGGAATGCCAGCACTACTGTGATTGTTTTGGCCAACACAGAAGACACGGCTATTGAGAAGACAATGCTGAACACTGTTTGTCGGAGAAGACAGGTAGCTTTCCTTGGTTGGCCAATGAAGAGAAAGGAGGACAAAAAACAAAGCAGGACGGATACCAGGAGGATGAAGGAGAGGTCCTGGTTGTTGGCTTTGACAATGGGAGTTTCTCGATATTTAAGGAATATGATTAAAATAAGGCTTGTTGTTAGGAAGAAGAGTAGGGCAAAGGAGATGAGGATGATGCTAAGATGTTCTTCATAGGACAAGAAGGTTATTCTTTTGGGGATACACTGGACTCCGTTCTCAGTTGGATATTGATCATCTGGGCACTTGGTGCATTTGTCAGCATCTGAGAAAACAAAGTAATATTTCTTTTATAGTGTTCCAAATTTCAAGAAAACTTTGGCTAAGATGTGATGCAGAGAGACAGGAAAGTCTCAGTATATGGAATATACTTACACTCCAGGGGAAAAAAAGCCTAATACATATAATTATAAAAACAAGAACAAAAACAAAATAAAATGGACAGAAGAACTATCTGGTGCCACAAGATCCCTTCTCTAATCCACCAGATTCTTATCTTTCACTCACCTTACCTTATCCCAAATGGTTGGGAGAAGTAGCAAGTCTCCAAAGGTTTAAGAGGATGAGGGCCTATTCAATTTCAAGGAGGAACAGGTCCAATGGGGCAGGAGCTGCAGCAGCTGCTGAGGACCCATGAAGTGGGAATTTTTAGGGAACATACCTTTTTGCATGCCGATTATATCTGCTTTGGTGGGAGAAGCAGATATCCTCAAGGAGAGGAAGCCCTGCAGATCCCTGGTTCTGTCTCAGGTAGGGTTTGAAAGTTGATTTTTATTGCACTTGGGAAGAAACTGGGATTCTATGGAGCTTGCATAATAGTGGTGTCCTATGGAAGGACTCATGGAAACAAAAAACTGTGCCTGCCAAGTTGATTTCCGGGACCTGCTGAAGCCAGACCTAGGGAGGCGATCGTCCGCCCCTTAGGTCTGATATTCGTCTGTTGGTGGGTCCTTTTGGGCCAAATGCCACCCCGAAGGGTGAATCTTTGAGGAACGCGGGCCGGCGGTAGCCGGCTCGCAGAACTCAAAGGAGCCCCTGGAACCGACAGAAGAAAGGCTGACCGCATTTATGCATTCAGCCATTAACAGTTGTTTTGCGTAGACGAAGAAACAGCGGAGTTTGACAGCAAGCAGCCGGTCCGGGTGAGACTTTGCTTCCTTTAATTTGGCAATGTAGACTTTGATCTTAAATGCCTTTTCAAAAGTCTGTCTTCAATCAAACCAGGAAGCCTGAAGGGAGGAAGGAGGGTTTTTTTTTTCCTTCCCCCCCTCTCCCGTACAAGCGGCGGTTTAAACTACTACAATAAAAAGAAGAACAAAATTTGATTTACCTTAAACTCTTTAAAAGTCTAAAGTCGAGGAAATATATTTGCTTTTTAAAAGAAAAGTAATATTTTCATCGGGAAAGCCATTCTTGTTTTAATCTTGCTTTTTTTTAGTATTCTTTTTTCATTTATTCTGAATAACTCTCTATTTTGTCTTTTTTTATTTTTTTCTTCCCTGGCCAAAGCCTGGGAAAGTTATTTGTTGCTAGTTTTTTTTTTCCCTTTGTTCTCGGCAGCTGTGGTTTGTTTACAGAAAGTTTTGGCTGAATGCCCAAACATTCTTATCTCTTGCCACAAGTTATCTAAAGAGACTCTGGTTTTTTTTACTTTCTCTTTCCCTTTTGGTCTATGGCTGTATAACTTGCATTTTAAGAAGAATTAAACGTCAAGAATGGGACCAGTTGGATTATAAATTGGACAAATTTTACCACACCTTTTTTTTTCTTTTTTTGGGTTAGAATTTTGTTGTGTTATTTTTAATTCTAGGGGTTTTTTTGTGTGTTGGATTTTTTTTTTTTTGGTTCTCCTTCTTCATTATTTTTATCAATGTGGGATTGCCTTTCTACTTTTTATTTTTTATTTTGCTTTGGTTTTTTGGGTTTTGCCTTTGGATACATTTTTTATTTCTTTTTTTTTAAAATTAGGGGGGCTTCCTGTTATCTTGCATCTTTTTTTATTTTTATTTTTTTGCTTTGGAACTATTTTTTTTTCTCCTTTTCTTTTCTTTTTTTGAAGTATGTTTGGCTTCCTCTCCTAACAATAGGAGGATAAGGGATTACAATTGGCCATCGGGCCCTCTGGTGGATTAAAATTACAATTGGCCATTGGGCCATCTGGTGGATCATAAAATAGCAGAATAACCCAAAGATGGCGACTTCAAATTTGGGGAAGTGGACTAAAAAGGCAACTTCTGCTCCTGCTTCATCATCGGCGAGCCCTGTCCCCCAAAAATCAATTACTACATTTTTACAACAAGAAAAGGTGGAACCCCAGTCTAAAGATATTCAAGCGATATTACAAACAATCACAGAGATGAAAATGGATATGAAAATGGAGTCAGATAAAAATAAAAAAGAGTCAGACAAAAATTTTGAGGATTTGAAAAATGATCTTGTTAAAATGGATCAAAAAATGGATCAAAAAATGGAAGCCTTCCAACAGGTGATTATAGATAACCAACAAAGGATGCAAAAAATAGAAGATAAGTCAGTGGAAGTGGATCAGAAATTAGAATACCTCCAAGGAGAGAATCAGAGATTGGCGCAAGTAAATGTAGAATTGGAAGACAGCATCGCCGTGGCGGAGATGGAAAGGTCATCATATTTTTTAAGATTTCAAAATGTCATAGAAGAGAAAGATGAGAATTTGTTGGAGCTGATGAGTGAGCTATTGGCGGAGCTGCTCGGAACAGAAAAGGATCAAATGAAAAAAGAGATAGATCAGGCTTTTAGAGTTAACTCAAGCTATGCTAGAAAAAATAGAGTTCCTAGGGAAATTCATGTAAGATTTGTTAAAAGATCAGTAAGAGATGACATCCTGAGAGCAATAAGAGATCAACCGCTGAAATATAAAGAAAAAGAACTTGTAGTTCTTAAGCAAATTCCTAGAAGGATAAGAGAAGCCCGAAGAGAATATCAATTTTTAACAAAGAAATTGTTTAATAAAGGAATCAACTTCAGATGGTTGATTCCAGAAGGAGTGTTAATTTTTTGGGACACGAAAAGATACAGATTGAACACCCCACTTCAAGCGGAGGAATTTTTCAATAATCAGAGATTTTTTGGAAAGAGGTGAAGCGGAGCCTAAGAAACAAGTGGAAATGAACGTGGCTGGAACATCTAAACAGAGGGAAGAGGATGAACCTAAAAAGACACAAACAGAGGAAGATGTAAGACCGAAAGATCAGAGACAGATAACCTCACCTAGAAGATTGAGGGCTAGAAATAATTGAAGTTATGGAGGAGATTGGAGTTTTTTCAATAAACATAAATGGTCTGAACTCTCCTTCAAAAAGGAGAAAAATATTTACTAGACTACAAAAACTAAAAAAGGATATAATTTGTATTCAAGAGACACATATTAAGAGACAACATTTTAGAATTTTAGAACAATCTAAATTGGGTAAACTTTATGCTTCTTTGGCAATTCAAAAGAAAAGAGGTATAGCTTTGTATATAAAAGAAAAGTTGAACCCAAAACAAATTTATGCTGATGAAGAGGGGAGACTATTAATAGTAGAAATTACATGGAATCAAAAACAAATATTGATGGTGGCAATATATGCACCCAATAAGAAGCAAGACCAGTTTTACCAACAATTATATGATAAACTAGTGGATTTAAATTACCAAAATCTTTGCTTATTAGGAGATTTTAATGTAGTAGCTGATGCAATACAAGATTATAAAAGTTCCAAACAAGGGAAAAAAGGAGGAAACGTTCTACCGAAGACCTTTTTAAAAATGAAAGAGGAATTGCTTTTACAAGATGTTTAGAGAGAGATGAATCCGGAAAAGTTACAATATACATTTTATTCGAATCGCCATAAATCATGGTCAAGAATTGATATGATATGGATGTCTCAAAATTTGAAGACTGTAATACAAGAGGTCGAAATAGAACCTAATATTTGGGCAGATCATAATCCACTTAAAATGATTTGGAAAGGAACCAAGAAACAATTAAGGTGGTCATTAAATAAATCTATATTGAAAGAGAAAGAATTTTTACAATTAGCAACAAAAGAAATGGAATTTTTTTAAAAAATAAATAAGAAAGAAGAAACCTCTCTTCAAAATGTATGGGATACGGCGAAAGCATATTTTAGAGGTTTGGCTATAACGTATACTGCCAAAAAGAACAAAGAAAAGAAGCAAGTACAGTTGAGGCTGAAAGAAGAAATTAAAAAATTGGAATTGGAACTACGAATTGACCCACAAACGAAGGAACTAAAAGCACAAATGGAATTGATAAAACATAAATTAAATTTATCCGAGATGGAGATGATGGCACAACAGATTAAACGATCCAAACAAATTTTTTTTGAAAATGCTAATAAATCGGGAAGATGGCTTTCATATAGATTGAAGAAAGAAAGAGAAAAGAGAATGATAAGTAAATTACAAGACTCAAAAGGCGAGATATATTGCCACAATTATGCGATGGAAAAAATTGTTAAAGATTATTATGAGACATTGTATAAGGCAGAGGTGGTCTCTGAAGAAGCAATAAAAGATTACTTAGTTAGAGCTGATCTTCCAAAGGTGCCAGAGAATATGCGACATATTTTAAATGAGAAGATAACAATGATGGAGATCACAGAGGCAATAAAAAGACAAAAGAAGGATAAAACCCCGGGGCCTGATGGGCTCCCTGCAGAAGTTTATGTAGTTTTACAAGATACAGTAAGCCCGATTTTGAAAGAATTGTACAATGAAATCTTTTTAGAGACAAAAATACCAAATTCGTGGACTGAAGCTAATATTACCTTGATACCTAAAGAAGATACTGATCTTACACAAATCAAAAATTATAGACCAATATCGCTATTAAATGTGGATTACAAAATTTTTACTTCAATAATGGCAGAAAGATTGAAGAAATTTCTGACTGAATTTATTCATACAGATCAAAATGGTTTTTTGCCTAAAAGACAGATAAAGAACAATTTAAGGATTATTTTAAATGTTTTAGAATATTATGAACATCAGCCAGGGAAATAGATGGCACTTATATTTCTTGACGCACAAAAAGCCTTTAAATTGGCAATTTATGTTTCAACAGTTGATGGAAATGGACTTTGGTAAAAACTTTATAAATGGGATTCAAGCAATATATAATAAACAAACAGCAAAGATATTTTTAAATGGAAAATATACAGATGGCTTTGATATCAAAAAAGGCACAAGACAGGGATGTCCACTATCCCCCTTGTTATTTATTCTTACACTGGAAGTGTTGGCTAGAGACATTAGACAAGATACGGAAATTAAAGGATTGGAAATAAAAAAACAAAAATATAAATTACAGGCTTTTGCGGATGATTTAGTCTTTATTATAGAGGAACCATTGGAAACAGTTACTATACTGCTGCAGAAAATAGAGGAATTTGGAGATGTAGCAAGCTTGAAGATAAATAAAGAAAAGACTAAAGTATTAACAAAAAACCTAACAGATAAACAGAGATCTCAACTTGCAGAAAGATCAAATCTTCAAATGGCTAAAAAAGTTAAATACTTAGGAATCTATTTAACATCAAAATATACAACAATAAAAGAAGATAATTATGAAAAACTGATGAAACAAACAAAAGTAGATTTGGAAAAGTGGAAAAATCTTCAATTGACATTGTTAGGCAGAATAGCGACTGTGAAGATGAACATTTTACCAAAAATACTTTTTCTATTTCAAACGATCCCTGTTAAATTGGGTAAGAAATTTTTTGATGATTTAAATTCAACAATATTGAGATTTATATGGCAAGGGAAGAAAGCACGAATTAAAACTAAACTACTACAAGAAACAAAAGATAGAGGGGGCTTTGGACTTCCGGACTGGAGACTTTATTACCAAGCGTCTATGTTACTTTGGCTCAAAGAATGGATTATGCTGAGAAATAAACGACTTCTTTATTTGGAGGGACATGACTTACAATTGGGCTGGCATGTGTTCTTATGGTATGAGAAAAACAAAGTACATAAATATTTTCAAAGACATGCCATAAGGAATGTGTTGTTCTCAGAGTGGGAGAAAATTAAACATAAAATATATATGAAAATACCAGAATGGCTTTCAACGATGGAAGCATTTGCTTATCCAAATTTAATTAATTATGACAAACTTGTTACTTATAAAGACATTTTAGATAAGGATGGAAAACTTAAAGACAGACAAACTCTCTATCAACAAGGTATTGACTTAACATGGTGGTCCTATCTGCAAATTCAAACAAGATATGAAAAAGATGTAAAAGTAATGGACTTTTATAAAGAACAGACAGTATTTGACAAAACACTTTTGAAAACAGATGAAAATTTGATTAAGAAACTTTACAAATTTCTATTAAATTGGAAGATGGAAGAAGAACAAGTAAAAGAAACAATGATAGTGTGGGCAAAAAACTTTGGATACTCCATAGACTTAGAAGACTGGGAAAAGCTTTGGGAGAGAAATATTAAACTTACTAAAGCAGCTTCATATAAAGAGAATTTATATAAAATGTTTTATAGATGGCATATGACACCAGTTAGATTAGCGAAAACGTTTAAAAATGTATCGAATATTTGTTGGAAATGTAAAGAAAAACCAGGTACTTATTATCATATTTGGTGGATGTGTCCTAAAGCTAAGAAATTTTGGTTTAAAATTCATAAATGGTTAGAAAAGATGACTAAAATACAAATAGAATATAAACCAGAATTATTTTTGCTAGGAATATTAGGATTTAACTATGGTAAAGAGAATGAATATTTAATATTGCATGTATTGACAGCAGCGAGAATTGTATTTGCTCAATTTTGGAAAAATGAAAATCTACCACACGATCAGATTATAATTATGAAAATTTTAGAATGTGCAGAAATGGACAGATTGACGTTGGAGATTAAGGAGAAAGAGGATTCAGTGTATTTTAGGACATGGGAAAAAATTTATCAGTGGTTAGCATTACGTTAGAGCTAAATTATACTTAATTAGTAAGCTTTTATTTTATGACTATTTTTAGTATTAATGACTATAATTGTTTAGTATTGTATTAATTACTGTTATTCAATATGTGTACCCGGACGAGAGTCTGCTTGTGTAAGCGTTGGATTTTTTATGTGGGGGTAACCCCACTACTGTACCTATCCCTACCCCTATTCCCATCCCTATCCCAACTCCACTCCCTAACCCCATCCTCTACCCATATTATCCCTATCCTTCCCATACCCATATAAAATTTAATAAAATATATTTAAAAAAAAAAACTCTGCCTGCCTTTGTATTCTGGACCATTTTTAAATTCCAGGTGGTTTTCAAGAGCAACCCTATGAATATGGGATAAAAAGATAGAAATAGAAAGTTGTTGGCAGAAAAAGACCTAGTCCATCCAGTCTGCCCTTTGAGTTTTTTTGCTTTCATATTTATTTAATATATTATTCCATTTTTTTAAAATCAGATGATGGACATATATTTATCCCAAAAATGTTTAAACTCAGTTACTGATGATTGACCCAGCAACCATGCTGTCAATGTTGTTGTTGTTAGTTGCTCTCTTCAGTGATGGCTGAAGGCAAACCATGCTCGTCAATTGTTTGTTGTTAGTTGCGAAGTCGTGTCCGACCCATCGCGACCCCATGGACAACGTTCCTCCAGGCCTTCCTGTCCTCTACCATCTTCTGGAGTCCATTTAAGCTCATGCCTACTGCTTCAGTGACTCCATCCAGCCACCTCATTCTCTGTCGTCCCCTTCTTCTATTGCCCTCAATCTTTCCCAGCATTAGGCTCTTCTCCAGTGAGTCCTTCCTTCTCATTAGGTGGCCAAAGTACTTGAGTTTCAACTTCAGGTATCTGGCCTTCTAAGGAGCAGTCAGGGTTGATCTCCTCTAGGACTGACCGGTTTGATCGCCTTGCAGTCCAAGGGACTCGCAGGAGTCTTCTCCAGCACCATAGTTCAAAGGCCTCAATTCTTTTGCGTTCAGCTTTTCTTATGGTCCAACTTTCACAGCCATACATTGCAACTGGGAAACCATGGCCTTGACTATACGTACTTTTGTTGGCAGGGTGATGTCTCTGCTTTTTAGTATGCTGTCTAAATTTGCCATAGCTTTCCTCCCCAGAGCAAGCGTCTTTTAATTTCTTGGCTGCAGTCCCCATCTGTGGTGATCTTAGAGCCCAGGAAGATAAAATCTGTCACTACCTCCATTTCTTCCCCATCTATTTGCCAGGAATTGAGAGGGCCGGATGCCATGATTTGGTTTTCTTAATGTTGAGTTTCAAGCCAACTTTTGCACTCTCCTTCTTCACCCGCATCAAGAGGCTCTTTAGTTCCTTTCACTTTCTGCCATTAGAGTGGTATCATCTGCATATCTTAGGTTGTTGATATTTCTCCCGGCAATCTTAATTCCAACTTTTGATTCATCTAGCCCTGCCTTTCTCATGATGTGCTCTGCATATAAGTTAAATAGGCAGGGCGACAGAATACAGCCTTGCCGGACTCCTTTCCCAATTTTGAACCAATCAGTGGTTCCGTGTCCAGTTCTCACTGTTGCTTCTTGACCCGCATATAGGTTTCTCAAGAGACAAATAAGATGGTCTGGTACTCCCATCTCTTTAAGAACTTGCCACAATTTGTTGTGATCCACACAATCAAAGGCTTTAGCATAGTCAATGAAGCAGAAGTAGATGTTTTTCTGGAACTCCCTAGCTTTCTCCATGATCCAGCGTATGTTGGCAATTTGATCTCTAGTTCCTCTGCCTCTTCGAAATCCTGCCTGTACTTCTGGAAGTTCTCGATCCACATACTGCTGGAGTCTAGCTTGTAGGATTTTAAGCATAACTTTACTTGCATGTGAAATGAGTGCAATGGTGCGATAGTTTGAACATTCTTTGGCATTGCCTTTCTTTGGAATTGGAATGTAAACTGACCTTTTCCAATCCTGTGGCCACTGTTGAGTTTTCCAAATTTGCTGGCAAATTGAGTGTAGCACTTTTACTGCATCGTCTTTTAAGATTTTGAATAGCTCAGCTGGAATACTGTCACCTCCACTAGCTTTGTTGTTGCTCAGCTTTCCTAAGGCCCATTTCACTTCACATTCTAGGATGTCTGGCTCGAGGTCAGTGACCACCCCATCGTGGTTATCAGGGATGCTAAGCTCGTTCTTGTATAGTTCTTCTGTGTAATTTTGCCACCTCTTCTTAATCTCTTCTGCCTCTGTTAGGTCCCTGCCATTTTGGTCCTTTATCATGCCCATCTTTGCATGAAACGTTCCCTTCATATCTCCAATTTTCTTGAAGAGATCTCTGGTTCTCCTATTCTATTGTTCTCTTCTATTTCTTTGCACTGTTCATTTAAGAAGGCATTCTTATCTCTTCTAGCTATTCTCTGGAATTCTGCATTCATTGGGTGTATCTTCTCTTTCTCCCTTGCCTTTCGCTTCCCTTCTTTCCTCAGCTATTTGCAAAGCTTCCTCAGACAGCCATTTTGCTTTCTTGCATTTCTTTTTCTTTGGGATGGTTTTAGTTGCTACCTCTTGTACAATGTTGCGAACCTCCATCCATAGTTCTTCAGGCACTCTGTCTATCAGATCTAATTCCTTAAATCTATTTGTCACCTCTACTGTATATTCATCAAGGATATGATTTAGTTCATACTTGAGTGGCCTAGTGTTTTTCCCTACTTTCTTCAATTTAAGCCTAAATTTTGCAACGAGAAGCTCATGATCTGAGCCACAGTCAGCTCCTGGTCTTGTTTTTACTGACTGTATAGAGCTTCTCCATCTTTGGCTGCAGAGCACATAGTCAATCTGATTTCTGTGTTGACCATCTGGTGATGTCCATTATGACCATCGTATTCTCTTGACAAAATTCTATCAGCCTGTGCCCTGCTTCATTTTGTACTCCAAGGCCAAACTTGCCTGTTATTCCATTTATCTTTTGGCTTTCTACTTTAGCATTCCAATCCCCCATGATGATAAGGACATCATTTTTTGGTGTTGATTCTATAAGGTGATGTAGGGCTTCATAGAACCGGTCAATTTCATCCTCTTCAGCACCAGTGGTTGGGGCATAGACTTGGATTACTGTGATATTGAATGGCTTGCCTTGGATTCGCACTGAGATCATTCTGTCATTTTGGGGATTGTATCCCAGTATTGCTTTTCCTACTCTTTTATTGACTATGAAGGCTACTCCATTTCTTCTGAGGGATTCTTGCCCGCAGTAGTATACCTGATGGTCCTCTGAATTAAATTCACCCATTCCTGTCCATTTTAGTTCGCTGATTCCTAAGATGTCAATGTTCAGTCTTGTCATCTCTTGTTTGACCACGCCCAGTTTGCCTTGATTCATGGATCTTACGTTCCAAGTTCCTATGGAGAAAAAATCTTTACAGCATCAGACTTTCCTTTCACCACCAGATGCATCCACAGCTGAGCGTCCTTTCGGCTTTGGCCCAGTCGCTTCACTCTTTCTGGCGCTACTAGTAACTAGCCCTCTGCTCTTCCCCAGTAGCATATTGGACACCTTCCGACCTGAGGGGCTCATCTTCCAGCGTCATATCTTTTGCCTTTAGTACTGTCCAGGGGGTTTTCATGGCAAAGATACTGGAGTGGGTTGCCATTTCCTTCTCAGTGGATCACATTTTGTCAGAACTCTGCTGACCTGTCCGTCTTGGGTGGCCCTGCACGGCATAGCTCATAACTTCATTGAGTTACGCAAGCCCCTTCGCCACGAGAAGGCAGTAATACATGAAGGAGATGCTGCAGTTACTCTGAAAAATATGGACACAGGATTGTTGCTTTGTTTAGTTGCGAAGGCGTGTCCAACCCATAGCAGCTCTATGGACATTCTAATTCCTCCAGGCCTTCCTGTCTTAACATCAATCTGACGTCCATTCAACTCAACCTTTGTGCAGATTTTCAGTGATCCATTATAAGCCAGAATCATTCTCTGTAAAACCCTTCTTCTAGTGCCTAGTTCTTCTTCCCTTATCATTTAGGTTGTTCTCAGAGAGAGTGTTCCTTCTCATTAGGTGGCCAAAGTACTTGATGTTTCAATCAGGATCTGGTTTCTAAAGAGCAGTCAAAACTCCCATTTAGGAAATGACCGGTTTATCCTTGCAGTCCAGGGACTACAGAGGAGTCTAAGTGCCAGCACATTAGTTCAAAGGCCTCATCTTTGGCTCAGAATTGGTTAGGTCCCTTCAAGCCCAGACATTGCAAAGCTATAAAACATGGGATATACGCTTTGTTGGCAGGGTGACGTAATTTTTTAGTATGATGTCTAGGATTTGCCATGAGCTTTCCGCCCAGGGAGAAAGCGTTCTTTTAATTTCTTGGCTGCAATCCCAAATCTGTGGTGATCTGGAGGCCAGAAGATGAAATCTGTCACTACCTCCATTTCTTCCCCATCTATTTGCCAGGAATTGAGAGGGCCGGATGCCATGATTTTGGTTTTCTTAATGTTGAGTTTCAAGCCAACTTTTGCACTCTCCTTCTTCAGCCGCATCAAGAGGCTCTTTAGTTCCTCTTCACTTTCTGCCATTAGAGTGGTATCATCTGCATATCTTAGGTTGTTGATATTTCTCCCGGAAATCTTAATTCCAACTTTTGATTCATCTAGCCCTGCCTTTCTCATGATGTGCTCTGCATATAAGTTAAATAGGCAGGGCGACAGAATACAGCCTTGCGGACGCCTTTCCCCAATTTGAACCAATCAGTGGTTCGTGTCAGTTCTCACTGTTGCTTCTTGACCCGCATATAGGTTTCTCAAGAGACAAATAAGATGGTCTGGTATTCCCATCTCTTTAAGAACTTGCCACAATTTGTTGTGATCCACACAATCAAAGGCTTTAGCATAGTCAATGAAGCAGAAGTAGATGTTTTTCTAGAACTCCCTAGCTTTCTCCATGATCCAGCGTATGTTGGCAATTTGATCTCTAGTTCCTCTGCCTCATCGAAATGCTGCCTGTACTTCTGGTAGATCTCGATCCACATACTGCTGGAGTCTAGCTTGTAGGATTTTAAGCATACCTTTATTAGCATGTTAAATGAGTGCAATGGTGTGATAGTTTGAACATTCTTTGGAATTGGAATGTAAACTAACCTTTTCCAATCCTGTGGCCACTGTTGAGTTTTCCAAATTTGCTGGCAAATTAAGTGTAGCACTTTTACTGCATCGTCTTTTAAGATTTTGAATAGCTCAGCTGGAATACTGTCACCTCCACTAGCTTTGTTGTTGCTCAGCTTTCCTAAGGCCCATTTCCCTTCACATTCTAGGATGTCTGGCTCGAGGTCAGTGACCACCCCATCATGGTTATCAGGGATGCTAAGCTCGTTCTTGTATAGTTCTTCATGGATTACTGCCTTGTCGTGGTGAAGGGGCTTGTGTAACTCAATGAAGCTATGAGCTATGCTGTACAGGGCCACCCAAGATGGACAGGTCATAGCAGAGAGTTGTGACAAAATGTGATCCACTGGAGAAGGAAATGGCAACCCACTCCAGTATCTTTGCCATGAAAACCCCAGGGACAGTACCAAAAGGCAAAAAGATATGATGCTGGAAGATGAGCCCCTCAGTTCGGAAGGTGTCCAATATGCTACTGGGGAAGAGCAGAGGACACAGGATAAAAATTGTCTAACATGGTTGGATCCAATGAGAACCTTTTAAGAAGGAAGTGCACCACTGCCTACTTCAGGGCAGGTGGAACAGACCCCTCCAGGAAAATAAATCATTAATTACCCTGAAATTACCCCAAACTATATGAGCCTTCTAGAAATTCCTTAAAATGTGATTCTTTCAACAGTCCTGGGGATCCCGGGGTTATAGGTCCCTGTGTTCTGTTTGCATGGTAGGTAGCATCTTGATGCATTCAGAATAAGAATAATAATAGAGTTGGAAGGGACCTGGTAGGTCATCTAGTCCAACTCCCTGTTCAAGCAAGAGACCCTACACCATTTCTGACAGATGGCAGTCCAGTCTCTTCTTGAAAGCTACCAGTGATGAAACTCCTACAACGTCTGAAGGCAAACTGTTCCATTGACTGTCAGAAAATGTCTCCTTATTTCTAGGTAGAATTTCTCCTTGATCAGTTTCCATCCATTGCTTCTTGTCCTGCCTTCAGGTGCTTTGGAGAATAGCTTGACCCCCTCTTTTTTGTGGAAGCCCCTGAGATATTGGAACACTGCTATCATGTCACCCCTAGTCCTTCTCTTCATTAAACTTTGTTGTAGTTAGTTGCGAAGTCTTGTCCGACCCATCGCGACCCCATGGACAACGTTCCTCCAGGCCTTCCTATCCTCTACCAGTCCATTTAAACTCACGTCTACTGCTTCAGTGATTCCATCCAGCCAACTCATTCTCTGTCGTCCCCTTCTTCTATTGCCCTCAATCTTTCCCAGCATTAGGTTCTTCTCCAGTGAGTCCTTCCTTCTCATTAGGTGGCCAAAGTATTTGAGTTTCAACTTCAGGATTTGGCCTTCTAAAGAGTAGTCAGGGTTGATCTCCTCTAGGACTGACCGGTTTGATTGCCTTGCAGTCCAGGGGACTCGCAGGAGTCTTCTCCAGCACCATAGTTCAAAGGCCTCCACTCTTTGGCGCTTAGCCTTCCTTATGGTCCAACTTTCACAGCCATACATTGCAACAGGGAAAACCATGGCCTTGACTATACGTACTTTTGTTGGCAGGGTGACGTCTCTGCTTTTTAGTATGCTGTCTAGATTTGCCATAGCTTTCCTCCCCAGGAGCAAGCGTCTTTTAATTTCTTGGCTGCAGTCCCCATCTGTGGTGATCTTGGAGCCCAGGAAGATGAAATCTGTCACTACCTCCATTTCTTCCCCATCTATTTGCCAGGAATTGAGAGGGCCAGATGCCATGATCTTGGTTTTCTTAATGTTGAGTTTCAAGCCAACTTTTGCACTCTCCTTCTTCAGCCACATCAAGAGGCTCTTTAGTTCCTCTTCACTTTCTGCCATTAGAGTGGTATCATCTGCATATCTTAGGTTGTTGATATTTCTCCCGGCAATCTTAATTACAACTTTTGATTCATCTAGCCCTGCCTTTCTCATGATGTGCTCTGCATATAAGTTAAATAGGCAGGGCGACAGAATACAGCCTTGCCGGATGCCTTTCCCAATTTTGAACCAATCAGTGGTTCCGTGTCCAGTTCTTACTGTTGCTTCTTGACCCACATATAGGTTTCTCAAGAGACAAATAAGATGGTCTGGTACTCCCATTTCTTTAAGAACTTGCCACAATTTGTTGTGATCCACACAATCAAAGGCTTTAGCATAGTCAATGAAGCAGAAGTAGATGTTTTTCTGGAACTCCCTAGCTTTCTCCATGATCCAGCGTATGTTGGCAATTTGATCTCTAGTTCCTCTGCCTCATCGAAATGCTGCCTGTACTTCTGGTAGTTCTCGATCCACATACTGCTGGAATCTAGCTTGTAGGATTTTAAACATAACTTTACTAGCATGTGAAATGAGTGCAATGGTGCAATAGTTTGAACATTCTTTGGAATTGGAATGTAAACTGACCTTTTCCAATCCTGTGGCCACTGTTGAGTTTTCCAAATTTGCTGGCAAATTAAGTGTAGCACTTTTACTGCATCGTCTTTTAAGATTTTGAATAGCTCAGCTGGAATACTGTCACCTCCACTAGCTTTGTTGTTGCTCAGCTTTCCTAAGGCCCATTTCACTTCACATTCTAGGATGTCTTGCTCGAGGTCAGTGACCACCTAGTCATGGTTATCAGGGATGCTAAACTCATTGTTGTATAGTTCTTCTGTGTAATTTTGCCACCTCTTCTTAATCTCTTCTGCCTCTGTTAGGTCCCTGCCATTTTGGTCCTTTATCATGCCCATCTTTGCATGAAACGTTCCCTTCATATCTCCAATTTTCTTGAAGAGATCTCTGGTTCTCCCTATTCTATTGTTCTCTTCTATTTCTTTGCACTGTTCATTTAAGAGGGCATTCTTATCTCTTCTAGCTATTCTCTGGGATTTTGTGTTCAATTGGGTGTATCTTTCTCTTTCTCCCTTGCCTTTCGCTTCCCTTCTTTCCTCAGCTATTTGCAAAGCTTCCTCAGACAGCCATTTTGCTTTCTTGCATTTCTTTTTCTTTGGGATGGTTTTAGTTGCTACCTCTTGTACAATGTTGCAAACCTCCATCCATAGTTCTTCAGGCACTCTGTCTATCAGATCTAATTCCTTAAATCTATTTGTCACCTCTACTGTCTATTCATCCGGGATATGATTTAGTTCATACCTTGCTTGTTATTCCAGTTACCCTTTGGCTTCCTACTTTAGCATTCCAATCCCCCATGATGATAAGGATCATTTTTTGGTGTTGATTCTATAAGGTGCTGTAGGGCTTCATAGAACTGGTCAATTTCATCCTCTTCAGCACCCGTGGTTGGGGCATCAACTTGGACTACTGTGATATTGAATGGTTTGCCTTGGATTTGCACTGAGATCATTCTGTCATTTTGGGGATTGTATCCCAGTATTGCTTTTCCTACTCTTTTATTGACTATGAAGTCTACTCCATTTCTTCTGAGGGATTCTTGCCTGCAGTAATATACCTGATGGTCCTCTGAATTAAATTCACCCATTCCTGTCCATTTTAGTTCGCTGATTCCTAAGATGTCGATGTTCAGTCTTGTCATCTCTTGTTTGACTAAGTCCAGTTTGCCTTGATTCATGGATCTTACATTCCAGGTTCCTATGGAGAAAAAATCTTTACAGCATCAGACTTTCCTTTCACCACCAGATGCATCTACAGCTGAGCGTCCTTTCAGCTTTGGCCCAGTCGCTTCACTCTTTCTGGTGCTACTAGTACTAGCCCTCTGCTCTTCCCCAGTAGCATATTGGACACCTTCCGACCTGAGGGGCTCATCTTCCAGCGTCATATCTTTTTGCCTTTTAGTACTGTCCATGGGGTTTTCATGGCAAAGATACTGGAGTGGGTTGCCATTTCCTTCTCCAGTGGATCACATTTTGTCAGAACTCTCTGCTATGACCTGTCCATCTTGGGTGGCCCTGTACGACATAGCTCATAGCTTCATTGAGTTACGCAAGCCCCTTTGCCACGCCAAGGCAGTAATCCATGAAGGGGTTCATTAAACTAGACATACTCAATTCCAGCAACTGTTCTTCATATGTTTTAGCTTCCAGTCCCCTAATCATCTTTATTGCTCTTCTCTGAACTTTTCCCAGAGTCTCAACATCTTTTTTATAATGTGGAGACCAAAATTGGTTGCAGTATTCTAAGTGTGGTCTTACTAAAGCTTTACAGAGTGGTATTAGTACCTCACGTGATCTTGATTGAATCCCTCTGATAATGCATTGGGTTTATTGGCTGCTACCGCACACTATTGGCTTATATTTAATGGATTGCCCACCAAGACTCCAAAATCTCTGTCACAGTTACTGCTATTAAGCCTGGTTTCACCCAGTGGTGGGGTTCAGCCAGTTCGTACCAGAATTTGGCAGAACCGGTAGCTAATTTTTTGTTGCCCAGGCTCAGAATGAACTTCCAGAAGCAGCATCCACACAGAGAACCGGTTGTTTATATATTTGAATCCCATCACCGGTTTCACCCAATCTATATGTTTACTTTTGTTTTTCTTGGCTGAGTGTAAGTCTTTACTTTTCTCTACACTGAATCTCATTTTGTTTGCTAGGGCCCATCTGGATCTTGAGCCTATCGTCTAGGGGTGTTGGCTATTCCTGCCAGCTTAGTATCATCTGCAAATTTGATAAGTTCCCCTTCTATTCCATCACCTAAGTCATTTATGAACATGTTGAAGAGTACTAGGCTAGGATAGACCCTTGTGGTACCCCACTACTTACTTCCCTCCATGTAGACGTAGTACAATTAAGGACTACTGGTTGAGTACGATTTGTCAGGCAGTTAAAAATCCATCTGATGGTGATGCTGTCTATTCTGGGTTTTTTTTAGCTTTCTAAAAAGTAGGTTGTGCTGTATTTTGTCGAATGCCTTGCTGAAGTTTAGGTATAATCTCTTGCTTTCTTAGCATTTATTTCTCATTGTTTTAATTTTTAATTTTCAGTTGAATTGTATGCCATCAGGAGTCACTTTGTGTGCAATAGCCATATAAATTTTATAAATAAATTTCAAAAGACATCTTAAGGAAGATTAATTCATAAATGAATTCAAGAACAGGAACTGAGTATTATCTGTAAAATCTTTTTACCCTGTAAAAATGAGAAGATGAAGCAATATGTTTCTATACTCTCTAGATTTGGCAACAATTTTAAAGAGAGAATGAATTCAACATTGGTATCAAAGGATATGTAATAGATTGGTCTTTTATTAGTTCTCTGTTTCCCCCTCCTTCCTGTTCATTTTAATGTTAGACTTTTTTTTCTTTCAGAACCACAATTATATTCCTTTTTTTTGGGGGGGTGTTATATCCCACTATTTAAAAAGAAAGAAAATTGGAAAGATAAGAAAAGGTGGAAAGGAAATATCTACTTGATAACTTTATGCTGAATCCTCTGTTTGGTTTTCATTGTTCCTTTAACCCAACATCTCTTGTTCTGGACCAACCAGTAGCTAAGAACTGTATGTTAGGATGTTTAGCATTTATAGGGTTAAACGCTGTTTCCTTAAGAAATGGCTTATGGGTAATGTAGTTTCAGCAGTCAGTTTATCTAGTCAGTGGGAGGAGTTCAAAGGTTTATGACTGTACTTCCTGGCTCTGTGCCTTTGTTTGATTCTCTTCACATTGGGATCCAGCTGCATGGCTCAGACACAGCATTTATTTAACATGTGACTTATATACAGGACAGGAGGACATCACTGTCTTTCAAACTAATGATATGGATCCAGATTAATATTGCATTCCAGACATATTTCATCTTAATCGTGAGTTGTTGAATATCTTTGTGAATAAAGTATTCTTCTTTGATCTGTTCATTCGAGTAAATTGCTACCTGTCTACACGGAAGTAAGAGAGCATACTGCCATGGAAACAGGATAGTTGAAAGACATTGTTAAAATTCTGTGCCTTGTATAGAAGTATGAATTGCAGCCTTGCCAGTAAATTCATTAATCTTCGTATCAGCTTGGAATGTTTCAAAGTAAAGCAAGGCAGACAAAGTAAAGGACTGTAAGTATTCTTTGTATTGTTCTGAAAACACTACCAATCTGTTTGCCAGCCAAGATTGCATGTAAAGACTGCCTTTAAAGAACAAAGAAACTTTAGGACGGGCGATTCCCCCTTTCTTTTCCTGCAACTCAAACGTGTGTATGTGTGTGTGTGTGTGTGGATCATGCCAAGCCCCTTTTGTTTGAAAGGATGAGGAAAGGAAGTTGTTTATTTGCAAGAAGCTTTGTTTAAGGGATCGTTCGGAGCAAACTCCAAGGGCTTGAAGCAAATAGGAAAGAAAGGAGAGAGACTTTGAAACAGATTTGCCCAACTCTGCTTGTTCATCTGGCTAGAACAGCTTGTCAGAGAATGCTGATTTCCTTTGTGTAAAGTTCACCAGAAAGAGTTCAGCAAGTAAGCATTTGCCCTCCCTGGCCCCAACAGCTAAGACAATACAAGGGCCATAAATTCATTTGTTGCTAAGGTGAAACAATCTGTCATCATAGTAACCTAGCACTTCCCCCTCCCCTCAGAATTTGAGCAGAGAAAAGAGCCAAGCCCCTGTAAGAGTAAACATTTCAAACTGAAAGGAAAAGTTGCTGGCCAAGGAATTTCTTAAAAATTACACCACAGACCCTTAGTTTACAGTCTTGCTGGAAAATTCAAACACGTAGTTGCTAAGTGAAGCATAGGTGCAGCAGCACCCCCATCCAGAAGCTAAGCTGCAAAGAGCCTACCTGCACCTACTCAAGCAAGCATCACCCCCTAGAGGGTAAAAAGTGAACTTCACCTGAAATAATCACTCATGCAAGCAGTGATCCCTAGTAGTAAAAGGGTGAACTTCACTGAAGCACCTACTCAAGCAAGCAATGTCCCCTTGTGGATAAAAAGTGAACTTCACCTGAAATAATCACTCATGCAAGCAGTGATCCCTAGTAGTAAAAGGGTGAACTTCACTGAAGCACCTACTCAAGCAAGCAACACCCCCTAGAGGGTAAAAAGTGAACTTCACCTGAAGTAATCACTCAAGCAAGCAACACCCCCTAGAGGGTAAAGAATGAACTTCAACTGAAGTACCCAAGCAAGCAAGCAATGCCCCCTAGTGGTGCACCTACTTAGCACAGTTCAAAGAGAAACAAGCAGCAAATTAACCTTGCTTATTCCACAAAGCTATACTACCCAGGTGGAGACATACAGGGAGCCAGCGAGAGCTCAGTATGCTTCAGAGGTTAACAGCTTGTAAGGTGGTTTAAGAAGACACAATTTGGCTGGCTTTTCTCAAAGCGATACCAAGGAACAACACTGAGTGTTGTTGCCCCCAATCACGCAGCAAGTGTCACCTGATAGCAGGGGAGAGAATCTCCCTGATAAGACTACTCAGATAAGGCACCCTGGTGGTGAAAGAGGGAACTTCACATGAAGCAATCACTCAAGCAAGAAGCGACCCCTTAGTGGTCAAAGAGTGAACTTCGCTCAAGTATTCACTCACGCAAGCAGTGACCTAGTGGTCAAAGGGTGAACTTCGTTGAAGCACCCACGCATGCAAGAGAGCGCTCCCCAGTGGTGCCTCTACTGTCAGAGAGTACCCCGGCGGCTGATCTGCAAACAGTGACCCCTAGTGGTCAAAGAATGAAGTTCACTAAACTCATTCAAATTGTCTAGGAAAACCTCTGAGTCTTCCCTAGTCATGGTAAAGTGGCCTATTGGACCAGAAAAGCTGGTCCAACCAATCAACCTCGATTGGTATGAGTCTGAAGTTTCCCATTATTTGCATGCCCGACCCCATGGGGCACCCTCTCACATCTCCAAAAAAGCTTCATCCTTTCACAGTGTCTTACCATGATCCTGTGTGTATTCCAGCGTGTCACAACAACCTTCCGTTTCAGACGCCTCCCGTCATTCCAAAGCATCTTCTCGGCATAGCCAAACATCCCAAATTTCAAGGGCAGAGAGCTTGGCCATTCGAGCCGAAGAAGCAGACATCAAAACTAAAGCAGCCAATGCAGTCTTGCGTGTGTTGGAAGTGGAGCAGCAGAAAAAGAAAGAATTGGCAGAGATAGAGGCAAAAGCAGCTCAATTGGAGGCCAGAAGAAAGGCTGAAGCAGCCCGAATAGAGGCCAAAAGAAAGATTGCCCAAGACGAGCTTGAGCTTATGGAGAACCAATGAGAAGTGGAACATAAAGTGGCAACCGCGGAAGCCCTCCAGAGAACACTCCAAAGCGCCACCTTCTCGCGCAACCATGAAAGAGAATCTCGATCACCAAATGTGCCAACTGGCCAGGGAGCTGGCAACGCATCATCTGAACGATGAGAACCCCCCCAACAAATAAGCACGCAAGAAGTCAGGCCTCCTCAGCTCAACGTAGAGGCAGAGGAATTCAAGCCGAGACCACAAAGTCCTTCATTCATGCCACTGGAAATTAACCCCAACAAGAAGTATTCTGAAGAAAAATGCCAGCTGTCTGCACCATGTTTCCCTGCTCTTGGGAACAATGTCTTTGAGGTTCAACAAGAAGCCACTGAGCATGCTTCAGATGACCTCAACACTGTACCAACCCAGCCTGATGGCAAACCCTGCATAGCACCATTGGATCCTCCAACATCCTGGAGAAGAAGGTTAGATTTAATAGATCCAGGTGCCTTTGTTCCTAAGAATTTTTGGGTTTCAGTTTTCCTGACCCAGAAATCCCTTTGGTTCCAGTTTCTCCTACAGGCAGGAGACCTTGTCTTGCTGAAAGACAAGGACGCGTACCAGAACTATTGGCCCATGAGACTTCTGCATAGGGCCCCACCTAGTTTGCTGGACTAGTTCGCCAAGCTGAGGTCCAGATCGTGAAACCACATGAGTCAGACCATGACTCAAAGACTCTTGTGAAAAGGTTGTACACCAGGCCAATCACCGACCTGGTCCTGCTGCAAAAGAAGACCGAACTGGAAGATTAAGCCTCAAGCCATGTATATTGTGTTTACCTCATAATTGCATTGTTTGATGTAACACCTTGTTTATCTCTGTTTTCATTGTGCATGTTTTGTATTTACTTTACAGTTATGCATGTTCACATGTCTTGATACCATGTTTTGCCTATTTTAGTTAAATAGTCAGCTAACAGTGAAATTGCATGTTTGATGCTATGTTTTTGCTTATTTTAGTTAGTTAGTAGTGGAAATTTATATTTCCAAACAGGGGGTGTTCTGGACCAACCAGTAGCTAAGAACTGTATGTTAGGATGTTTAGCATTTATAGGGTTAAACGCTGTTTCCTTAAGAAATGGCTTATGGGTAATGTAGTTTCAGCAGTCAGTTTATCTAGTCAGTGGGAGGAGTTCAAAGGTTTGTGACTGTACTTCCTGGCTCTGTGCCTTTGTTTGATTCTCTTCACATTGTGATCCAGCCGCATGGCTCAGACGCAGCATTTATTCAACATGTGACTTATATACAGGACAGGAGGACATCACTGTCTTTCAACCTAATGATATGGATCCAGATTAATATTGCATTCCAGACGTATTTCATCTTAATCGTGAGTTGTTGAATAATTCTGTGAATAAAGTATTCTTCTTTGATCTGTTCATTCGAGTATACAGCTACCTGTCTACACGGAAGTAGGTTGCACACGGCCATGGAAACAGGATATCTCTCCCTCTTTTGTTCCTCCCAATTAGATATTTCAACATATAAGGATATATGATCTTAATAAAGATTAAATGATTAAATGTTCAGTGCTCTTCAACATCTTCGTCAACGATTTGGATGAGAGGATAGATGGGGAACTCATCAAATTTGCGAATGACACCAAGCTGGCAGGAATAGCCAACACTCCAGAAGACAGGCTTAAGATACAGGAGAACCTGGACAGACTTGAACACTGGGCGCTATCTAACAAAATGAAATTCAATGGTGAAAAAAGTAAGGTTCTACATTTAGGCAAGAAAAACCAAATGTACAGGTATAGTATAGGGGGTACTTGCTCAATAGTAGTAACTGTGAGAGGGATCTCAGAGTCCTAGTGGACAATCACTTAAATATGAGCCAGCAATGTGCTGCAGCTGCCAAAAAAGCCAACACAGTGCTGGGCTGCATTAACAGAGGGATAGAATCAAGATCCAATATCTCAGGGGTTGCCACAAAGAAGAGGGAGTCAAGCTATTCTCCAAGGCACCTGAGGGCAGGACAAGAAGCAACGGATGGAAACTAGTCAAGGAGAGAAGCAACCTGGAACTGAGGAGAAACTTCCTGACAGTTAGAACAATTAACCAGTGGAACAACCTGCCTCCAGAAGCGGTGAATGCTCCAACACTGGAAGTTTTTAAGAAGAGACTGGACAGCCATGTGTCCGAAATGGTATAGGGTTTCCTGCCTGAGCAGGGGGTTGGACTCGATGACCTCCAAGGTCCCTTCCAACTTTATTTATTATTATTATTATTATTATTATTATTATTATTATTATTATTATTATTATTATTATTATTATTATTATTATTATTATTATTATTATTATTATTATTATTATTATTATTATTATTATTAAAAAACTAGTGAACCTGAAGCTATTAATACCAAAATCTCCAGCATATGAGGCCCTGTCTAACCAGTTTTATGGTGATACTAAACTGCCGAAGGGATACTAAATGGCAATGTCCTAAATAATAATCACCCAATATCTCATTTTGCATCAGCTGACAACAGGATTCAGCATGACAGCATCAGAAGGAAAACATTGGTCAATAGAACTGAAGCATGCCCACTTTTTTGACTGGGTTTAGCCCACTTGAAACAACTTTGGAAAAAAGAGAAAAGACATCTACATTTTCCCCACCTTGTTGAGCAACTTTAACTGTGACAAAGCATGTTGGTTGATTGTAAGTCTCTGTCTTTCAAAACTCCCCAATTTCTTGTTGATGGGATCCTCCTTGGGGAGAATCACCCTACTAACGATCTGCAAATCTGCTGCTACGTCTCCATTCTGATCCAAGTACACTTTCAGCAGGGAAAGATTGTACAATTCCCTCTTCTTTAGAAATGGATGGAACTAGAATGGAAACATCCAGGAATTTAAAAGCAGAAATCTTGGTTTCTTATCTGTTATCACTTTTTACATTTGAATCTTTCTTCTATGGTTGTTTAAGTTGCAAATATTGTGAGTTGGGAGAACAAGTGTTACTATTATCTTCAAAACTGAAGTACAAAGATTCAGCAATATTTCTAAATCATATAGTATACTGATAAAATGTATATTGACAAAATGTAATTGACAAAAATTGTCAACCATATATAACAATCTAGCAAAGGTCACCAATCAATTAAACAAAATACACAAATAACTAGAGTATTCATAAACTCCTTGTAAACAATAGGGTGATAACCAGAAAGCAAAGATTTGTTAAGAAGGAAGTTGCAAGGCTAATCTTCATTCAGTAGAGGAGATAGGGAAAATGACCAGATGAAGTAATTCTACTTTATTGTAAGGCTATATTAACAAAATCTTGCAGTTTGAAAGTACAAATCTTTCACCATTTCTTTTGACAGTCAAAAAATCTAGGGAGCACTTTTTCTGAGTTTCTTTCTCTGCCAGTTACGCAGCTGTGGGTTGCCCCCCCCTCCAAATCATCTTATCTGATCCTTCCCTGCCTCTCTTTCTCTAGTCCTCTGAACTCATTCACACCTATCCTTATACTTCCTTAACAGATTGTGTGAATGCTGGTGGTATAATTTGTTTTTAGCAAAGAATTAACAAAATGCTTCATGATGTGATGAATGGGGATCTAGTTAATTGAGTGCTGGATGGTATGAGATAATTAACTGGATACAACTGTCTCAAAAATTGTACTCAAATAAATATTAATATTACTGATAAAATTGGGGAGTTACAAAAAACAATTAGACCTTGGTCATTGTTTCTTCTATATTTTCATTAATAAAGGAAGTAGATAAATCATGATTTTGTGATGCAAAAATTATAATAACACTTGGTTATTTTGGTCTCCTTTAAAAAGTCCCAGTTTCTCTCAGGTCCCTGTAGATCCCTGTCAGGATGCTGCCATCCTGATGGGAGGAGGGACCTTTGGAGCTCTCCTGTGATGTGTTTAGCTTTGCTCTGTTGACTCGGTTCCACTGCCCGAGATCATCTGCCTCACCTCACCAAGGAAGAGATCCCTGAGAACATCTTACCGCAGTTTCCGTCTGGAGTTCTCACACCCTCTTTGCACCTCTGGATTGGATCCTATGGACTGGGCAGTTGGGAGGGGTTTTGAACTCTGGGAAATCAGCCCCCCAGAGAAGGAAATATTAAAAGGGCAGAAAAATATATTTTATTTGTAGTTTTTCTCACATTATTCTATGCGTAGAATGGTTACTGATTATAATAAAGTAGTAGTAATATTTTAATGTTATAATAATAACCAGATTATTAATTTGTCGATAATGTCATTAATGATCCAGTGGAATGATACCAGGTCCTCTTGCAGGCACCACACTGGGAGAAAACATAGCACAAAATTTTCATCAGCTTTAGTCAAGGACAAAGAAGGGGAGGAAGAGATCAAAGGAGCTGCTTTAAGCTTTGAGGAAAGACATCAAGCAGAAGAGCCATTTTGGAATAGAATAGAATAGAATAGAATAGAATAGAATAGAATAGAATAGAATAGAATAGAATAGAATAGAATAGAATGGAATGGAATGGAATGGAATGGAATGGAATGGAATGGAATGGAATGGAATGGAATAGAGCTGGAAGAGACATTGGAGGTCTTCTAATCCAGCCCCCTGCTCAAGCAGGAGAATCTATACCATCTCAGACAAGGGAATGGAATGGAATGGAATGGAATGGAATAGAGCTGGAAGAGACATTGGAGGTCTTCTAGTCCAGCCCCCTGCTCAAGCAGGAGAATCTATACCATCTCAGACAAGTGACTCTCTAGACTCTTCTTAAAAATCTCCAGTAATGGAGCGCCCATGATTTCTGAAGGCAAGCTGTTCCACTGGTTAATTGTCCCCACTGTTAGGAGGTTTCTCCTTAATTCCAGGTTGCTTCTCCCTTTGATCAGTTTCCAACCATTGTTTCTTGTCCTAGTTTACAGGAGCTTAAAATCAGAAAAAGTCTGGGAACTTTTTTCGAATATATAAAAGGTCTTGGTTGTTGAAGGGAGAATGCAGCACTCTTCCGACAAGTAGGAGATGTTGTACAGAAGATTAAGATCATAAACAACCAAGCCCAGAGAGCACAAAAGACCCTGAAAAGGAATTTAGTTTGATGGATCCTTGTTGGGACCCCATACCCTTCTTCCTTCTCCTCTGGGGTTTGGATGCAGCACTTAAGGCGTGGGCCAGAATCTTAATGACACTGTAGATATAGGCATCATTTAGTATCTGCATCCTATTGTTTTTCTCTTGGGTCTCCACTGCTGCTTTCTGGGTGCATCTTCTCCGGCCTTTGACAAAAAAGGAGTGTTTTGAAACAGAACAGTGAAAATACTCAGCTTGAAATTCAGGTTCCAGAAAGAAATCTGTTTTATAGGCACTATCGTTTTTCCAACTCTTTTTCCACTGAAATGTAAAGCTCCAAATACTATGGACGTGCTTGAGACGCCAATTATTTTCTACTAGAAATACTCCAACCACTGTCATGATCCAGACTTTCCCTTCAATGGGTCCTGGCAATCCTTCAAGTGCTGAATGGAAGGAAAATATTCTGTCCCAAAGGGAATCAAGTTCTGTGAAGTGAACAAAGACGTCGACTTGTCTCCACTTAGAGAGGGCATCCCTGAGGAATGCTGTACGTCCAGTCGTTGAGAATCGTTGTGATATAACAACACAAATTCTATTCTTGACAAGCATAGGAGTAAAAGTCCTCATGAAATTCTCTCCCTTCTCTGTGTCTGGAGGAAAGAGACCAATCAGGGTCCATCCAAAATGGAGGAGAATTTGGACAATTCCTGGGTACTGGATCCCTTCTTTGGGGAGCATCGGATGGAAAAAGGGGAATTGACTTTTATCACTCAGAGCCTCTGAAACAATTCTCTGACTGACCTGAAAAAAGCAATGAAGAATTCTAGTGTTATATTTGGGATGCTACCAAGTCCCAATTTTTAACTTTTAATAAATCCAATATTTTTCTCATGCACATATTAGAACATTTCCTATTGATTAGTCATTTGGCCATATCAAGATACAGAATATAAAACACAGAACATTAACAAGAGTGCATGTAAAAACAGAATTTAGAAAAATAAGTACAATAGAATAAGCATAAAGAATGAAAATAGTATTTTTATAACCCCAGAATTTACCACACTCAGACCATAATTTCCTTCCGAAAAGGGCTTTATTATATATAATTTTTTAATTCTGACCACAGAGAAAATATATATATTTAAATATTAGGATCCCAATAGACTGTTTCTCTAAAGAGTAATCCAAGATATTTATCTCCCTTTTCCTTAAATAATTGTCATTCAAAATAATAGAGGTATTACATCTTCTATTTCTGGAGCTCCACAAATACAAGTATATTCATTGTAAGGAGTTTGGAAGATTTAACTCAATACTTGGAAGGTACATTTGTAGCAGCTGATGCCTTTCAGTGTACTGAAGATGGCCCTACTTTTCTCTATTTTGAACAGTCAAGGAGAAACTTCCTGACAGTTAGAACAATTAACCAGTGGAACAACCTGCCTCCAGAAGCGGTGAATGCTCCAACACTGGAAGTTTTTAAGAAGAGACTGGACAGCCATTTGTCCAAAATTTTGTAGGGTTTCCTGCCTGAGCAGGGGGTTGGACTCGATCACCTTCAAGGTCCCTTCCAACTTTATTATTATTATTATTATCTTGGATTCTTTGTGCAACGTTTTTTTATGTTTTTCTCGAATGGCAAAAAAGACATGGAGACGACAGTTGCTAATATAAAATCAAGAATTTTTTAACTGAAATTTGTTTGTTCTAATAGCATTTGGGGACTTATCAGTTTCCATACCATTAATTTTATTAAAATAATTATATGACCCAAGTTTATAAATTGTATAAATTCCCAATTCTGCTCTGAGGGCAGCAGCTGAAGTCCTTTTATCCGCCCTCAAGATCCTTCTCAGATGATGTGATCAGATTTGCTCTAGTAGTGATATAAATTAAATCCCAAATTTCAGCTCAATATAAGTGCAAAATGGTAACATTGGTATTTTATATTTAATAATTCAGTCTAAGGAAGCCGCATACCTATGATTTTTTTTTTAAATAGTGCATTCACTTATGCCTTCTAAATGAGCTCCTTTGAAGTTGAGGGAGCCCAGATCCAGTCCCAGAGAAAAGTTCCCCCAGGTAAGGAAAGGTGTGAACTTGCTCTGTTGCCTCCTCATTGATTAGCCCTATATGGCATTGCTGTCATTTTCCAAAGACCATAACTTTTGACTTTGACTCATCCATAATCAGATAATTATTTTGAGAATAGGAGCCAAATCGTCTTAACAGCACATGCAACCCAAATGTGATATCGGCAACACTTTTGTCTTACCTTTTGGTACATATCAATAGTAACTCTCATACAGACAAAATGAATGTTCAGCCTCTTTTTGAAAATCTCCATTAATGGAGCACCCACAACTTCATGAGGCAAGCTGTTCCACTGATTAATTGTTCTCACTGTCAGTGCTTGTAGAAAGGGCTTTGAGCAGGGTCAACATCCTGAGCTCCATTTGAAGGGCAATCAATTTCTTCCATAATATTTCTTTGTTTACTGTGTCAAATGCTATAAAGGCAGCAAACCATTATTTCCTCTTCCTGATATTTTTATAGTTAGATGGTTCAAGACAAAAGAATTGTGAAGAGTGGATCACATCTGCCTAAAGACTGCTGGTTCTTCTACAAGGAATCCACTTTTCATCCACCTACTATCAATTCTTTTCAAGTGGAAGTTTGCATATATTTTAGTCACAATATCTGTTAGAGAAATGGGCGTGGAATTGCTAGCGGCCTTTTCAGTCCCTTTTTTATATATGGGAATTACATTTGCAATCTTTGACCCAAATGGGTATGGCAGATATTATTTATATGTGTAAATGTATCTGTCAATGGAGGGTCCCACTAGTCGGCATAATTCTTGAATTGTTCAGCTGGTAGAAAATCCTCTCCAGAGGCCATATTGCTCTTCAAAGCTTTTATGATGAATTTGATCTTGAGAATTTTAAGGAAAAAAATAGTTGATACGTTGCCTAATATATTTGTAGATTTTTAATAAAATGGTTAATATTAATGGCGCCTAAAGGTTCATAATACATATATGTTTTATCATCCCGTAGGACTCTGTTTAAAAATCTGAGATTTGGTCATGATTGAGGATATTATTATTTTGGCTAAGACCATGTAAAAAAATGTGAGTTTTCCATCAGTACTGCACATTCCTATTGTACAGAAGATCCTTTGACTGGACTCAGAGCCTCTCCTCGCCTTCACAAGTGTGCAGCAGAAGCCTCTAAGCAATTGGGATGATGTCATGAAAAGACAGGTCTCTTTTGATCCTTGTATATCCCAATCCTTATTTATAATACTTACTTTTTTTTAATAAATATTTTATTAAGTTTTATAAAGGTAAGGAAAGGATGGGATCAGTATGGGTATTGGGTAGGGTAGGGTTCAGGAATGGGGTTGGGGTAAGGATAGGTACAAAAATGGGGTTACCCCCAACAATTATTCCATGCTTTAGCAAGCAGACTGTGGTCCGGATACAGATATTAAATCACAGTAATTAATATAATGGTAAATGACTATAATCAATAACAATAACGATAATCCTAAAAAATAATAACTAGTCAGTAGATATCATTCATTCTCTTAAATTTCATAGTCCTTTCTCACTAGATCGTGCTGCTAACTATTGATAAAATTTTCCCATGTTTTGAAATAAACTTTCTCTTTAATCTCTAAGGTTAGTCTATCCATTTCTGCACATTCTAAATTTTTTGTAATTATAATCTGGTCAGATGGTAAGTTTTCATTTTTCCAAAATTGGGCAAATGCTATTCTGGCAGCTGTCAAAACAGTTCTGGCTTAAATTCTATCTGTATTTTAGTCATCTTTTCCAGCCATAAATGAATCTTAAACCAAAACTTCTTAGCGCTAGGACATACCCACCAGATATGATGATGATGATGATGATGATGATGATGATGATGATGATGATGATGATGATGATGATGATGATGATGATAATAATAATAATAATAATAATAATAATAATAATAATAATAATAATAATAATAATAATAATAATAATAATAATAATAATAATAATAATAATAATAATAATAATAATAATAATAATAATAATAATAATAATAATAATAATAATAATAATAATAATAAAGTTGGAAGGGACCTTGGAGGTCATCAAGTCCAACCCCCTGCTCAGGCAGGTAACCCTATACTATTTTGGATCCAGTTTCTTCTTAAAAACTTCCAGTGTTGGAGCATTCACCACTTCTGGAGGCAGGTTGTTCCACTGGTTAATTGTTCTAACTGTCAGGAAGTTTCTCCTTAGTTCTAGGTTGCTTCTCTCCTTGATTAGTGAAGCAACCTAGAACTAAGGAGAAACTTCCTGATAGTAAGTACCTGGTTTTTGTTTACATTTCCAACAATTATTCGATACATTTTTAAACATTTTCGCTAATCTAACTGGTGTCATATGCCATCTATAAAACTTTTTATATAAATTTTCTTTATATGAGGCTGCTTTGGTAAGTTTGATATTTCTATCCCAAAGCTTTTGCCAGTCTTCTAAATCTATAGAATATCCAAAAAAAATTGCCCAAACTATCATTGTTTCTTTTACTTGTTCTTCTTCCATCTTCCAGTTTAGGAGAAATTTATGAAGTTTCTTAATCAAATTTTCATCTGTTTTCAAAAGTATTTTATCAAGTTGTATCTGCTCTTTATAAATCCCATTGACTTTGCATCTTTTTCATATCTTGTTTGAATTTGCAAATAGGGCCATCATGCTAAGTCAATACCTTGTTGTTGGAGGTCTTGCCTGTCTTTAAGTTTTCCACCCTTATCCAAAATGTCTTTATAAGTAACAAGTTTGTCATAATTGATTAGATTTGGGTAAGCAAATGCTTCCATTGTTGAAAGCCACTCAGGTATTTTAGTATAATTTTTTTGTTTAATTCTCTCCCATTCTAGCAAAAGTACATCCCTTATAGCGTGATTTTGAAAATATTTGTGTACTTTATTTTTCTCATACCACAGAAAAGCATGCCAACCCAATTGTAAGTCATGTCGCTCTAAGTAGAGGAGTCTTTTATTTCTCAACGTTATCCATTCTTTAATCCAGAGCAAAATAGCTGCTTGGTAATAAAGTCTCCAGTCCGGGAATCCAAATCCTCCACTATCTTTAACTTCTTGTAACATTTTAATTTTAATTCATGCTTTTTTCCCTTGCCATATAAATCTCAGTATTGTTGCATTTAAGTCATCAACAAATTTCTTTCCCAGTTTTACAGGAACTGTTTGAAATAAAAAGAGTAGCTTCGATAGGATATTCATCTTCACTGTCGCTATTCTTCCTAATAATGACAATTGAAGATTTTTCCACTTTTCCAAGTCTGTTTTAATTTGTTTCAATAGTCTTTCATAATTATCTTCTTTTAATGTTGTATATTTTGATGTTAAGTGGATACCTAGGTATTTGACTTTTTTAACTATTTGGAGATTTGTCTTTTTTACAAATTGGGTTTTCTGTTTATCTGTTAGGTTTTTTGTTAATACCTTAGTCTTTTCCCTGTTTATTTTCAAACTGGCCACTTCTCCAAATTTCTCTATTTTCTGCAGAAGTTTAGTAGATGTTTCTAGTGGCTCCTCCAAAACGAAAACCAGGTCGTCTACAAAAGCTTGTAGTTTGTATTTCTGGTCTTTTATCTCCAATCCTTTGATTTCCATATCCTGCCTAATATTTCTAGCCAGAACTTCCAATGTGAAGATAAATAACAAGGGAGACAGTGGGCATCCCTGTCTTGTGCCCCTTTTAATGTCAAAGCTTTCTGTGTAATCTCCATTTAAAAGTATCCTTGCTGTTTGTTTATTGTAAATTGCTTGGATTGCATTTATAAAATTTTCGCCGAAATCCATTTCCGTCAACTGTTGGAATATAAATTGCCAGTTTAAGTTATCAAAAGTTTTTTGTGCATCAAGAAATATCAGTGCCATCTGTTTCCCTGGGTGGTTTTCATAGTATTCCAAAACATTTAAAATGATCCTTAAATTGTTCTTTATCTGTCTTTTAGGCAAAAAGCCATTTTGATCTGTATGAATAAATTCAGTCAGAAATTTCTTCATTCTTTCTGCCATTATTGAAGCAAAAATTTTATAGTCCACATTTAATAATGATATTGGTCTATAGTTTTTTTTTGTGTGTGGAATCAGTATCTTCTTTAAGTATCAAGGTGATATTAGCTTCAGTCCACGAGTTTGGTATTTTTATCTCTGAGAAAATGTCATTGCACAATTCCTTCAAGATCGGACTTATTGTATCTTGTAACGCTACATAAAATTCTGCAGGAAGTCCATCAGGACCTGGGGTATTATCCTTCTTTTGCCTTTTTATAGCTTCTGCAATCTCCATCATTGATATTTTTTCGTTTAATATATTTTGAGAGCTCTGGGACTTTTGGAAGGTCAGTTCCTTTTAAATAATCCTGTATTCCCTCTTTAGAAACCACCTCTGCCTTATAAAGTGTCTCATAATAAGCTTTGATAATTTTTTTCATTATGTCATTGTGGAAATGTAACTCGCCTTTTGAGTCTTGTAGCTTATTTATCATTCTTTTTTCTTTTTCTTTCTTCAGTCTGTATGCTAACCATCTTCCTGGTTTATTAGCATTTTCAAAAAAGTTCTGTTTAGATCGTTTAATCTGCTGTGCCATTATGTCCATCTCAGTTAAGTTAAATTTATGTTTTATCAATTCCATTTGTGTCTTCAGAATCTTTTTTTGTGGATCAATTTGTAATTCAGATTCTAATTTATTCTTCTTTCAACTGTAGCTGCAGTTGTTTCTTTTGTTTATTCTTTTTAGCAATATAAGTTATGGCCAAACCTCTAAAATATGCTTTGGCCATATCCCAAACATTTAATAACAACAACAACAACAACAACAAACAACAACAACAATAATAATAATAATAATAATAATAATAATAATAATAATAATAATAATAATAATAATAATAATAATAATAATAATAATAATAATAATAATAATAATAATAATAATAATAATAATAATAATAATAATAATAATAATAATAATAATAATAATAATAATAATAATAATAAAGTTGGAAGGGACCTAGGAGGTCATCTAGTCCAACCCCCTGCTCAGGCAGGAAACCCTATACCATTTCGGACAAATGGCTGTCCAGTCTCTTCTTAAAAACTTCCAGTGTTGGAGCATTCACTGCTTCTGGAGGCAGGTTGTTCCACTTGAAGGGAGGTTTCTCCTTTCTTGTTTATTTTAAAGAAAAATTCCATTTCCTTTGTTGCTAATTGTAGGAATTCTTTTTCTTTCAGTATACATTTATTCAACGACCATCTTAATTTTTTTCTGGTTCCTCTCCTTGCCTTCACAAGTGTGCAGCAGAAGCCTCTAAGCGAGTGATGACAAACCTTTTAGAGACCGAGTGCCCAAACTGCAACCCAAAACCCACTTATGTATTGTCGGGTTCCAGGTGGGCGTGGCCCATTGGGTGGGCGTGGCCCATTGGGTGGGCGTGGCCCATTGGGTGGGCATGGCCCATTGGGTGGGCTTGGCTGCGGTGGTAACGGCAGACTGGGTGGGACTAAAAAGTTCAATCAATCAATTCCAACTTTGCGAGATCTTTTTTTTTCCCACAAGAAGTTGAAATTGATTGATTGAACTTTTTTTTTTTTTTTGCACAGGGCGGCAGAGGCGTAAAGTGAAAAGGTTTTATAAAACCAAGCTGAAGGCCTAAGACTGGGGTGACGGCGCGTGTGCCCACAGAGAGGGCTCTGCGTGCCACCTGTGGCACGCGTGCCATAGGTTTGCCACTATGGCTCTAAGCAATTGGGATGATATCATGAAAAGACAGGTCTCTTGATCCTTGCTTCCTCCTGATTGTATATCCCAATCCTTATTTATAACAGTTACAAATGCCATGGTGAAAAGATTATTTGCAGCAGAACCAGTTGTTAAACACCCTGATCCTGAGGAACCTTTCATCATCCAAGCTGATGGTAGTGATGTTGCGTTGGGCACAGTCCTCCTACAAAAAAACCTTAGGGGGGATCTGCAGCCATGCACCTACACTTCAGGAAAGCTTTCGGAAACAGAGAGGAGATGGGCTGTTTGGGAGAAAGAGGCTTTTGCGGTGAGATGGGCATCATTAACTTGGTGCCATTTCTTGGAAGGGAGTAATGTGCTTTCGAAGTATAGACTGATCATTATTATTATTCAAAATAATCTTGAATTCCATAGAGAAGACACAATTGGATCTATCGCTTACACACCAACATCCCACTCACTTTACAGAAAGGGAAGAACAAACACAAACCTGTGGGACTTTGTACGTGTCTGCTAATGTTGACATCTGGATGGAGCTGTCTCTGTTAGCTGCATCAACAAGAGCCAAAAGCTTGTCCTTCCTTCCACAGCTGTAGTTGGGAACATTGACTTCTCCAGTAGAGAGCATGTCCAGCAAGGCATCTGAAGTGCCAAGGGCGTTATCATAGTTGTCATGGATGTTGTAGCCAAGTGTGAGATTGTGCAGGAGCTGGGGATTCTCCTTCACCAATTCAATATTGAAAATCATGGGTAGTAATACTAGCTTTCCATTGGATAAAATACTGTAAAACCATGATCATGTTAATATTAGCAGCAGCAGAAACAACAACAATACTTTTCCTCCATTTAATCATCTTTTTTCTCTACAAACTAGCTGAAACATAAACCAATATTGATCCAAAACTAGAGGCAAATAACAGTCACCCATCACCCTTTAATATTGTTAATGTTGAGGATGGGGATAGTCCTCAAAAAGGTTTAACAAATCAGAAACATACAATTATTTTTAGCAGTACTAATATTCATAGCCCAGAATAATTCAGTCATTAAAGAAGAACCACCATTAAAGGAAGGAGGTTTTTGATAAGTGACCCAGAGAAGCTGTTCTAAAAACAAGTCATCTTCTATTCCTTTAAAAATCAGATATTGCATATCAATTGGTTATGAAAATATGCAAATTGTTGGGCAGAGGAAATTAGAACCATTTCAATCATTACTTTCAACCAAAGTCAGTATTTCAGTCATCAATTTAGGATTGAACACAGAGAGAAAAATAATGTGGACTTCTTTCAGGTTTCATTTGCCTCATGTTTCTACTCTCAGAAAATAAGGCAAAGGGGAGAGACTGTGTTAATCAAAAGGATTCAAAAAATTTGTCAGATCCTGCAATATAAGAGCAAGTAAAAGAAGAAAAAGAAGAGTGTTAGAACTGCAAATGGAGGGAATGAAACTCCATCGCATGACTTACAGCCGAATCTGACTAGAAGGAGCCATGTTGAAAGGTAATGTTGCAGGTGCTATTTTTGATGCAGAGATGACTATACCAGTGAGAAGATCTCCTGGCGTATAATAGCTCCATGGCTTTTCTCCATCCTGGTGGTCCAAATTCAGTGGGCACTTCATTCTCAGCTTCCCAGAGAGTGGCTGGGACAGCAGCAGCATCAGAAGAAGTAGAAGCAGAAGCAGGAGGTCCATAATTCATGGGGCGGAATGAATCTCCTTCCTATTTCTAAAGAAGAATTAGAAGAATTCAAATCACTCTGACAGGGTAGAATATCCTGTGGCTTTCCTGATTCAAACAGAGAAGCCAAGATTCTCCTGAAAGAGAGAGAAAATATATTCAAGAGCACAGCTCCTGTCTGTCCTGTAATGAGAGCCACAAAAAGCATAACCTGTGGTATTTATCCTTTTCTGATTCAAGATCCCTTCCATGTTGCTTCAGTCTGATGTTTACATCAAAGGCAGTCACTGGAGACATAGGAGAAGAGGCCTCAGAGACAGGGTTGGTGATGATTGCGGTGAGAAGGTGCTTCTGCTTTTGGGACCCTGAACTTTTTCCATGTAAGGAGGGGTAGCTGGAGAAAAGTACGTTAGATAAAAGTCACAGATACACCCCTTGGGGCAGTGTTCTGTAGTGGTCTTAGTCCTTCCTGTTAGGACATGTCCAGAAAGTCATGCTGGATGGAGATAGTTAAACAGCCAGGAGTTTGGTGCCATTCTAGGTTGGTGACACTTAACTCTAGTGCTGCCTGTGCTTTATCTCCATGGAAGCACTCAGTGTCCTTGAACCCAGCCTAATGTTAAGAGTTTGGGATTTTCTTTTCAATGAGATCTCCATGTATCAATCCTAATTTGGAGCTGATTTCATAATTCCTTGTAACTGAAGTGAAATTTCATTTGCCATCTGTTCTAGAAACATCATTTTTTCATGAGAGCTGGCTAAGAGGCAGGAAAGTGACAGCCTGGGATAGCACCATTGGCACAGAGAGAGAAAACTGTAGAGTGGGTAGAAGTTTTAGTTTCCTTGACACTTTCTGTGTTGTCTTTCCATACTGATACAATGGGAGCCTTTAAATTTTGATGTTTCTTGCTTTAAATAAAACAATTGTGCTGTTAGGTCTGCAGTTGAGATGGTGGCAGGGCCCTCAGTGTGGTGGATGGTGTGACCTGATTTCTTGCCACAACCACCTGGAAGTTGGTTTAGGGGGACCTGGTGGCAGTTCCTCTGTTTGTGTAGATGCACTTGGTGTTTTGCAACTCCTGTGATATTCCCATCTGAGGCTTTCTTTGTCCTCCCTAGAAGACTTCCATGTGCTTATAGATCGGAGTCCCTGTGTTCTGGTTTATCTTGGTCAATTGTTGATAGATTATGTTTCTTATCTGGAGGGGGAATGTTAATATGGACAGCTTGGCCTAGAAGAGAGAACTGGGGGGTTGAGTGGGAGGGGGAGCTGATGGGATGGGCAGGTCCACCCTTACAATGAGGACCATAGGATGACCAATATCCCAGGTCCATCGTTTGAAAGTTGTCTCATTGTTCAGTCGTCAGCTTCCACTCTCACTGCCTGGCTACCAGATCTTCAGTAGCTCCCATTCTGGCTGTTGCTTTTGAATGCCAGCTTGATGTGTAAGAAGGCTTCTCTCGCCCATGATGTTGCCTGCCCTGTGTCACTGGAGTCTAGTTGTACCCCCAGAGGGGAGGAAACCTCAGTTGGAAATGCGGCCACCTACTTTGTGAGTTTCCCTCAGGTGAGAGCCCAGGGAAGTGGCGGAGAGGTGGCTGTGGTCATCCATGGTTTGTTACAGGCTTTCAGGAGGCTGCACCTAGAGCTGTCTTTTCGCCCACGGTTGGGTGTCTGCAAAAAATATTTCCCTAGCCTGCTGAAGTATGTTGTGTGAATGTGGTCCTTGCAAGAAGTGTCTCCAGTTTATTTCTGTTATAAAATATTGTTCAGCTAGTCCCTGCTAAATTAATATTTATAATTCACTGACTCATTGGCCAACAAGTTCAACCTCCAAAAATAAACCATGATTAAAAGTTGCAAATGTGAATTCAGCCATTGGTGACGTGACCAGGTTAAATGGGTTGTATGGCTACGATCAGAGCCAGTCTGGTGTAGTGGTCAACGAATCAGACTACTAACCAGGAAACCATGAGTTCTAGTCCTGCCCTGGGCACAAAGCCAGCTTGGTAAACCTGGCCCAGCCATCCTCTCAGAGCCCTGGGAAAGAGGCAGGAAAACCGGGTCACCTATGGTCTTCCTGATTATATTCACACACAGCTGGCTGAGGTTGTGGCCTTCCTGATTGTGGCTACAGTCTTGCAAAAACAGCTGAATGGACTCCAATTTGCTAAACACGGGGAGATTTTTTTTTTTAAAAAAAACTAGTTGCTTTGTTTAGAAGCGGCAGGAAAACTCCAATCCTGATCATGACAGCGAGTTTCAAGTCCTCATGAAGGCTGCGGACAGGACAATGAAGTTGGAGTCCTGGAAGGCCAGGAAGGCTGCAGAAGGTGGTTGTCCCTTCCTGTCAAGGGCAGGGAGGGCGTGCTGGAAAAGAGGAAGGCAGGTGGAGCCCCCTACACAATCCAGCTCAGGCAGCCTCAGGCATGGTTGGAAAAGGTTTCTTTGAGGGAGGAGTCCTCCTAGCGGATGAGAAGGGTGGGAGAGAAGCAGTGACATCACAGCAAGGGGGGTTCCATGCAGTGGGGGTCCAGTCAAGGCACCCCTTTTGGTTGGCAGCACTGATGGTCAGCCAGGAACCCCCACAGTAGGTGAGTCTCAGGCACTTGCAGGCTAGGAGAGCTCATCCGAGTCCAGGGAGTTTGCAATCCTGTTTGCTATTGGCCAACCTCAGCACACCCAGCATTGGTGGCACACCCTCAGTCCTCTTTGCAGGATTCAATTGCTGAGCCCCTGCAAGTGTGTTGTGTGAGTGTCCCACCAGGTGGTTGAGCTGAGTGAATCAAACTCCATTGACCATCATGGAAGTGTATGCTCTCTTTAACCTACATTCAGTAGAAACCCTCTTTCCTGAGCAATGTGGACTCATCAACTGAATTAAGGAGTGACGTTCACAGCTCATGTTTAGGTCATCTAGGTTTTTTCAGGCATTTCTGCAGTAGTTTTAGCAAGCTGGACACATCTCAGCCTGCCCTGACCGCAGGGAGGGGCAAAGATGTTGGGCTTCAGAGGGAACCAGATTAAAAGTGGCTTCTTTCTCCCTTGCATCTCTAAACACAGCTTGAAGGAGGACTCATTTTTGATCAGCCATAAAGCCCCTGACAATATGGACTGAGATCTTAAAACATGTTTATCTCATTTCATACATTCCAATAGTTGGGAACCTTCTCCTGTGTAAATGTATGTAGCAGATCATCATGCTAAGTCAGCATCTGAATTATATAGATTTTGGCATGGTACATTAGGCCAACATAGCAGTTCTCTTTCCTTAATCTAAAAGTTAAGGGTGTTGTGTGAACTCACCTAGATTTACCACAAACCGTCTATGTGATGGCTAATACAGGACATGTGCACAGAGAATTTGAAACTTTTAAAAGATCTGCTTTTGGATTCAGGGTCCATGGCTATCCAGCACAGCAACATTGGCAAGATGAGAGAAGCCATTGCTTCTCTTCACAAGCCATTGCTGTGCCTGGCTCTGTTCTTATAAGCCCAGCCTTGTGGTCTCTAACTTGCTAAAATTGGGCCATTTTTTGCAGCTGGTTGTGCTGCAGAGAGGTGACAAGAAACTCCCCATCCTGACAAGGAGAATGGGTTTCAAGTCCTCATGAAGGCAACTGGGGGGATGGGACAATGAAGCATGGGTCCAGGAGAGCCAGGAATGACTGAGAGGCCATAGGATGCCTGTGGGCCTTCCTGGCAAGGGCAGGGAGGGTGCTCTGGAAGAGAGAAGGGAAGGCAGAGCCCCCAACCCAATCTAGTCAGGGCAGCCTTGAGTGTGATCAGAAACCTCTCTTCTGAGGGAGGGGCCCTCCTCACATATGGGGGGGGGGCTGTTGAGCATCACTAACATCACTGTCAGCATTGTCAACACAGAGCAAAAATTTTCTTTGCTTGCTTCCTTCCTTCTTTCTATTCTTTGACTCTCTAGAGTCAAAGTAAGTAACATACAGATTTTGAACCAACCTAGAACTAAGGAGAAATTTCCTGACAAAACAATCAGTGGAACGACTTGCCTCCAGAGGTTGTGGGTGCTTCAACACTGGAGGTTTTCAAGAAGAGACTGGACAGCTACCTGTCTGAAAGGGTAAATGGTAGGGTCTCCAGCTTGAGCAGGGGGTTAGACTAGAAGACCTCCAAGGTCACTTTAAATTCTGGTCTTCTGTTTCAGGCATGCAGTATATTTAGCAAATTGTTAAAGGGGATAGAGATTTGAGAGCAGAGGTGGGGAGTTTAGTTTTAGCACCTAATTTGGGGGACGGGGCAGTGCAAGATGAAAACGTTTGTCTCTTCCAGCATTTTTTGTGTTCTTTATTGAAGAAATGTGGGGTTTGGGGGGAGTGAGGGGGGGTCAAAGCCAGGGAAAGGTTTCAGGAAGCTCATCTGAAGCTGCCCAATCATCATGCAGTGTCTGGTTTCCCAAGCCTAGCAAGAGCCAGGAGAGCTTTGCAGTCTCCCAACAGCCTGAGGATCAGGGTGGAAAGCTTCAAAAGCAGCCGCCATTTCTACAAGGACTTGTCGTATTGAAAATGTTGTCCACTTCCGGCAGGCCTGAGGATCAGGCCCAAGCACTGCAGGGTCCCGTTGGGGCAGGATCGAAGGGGAAGAGGCTTTCAACCAGAGGGAAAGATGTTACCCAGCCACATCTGGAAGGACGCAGGACCCCCAACACTTCTATACGTTAAAGAGGGGCTTGGTGGGGGCACAAGGGAGTCAAGGAGGGGTTGAAGAAAGAGCTCACATTTGGGGAAAGGAGATGGCAAGGGGGGGCTATTTTGGGGGGGTGACCCCAGCAGGCAGAAACTCAGCTGCATTGGCATTCAGTTCTTATTTTCCCCAGGGTGGCACACTTTGATGTGAAAGAAGACAGACAGCCCTGATCTTGAGTGGGGAGGGAAGTCCCAAGTCTGAAATCTTCCAGTGACGCTTTTTGCCTAAAGCCAAGTTGTTCACCAGGAAAGATTTCCACTTTGGGCCTCCCGGGTCAGAGAGAGAAGCGAACTGCAGCTGATTCCATCTGTCTCTGCCCAAAGTCTCCCCTGGAGGATTCGGCCAAAGAGCAGAGCTGAAACTTTGAGGATAATAATAATTCTCCCTCTCACCAGAGATCCCCGGCTAATTCAACTAGTTCTTGGACTCAGAGTTTGTTGGGCACTTCTCTGGAGAGAAATGAAAGGGAATAATCCCCATAGGATTCAAAATGATAGGGCAGAGCTAGAATTAAATCCGTCAGCAAGAATTGAGAGGTTGGAAAGCTCCATGCTTGAAATTGGCCCCAGAGGGAATACACGGCACCTGTGGCTGAAGAAAAAGAAATATATTTGTTGGCATAGCGGTTAAAGAGAAAACCCTGGGGACTACTTAATGCCTGAACATGTCACAGAACTGGAATAGCTTCCTACTGAGTTAAAAACAAAGTTTACCTTATTTTGAAAGTTAATGTTGAAGGGCACCAATAGAAAAAGACTGATGCAATAGTGAGACCATGATAAAAAATAAATAAAAAAAATATGCTAGTTAAAAACTAGTCATCAGGACTTCACATAGTTTAAAAAAAATCACACCCATGTAAAGAGAATGACACAGAGAGAGAGAGATAAATGAGAGAAATAAAGGATGCCTTTCACCCCACGTAAGGAAGAAATGGAAGGAAAGGACCCATGTTCCACTGCCACTCCCTTCCACACATGGGGCACTGAGGGGGAAAAGCAAACCCCAGACATGTCACGTTGCCCATAGAAAAGGCTCAGGAAGGAGGAGGGGAACTGGGGGAACCCTTCACACACCCCATTCTGGGAAGAGACTAAGGTGGATTATGGGCTTTGGAGTTGCATTTCAGGGGGAAATGCAGCCAAGGGGGGTTTGTGAAGCTCCGGTTCCTCTTCGTGTGTTTCCAGGAAAGGCTCCTGTCGGGGAGAAGCCATGCAGGGCCTTTGTCTCCAAAGGGGGATCCGGCTTTGCTGGGGAGGGAAATGCGAGGGGGTCTCCCTGGAGGGACCCTCTGGGGCTCTGAGGAAGGGGCATCCTGGGGGTCCCTCGTGGCCCCCAAAGTCCCTCTGGCCAGGCTCTCCTGGGCAGCCACTGCCCCCCACTTGCCCAAGCCCCCCCTGGAGGAGAAGCTCTTCATTGCAGCCATTTCTGGGTGGGGGGAAAGGCCCTTCCAGGCCTTCGGCCTCCCCTCCCTCTGCATTTCTGGCAGTTTTTGCCTCTTTCTCATCACACGAAAAACTTTTAATTTTCTAACCTTATTGGATATTTTCCTGTCCCCCCCTTTTGTCTTTGCTCATTCAACCTCTTCTCCAGGAGTCTGACTGGTGGCTGAGCTCCCAGGCAACCATTGTCTATTCCCTCCTGCTTGATTGGCTGCTGCTGGGTTGCCTTGACAACAGGGGCAGGACAGGACTAGAGGCAGCCACTAGGGAGAGAGGGGGCGGGGCTTTTGTCTTGACCCAGAACTGGAGGAGTTGAAGGCAAAATCTTCTCTCTTAGGAAACTCCCGTCAGATGCAGCCCAGAGTAGGAGAAAATGAAAGACTGTTTATATTTTATATATATATATAAAATGAAGGAAAAACTTTAACAGAAGGAAAATATGAAATGGAAACTAAAAACAGATAAAAAGGAGGAAGATCCAGTGAAATTGGATAGAATAGAATAGAGCTGGAAGGGATCTTGGAGGTCATCTAGTCCAGCCCCCTTCTCATTTCAGACAAATGGCTGTCCAGTCTCTTCTTAAAAACTCCCAGTGTTGGAGCATTCACAGCTGAAATAGAAAACACTTCGTATTAAGATTAATTTTGGTGTTAGTTGAAAGCACTTATATTTTACAATTCATTTTTGAACAAATGTGAAAGCTTTCCTTTTGTGAAATGAAAATGTTTCCCCAGCCACTGTGGAGAGAATAACAGAATAACAGAGTTGGAAGGGACCTTGGAGGTCTTCTAGTCTAACCCCCTGCTCAAGCAGGAGACCCTATGCCCTTTCAGACAAATGGCTTTCCAGTCCCTTCATGCTATAGAAGGATTGGGGGTCTTGGGGCCTTGCAGGTGTAGTTTAGTTACAACTTTCCCTCTGGCTGGAAGCTGGAGCCATTGGGGGTCCTACAGAATAGCAAGAGGGGCACCACTAGGTGCCTCAGCCAGGGTGGTTAGCAATTATGGTTCTACTACACAATTTGTGGTAGCTCTGTGGGTGTCAGTCTAACACTTGTTGTCCTGAGCCAAACATTTGAGACCTTTTCTTATGAATGGGATTCCTTTCCTATAGAAATTGTCCTTCTTCTTTTTTTAAAATTTTTAAAAAGTTTTTTATTAATAATACAAAATTAAAAAAACATTGGACATAGATATGACATCACTGGTTCCATACATCTTCCGTCGCTTTACAATAATATTACTATTCATATGAACATATAATTCTTAAGCTTTATTCCTTATTTAAGCAAAATATCATATAATATTAATACTTTTCTCCTCATTTCTGCATATTTATTTATCTCTTAAACATACATTTGTCTATAAAAACATCTATTTTTTTGTTCTAACACTATACATTTGTCTTGGCTACCCCCTTGTTATCTATCCAATCATAAAATTGTTTCCAGATTTTGTAGTACTTAGTTTCACTTTTATCCTTGAGTTCCAAAGTGAGTCTGTCCATTTCTGCGCAGTTGAAAATTTTCAGTAATATTTCCTCTTCAGTTGGAATATCTTCCTCTTTCCATTTTTGAGCGAAGGCTATTCGTGCCGCTGTGACTATATGCAGTAATAAATAATTTATATCTTTCTTATATTTTCTTTCTATAATAGAAATTGTCCTTCTTCTGAATTCATTTTTCAGGAATGTAATTCAGTGTATTTTAATTTAATGTGTCTCAAGGAATGCAAATGTTGATATTCCATAGTTTGGGCTGATATGTGCAAAGCAGAGAAAAAATGTATTATTATTGTTAGGACTGCCTATGAAAGCCCATTTAACAAATATTCAAAATTATGATGGATGCCCGAAAATTATATACAAAACTCTTTCAAAGTTATGATGTCTGCAATGCCCCTGCGGTCATTTGCCCCTGAGACTGACCATGGGGATGCTGCAGTGCCCTCCCTCTCTCCCCCTTCGATCTTTCCCCCAACAGGACCCTGCAGTGCTTGGGCCTGATCCTCTGGCCTGCCGGAACTGGCCACCATTTTCAATACTCCGACGAGTCCTTGTAGAAATGGCAGCTGCTTTTGAAGCTTTCCACCCTGATCCTCAGGCTGTTGGGAGACTGCAAAGCTCTTCTGGCTCTTGCTAGGCTTGGGAAACCAGACACTGCATGCTAAGGTGGGAGCTTCAGATGAGCTTCCTGAAACCTTTCCATGGCTTTGACTCCCCCCCTTTCTCCCCCCCAAAACCCACATCTCTTCAATAAAGGACACACAAAAAAGCTGGGAGAGACAAATTTGTTCATCTTTCACCTCCCTCCCCAAATTAGGTGCTAAAACTAAACTCCCCACCTCTGTCCTCAAATCTCTACCCCCTTTAACAATTTGCTAGATATACTGCATGCCTGAAACAGAATAACAGAGTTGAAAGGGAACTTGGAGATCTTCTAGTCTAACCCCCCTGCTCAAGCAGGAGACCCTACCATTTATCCTTTCAGACAAGTGGCTGTCCAGTCTCTTCTTGAAAACCTCCAGTGTTGGAGCACCCACAACTTCTGGGGGCAAGTCGTTCCACCGAATAATTATTCTCACTGTCAGGAAATTTCTCCTTAGTTCTAGGTTGGTTCAAAATCTGTAAATTTACTTTGACTGCAGAGAGTCAAAGAATAAATAAAAGCAAGGAAGCAAGCAATGATTTTTTTTTTGCTCTGTCCCACTGCATGCGAGGAGGCCCCTCCCTCAGAAAAGAGGTTTTTGATCACGCCCAAGGCTGCCCTGACTGGATCGGATTAAGGGCTCTGCCTTCCTTTCTCTCTTCCAGAGATCCCTCCCTGCCCTTGCCAGGAAGGGCACAGTCCTCCTCTAGGCCCCTCTGTCACTCCTGGCTCTTCAGGACCCTTGTTTCATTGCCCCCCCAGTTGCCTTCATGAGGACATGAAACCATCCTCCTTGTCAGGATTTGGAGATTCTTGTCACCTCTCTGCAGCACAACCAGCTGCAAAAATCGGCCCAATTTTAGCGAGTTGGAGGCCACCTGGCTGGACTTGCAAGAACAAAACACAAGCATTAGAACACAGTCAAACTAGAGTCTTGGACTTTAAGAGAGCTAATTTCAACAAACTTAGAGAGAGTTTGGGAAGGATTCAATGGATGATAATCCTCAAGGGGAAAACAATTCAACAAGCTTGGGAAATTTTGAAAAGTAAGATTATAAAAGCCCAGTCTAGCACAATTCCAACAAAAAAGAAAAATAACAGCTCTCAAAAGAAACCAGCATGGCTGCATAATGAACTCTCTGATAAATTGAAAGGCAAAAAGGACAAGTATAAAAAGTGTAAAGAGGGGCACATAACTAAGGCAGAATATCAGCAAATAGCCCAAGCCTGCAAAGATGAAGTGAGGAAAGCTAAGGCTCAAAATGAACTAAGGTTTGTAACAAAAGTCAAAGATAACAAAAAAAAGCTTCTTTCAACATGTAAAAAACAAGCAAATAATTAAGGAAATGATTGGTCCATTAGTGGGAGAAAGTGGCAAGAAGGTGACAAGCAACAGGGAGAAAGCAGAACTACTCAACTCGTTTTTTGCATCTGCATTTATACAAAGGGAAAAAACAGTCCAACCTATCAAAAATGGTACCATATTTCTATTTTTGATTATTACTATTATAACTATGCTATTTACTATCTTGGAGAGGCCTTTCTTCTTTATTTTTTTAATGTGAAAAACAAAAAATCTATTAACTTGGAAAGAAAGACCTTATAGCCTGCTGAGGACATCTTGTGATGAAAAGTGTTACTGCAACTGTATATTTTTTTCATTGCTGGAGGATGGCTCTAACCTTCAAAGGATGATAAGGGTAAGATAACTGAAACAGCTGGGTGGTGATTTGGTCTACTAAGAATTGGAGGTGAATATTTGTTGACTTTTACGAAATATAGCCTTCACTAAAAGATAAAAAGATCCTTTCACCACTGAGATGGAGGTACACAGCTGGATTATGAGCTTATACTGGAAAAAATCTTGGAAGCCACGGAGGATATGAGTTCTTACTTCCAAAATTTGACGGATCAAGTTATAGGTCGAAGAACAGTGGAGAAGGAGCAGAGTGGCGCTAAAGAGACTAGTGAGCAATATATACAACCTAAAGAGGAACCATATTTACAACTCAACTATGAAACTACACCGGGAGAAATTGTGGAAACTAAGGAACAAATCAACTTTATACAACCCCAAATACAATTTATGGAGAAGCTTGATGATCAAAGAATAACTTTAACTGAGATGCCTGAAGCGTCAACACCAATAGAGACTGACACCCAGATATAAGTTATTGAAAATTGTGATAATGTGGATAAACAACTAGTAACTACAACATGGAATAAAACGGCTTCTACCATCCAAAGGCTACTAGAAGAAAGGGAAGAGAACTTTGACCAATCTGAAGCGTTGAGAAATACTGACTTTCTAATATTGTGGTTTGATGATGCAGGAACTTTATTATGGAAACCGGTGTGGCACAGAAAGAAACCTAGAGTTAGATTTAAAAATGTGTTTTAAAATTTCATTTAATGGATTAAAAAGGCTTTTGAGATTTTGACTGATTTAATAACTAACAGAGTACATGAATTCTGTAAGAGGATATCCTTTGTAATAATATTTTGTTTTACATATGATAATTATTTGGAGAGGTAAACTTTATTTACTGGGCTAAAAAGACTTTTTATAGACATAGATGAATTAATAGAATATATATTTAAAACAGATAGAAATGTATCTTTTGGACTGATATTTTTATTTTAAATAAGATAATTATTTTGTAATAGAAGAAAAATAAGAGGGATTGGTGACAAGAGAAGAAATGGTATTAATGAATAAAACATAAGAATGTTATTGTGGGAATAATATACTCATTTCAGATATAATTATTATGTTAAAAAGGGAAATGAAGGACACCCGAAGTGTTAATAATATGTTTATTTAAGGCTAATTGGAATATGGTAACTGTAAATTAGTAAAGCCTAAAAACAGGATTTGGATTTTTATAATTGAAATGTGATTGATGTTTGATAGGATTGTTTGAAGTTTATTTAGAAATGTATTAATTTGAATATGTAATACTATATAAGGGAATTAGAGAGGGAATTTTCAATGAATCAATTTGAGCTATATATCTGTGATTTTTCTTTTGGATGTTTGGTATACCCATCTCCAGGGTGTTTCCTAAGCACTTTGATGTAACCCTCCCACCCCCATAAAAATCCAATAAAATATATTTTTTTAAAAAATGGTACCATAAAAAAAAGTTTAGAAACACGTTAAGAGACAAGAAAATGGCAAATGAGCACCCGTCCATCCTAGATGAGTTCAAATCACCAGGACCAGATGGACTAGACCCCAAGGTTCTGAAGGAACTAGCAGATGTGATCTCAGAACCACTGAACTATATCTTTCAAAGATCCTGGAGCACTGCAGAATTACCAGAGGACTGGAAAAGAGCTGAAGTAGTTCCCATCTTCAAAAAAGGGAAAAAAATGGATCCAGGAAACTACAGACCTATCATCTTCACCTCAATACCTGGGAAGATCTTGGAAAAGATAATCAAACAACGAATCAGTGAACACCTAGAGGCAAACAAAGTCATTACCAAAAGCCAATATGGGTTTGTCAAAAACAGATCAGGCCAGACCGATCTTATTGCATTCTTTGACCAGGTGACAAAATTAGTGGATCAGAGGAATGCTATTGCTATACTTGGACTTCAATAAGGCATTTGATAAAGTAGACCACAACCTATTACTTAATAAGATAGAAAAATGTGGGTTAGACAGCATCACCACCAGATGGAATCGTAGCTGGCTGACTGGCCATATTCAGCGTGTTGTCCTCAATGGAACTGCATCTACATGGAGGGAAGTGTGTAGTGTGGTGCCCCAGGGCTCTGTTCTGGGCCCAGTGCTCTTCAACATCTTCATCAATGATTCGGATGAGGGGATAGATGGGGAACTCATCAAATTTGCAGACGACACCAAGCTGGCAGGAATAGCCAATACTCCAGAAGATAGGCTTAAGATACAGAAGGATCTTGACAGACTTGAACATTAGGCACTATCTAACAAAATGAAATTCAATGGTGAAAAAAGTAAGGTTCTACATTTAGGCAAGAAAAACCAAATGCACAGGTATAGTATAGGTCTTACGTTGCTCAATAGTAGTAACTGTGAGAGGGATCTCGGAGTCCTAGTGGACAATCATTTAAATATGAGCCAGCAGTGTGCTGCAGCTGCCAAAAAAGCCAACACAATGCTAGGCTGCGTTAACAGAGGGATAGAATCAAGATCACATGAAGTGTTAATACCACTTTACAATGCCTTGGTAGGGCCACACTTGGAATACTGCATCCAGTTTTGGTCGCCACAATGTAAAAAAGATGTTGAGACTCTTGAAAGAGTACAGAGAATAGCAACAAAGATGATCAGGGGACTGGAGGCTAAAACATATAAGGAACGGTTGCTGGAATTGAGTATGTCTAGTCCAATGAAGAGAAGGATGAGGGGTGACATGATAGCAGTGATCCAATATCTCAGGGGCTGCCACAAAGAAGAGGGAGTCAAGCTATTCTCCAAAGCGCCTAAAAGCAAGACAAGAAGCAATGGATGGAGACTAACCAAAGAGAGAAGCAACCTAGAACTAAGGAGAAATTTTCTGACAGTTAGAACAATTAAACAGCCTCCAGAAGCTGTGAATGCTCCAACACTGGAAGTTTTAAAGAAGAGACTGGACAGCCATTTGTCTGAAATGGTATAGGGCACAGGTCGGCAACCTGCGTCTCCGGAGCCGCATGTGGCTCTTTGAGCCTTCCCCTGCGGCTCCCAGCCTCCTCTGCCATTTGCAGAGAGAGACAGAGACAGAGCTTGCTTCTCTCTCTCTCTCTCTCTGTGAGTGTATGTGTGTGTGTGTGTGCGTGTGTGTGTGTAAAAAAGAGAGTAGCCTCACCCTGTTCTGAAGAGCCGACAAGCTTACTGGGCAAGGCTCCTTTCTTTCCTGCGTCTCTGCAGGAAGCAGGAAGCAGGAAGGGCAGGAGAGAGCTAGCTAGCCCATCTATGCTGCCTCAGGAATTCTGGGAGTTGAAGTCCATGAGTCATAAAAGAGCCGAGGTTGCCTATCCCTGAGCTTGTTGCAGAACAGCTTGAAGCCAGCTTGCCAGGTGAGCAGAGGATCGGAGAGAGGGAGAGAGGGGGGGGAGAGAGACAGAGAGAGACAGAGAGAGAGACCCTTTTGACATCTAAAATGAAGATAACACTGCATATATCCTTTTTTACCTTTATTTTATATATATATATGTGTGTGTGTATATGTGTGTGTATATATATGTCTGTGTATATATATATATGTGTGTGTGTGTGTGTGTATGTGTATATATATGTTTGTGTGTATATATATATGTGTGTGTGTATATATATATGTGTGTGTATATATATATATGTGCATATATATATACATGTGTGTGTATACACACACACACACACACATACACACACACACACGCACATATATAAACACACACACACACACACATATATACCTATAATAAAGGTAAAAAAGGTATATGCAGTGTTATCTTCATTTTAGATATCAAAAGAGTTTTGCGGCTCCCAGTGTTTTTGTTTTTGGTGGGAAACGGGTCCAAGTGGCTCTTTGAGTGTTTTGGGTTGCCTACCCCTGGTATAGGGTTTCCTGCATGAGCAGGGGGTTGGACTAGATGACCTCCAACGTCCCTTCCAACATTATTATTATTTTATTAACTAAAACAGGGCCATGTGTGGACGCTATCTGTGTTTGCAAAAAAGTGAAGTAGTGGCTGTTTGCCTTCATTACCAACACAAGGGGTGCCTTAATAAACAATCCAACCTGTGTCCTCCTTGATCCACTGAAAGTAATGGGATTCCCAAGAGTGGAGAGTCACATTGACCTGATCTGATCTAAAGTCTCAGCCACCCTCATTATTCCAAGCAGTGACCATGGATTTGGGTAGAACATCCAGCAGTAGAGATGGATATCATCAACATATTGTGATCCCATACAGTGATCCCAGGGCTGTATCTGTGAGTTTTCACTAATGTGCCTTTTTTCCAGCTACTCCTTTGCACACGGATCTCTCAGGATCCCTAGAGAAGTTGCTTCTCACTGTAATTATCACCATCCTGGCCCTCGGATCTCTCTGCTTCTTCTCCAGTGACCGCCTTTGATGTAAACATCAGACTAAAGCAACATTGATGGGGTCTTGCATTAAGAAAAGATAAATGCCTCCATTCATGCTGAATGTTTGGCACAAGATTTAGGAAAGGCAGGGGTTATGTTGTTGAATGTTACTTTCTCTCCTTTCCAGGTGAACCTCGGTTTGTCTCTGTCTGAATCAGGAAAACCACTGACATTCAATCTCATGAGCATACTTCGAATTCTAACTCTTTTTGCTGTTTGGACACAAAGAAGTTGCTGATTCAGTCCAAGGAGGAATGGACCTCATGCTTCTGCTTCTGATGCTTTTGCTGACTGGGAGAAACTCTGGGAGGCTCAGAATCAAATGCCCCACAGTTTTGAAGGAGCAGGAGAGAAATAAACCCCAGAACTATTACAAGCCAGCAGGCCATCTCATTAATGTGGTTCTCACTGCATCAATAACTTTGTTTAAGCCATTACAGTTCAAGGAAGCTCCTTATATTTCTTCTACTCGGTAAGTCATTCATTAGGATGACATTACAGTCCCTTCACTTGCATTTCTATCATTCTTCTCCCTTTCTTCTTCTTCTTCCACTGATTCCTAAGTTATAAGACACGTGTAGCATCATTTTGACTCATAAGGCTGTCCTCTTTTGTTTTATCTTGTGCAACAGAATTAATTCCAAGGATGAGGTAGAAAAAAAACCTTGCCTTCAGAAACTGTGGGTGCTACATCACTGCAGGTTTTTAAGAAGAGATTGGGCAACCATTTGTCTGAAACATTATAGGGTCTTCTCATTAAGCAGGACATTGGACTAGAAGACCTCCAAGGTCTTTTCCACCTCTGTTATTTTGTGGAACCCTGAAAGAACCGGAGGAAAAAAGACAGAGAAGTCTTGACCCTCCTCTTCCAGCGTTCATCACTTGAATAACAACTTGCATTTGGTGTAATTAATGAAAGAATTGTAGTACCATCTTCCAGCCCATATTAGATGCAGTTCTTTATAGGAATAAGGATGACTTCTTTTTAGAATTGCTTCGCTGGCTTATTATTAAACCATGTTCTTGCTTTTATGGTGGTTCTACTAGGAAGATTGAAATAGTGAACCCTGTTTACTGGACACCGGTACTATTGCACTACTGTAATCTTCTCAATACTCATAGAAATGAAATGGAAATGGGTGACTCTCATTTGCCTCTGGTTTTGGATCAGTTTTGTCTTAAGATAGAACAGACTTGTGGAGACAAAGGAATAATTGAAAAAAATGTTGATTTTGATGATGATGATGATGATGATGATGATGACATAAACTCCTTTTTTACAGTTTGTTATTTTTGATCTAACAAGATCAAATGATGATTCTACTTTAAAAATTAAAGCAGAAAACATTGCATCATGTTTTTAGACAAGTAAATATCAAGACTACCGCACTACTGCAATCTTCTCAAGACTCACAAAAATTAAATGGAAATCTATGACTCTCATTTACCTCTGGTTTTGTATCAGTTTTGCCTTAAGAATAAATAGGCTATGGAGACAAAGGAATAAATGAAAAAAATATGTTGATTTTGATGATGATGATGATGATGATGATGACGACGCTGCCAAACTTTTTTTTTTAACAGTTGGTTATTTTTTGTTGATACAAGAATCCTACAATTCATTTTTTCCATTCAAGCAGTCAACAAGAATCCCCAGCTCCTGCACAATATCACACTGGGATACAGCATCTATGACAACACTTTGAGCACACTTTATACTTCAGATGCCTTGCTGGACGTGCTCTCTACTGGAGAAGCCAATGTTCCCAACTACAGCTGTGGAAGGAAGGACAACCTTTTGGCTCTTATTGATGCGGCTGACAGTGAAATCTCCATCCAGATGTCAACATTAGGAGGCATCTACAAAGTCCCACAGGTTTGTGTATGTGTTCCTCTATCTGGATAAATAAAGTGGGTGGTGTTGGGTAAGTGCAAGAGCTGCTTTTCACCATGGCCATTGCACATACCATGACTATGGTGTGGGATCCACAAAGGGGAGGGAGCAAGAATGAAAGAAGTCACATCTTCTCGTGACACTATCCCTATTGCTTCTGAAGGTGAAGAGAGGCTTCATATCCAATCAAAGGGTCTTTCTACAAAAGGAAGGTGCACCAGCACTGGGAAGGTCAAATTCTGTACATAATCTTAGCCAAAATAATGATAATTTCAATGGTGAACAAATCCCAGATTTGCGAAAAGACTCCCCTACTGTAAGGACCCACTTCAACTAACCACCCAAGAAAGCAGAACTCTTTTTTTTAAAAAAAATATATTTTATTGGATTTTTGTAGGGGTAGAAGGGTTACATCAAAGTGCTTAGGAAACACCGTGGAGGTGGGTATATTGAACATCCAAAAAAAACAATCACAAATATATAGCCCAAATCGATTCATTTAAAATTCCCTCTCTAATTCCCTCATATAGTCTTGCATGTTCAAATTGATACATTTCTACATAAGCTTCAAACAATCCTATCAAATATCACTCACATTTCAATTATAAAGATCCAGGTCCTGTTTTTAAGCTTTACTAACTTACAGTTACCATATTCCAATTAGCCTTAAATAGACATATTATTAACACTTCGGGTGTCCTTTTTTTAACATAATGATTATATCTAGTATATTATTCCCGCAGTAATATTCTTATATTTTCTTCATTAATACCATTTCTTCTCTTATCACCAATCCCTCTTATTCTTCTTCTATTACAAAATAATTATCTTATTTAGAATAAAAATATCAAACCAACAAATAGATTTCTATCTAATTTAAGTATATATTCATCAATTCATCTATGTCTATAAAAATCTTTTTAACCCAGTAAATAAAGTTTACCTCTCCAGTAATTATCATATCTAAGACAAAGTATTATTACAAAGGGTATCCTCTTACAAAATTCACGTGCTCCGTTAGTTGTTAAATCAGTCAAAAAGTCAAAGCCTTTTTAAACCCATTAAATAAAACTTTAAAATACATTTTTAAATCTAACTCTAGGTTTCTTTCTGTGCCATATCGGTTTCCATAATAAAATTCCTGCATCATCAAACCACAATATTAGAAAGTCAGTATTCTTTAACGCTTCAAATTGGTCAAAGTTCTCTTTCCTTTCTTCTAGTAGCCTTTGGATGGTAAAAGCCATTTTATTCCATGTTATGTTTACCAGTTGTTTATCCACCTTACCACAATTTTCAATAACTTGTATCTGAATGTCAGTCTCTGTTGATGTTAATGCTTCAGACATCTCAGTTAAAGTTATTCTTTGATCATCAAGCTTCTCCATAGATTGTGTTTGGGGTTGTATAAAGTTAATTTGTTCCTTAGTTTCCACAGTTTCTCTCAGTGTAGTTTCATAGTTGAGTTGTTGACATGGTTCCTCTTTAGATTGTAGATATTGCTCACTAATCTCTTTAGCGCCAGTCTGCTTCTTCTCCACTGTTTTTCGGCCTATAATGTGATCTGTCAGAGTTTGGAAGTAAGAGTTCATATCCTCTGTGGCTTCCAGAATTTTTTCCAATATGAGCTCATAGTCCAGCTGTGTGTTAGATTCCATATCAGTAGTAAAAAGATTTTTTAATCTTTTAGTGAAGGCTCTATTTTGTAGAAATCAAACAAATATTCACCTCCAATTTTCAATAGACCAAATCACCACACAGCTGTTTCAGTTATCTTACTCTTATCATCTTCTGAAGGTCAAAGCCATCCTCAGCCATGAAAAAAATATACAGTTGCAGTAACACTTTTCATCACAAGATGTCCTCAGCAGACTATAAAATCTTTTTTTCTTTCCAAGTTAATAGATTTTTTATTTTTCACGTTGAAAAAGATGAAGAAAGGCCTCTCCAAAGTAATAGATGCGTAGTTATAACAATAATAGGCAAGAATAAAATGTTTTCAGGCCCCCTCAGTATTCCAAAATTTAAATAGTCAATAAAAATTAACTGGTTTATTTATTTATTTTTTTCAAAGCTGTTTTTCCCAAGTGCCCAAATGCTGCTCCCTCACAGCAGGGAAATAATTCAAGTACAAAAGCTTTTTACAGGAGAGTAATTAGGGAAAGAGGGGGGAGAAAAGGTCTCACCCGGATTCTCCACGGGGGTTCTTTATGCTTAGTTGTTCTTCTGGTTTTCGGCTGGTGCAGCGAAGTGATCGTCCATTTTGCTGGCCGATCTTTCCTCCGACGGCCCTAAGGAGCTAGCTCGGACTGAGGAAGGAGCTGCCGCCCTTCCCCAGTCAAGCAGGGGGCCTCCTCAAATGGTGGTCGCCTCTACGGGGTGACTTTCGACCCGATTAAGGGTCTACCAGCGGAGGGAAAGCAGCCGGTGGGAGAGACGGATCTCTCCGTGCGACTGCGCGTGCCGCAATCCGGAACCGGAAGCCAGAAAGCAGAACTCTTATGGACTTGTAGGGACCATTAGCATTTGCTAACTGCTTTATTAAAAATATTAGAAGTATATTATCGAACAAGTCAAATATTTTTACCCTAATAGTTTCATGATCAAAATCATCATGAAATGTTTGAAGAACATTAAAGCCCTTGGAGAAGACTTTCTACCAGCTGAACTATTAAGAAAATATCCTGAGTGGCGGGCCTTCTATTGGCAGGTCCATTTATTTATATAAATAATATCTCTCATATCCGGTTGGGTGGAAGACAAGCAATACTAGGTGCTATAAATAAATGAAATTTAAAAATCCATTATAGGTCCATTTCTCTAGTGTATATTGTGGCTAAAATATATGCTAGTTTCCTCTTGAGGAGAATTCAGAGTGGATAGATGAAAAGTGCATTCTTTACAGAAGGATAAACAACCTTTAGACACAATGGATCCATTATTGAGAATTACTTTGTCTTGAAACATCCAACTAGAGAATATGTTAGTCAGGGGGAAAAGCAGTTTGCTGCCTTTTTAAATTCTAGTGTGCTACCTGACATAGCAAATAGAGAAATATTATGAAAGAAATTCATTGCCCTTAAAATAAAACTCAGACAGTTGGCCCTGATCAAATACTTTCTGTGTGCATTCAATTCATGGTCTATGGAGCCATGATAAGTGGGATCAGTGTGGACATTAATGACTTAGCAGGTCTAGTTAAGGATCCTGAAGTAAACATGAATAAAGTGCTAAATTATTGTTACACCTTGTTGTATGCTGAAAATATCATATTAGTAAGTTGGATTTTGTAGGTTTTTTAAGAAGACATGGCGCCTACTCTAATAATAATTCTCTCATTATTAATAACTCAAAGTCCAATGGTATTATCTCTGGAAAGTAACATCATAGCTTTTTATATCTATTCTATGAGGAACCAACAGAGCAAAATAGCATCTCTCTTTACTTGGGGTAGTTTTCTCTGAGACTGGATCTTAGATCCCTCATCATCAAAGAAGCTCACTTAGAACAAGGACATGAGCGAATTTATTGCCCAAATTCAAAAAATCTTAGTTATCCAGCTTACTTAGCCTTTTCAATAATGTGAAGGTTACCCTCTTCATAGCAACAAGCAGTCTTCCAATATCTAAGGGGCTGTCATAAAGAAGAAACAGTCAACCCATTCTCTAAAGCCCCTGAAGGCTGGGCAAGAAGCAATGGATGAAAACTTATCAAGGAGAGATCCAAGCTGGAACTAAGGAGAAATTTCCTGATAGCAAGAACAATTAATCATTGGCATGGCTTGCCTTCAGAAGCTGTGGGTGCTTCATCACTGGAGTTTTTAAAGAAGAGATTGGATAGCCATTTGCTTGAAATATTATCAGGTCTCCAGCTTGAGCAGAGGGTTGGACTAGAAGAAGGAACTCCAAGGTTCTTTCCAGCTCTATTATTATATTATTCTGCATAAAATATAATGCAACTAGAACAAGCACAATCACATCCACTGTGGAAGATTTAACCAAGTCTATTTTAATGATGGATGTATTTATGGAGCTCCATAGTTAGAAGGCATAACACATTTATTATTTCAATATCAGTTTAATAAGAATGAGAGAGATCAGCATCTTGGCCTGCACATTAGACAAACTGTTAAAATAACATATTTCCTGTGTGGTAATAGTTCAAATTTGCACATTATACAGATCTTCATTGGAAGAAAACACTTCAGGTGAGAACCACACAGGGGTGATGCATAAATTCTTTATTCTTATTTTTACTATTCTGTTTTATATAAGAACATTTTATGGTTTACATTCTGTATCATGATATTGCCTAATGGCTATTCAGTAATTAACTAACGTGTTGATGAGAAACAAGTTGGATATATTAAAAACTATTAATATTTTGGACTTGATCTGACCTCAAATATAACAAAACATTTTTCATTGCTTTTTCAGATTGGTTATACAACTACTTCAGAGGTTCTGAGTGAGAAAAGTCAATTCCCCTTTTTCTACCGGATGGCCCCCAAAGAAGGGGTCCATTACCCAGCAATTGTCCAACTGCTCCTCCATTTCAGATGGACCTTGGTTGGCCTCTTTGCTACAGAGACAGAGGAGGGAGAGAATTCCATGAGGACTTTGACTCCTGTGCTTGTCAGGAATGGAATTTGTGTTGTTATATCAAAACAATTGGCAAGAGATACACCTACAGAACCCCTCAGGGATATCATCTCTAAGTGGAGACAAGTTAATGTCTTTGTTTTCTTTACAAAATTTGTTAGCATCATCAATGGATTTCTTCCTGTTCATTTAACACTTGAAGCTTTGACAGGACACATAGAAGGGAAAGTCTGGATCCTCTCAACTTTTTTGGAATTGCATATAATAAGGGAAAGACAGTACAAATATGTCCATAGTATTTTGAGCTTTGTTTATCAGAGGAAAAAAAGGGCAAATTATGATCCCTTTGAATCCAAGCTCCTTGTGGAACCTTTCATGGCAGATTATCATTGCTCTTATTCAAAGCACATGTTTTCTGTGAAAGGCCGGTTAAGATGCATCCGGAAAGCACTGCAGGATCCACAAGGAAAAGGGAAAATAATCCATATTGACCATCATTTTTACAGTATTGTTAAGACTCTAGCACACACCTTGAATGCTGTGTATTCCTCCAGATCCTGGAGAAGAAGGAAGGAGGGCAAAGAGAATGTGTGGGCTCCAAATCTGCAGCCATGGCAGGTATGGGGTCCTGACATGGATCCATTAGTTCCTTTTGGAAAGGAATTCAAAGGAGAAGGAGGGTAACCATCTCAACCTCCTTGTGCTAAAAAAATCCCCAAAAGGTTTGGCCAATCTAATCACTTGGAGGAGAATATTCCAAAGAGAGGGTAGCATGACAGATATGTTTTGGTAACAAATACTGCTAATTTTAAAATGGATGTATGAATGGACCTAGGTGTCATACTGGATAGCCACTGAGGTATGAGCCAGCAGTGTGTTGCAGCTGCCAAAAAAGACAATGAAGTCCTAGGCTGTATGAGCAGAGGGATAGTATCAAGATCACATGATGTGATACTATTGCTTTATACTGAACGATTAAGACCACACTTGAAATGCTGCATCCAGTTCTTGTCACCAAGATACAAAAACAAAAAATGCTGAGCCTCTAGATAGAGCGCAGAAGACAGCAACAGATATGGTTATGGGTCTGGAGTCTAAACTATATGATGAATTGTTGTAGAAACTAGACATTTCTTGTCTAGAGATAAGAAAGAGTAGGGGAGACATAATAGCAGTCTTCCAATACTTGAGGGAATGTCACCTGTTCACTAAAGCACCTGAGGGCAGAAGAAGAAGTAAAAGATAGAAGATTATTAAAGAGAGATTCAACCTAGAATTTAGGAGAGATTTCATGACAATGAGAACAATCAATCAGTTTAACAACTTGATTCCAGAAGTTGTGGGGGCTCTATCACTGGAGGTTTTCAGGGGGAAAAAATGGACAACCATTTGTCCTGAATGGCATAGGTCCCCTGCTCATGCAAGGGGTTGGATTAGAAGACCTCCAAAATCCCTTCTAACTCTGTTATTCTATGACTTCTATGACTTCCATTTTTAAATTAATTCTTGCATCTATGGGTTTGTGATTAGCATCATAGAATTTTATATTTATAAATTTGAAGGAGATTCTGAGAATCTCCTCTTCTTTTCTGGTTCACTGACTCAGCTATAAATTTGTTCCTCTTTTTATGATGTTTTTTCCTCTCATTGTCAGAATCTCTCTTGTAACTGAATTTATTTTTCCATGTCCCATACTCTGGAATAACGGTGAAAAGATTGCAAGATTCTGTATAACATCTTTCAATTATTTGAAAGAGTGCTGGAGATTTTGTAAGATGGAAAAGGCGATCCCACACTCCTGATTTCCGCTCCCATAGACCAGCATGTTTCTACATCTTGTTGTCTTTCCTCAAGGCTAAGAGCAGCTCCTCTGATCTTGTGTTTGCCTTCTCTGCCCTTCCCTAAACCTGATCCAGAGGCATGGTGGCTCAGTGGCTTAATGATGCTGGAGATGATCTCTGCTCCACTGGTTTGAGTCCTAGCACTGTGTGGTGGGATGAGCTCTTGTCACTTGCCCCAGCTTCTGTTTATCTAGCAGTTCAAAAGCATGTTCTACATGAGTAGATAAATAGGTACTTCTGAGGTGGGGAGATGAGTTGATGCTCCGTGGAGGCAGTCAGATTTCTGCCAGCTCTGAACCTTCCCGGTTGCAATGCCTGTTTGTGAGGCACCTGTGGGGAAGGGAGGGGGCCTTGGATGCTGCTGCAGGAAGAGCCACTCATCTTTCTTTCTGGTGTGAAGCTAACTTGCCCTCTTGTGATGCACCTTGGGAAGCGCACAAGTATCTCCCACAACAGAGCAGAGTATGAGCAATAAATAGGGTAAATGCGGTAAATGAGGGTAAATGAGGGCAGATAAATGAGGGTAGATATCATATTGTTGCCATTACAGAAACTTGGTGGGATGAAACCCACAAATGGAACACACAGCTAAAGGGATGTAAATTATTTAGAAAAAACAGACCAAACAAAAGAGAAAGTGGAGTTGCTCTCTATATAAGAAATAATTACATCTCTACAGAAATAGAGCACAACAATGATGAAAACTGTCTTGAATGCATTTGGGTCAATATAAAAGGGGGGGGCAAATGGCATTGCCATAGGTGTATACTATAGGCCACCCAACCAAACAGAGGAAATAGACGAGCTTTTTGCTAGTCAGTTAACTAAGGTATGTAGGAAGCACATCACAATAGTAATGGGGGACTTTAATTACCCTGACATCAACTGGGAGACAAACTCTGAACCAAGTGGAAGATAAAACAGATTTCTGACAAAACTAGCAGACAACTTTGTCTCCCAAAAAGTAGAGAAGGGAACTAGAGGATCAGCTATATTGGACTTAATTCTCACTAATAGAGATGCAATGATAGAAGGTTTTGAAGCCACAGGAACCTTGGGGGGGGGGAGTGATCGTGCAGTATTGGAATTCAACATTATGCAAGCACAAGCAATAGAACATAGTCAAATTAGAGTCTTGGACTTTAAGAGAGCTAATTTCAATAAACTTAGAGAGAGCTTGGGAAGGACAACAGTTCTCAAAAGAAACCAGCATGGCTGCGTAAAGAACTCTCTGATAAATTGAAAGATAAAAAGAACAAGTATAAAAAGCAAATAGCCTGAGCCTGCAAAGATGAAATGAGGAAAGCTAAGGCTCAAAATGAACTAAGGTTTGCAACAAAAGTCAAAAATAACAACAACAACAACAAAAGCTTCTTTCAACATGTAAAAAACAAGAAAAAAGTTAAGGAAATGATTGGTCCATTAGTGGAGAAAGTGGCAAGAAGGTGACAAGCAACAGGGAGAAAGCAAAACTACTCAACTGGTTTTTTGCATCCGTCTTTACACAAAGGAAAAAAACAGTCCAACCTATCAAAAACAGTACTGTAAAAAAACAGATTAGAAACACTTTATACTTCATGTGATTTTTGATTCTGTGCCTCTGCTTATACAAACAAGGATTCTACTAGCTTTTTTGGCTGCTGCCACACACTGCTGACTCATATTTAAGTGATCGTCCACTAGGATTCCAAGGTCCTTCTCACAATTACTGTTTTTGAGCCAGGTTTTACCTACAGTATTCTGTGCTTGTACCTTTGGTTTTTCCTGCCTAAGAGTAAAACCTTGCTTTTCTCCACATTAAATTTCATTTTGTTAGATAGAGTCCATTGTTCAAGTCTGTCAAGATTTTTTAGCATCCTGAGCTTGTCTTCTGGGTTGTTGGCTATTCCTGCCAGTTTAGTATCATTTGCAAATTTGATGAGTTCCCCTTTTATTCCCTCATCTAAGTCATTTATGAAGATACTGAAGAGTACTGGGCCTAAGATGGAACCTTTTGGTACCCCACTGCTTACTTCCCTCCGTGTAGATATAGTACCATTGATAACTACTCATTGAGTATGGCTTGTTGGCCAGTTACAAATCCATCTGGTGGAAGTGGGATTAGGTCATGTGGTCTTGCTTCCCATTTGGTCTACCTGTGAGAAGATTAACCTGGCAATTTTCTTCTTGAGAAATCCATACTTTCTGGTAATCTCCTTTTTGTTTTCAAGGAGTTTATGAATAATCTCTTTGTTTTTAATTTATCTGTCACTTGCTCTGGAATGTTTCCTCTAATTGACACATTTTGTCAATAATATTTTCTCAATGCGTATTCCCCTAATATAGAATTGTAGAAATTTTGCTGCACCTTTGGGTTTCACCTTTGGAGACAGTGGTAACAATTGTTCTGCTAAGAATTCTTGCAAATGAGACAACTCTAGAAGACAGATGCAAAGGTGAAAAGACTGCATGGGTTAAGAAACCATGCTTTCTTATTTTAAAATTCCTGGATGTTTTCATTCTAGTTCCATTCCTTTCTGAAGAAGAATGAATTGTGCAACCTTTCCCTGCTGAAACTTTACTTGGATGAAAATGGAGACATAACTGCAGATCTGGATATTGTGAGCTGGATGTTTCTCTCCAAGAGGAATCCCAGGAAACAGCAACTAGGGAGATTTGAAAGACAGAGGTTTACCATCAATCAAAATGTTCTGTCACGGCTCAAGTTGCTTAACCAGATGGGGAAAATATCGGTATCTTTCTTTCCTTTTTACAAAGCCTGGGGACCCATTTCAAGAAGGCTAAGCCTAGTTTACCTTTATTGAGTGGTTTACCTTTACCGAGAATTGAATATGTGAAGTAAAACCTTTATAATTTTCTTAGATAGGGAGGCCTGAGTACCATCAACCATGGTATCCCTCTGATGCTACAATATGGAACACTGTTTAACTGATTCAGCTATGTCCAAAATGAGATTTTCAGGGATTATTCTTTAGGAAAAAGATCATGGCCATTTTGTGTCCATTCTGAAATTTATATTTCCATAAAACTGGAGAGAGAAGCCAACAAGTACTGGGGATTGCGATGCTGATAGATTCAAGTTCGCTTGTTCCTTGTCCGCAAATAGCACAGAAATAAGCAATTCTCTTGAAATAGAATAGAATAGAATAGAATAGAATAGAATAGAATAGAATAGAATAGAATAGAATAGAATAGAATAGAATAGAATAGAATAGAATAGAATAGAATAGAATAGAATAGAATAGAATAGAATAGGTTTGGTTGGAAGGGACCTTGGAGGTCTTCTAGTCCAGCCCCCCACTCAAGCAGGAGAACCTGTCCTATACCATCTCAGACAATTAGATTGAATCGAGACTGCATGGAAGTCCTGCTCATCTCAGTTGGAAATAAGCTTTGGAATTTGGATTCAGCATGTCCTGGTTGGAGACAGAGTCCCCTGAAAGAGGAGGTCCATAGTCTGTGATGTTTTTGAGGAACCCAGCCTGGAAAGGGAGACTATGCTTCTCCTTGACCACACTGGGATCCTGCAACAGTCCTTCTTCTTCTAGAAAGTCACTTCAACAGGAAACCCCTCCAATGTTATGTACCTTCAGTCCATCACCTTCAGTTGATCGTTATGTACCTTCAGTCCATCTAGACACAAAGGAGGCTCCAGATTTAACTAACAGTAAATGTGGGTCTATCTTTCCATGCCATGATGGTGTCATCAAATTATACTTCTTCATGTATCTATGAAGAATGCAGAAATGCATGTTACTATGAGGAGGAACCCTCTGATTGTCACTTAATGCTTAAACCTTTTCTCAATTCCACCACTACAGAGTTCAATAAATAAAAAAATCCTTTATTTCCATGTGATATGCCGGAAGCAAAACCAAGAAACAAAATGAAGAATCTCCCAATAGTTATGTCTCTTATAACCGTTTTGTACTAGTTAGAAATTTTATAGTTATCAAAGTGAAGACGGGAAACTAGTTGGCTAATGTTCATGTCACTCTCCATTTTTCATAGTTGGTGACTCCTAACCTGTTTTCTTTGACATTTCTTCTTTTTCTTTTTAGTCCCTGCCTCAGTCCAAATGTGTGGAAAATTGTCGTCCTGGATTTTTCAAGCGGACTCGGGAAAAAGAGCCACTTTGCTGCTATGACTGTATTCCTTGTCCAGAGGGGACCATGTCCACTCAGGAAGGTGGGTGACACCGCAGGAAAGATTGCTAAATTCAGCCAGAGCATTTTAATCAATGTGGATGTTAAAAGAAACACATCTAAGCTAGAACTTTTTGTCCTTGTTTGTTAATTTCATTGTGCCCAATTTCTTTAATAAGGAGAGGAATAAGAACAAGATCTTAAAGGATAACGTAGGAAGAGAGAAAAGGACATGGTGGATTGGGCAAGGCTACTTCTGCCATAGTAATTATCCCTTCTACTTGTCAGTTTGGGAATGTCCTTCCATGTTCACCTTTCTTAGGAACATCCAAATTCTTTGAAACTTAAGGAATGGTTTCAGGTGAATGGATTTTGCTCACTTACTGTAAACAAACTTTACCTGACAAGAAAATAGATAAATCAATCAATCTATCAATCCATGAGTCAATCTTTATTAAAATCACAGATCTACAGTAGTGAAAGATAAAATTGGGAAGACCATAGAGGGAGAAATCAAGATGTTACACATGAAGCAATCAGTGTGCAGAGTCCTTTTGAAAGAATCACATTTTAAGGGATTTCCAAAACTAATTTCCCCTTAAGGGTAGTTAATGAATATTTATTTATTTATTTATTTATTTATTTATTTATTTATTTATTTATTTATTTATTTATTTATTTATTTATTTATTTATTTATTTATTTATTTATTTATTTATTTATTTATTTATTTATTTATTTATTTATTTATTTATTTCCAAGGAGAGTTATAAAAAATACTTATTATTTTTGTTTTCTCAGATACTAAAAAATGTACCAAGTGCCCGGATGATCAATATTCAACTGAGAACCAAGTCGAATGTATCCCCAAAACAATAAACTTTCTGACCTATGAAGAACATCTGAGCATCATCCTGGTCTCCTTTGCCCTACTCTTGTTCCTAACCACTGGCTTTGTTTTAATCATATTCCTCAAATATCTAGAAACTCCTATTGTGAAAGCCAACAACCGGGACCTGTCCTACGTCCTCCTGGTCTCCCTCCTTCTTTGCTTCTTGTCCTCCTTTCTCTTCATTGGACAACCAATGAAAGCCACCTGCCTTCTCCGACAAACAGTGTTCAGCATTGTTTTCTCAGTAGCCGTGTCTTCTGTGTTGGCCAAAACAATCATGGTTGTGCTGGCCTTCCTGGCAACAAAGCCAGGAAACCAAGTGAAGAGATGGTTGGGAAAGAGCTTGGCTAACTCCATCATTCTTTCTTGTTCTGCTGTCCAAACTTTCATCTGCTCCATCTGGCTTGGAGTTTTTCCCCCATTCCCTGATTCTGACCCACACGCCCTGCCTGGAGTGATTATCCTGCAATGCAACGAAGGCTCTGTTGTCATGTTCTTCATCACCCTCAGTTACTTAGGCTTCCTGTCTGCTATCTGCTTTACAGTGGCTTTCCTGGCCAGGAATCTGCCTGGGGCCTTCAACGAAGCCAAGCTGATCACCTTCAGCATGCTGGTCTTCTGCAGTGTCTGGGTGACTTTTGTGCCCACCTACCTGAGCACCAAGGGGAAATACATGGTGGTTGTGCAGATCTTTTCCATCTTGGCCTCTGGTGCTGGACTTCTGAGCTGCATCTTCTTCCCCAAGTGCTACATTATCATCCTGAGACCAGATCTAAACACAAAAGAACATCTAATGATCCAAGTAGGGAACTGACAGTGAAATTGTTTCTTAGGCTCACGTCATTTAATTTTTCATTTCAGTTATTACTGGACTTGCATGCTTCCTTTGTATCTCTTTGAAAATTAAGGTTACTTAAAACCAAATGAAATAAAAATATGAAGAGTAAACTTAAATCAAGATAATCACCAAACAACAGAATAAAATGAAATGGTCCTGTTTTTTAAACTGATGGTATTCTTTCTTTTTCCAGGAACATGGAATAAGCAGTATTTGGGTTAAGCAACCCTTCTAGAGAGGACAAATATGAGCCATGTCCTGAGCTTTTATTTTATTCTTGGCAGGTATTTTCAAAGTTAGTTAGGAAGATTTCAAGTTTATCACCTGCATAGTCTTTTGGGAATCAGTATTTCCATTCCCTGAAGTCTTATTTATACTGGGAGGTGAAGGATTAGTGAGAATGTAGTGGTGTTGTAACTTTAACAGCTTTAACTGGTGTTGGTGTTTCTTCTCATTCTCTTGATGTGATCTTTCTCAACAATCTCCATTCATTTAAGTTGTAGACCACCTTCCACCCTCTTTGTTGTGTATTGACCCAATTTATATTGGCAGTTATAAGCTGTTAACTGAATGTGTTAATTCAAAGTCTCTAACTGTTTGTGTATTGTTACAAGCCTGCACTTTAGGTGGCAAATAGTGCTTTAAATTCATTGGCTGCCGCCTAGTGGCAGTCCGGTATAAATAGAAGCCAAGTGGCTGTTAGAGCTGCTTCTGTGTTGATTGAATAAAGAACTGTTGTTTTAACCTTCAGTCTGATCAATGCCTCACCGATCCAAGTATTTAACAGTGGCAACGAAGGTGGGATATGCTGCTAAGGAAGAAAGAGCCAGAAGTCACTAAGGGGTGAGACCAGGCATCAGCGCCCTGGTAGGAACCGCATTCCCCCCTTGCCTGCCGGCAAGACACACTGGAGGCATCATTATCCTGAGGGCTCCATCCCCAGGATTCCACACGGAAGCCCTTAGCAGCATAAGGCATTGAAAAGACTTAACGGGTGTCAGCTATGGCCAAGGTTGGCAAACTAAATGAGTTTGATGTGTCTCACCCAGAGCAATGGAGCTCGTACATCTCTAGGGTGGAGAATTACCTGAGAGCAAACCAGGTGAGAGAAGATGGACTGAAGGCTGCCACATTGCTATGCGTATGCGGTCAGGCGACTTTTGACATAGCTGAAAATCTGATTGCACCAGCCAGCTTAGAGTCAGTCTCCTACGCTGACCTGAAGAGGAGACTAAAAGAACATTTCAATCCCCAACTGTCCATCATTGCGTGGAGGCACGTGTTTGAGCAGAGAGAACAGCAGCCAGGGGAGTCAGCTGCTGAATTCGTGGCTGCCCTAAGACAGGCGTCCAGACTCTGCGAATTTCCAGATTTAGAGGATCGGCTCAGGGACTGACTGGTATGTGGCCTGAGAAACCAAGACTTACAGCAGAAGCTGTTTGCAAAGAAACCTTGATGTTCCAAGACACCTTGAAAGAAGTGATGGCAGAAGAGGCCGCAGGTGGGGCAATAAAGGCTTTATGACCCTCAAAGACTCCCCCCAACCAGACAGCTGTTCACCACGAAGACACTGATAGAATAGACGGCCTGGACAAAGACGTTGAGATCGACCGGGTGCAGAAGCTACCAAGAAGGAAGCAGTGGCCATTTGACAAGGCAGCTTTCTTCCCTAGCCGTGCTGGCTATGGAGAATAGCACTAGTGATCAGAGTGCAGATTCTGCATGGCCGTGTGTCAAGCCTGTGGAAAACAGGGGCACATTGCCATCGTCTGTAAGGGTCACCAGAGGGAAGCTCTACCTGAAGACTTTCCCAGGAGAGGTAAATTGGCCCTGGGGCAAAACAGGGTAGGATTCTGCTCTAGGAGGAGGAAGATTCTTAGAACAGGAGCCCATCACCCCCTCAAAGAAAAGCTTAAACTCAGAGTCAGCCTACAATGAGTTCCATGTTCCATGGAATTGGACACCGGGTCAGCCCTGTCCATAATCTCCTACAAAACTTTCAGTTACATCTGCAGACATGGCAGGAAATGAGTCAGACTCAAGCCGTCAAATCTAGTGTTGACAGACTTTCAAAATTCCCGCATAGCGGTTAAAGGAGAAGCTACAATGAAAGTAAAATTCAAAGAGTTTGAGGGTTCCCTCAACATCGTGGTAGTCGAAGGCCAGCGCACAAGCCTGATTGGCCTAGACTGGTTTGATGCCCTGGGCATCCATGTGACTGGCATCAACTCAAACAGCTGATTTGACAGCTGTGTGCAAGGAATTTGCTGATGTATTCAGTCCCAGCTTAGGCAAATACAAAGGAGCACCAATCACTCTCCACCTTGATCCAACAGTAACCCCCATCAGGATCAAGCCTCGCAAGCCTTTTGCCCTTAAAACCCAAGATCGATGCAGAGTTAGATAAGCTAGTGCAGCAGGGAGTGTTGCAACCTGTTGATAGCGGTTTGTGGGAAACCCCCATAGTCACACCAGTTAAACCAAATGGAGATGTGTGCATCTGCGCTGATTATAAGTGCACTATTAATAAGGCACTTCAACAGCATGCATACCCAGTCCCCGTAGTTAGCCACATCCTGGCATCACTACAGGGAGGTCGCTTATTCGCTAACCTGGACCTGGCACAGGCATATCAGCAACTGCCTGTGGACGATGCCACTGCAGAGGCCCAAACAATAGTTACGCAGAGAGGGGCATTCAAGGTTCGTCGCCTGCAGTTTGGGGTGAGTGTCGCCCCAGGGCTTTTTCAGAGTGTAATGGAATGCACACTCAAAAACATTCCAGGAGTGTGTCCTTACTTTGATGATGTTCTAATTGCTGGAGAGTCAGCTGAGATGTTAGCAGAACATCTCAGAGCGGTTCTCCAATGCTTCCGTGAAGCGGGGTTAAAACTTAAAAGAGATAAATGCCAGATAGGTGTGAACTCCACTAAGTTCCTTGGATTCCGGATAGATGCTGCCAGAATCCACCCCGCTGACTCAAAGCTTAAGGCTATACTGCATGCTCCCAGACCTAAGTCAAAGGGGGAGCTGCAGGCATTTTTAGGGTTACTTAACTTCTACCATGCATTCCTTCCTCATAAGGCAGCATTAGCAGAGCCTCTGCATAGGTTCCTGGATAAAAGGGCATCATGGGTGTGGACTAGCATCCACGAGAAAAGTTTCAAATCAGTCAAATCACTGCTGTCTTCAGACTCAGTGTTAATACACTTCAACGAAAAACTGCCTATCAGTATTGCATGTGATGCTTCATCATATGGGATAGGAGCAGTTTTGAGACACTTAATGGCTAATGGGCAGCAAGAACCCATAGCCTATTATTCAAGGACACTTTCCCCTGCAGAAAGAAACTATGCACAAATTGACAAAGAGGCATTAGCAATAGTAGTTGGAATAAAAAAAATCCATGATTTCCTTTATGGTCACCCATTTATCATTTTCACGGATTATAAGCCTCTTCTAGGTCTGTTTACTGCAGACAAGCAAACCCCCCTCAGATCCTTTCTCCAAGGATGCTGAGGTGGTCAATGTTCATGGCAGCCTACAATTACAGGCTAGTCCATAAACCTGGCAAGGAAATGGGCCACGCTGACATGCTCAGCAGACTGCCCCTGCCTCAATCAGACCCCGACTCCGCACCTGCTGCATGCATCCTGGCAATCCAGGATCTGCCTGAGTCTCCCCTTCACGCAGGGGATGTGGCTGCTGAAACAGCCAATGACAAAACACTCAGTCATGTTTTGAACTGGCTGCTGAGGGGATGGCCTGAAGCCAGTCTGGGGCCAGAATTTCACAGTTTCATCAGATGACAGGATGAGCTATCAGCTTACAAGGGCTGCATTTTATGGGGAAGTCGGGTTATAGTCCCACACACATTAAGAGCAAGGGTCTTAGAATCTCTACACGAGGGACATCCTGGAATAGTCAGGATGAAGGCACTCACGAGAAGCTACCTGTGGTGGCCAGGGTTGGATAAGGATATAGAGGCTCAAGTAAAAGGATGCCAGGTTTGCCAGCAGACCAGACCTGAAATGCCTCAAGCCCCAGTACATCGCTGGGAGACCACGCAAACCCCTTGGTCTAGGATTCACATAGACTATGCTGGACCTTTTCAAGGACAGGTGTTCCTCATTGTAGTGGACAGTCACTCCAAGTGGCTTGAGGTAGCATCTGTCCCTACTATGACTACTGCCAGGACCATCCAGGAACTGCGCAGAATCTTTGCCACACATAGCTTACCTGATGTAATAGTATCAGATAACGGGGCACAATTTACCGTTGCTGAATTTCAGTCATTTCTAAGGTCTAATATGATTAGACATGCCACCTCTGCCCCATTTCACCCAGCCTCAAATGGTCAAGTGGAAAGGATGGTCAGGATGACCAAGGAAGCCCTTAAAAGAATTACAAAGGGCGATTGGCATCATAGGTTGGCAGACTTTTTGCTCTGCCAACACACAACTCCGTGCACCAACGGGCCGTAGCCCAGCGGAACTGAGATGGGGACGTCGGCTGACTACAAAGCTGGACCATCTCCATCCGGATCGAGTTGCTACAGAGACAGCACAGCCCAAGCCCCCGAGGAATTTGCAAGTAGGCGACCGAGTTTGGGCAAGGAACTACGGTCAAGGGGCACCGTGGGTGGTAGCTGTGGTTTGTAAGGTGTCAGGACTGCTGTCCTACAAAGTGGTCCTGGAAGACGGGCACATTTCGCAATGCCACATTGACCAACTGCGTCGGTGGCAGGCTAGTCAGATCCTGGCCGCTGACCAAGAGGAGAGCTGAGAGCCACCTGACAGCTGTGGCGCGTCTGAGTCTCCTGGGTCCAGCGAGACTCAGAGAGTCAGGCTGGACGACTCAATCATGGTTGAGCCACTACCAACCGAAGGAACTGTGCCCATAGATCAGAACGTGCTGGGAGAATTGCTTCCCAGCCTTTCCGGGACTTCTCTGCTCACAGACTTGTGTACCAGTCTACCTGGACAGACCAGCTGGAAAGAGACTGGTCTACCTGGCCAGAGAAGTCAAAGAGAGACTGGTCTACCCAGACCGAGCAGTCAAATAGACTCCGGTCTACCTATTGCTAGTGGGTCGTGGAGTCCTGGTCTACCCAGCCAGCCGAGGGTAGACCGGGAACCTCCAGCAGAAATGTGGTATTCGGAACGATCGCGAAAGCCGCCTGCCTATCTAAAAGACTATGTACATTTTATGGATATGTAATCAATTTAGGGGGAAGGGGTGTTATGTATTAAACCAAATGCTTAAGGTCTGATATAAAAACGGTTAACTAATTGTTCTGTTTGAATCCTCGACTGTCTGTCTGCATATACTGAAAGCCTTCATTTTAGACAGGAATGTATACTTTAAAATCATTGGCTGCCGCCTAGAGGTGGTCCGTATAAATATGACTCAGCGGCTGCTAGAGCTGCTTCTGTGTGAACTAAATAAACAAGCTGTTACTTTCACTCTCATCTCATCAATGCCTCGCTGATCCCAGTATACAATATAATCCATCTACAATCGACCAAGATAAACCAGAACACAGGGACTCTGAACTGTACATCTGAAGCACTTGGATGTCTTGTGGGGTGGAGTTTCAAGCAAAGCCTCAGAGATGGGAATGTCACAGGTGTCGCACCACACCAAGTGCATCGACACAACCAGAGGAACTGCCACAAGGTCCCCCTAAACCAGGGATAGGCAACCCAAAACACTCAAAGAGCCACTTGGACCCATTTCCCAAAACAAAACACTGGGAGCTGCAAAACCCTTTTGATATCTAAAATGAAGATAACACTGCATATATCCTTTTTTACCTTTATTATATATATATATAAAAGGATATATGCAGTATTATCTTCATTTTAGATGTCAAAAGGGTCTCTCTCTCTCTCTCTCTCTCTCTCTCTCTCTCTCTCTGTACCTCCCTCCCTCCCTCTTCCTCCCTCTCCCTCTTTCTGTCCTTGGTCTGCCAGTCTTCTTCCCCCACTCAGTGTGTGTGTGTGTTTGTGTGTGTGTGAGAGAGAGAGAGAGAGAGAGGGAGGCACTTATGCTTTCCCCCCTCTCTCTTTCCTCTCTCTCTCTCTCCCTCTCCCTCTCCCTCTCCCTCTCTTTCTCTTTTTCTCTTCACCTTCCTCCCCCTTTACTAACAGAACCAGTTCACCTACCAAATCATTTAACTTCCTCCCTTAGAGATGGGCAATCGGGGATTCACCACATTCTGACAAAGAGAAATGCCAGCACCTCTCACTCAGCATCGATCCTGCTGCCGGCAAACGCTGTATGTTAGCAATATCTGGAGAGCTACAGTTCATCTGCACCCTCCTGAAAGGCTCTCCCATCCATTGCAATGTCACACTTTGAAAGGCCCCTGACCCTCCTCCGCTTCAGGCCGACTGCGCCTAGCAGGGAGCCTCAGTAGCCGGGGAGGAAGGGAGGAAGAGAGACAGACCATCTCCTCGCCGCTCACTTCCAATCCCAATGTGGCGAATCCTGCTTGGCATTTGGGACTGAGAGGGGGAAGATTTGGGACTGAGAGGGGGAAGATCCTGGCTCCCAAGCCGCCGGGACTTCCAACCACAGAGCTTGCTTGGCTCTGTTCCCAGCCAGCGCCACACGCGCAAAACAGCAACAGCAACAAAATGCTACGGTCAAGACTTGCCCGCCTGCCTGGCTCCCGGGCCTCGGTAGCCAATCATTTGAAGCGAGCAGCCTCGTCGGTAGAGAGAGGAGAGGAGAGAGTGAGGGTGGATGAGCCGAGTCTGTGGCAGGGATAACAAGGGTTAGGGAGATGTTAGCATGAAAGTTCTGCATCTTTTGACTTACCTCGCCTTGCCCCCCACTGGTTCTTTGCCAGAACAAGTCACCCTCTCTCTCTCTTTCTCTGTCTCTCTTTCCTCTCCCTCCCTCCCTCTCTCTCTCCAGATGAGGAGACAGAGAGAGAACAAAAGGCAGACGGCGCCGAAGGGGCGGGGAGGGGGAGGGGGCAGGAGGCAGCAGAAGGCGCTGAAAGGTGCCTGGGGCACCACGGACCGGACCGGGGAGATGCGTGGCCAGCTCGGTGGCCTGGGAATGGCCCAGGAAGCGATGCCCCCGCTGGCCGCCACACCAGCCGACACTGCCGCCCGGCCCGGGGAAACGTGTGGCTAGCTCGGCAGCCCGGGAAGCAGCCCCGGGATGGCCCAGGAAGCGATGCCCCAGCTGGGACTGCCGCCTGGTACAGGTAAGCCGGGGGGCGCAACACGTGCCCCACGGCCACTTCACAGTGGCGCTCCATGGACTCGGAGCCCCCTCCCTCCCCCCCAACACTGACCGTCCATCTTCGGCTCTGCTGCTGCTTGGCCAATGGTCACACTGGCTGGGCATCACAGGGGCTGCTCTCCCTTGGGGCCGCGGCTTGCAGGAGGGCTGGCCCGCTCAGCGGAGGCTCTGCGCGAGGCTCCCCAGCCACATGCGCCTTGGATGGGGCCGGCCCAGGAAAGGGACTTCCTGGTCACCCTTCTCCCAGGGGGTGGGGCACCTGGGCGCAGGGCCAATCAGGAGCCCTGTGAGGGGGCAAGTCTGCATGAGAGAGAGAGAGAGACAGAGAGGGGAAGCGCAAGTGCCTCTCTCTGTCTCTGTCTCTCTCTGCAAATGGCAGAGGAGGCTCTGGAGCCGCAGGAGATGGTTCAAAGAGCTGCATGCAGCTCCGGAGCCGCGGGTTGCTGACCCGTGCCCTAAACCAACTTCTGGGTGGTTGTGACATGAAACCAGATCACACCAACCACTGCTGCCACCATCTCAGCTGCAGACCTCACAGCACAATTTTAATACTTAAACCAAGAAAATTTAATGATGCGATCCACGTGCTGTCACTTTCCTGCCTCTTAGTCAGCTCCCATGCAAAAATTGATATTCCTAGAACAGATGGCAGATCCTGGAACACTGGGGAACTACCAGAGGACTGGAAAAGAGCTGATGTAGTTCCCATCTTCAAAAAAGGAAAAAAAATGGATCCAGGAAATTACAGACCTATCAGCCTGACCTCAATACCTGGGAAGATTCTGGAAAAGATAATCAAACAACGAATCAGCGAACACCTAGAGGCGAACAAAGTCATTACCAAAAGCCAACATGGGTTTGTCAAAAACAGATCATGCCAGACAAATCTTATTGCATTCTTTGACCAAGTGACAAAATTAGTGGATCAGAGGAATGCTGTGGATATAATTTACTTGGACTTCAGTAAGGCATTTGATAAAGTAGATCACAACCTACTACTAGGCTGCATTAACAGAGAGATAGAATCAAGATCACATGAAGTATTAATACCACTTTACAATGCCTTAGTAAGGCCACACTTGGAATACTGCATCCAGTTTTGGTCACCACGATGTAAAAAATATGTTGAGACTCTAGAAAGAGTACAGAGAAGAGCAACAAAGATGATTAGGGGACTGGAGGCTAAAGCATATAAGGAACGGCTGCTGGAATTGGGTATATCTCGTTTAATGAAGAGAAGGACGAGGGGGGACATGATAGCAGTGTTCCAATATCTCAAGGGCTGCCACAAAGAAGAGGGAGTCAAGCTATTTTCCAAAGCACCTGAAGGCAGGACAAGGAGCAATGGATGGAAACTAATCAAGGAGAGAAGCAACCTAGAACTAAGGAGAAACTTCCTGACAGTTAGAACAATTAACCAGTGGAACAACCTGCCTCCAGAAGCGGTGAATTCTCCAACACTGGAAGTTTTTAAGAAGAGACTGGACAGCCATTTGTCCGAAATGGTATAGGGTTTCCTGCCTGAGCAGGGGGTTGGACTAGATGACCTCCAAGGTACCTTCCAACTTTATTATTATTATTATTAAATAAAATTTCACTTCGATTATAAGGAATTATAAAATCAGCTCCAATTTAAGATTAATATATGAAGATCTCATTAAAAATGAGGGTGTCATGTTATTCTCCAAAGCACCAGAGGGCAGGACAAGAAACAATGGCTGGAAACTGATCAAAGAGAGAAGCAAAGTGGAATTAAGGAGAAACCTCCTAACAGTGAGGACTATTAACCAGTGGAACAGCTTGCCGTCAGAAATTGTGGGCACTCCATCACTTTAAGAAGAGGCTAGACAGTCACTTGTCTGAGATGGTATAGGTTCTCCTGCTTGAGCAGGGGGCTGGACTAGATGACCTCCAAGGTCCCTTCCTATTCTATTCTATTCTGTTCTGTTTTGTTCTGTTCTATTATTCTATTCTATTCTATTCTATTCTATTCTATTCTATTCTATTCTATTCTATTCTATTCTATTCTATTCTATTCTATTAGAAAATCCCAGACAGGCCCTACTCTTAATATTAGGCTGGGTTCAAGATACTGAGTGCTTCCATGGCGTTAGAGCACAGGCATCACTATGGTTAAGTGACACCAACCTAGAGTGGCACCAAACTCCATAACTCTGGGTCACCTTCCCTAGCAGTCTCTGGAGGCATTGAAGGACAGCAGAAGTCACTTCCCTGGCTGTTGAACTATCTCCATCCAGCATGACTTTCTGGACATGTCCTACCAGGAAGGACTAAGACCATTACAGAACACTGCCCCAAGGGGTGTATCTGTGACTTTTCTCTAAAGTGCTTTTCTCCATCTACCCCTCTTTACATGGAAGAAGTTCAGGGTCCCAAGAGCAGAAGCTCCTTCTCACTGCAATCATCACCATCCCTGTCTCTGAGACCTCTTCTCCTATGTCTCCAGTGACTGCCTTTGATGTAAACATCAGACTGAAGCAACATGGAAGGGATCTTGCCTCAGAAAAGGATAAATATCACAGGTTATGCTCTTTGTGGCTCACATTACAGGACAGTCTGAGTTGTGCTCTTGAATGTATTTTCTCTCTCTTCCAGGTGAATCTTGGTTCATCTCTGGAAAGCCACTGGCTATTCCATCCTGTCAGAGTGCTTTGAATTCTTCTAATTCTTTTTTTTTTTAGAAAGAGGAAGGAGATTGATTCAGCCCCATGAATTATGGACCCCCTGCTTCTGCTTCTGATGCTGCTGGTGTCCCAGCCCCTCTCTGGGAAGCTGAGAATGAAGTGCCCACTGAATTTGGACAACCAGGATGGAGAAAAGCCATGGAGCTATTATAGGCCAGGAGATCTTCTCATTGGTATAGTCATCTCTCCATCAGAAATAGCACCTGCAACATTTCCTTTCAACATGGCTCCTTCTAGTCAGATTCAGCTGTAAGTCAGGCGATGGAGTTTCATTCCCTCCATTTGCAGTTCTAACACTCTTCTTTTTTTCCCTTTTCTTGTTTTACTCCTTTATTGCAGGACCTAACTAAGTTTTTGAATCCTTTTGATTTCCATGGCTTCCCTCTTTTGTCTTATTTTCTGGGAGAGGCTCCAATCCAAACATGAGGCAATTAAAACCTGAAAAAGTCCACTTTATTTTCCTCTCCCTGTTCAATCCTAAATTCATGACTTGAATACTAAATTTTGTTGAAAGGAGTGATTGTTTACGTTTCCACTGCCCTGGTCATTTCCATATTTTTATACCCACTGATTGATATTCTATGCCTGATTTTTAGAGGAATAGAGGATGACTTGGGTCACTTATCAAATATCTTCTTCCTTTTATGATTGTGCTACTTTAATGACTGAAATATTCTGCAACATGTTTACTGGGCTGATGAAAATTAATACTGTTACAAATAGAATATTTCTAATTTTAATCCTTTTGGAGAACTATCTCCATCCTTTCTTCTCAACATTTACAATATTAAATGGTGATGGGTAGCTATCATTTGCCTCTGATTTGGGATCAATATTGGATTAAGTCTCAGCTTGTGGAGAAAAAGAGGATTAAGTAGAGAAAAGGTATTTAGTTCTTGCTGTTGATGTTAATATTAACATGAGCATGGTTTTACACTAGTTTACCTTATGAAAAGGAAAGAATACTACACATGATTTGCAATATTGAACTGGTGAAGGAGAATCTCCAGCTCCTGCACAATCTCACACTTGGCTACAACATCTATGACAACTATGTTAACACCCTCGGCACTTCAGATGCCTTGCTGGACATGCTCTCTACTGGAGAAGGCAATGTTCCCAACTACAGCTGTGGAAGGAAGGATAACTTTTTGGCTATTTTTGATGGAGCTTTTGAAGACATCTCCATCCAGATGTCAACATTAGGAGGCCCCTACAAAATCTCCCAGGTTTGTGTTTGTTTTTCCTCTATCTGGTAAATTGATGTGTGAGTGATAGATCAAAATCATTTTTTCTCTATGGAATTCAATAACTCCTTTTCACTGTGGCCTTTGTAGGTTTCATGACTGGGGACTGAGGTAACAGTGGGAGGAAGGGAGGAGCAAGGTTCAGAACAGAAACATGACACCATGACACCATCCTGAATGCTTTGAGGGCTTTTGCTTCATACTTGTGAAGGTGAGGAGAAGCTCTGTGTTGGATCAAAGAGTCTTCTGCACAATGAGTAGATGTAGCACCGAAGGAAAGCTCACATTTGTGTCATGATATTAGCCAAAGTAATGATATTCTCAATCAAGAACAAATCCCAGATTTATAAACAGAGTTCCACTGGGTTATCTTTCTAACTGTTGATGAAATATATAAGCGTTATGAATCTGTAGGGAGCATTAACATTGATTAACCATTTTATATATAAAAAAGCTAAAATATATATTACTCAACATCTTAACTATTTTTGCCCTAAAATGCTCATGATCAAATTCATCATAAAAGGTCAGAAGAACAATATAGCCCCTGGAGAAGATTTTCTACCAGCTGAACAATTCAAGAAATATCCCAGCTGGTGGGACCCTCTATTGCAGGTTCATTTACATATATAAATAATACCTGCCATACCCATTTGGGTCAAAGATGGCAATTGCAGTTCTTATATATTTAAAAAATGGAATAAAAATGTCCCTAGCAATTCCAGGCCCATTTGCCTAACACATATTGTGGTTTAAATACATGTCAGCTTCTCCTTGTAGAAGCACGAGCAGTCTTTAAGTAGATTTGACAATTGTTTTGTCTTGAACCATCTAAATATAAAAATATCAGTCAGAGGAAATAATGGTTTGCTGCCTTTATAGCATTTGACACAGTAAACAAAGAAATATTATGGAAGAAATTGACTGCCCTTAAAATAGAACTGAGAATATTGACCCTGCTCAAAATCCAGTGACAGTGAGAACAATTAATCAGTGGAACTGCTTGCCTCATGAAGTTGTGGGTGCTTCATTACTTAAGGTTTTCAAAAAGAGACTGGAAATTCATTTTGTCTGGAATGGTATAGGATCACTTGTTATGGGCAGGGATGGACTAGAAGACCTTCATGGTCCATTCCAAACCAATTACTTTATGTTCTTGTTTGAGAGGGTGTTCTGGGCTCATTGGAATCATGACAAATAGGACTAATTCTTACCATATGGCAAGTAAAGGTTGCTGCTGATATGACATTTGGTTTGCATGTGCTGTTAAGAGGACTTGGCTCCTATTCTCATAATAATAATCTGATTATAGCTAAGATAATCAAACAATGAATCAGCGAACACCTAGAGGCAAACAAAGTCATTACTTAAAGCCAACATGGGTTTGTCAAAAACAGATCATGCCAGACAAATCTTATTTCATTCTTTGACCAAATGACAAAATTAGTGGATCAGAAATTCTGTGAAATACTTGGACTTCAGTAAAGCATTTGATAAAGTAGATCACAACCTACTACTTGATAAGATAGAAAAATGTGGATTAGACAGCATCACCACCAGATGGATCCGTAGCTGGCTGACCGGCCGTACTCAGCGTGTGGTCTTCAATGGAACTGCATCTACATGGAGGGAAGTGTGTAGTGGGGTGCCCCAGGGCTCTGTTCTGGGCCCAGTGCTCTTCAACATCTTCATCAATGATTTGGGCAAGGGGATAGATGGGGAACTCATCAAATTTGCAGATGACACCAAGCTGGCAGGAATAGCCAACACTCCAGAAGTCAGGCTTAAGATACAGGAGGATCTGGACAGACTTGAACACTTGGCACTATCTAACAAAATGAAATTCAATGGTGAAAAAAGCAAGGTTCTACATTTAGGCAAGAAAAACCAAATGTACAGGTATAGTATAAGGGGTACCTTGCTCAATAGCAGTAACTGTGAGAGGGACCTCAGAGTCCTAGTGGACAATCACTTAAATATGAGCCAGCAGTGTGCTGCAGCTGCCAAAAAGGCCAACACAGTGCTAGGCTGCATTAACAGAGGGAGAGAATCAAGATCACATGAAGCATTAATACCACTTTACAATGCCTTGGTAAGGCCACACTTGGAATACTGCATCCAGTTTTGGTCACCACGGTGTAAAAAAGACGTTGAGACTCTAAAAAGAGTAGAGAGAAGAGCAACAAAGATGATTAGAGGAGAGGAGGCGGAGCCAGCAGTCAAATGGAATGGCTGTGCTGAGACGCCGCTCTGAATGAGCATGCCGACTTCACAGCTATTTCTCTGTTCCCGGTGGGTTTTTTAAAAGCCCTAGATCTCTCGGAGGGAGATCAGAAGAGGAGGCGCCCAGCTGAGCGGCTCAGGACGGCAGTCCGAGTTGCAGAAAGCAGGAAAGCCTAGTAGAAAGCCGGGGGAAGGAGATGGCCCAATATGGCCGTGAAGAAATGACTGCTGTCAGAAATAGCGGTGGAATAGTGGGACAGTGATTCAACTAACCTGGCAGAGTAAACACTCAGCGAACTCTTGTAAGTGTTCCGGATTGTGAAACCATTCCGGAGAATTTCGAAGAAGAGAAGAAAAGAGGAGAAGCCCCAGAGCGAAAGGGGGAAATCACCTCCCCTGTCAGATAGCGGCGAAAAGGAGACAGGGGAAAAAAAAGAGATCTGACCTTAAAGTAACAGACTCACAGGCTGCAAGGACTGGTGATTAAGGGTGGTTTCTCTTTCTGGCTCTTGCAGCAGAGCCAAGAAGAAGCTACAAAAAACAAAATAAACTTGAAGAGTGACAGTATGGACTGAGTAGAGAGAGCGGACATCTTAAATAAGAACTGACGACCAATTATTAAAGGTGGGAAGAGTTATACTCATAACGTAAGAAGTGAATTAATTGCTTTAAAAAGTTCCTAAAACAAAAGGGATCAACTCTAACTGTTTTGAGAGCTTGAATACAATCTATTGTATGATTAAATGGGAGGAGGCTAACTAGGAACGAAAGGTTGAATGCCTAAGAAGGGAGAGAAAACTGATTTATTTGTCTCTGTTGAATACAATAATATCTATAACTGTCAAGGGTTTGACTGTAAAACCTGGTCTTTATTGTTAATGAATTGAATACTGGTTATAATAGTGAGGTAATTTAATGGTTACATCATTGTTACATGTTATTATATAGATAATATAGGATTGTAGTGGAATATAAACACTTGAAATTGATTAAGATTGACCATTGTGTATTAGAAGTGTTAGTGTAATAGGTTTCATATTCTGTTAGCAACAAAATATATCATTGTTAAGATATAAGACGCCAGTGACTATAACCTTGAAGAATAATTAATTCTCCAGGTGTGGTGGAGGGAAAGATAAAGACTGTGTATAAGTGGGAGGGTTGGTTGACGTCATTTAGAAAGATGACAAGTATCCCAAATCTAACAAGAGCTGGGACTGGAAGAAGGCAGATAACCCATGCTTCATCGGCGGAATTAAGCCCAGCAGGGCAAAGATCTATTGAAGAGATGATGCCACGAGAGAGAACAGGCTCACTTAAAGACTTACAAGCAATGCTACAATCCATGCAAGAGGTTATGCTGAGAAATCATGAGGACTTAAAAAAAGAAATAGGTGAAATAAGGAATGACACTGGAGAACTTAAAGAGAAGATGGGAGCAATGGACGGAAAATTTGAATGTTTCCAACAACAAATATTGAAAAATGAACAGAAAGTATTAGAAATGGAAGACAGAATGAATAAGGAGGAAAGAAGAGTAGACGAAATGAATGGAAAACTCTCGCAAGCAAATAAAGAATTAGAAAAAACCGTCATCCTGCTTGAAACTGAGAAAGCAGACCATTATCTACGCTTTCAAAATGTGAAAGAAGAGAAGGGGGAGGACCTCCCAGAAATGATGGCAGACTTGTTAGCAAGGGCCCTAGGGATCGGGAAAGATGAGATGGCAAATGAGGTTGATGAAATGTACAGAATCCACACAAACTACGCAAGAAGAAATAACCTACCCAAGGAAGTACATATCAGATTTGTGAAGAAGTCAATTAGGGATGAGATTTTGCACAGAACAAGGGACGATCCAATAGAATACAGAGGTAAACAACTAACTGTCCTTAAACAAGTCCCCAGGAGGGTAAGAGACCTGAGAAGGCCCTATCAACATATTACATCAAAATTAATAAGACGAAACATTAATTTTAGGTGGCTGATGCCTGAAGGGATTCTGGTGACCTGGCAAGAAAAAAGATATAAGCTAGATTCGATTGACAAAGCAGAAGAGTTTTTACAGCAGCACCTAGGAAATGAAGATGAACTAGAAGAAAGAGAATTAAGAGAAGAGAACAATACAGAGAGATACAATAGAAAGACACGAGAACCACAAGGCAAAGAACGGGAAACGGAGAAAAGAGAAAAAATGAAAATGAACCATGACAATGATGAGGGAAGCAGACACAAAGAACCCAAGGAAGACAGAGCGACAAGAGCGACAAGATCAAAGCAGAGGCAGTAATGTAGAAATATTAACACTATTATCATTAAATGTAAATGGACTAAATTCATTTTGTCTGGAATGGTATAGGATCACTTGTTATGGGCAGGGATGGACTAGAAGACCTTCATGGTCCATTCCAAACCAATTACTTTATGTTCTTGTTTGAGAGGGTGTTCTGGGCTCATTGGAATCATGACAAATAGGACTAATTCTTACCATATGGCAAGTAAAGGTTGCTGCTGATATGACATTTGGTTTGCATGTGCTGTTAAGAGGACTTGGCTCCTATTCTCATAATAATAATCTGATTATAGCTAAGATAATCAAACAATGAATCAGCGAACACCTAATCCTTAATCAAAGGATTAGGCATATTATACACAACAGGCTGTAAAAAAACAGATTGAATGTTTTTGTTAGAACCTATAGGAGAGGAATGTGGTGACTGGATTGTGAGACGAATGGAAAAAACTCCGCCGTCATCTCCAGAACCACTCCATTCTCTACCACCCCAAGAATATCCGACAGCCCATTGCTCTGCAGTCAAAGTCTTTCCTTGGGATGTGAAGGTAATGTTCATTGGATTTTTCCGCTCACCACAACAATGCAAATTAGAAGAGCAGGAAGGAGAAGGGGGTTTGCCATTACTACGGGTAATGGCGATATAATCATTTGAGCGAGGGGCAGTCCAGGATATAGCACCGGTAGAGACACAAGACCAAGAGGCACAGTACTTATCCAGTAGAGTGCCACATTGATATTTTTCTTCGGGCGTCTTTGGCTCGGGACAAAAATACAGGTTCCACCATGTTGCTTCTAGTGGAGAAGGTGTGCACGAACCTTGTTTATCTCATTGATTATTTTGGAGTGTTTTGGAAGCAAATTTGCTGACCCCGGTACCCATTTCGGCAAAATCAAAATGCAAAGTGGGAAACCAGGGCCAAATCGTATAGTTGGAGATTTGGAATAGCGCCTGGTTTTCAAAGTCACGAACAGTCCATATATAGTTGAGAGGTCGATGAGGATTAGGATCAGGAGATCGCCGTCGTCGAGAATGGATGATGCGTTGGTGTGAGCGAGGTTGCTTCATGGAATGAAAGTGTTGTAAGTGAGGTGAGGTTAAAGTACGGGTGGCCAGGTCTAGGAAGGAGCGGGGATGAGGAACAAGGTTGTAAGCAAGTAAACGAGGAGACAAAGGAGGTTTTGCATAGCTCGCCATTGATGCGAGTTCAAAAGAATTTGTAGTATAAGTACCATAGGATGAAAATCCAGACACATAATAGCACCCCGTAGTCTCAGGGGTCACAAGAATAGCAAGGGTCATGTGACAAGGGTAATGAGCATAGGTGAGAGAAATGGAGGGAGATGGTGGAAGAGGAATGCCATGATTAGGATACTGAGAGAACACAAAGGGACAAAAAGATTGACCTCGGTCATAACAATGAAAAAGGGCAGTAGTATTGAGATCAAGAAAAGAAAAAACAGGACCACAATATAGGCCTTTATGAAAATTTAGAGGAATGTTCAGGTGCTTTGTCATCATGGGAAGGTGCAGTGTGGACATCATGGGGAAGGAACTTGTCAAGAGTGTCATCAAAAGCAGGGTCCACATGATTGATGCAAAAGTGTTGGACCCCTGGACAATATGGATGGTGCAATATGCAGTTGTTACACCAATAACAGCACGTACATCCACACTCACAAAGGCAATGATGGCACATCCGATGGAGTTGGTGGGTTGTGTGGAGTGATGAAATATGGGCGAATACAACGAGCAGGGACCCACAAAACTCTGTCGGGTAGTTGAACTGCGGCGTAGCCTCTTCCCCAGGTGATAAGATCAGCTGGGCCTTTCCAAGTCGGATCCGGGAGCTGCCTGTAGTACACAAGTGGTCTTGAAGTTGGGACAATAGGTTTAGTAAAGTGTCGAGACGCAGCGGACAAGGAGGGAGTGCCAGTGAGATTTAGAAAATTGAGAGTATACAGACAAACATTTAACACGTTTTGCAGTGCCGGGAGGTTTGGGGGGCATAAGCCCTTGGACCCCATATAACGATCTAATGCATTTTTTAAAGTTAGGTTTGTTCGCTCAACAATAGCTTGCCCTTGACTATTGAAAGGAATTCCGAATTTATGGACAATGGACCAGTGATGACAAAATTGTGAAAACTGTGAGCTGACATAAGCTGGACCATTGTCTGTTTTTAATATTTTTGGACATCCCAGCACTGTAAAGGTACGAATACAGTGATTAATCACTTGTTTTGCAGCTTCCCCTTTTTGTGGGGTTGCCAAAATAAATCCGGAGAACGTATCTACTGTAACATGTAGATATTTCCACGGGGCAAATGGAGGATATTGAGTTACATCCATTTGCCAGGTATCACAGGCTTCAGTGCCTCTAGGGTTAACGCCCTGTGGGATACCTTTAGACTGTAGGCTACAGGTAGGGCATTGTTGAATTATGGCTGTAGCTTCAGCTAGTGTTATGCCAAATTGTTTCATTAAGGCCTTCTTATTTTGATGAAAATAGCTGTGACTTTCCCCCGCTGTCATGGGAGCTGGCTGTGGAACTTGGATGACAACAGGTAAAAGTTTGCAGGCTTCGTCAGCCATATGATTCCCTTCTGAAAGAAATCCTGGTAAATGTTGGTGACTTCGAATGTGTGCTAGAAATAAGGGATGGACACGATCATGTAATAGTGTTTGTAGTGAAAGAAAGAGTTTCATAAGGACAGGTGGAATGGAGGGAGACAGATAAGAGTCAAAAATGTTGTGAGTGATATGGGAAACATATAAGCTATCTGTAATGATGTTTAAAGGTTGTAAAGAAAAGGAGCTTAAAGCCAAAATAAGAGCAGCTAGTTCTGCTTGTTGAGCTGATTGTTGAGGCGAAGTTAGCTTTTTGTGCCATGTTCCGTTGTATTGCCAAGTACAAGCGCCATATGTTTTTGAACCATCAGTAAAAATGGTAAGACAGTCCTTGAGAGGTGAAGGAGCAATAGGAGAAGAAAAGGAAATAGGGATTGTCTTGACAAGTTGTAAGCGAGGATCTGCGGGCAAATGACATGAAACATGCCCATGCCAGTTTTCCAAGGAATCTTGCAACACATCTGAATTTTGGAATAAAGGTTCCCATTGTGTTAGCTTAAAGGGAATATATATAGCAATTGGTTCGTATCCAATTAATGCTTTGGCTCGCCTTCTTCCTTTGTCAATCAAAAGTGCCATTTGTAAAGGTCTTGTAGTGAGTGTATTACGTGGAGTGTGTGGGAGGTGGAGCCATTCGACGATGTGTAATTTTTTGTCAGATATTTGAACAAGAATGGCAGTGAATAGAGAAGGTGTTGATAAAATCGCAAGGGAAAAAGGTGTGTTGGTCAAGACACGGTCGACCCAAGTGGTCTGCAGTATTGAATTTATATGTTGGAGAGTGGTGTGATGAACATCAGTAAGATGTAAAGTGTCAGCAGGGTGTTTAAGTATAGCTAAGGCTTGGAAAAAGGGAGAAAGAACAGCCGTGGTAAGAGAAAGATAAGATCGTGCCCAATTAAGTGTTCCTAAATATTGTTGCAATTGTACTAATGTAGGGTTGTTTGGAAAATTGAGTTTTGGCAGCTCAGGCGTGGCCGCAGACGCTAACATTTTATGTCCCAGATATTGAAAAGGATATTGAGATTGGATTTTGTCAGGAGCTATGTGAAGCCCCGCTTCATTCAATGTAGATGTAAGATATGGGAGTGTCTTTAATACTGTCCCCTTCGGACCGTCAGCTGCAATTAAAATATCATCCATATAATGATACACCAGAAAGGAAGGGTAGCGATCTCTATAAGGCTGGACTGCTTTATTCACATAATATTGGCACATTGTAGGAGAATTGAGCATACCCTGTGGCAACACCTTCCAGTGGTATCGTGAAGTTGGCTTTGAATTATTTAATTCTGGAATAGTGAATGCAAACAATAATCTATCCCTTGGATCCAGTGGGATAGAGAAAAAACAGTCCTTTAAGTCAATAATGATCAAATCAAAAGTTTCAGGAATCAGATTTGGATTAGGCAGCCCACATTGTAGCGCCCCCATTGGCTGAATAACAGCATTCACAGCACGTAAATCCTGTAGGAGGCGCCATTTGCCACTTTTCTTTTTAATGACAAAAACAGGAGTGTTATAAGGACTGGTAGAAAATTCAATGTGGGCTAGAGCCAGTTGTTGAGATACCAATTCATGTAGGGCCTCAAGTTTTTCAGCAACAAGAAGCCATTGATCCACCCATTGTGTGTGGAGTGCTTGTTCTACTTGTGTCAAGACACCTAGCTGTTGCACATTAAGGCGTATGATGTCTGAGGGTTGCTTTCCCTGTGTAAGAGCAGAAAAGAAAGGTGCCAATTGGCTGGTGGAAATGAGGTAAGGTCTTATCCAATTTTTTTGTACCTAGATATCGTTGGAGCTGCACTAATGTGGTATCCTTCTCTAAAAAAATGTGAGGAAAAATGAGTGTTGCTGTATCTTTTCCAAGGCAACTTGCAATCCATAGATACTTAAAACATTTTGTATTTCAAAAAGCCAATTAGGTTGTATTTTTTGGGGTCCCAATTTAATCAAATTCCATTCAGATGAAACAAATTTCCATTAAATAGGGAAAACATTTACAAATCTAAGCAAAACAATTCAGAGTCATTTCTTTTGGTTGATGGATGTATATGTCTAACTAAAAAATTTAAAACTCAAAAATTTGCAAAAGAATTGCCCAACAATTACTGCCTCCTCTATCGAGTAAAAAAAATAGCAAGCTGAAACTGCAAGAGTGGGCATCAAATTTCACATCCACCCCCCTTCCTCAACCCAGACTTCTAGGCAGAGGAAGAAGAAAAAAAATAGTTAAAACGAACAGCTGCCCCCCCTCTTCTTTCGCCCTTCTTTCGCTCTTAAAGCAATACAGCCAGCGAAAAACGAAAGAGTCAGGAGGGGGGGGAAAGAAAAAGAAATTTTACAAAAATCTCACCACCCTCCATAAAACTTTTCTCATGCAAACTCTTGCTATTGCGTTCCCATTTTACAACAATAAAAACTACAGTTTTACTGTTCCTTTCACAGCGTGGGATGGGTGGAGGGGTGAGGGCTAACACACACACATTTACACCAGCAAATTAACTCATTCACTTCCATTCTGTTTGCTTACACCATTTCACATACAAATATTTCAACATACGTTTTCCATTTTTATTCAAGGCCTTTTTGTTTGTTGTTATCAAAGAGGGTTTTGACCCTTCTCCAAGTCTTGGAAATAACACAGAACAACACAGACAGACATATATACACAAATACCATTAAAACAACATTTATTTAGACATATGGCTTGTCCTTCAAGAAGCGAGAAAAATCATGAGATGATTCCAACCAAACATGTGGTTTGTATGGGGCCCTTTAACCATCTCTTATTTTTCTCACCATTCCAAGTCCAAGCGTAACGTTCTAGAAGTTAAACATATATAAAACAAAACACACACATAACACAAAGCACCACCAGACATTGTCTGACAGGGTTAAACTTAACAGATTACAAAAGAGTTTCAAAACATTCCAATTGTTCAAAACGCATTGCAGAGGAGTGCAGTTTGAGTTAATTTATGTCTCTAAATTGTTCTGAAAATTTATTGTTTGGTCTACCTCAAAATAGTTTGATGAAACGGAAGCATTGAGTGCGGTTGCAGAACTCTGCAGAACAGGATACAGGGTTGCCTGTTTCTGTTTTGTGGTGACATTGTTGCCAAATATAAGGTAGCAAAGAAATAAGTTCTTTGTTTTTCAAATGGGGCAGAGGATAGGGCGGGGGGGCTGTTGGAGGAGAGAGAGAAGGATAGAGCGAAGAGGGGGGTTCTTTTGGCTGTGCCGACTTTGGAGTGTCCTCCGTAGTAGGCACAGGTTGAGAGGAAGGGTCTGGATATAAAGTTTGAAGAGCAGCCATGAGTCCACGCCACGTGCAAAGAATATTAGTTGGCGCCCGGGGTGGCTCATGAAGCCATTTGCCAATACGTTCCCAAGTGGATCGGCGAAGAGAGCCGTCCTCGGGATAAGCAGGACAGTGTTAATGAAGGTACAGAAGAAAGCAGATAATTTCTTTGCGAGATAAAGGATAGACAGTTGTTCCGTTAACTTTTTGCAAACAATTTGCCTTTCTGACTAAAGAGGAAAGTTCATCCACATGCTTGGACAGAACTTTGGAAAGTGATGAGGCCATACTCACGATGATCAAGCCTTTGCCAGGTGCGTGGTACAGGAGTCAGAGCAGCGCTTCCCTAGACAGAGAACATGCCGTGGAGTGAATCACGTCGGGGTCACCAGTTGTGGGAATTCGATCCCGGGGTCCAGCGCCTGCTGGACGGACCAGTGACGTACGTTAGCCTAAGCTAACGGACCTCGCGCTTGGTGGATAGGAAACACACAGACAACATGTTTCTTCAAGTTGAGTCAGCATGCGAGAGCCCAGAAGGGTCTGCGTGCCTCTCTTTTATTGATCTATTTACGTCATAGTAGGAGGTTCGTAAAGGGCGGGCTTTGCCAGGAAATGAAACTTAACTCAAGAAATGGAAACTTAAAAATGCTCTAAAGGAAAGGAAATGAAACTTAACTCAAGAAATGGAAACTTAAAAATGCTCTAAAGGAATGGAAACCCAAAGGCGCCATATCAGAATCAGTAGGTTGATAAAATGGTTGCAACAGGGAAGTAAGGAAACGAAGCAGGAGAATACTACCTGGTACTTTTTTTAAAATGGTGGAAGAATTAAATATTCAGGATAGTTGGAGGGAGAGAAATTTGAATGAAAAGCAATTTACATACTATTCAGGGCGGCACCAATCATGGTCCAGAATTGATATAGTCTGGACAACGAAAGAATTAAATGCAGATATTGATGATGTAGTAATAGATACTAATACTTGGGCAGACCATAACCCTATTATAATTAAAGGGAAAGAACAGAAGATAACAACAAGGAGGTGGACGCTAAAAAAGGCAATCTTAAACCAAATAGAATTTAAGCATAAGATGGAGGAACAAATGTGGATATTCTTCCAGACAAATAAGAAAGAGGAGACTAGCACTCAAAATTTATGGGACACGGCCAAAGCTGTTATGAGAGGAACTGCAATTGCGTACATGGCCAACGAATATAAAAAGAAAAGGCAACATTGGAAAAGCTTAACAGAAGAAAACAAAAAATTAGAATTAGAATTACAAAAAAACCCACAATGTAGAGACCTAAAACAACAGCTAGATTTAAATAAGCACAAATTGAATATCATAGAAAAGGGAGAAATGGCAAAAAAATTAAAAAGTATTAGACAAAATTTTTTTGAACAGGCAAATAAACCCGGGAGATGGTTGGCCTATAGATTGAAAAAACAAAAAGATAAAAGATGGATTAGTAAATTATGTAATCAAGCAGGGGAGATGGTATATCAAAATGAAGAAAAAAAACGGGTGATATATGACTTCTATAAAAAACCTTTATAAAGAGGATGGAAAGGTTACTGAGGAAAGAATATCACAATATCTTATGAAAGCGGACTTACCGAAGGTCCCAGAAGAATTTCAAAATATATTAAATAAAGATATAACAGTCCAGGAAATTATAGAAGCAATTAAAAAGCAAAAAAGTAATAAAACACCTGGCCCTGACGGATTACCATCCGAAATATATAAGAACCTTACTGGGCATATTTAACGATGTATTAAACATAGCAAAAATCCCAAACTCATGGAAAGAAGCAATCATCTCACTAATTCCTAAAGAAAACTCTGACTTGACCTGCATTAAAAACTATAGGCCCATTTCTTTACTGAACACGGATTATAAGATTTTCATGACTATAATGGCAGAAAGATTCAAAAAATATTTAGTTAAATTTATTCACACCGACCAAAATGGCTTTTTGCCTAAAAGACAAATTAGACATAATGTTAGGATTATACTAGACATCTTAGACTATTATGAATTACATATCGAAAAACAAATGGCATTGATTTTTGTGGATGCTCAGAAAGCGTTTGATAATGTTAAATGGAATTTTATGTTGACTCAACTTAAACAGATGGATTTTGGGGAAAAAATTATAAACATGTTTAAAACAATCTATTCCAAACAAGAAGCAAAAGTAATCATAAATGGAGAACTAACAAATAGTGTCCAAATACAAAAAGGCACAAGACAAGGTTGCCCACTATCCCCTCTATTATTTATCCTTTCTTTAGAAACACTTACAAGAATAATTCGAAAGGACAAGCTGATCAAAGGATTAGAAATTAGAAAAGAGACATTTAAATTACAGGCTTATGCAGACGATTTAGTTTTCATTTTGGAAGATCCCTTAGAATCTGGAATAAGATTATTACAGGAGCTGGAAAATTATGGAGATGTCGCGGGGTTGAAGATTAATAAAGAAAAAACTAAAATGTTAGTTAAAAACATGTCCAATTTACAAGAAACTGAGCTAGTAGACAAAATCAATATCCAGACATCTAAAAAAGTAAGGTATTTGGGGATCCAACTGTCGGTAAGATGTACTACACTCAAAAGAGAAAATTATGACAAATTAATAGACCAAATTATGGTGGACTTAGACAGATGGAAAAATTTGCAGCTCTCCTTTATGGGGAGAATAGCGACAATCAAGATGAACATACTTCCCAAACTACTCTTTTTATTCCAATGTGTTCCAATTAAATTAGGTAAGGCTTTTTTTGAAAATTTAAACAGAGTTACATCCAAATTTATCTGGCAAGGTAGAAAACCGAGAATTAAATTAAAACTATTACAGGATGCAAAGGAAAGAGGAGGGCTCGGCCTCCCGGATTGGGAAAAATATTATCAAGCAGCAATATTGGTATGGATAAAGGATTGGATACACTTAAGGAACAGAAGACTACTAGCATTAGAAGGCCATGATATGGAGATAGGGTGGCATGCCATAATGTGGGACGGGAAATATAAGGCCCACCAGTATTTCCAGAACCATCACATTAGACGGGCATTATTAGACGTGTGGATAAAAATTAAAAAAAATAATTATATAGAGAGCCCCGATTGGCTATCCATATTAGAGATATTTATGCAGCCCAAATTCATAAATTTAGGAAGAGTAATCACATATAAAGATATCTTAGATGAGAATGGAGACCTGAAAACAAGGAAAAGACTATTAGAAGATGGTATAGAGTTGGAATGGTGGGCATACTTACAAATACAGTCGCGATACAGAAAAGACAAAAAAGAACCAGGGATAAAATTAGAGTATACCCAATTAGATAAAATCCTTCTAGGAACAGAAGATCAAATGATAAAAAAGATATATTAATATTTATTAGAACAAGATTTGTTAGAAGAACAGGTAAAAGAAACAATGTTAATTTGGAGCAAAAATTTTGGTTATAATATTGACTTAGATAATTGGCAATCATTATGGGACAGAAATAGGAGGTTAACGCTAGCCACCTCTTATAAAGAAAATCTATACAAGATGTTTTATAGATGGCACCTTCCCCCTACAAGGCTAGCAAAAATGGATAAAAAAATCTCACCTACATGCTGGAAATGTAGAAGGTTTCCAGGGACTTATTATCATATGTGGTGGGAATGTTCAAAAGCGAAAAATTTTTGGCACCAGATAAAAAATTGGCTGGAAGAAATATTATTACAAAAAATTGATTTAAAACCAGAAATTTTCTTATTAGGGATTATTAATGATAAATTTAGCAAAGCATCTTTCTACTTATTATTGCATATTTTAACTGCAGCAAGATTGGCATATGCCCAAAAATGGAAAAGAAAGGAAGCCCCCACTGAAGAAGAAATAATAAATAAAATTTTGTCCTGCGCTGAAATGGACAGGTTAACTCTAGAGATCAAAAATAAAACTGAAACAGAGTATTATGAAATTTGGAAAAAATTGTATGATTGGTTAGAGATAAGGAGGATCGCTGAGATGATTATTGATTATTGATTGATTAGTAGATAACGCAAGGATTTCTCATTAGCATCTATATCAGGACACAACGGAAAGATATGTAAATATATGTATGTACAGCTTGTTATATTCTGTCCTGTTATAGAAGGTATTTTAAGTTTCTGTTTTTTCTTTCTGTAATAGCAGTGTTATATTCAGGGAGGTTGAATCATGTCCACTTTTGTTTTTAAATGTATATTTAATAAAATTAAAAAAAAAAAGATGATTAGAGGACTGGAGGCTAAAGCATATAAAGAATGGCTGCAGGAATTGGGTATGTCTAGTTTAATGAAAGGCGACATGATAGCAGTGTTCCAATATCTCAGGGGCTGCCACAAAGAAGAGGGAGTGAAGCTATTTTCCAAGGCGCCTAAAAGCAGGACAAGAAGCAACGGATGGAAGCTAATCAAGGAGAGAAGCAACCTTGAACTAAGGAGAAACTTCCTGACAGTTAGAACAATTAACCAGTGGAATAACCTGCCTCCAGAAGTGGTGAATGCTCCAACACTGGAAGTTTTTAAGAAGAGACTGGACAGCCATTTGTCTGAAATGGTATAGGGTTTCCTGCCTGAGCAGGGGGTTGGACTAGATGACCTCCAAGGTACCTTCCAACTTTTTTTTTTATTATTATTATTATTATTATTATTATTATTATTATTATTATTATTATTATTATTATTATTATTATTATTATTATTATTATTATTATTATTATTATTATTATTATTATTATTATTATTATTATTATTATTATTATTATTATTATTATTATTATTATGTCAAAATCAAAAATTATGATGTTTGGAAAATGAAATCATTGCCATATAGGGCTTATCGATGAGGAGGCAACCGAGCATGTTCACACCTGGGGGAACTTTTCTCTGTGACTGGATCTGGGCTCCCTCAACGTTAAAGGAGCTCATTTAGACCAAAGGCACAAGTGAATGCATTGTTAAAAGAATGTTAAAAAAATCAGCTTCCTTAGCCTGAATTATGAATTTGAGATTTAATTTATACCACTTCTAGAACAAATCCCATTACATCATCTGAGAAGTATCTTGAGGATGGATAAAAGGACTTCAGCTACTGCCATGAGAGCTGAACTGGGAATTTATACAATTTATAAAATTAGGGCATGTATTTTTTTTAATAAAATTAATGGTATGGAAACTGTCAGAGTCCCCAAACTCTGTTAGAAAAAACAAATTTCAATTAAAAAGTTCTTGAAGTGTATAACTGACTAATTATATTAGGAACTGTGGTCTCCCTGTCTTTTTACAATTGAAGAAAAAATCTAAAAAAATTGATGCACAAACAATCCAAGATTTTCAAAACAAAGAAAAATATAACCATTCTCTGTAAAGTTGGCACATTGGAATGCAATAGCTGCTACAAATGTACATTCCAAATTGACAAATATTGACTTAAATCTTCCAAATCTTACAATGAATATACTTGTATTTGTGGAGCTCCAGAGATAGAAGACGTAATACATCTATTATTATGAATGCCACTTGTATAAGAAAGAGGGAGATCAAAATCTTGGACTGCACTTTAGAGAAATAACCTATTGGGATCCTAATATTAAAAATAAACATATTTTCTCTGTGTTCAGAATTCAAAAATTATATATAATAAAGCCCTTTTTGGGAGGAAATTATAATCCAATTGTGGTAAATTCTGAGGTCATAAAGAAATACTCTTTTCATTCTTTATGCTTATTCTATTGCACTATTTTTTTTAATTCTAAATTTACATGTTATTTTGTTAATGTTCTCTCTTTTACATTCTATATCTTGATATGGCCTAATGTCTAATCAACAAGAAACTGTTCTAATATGTGCATGAGAAAAAAATTGGATTCTTTAAAAGCTAAAATTGGGACTTGGTAGGACCCCAAATATAACACAGAATTCTTCATTGTTTTTTTAGGTCAGTAATAGAATTGCTTCAGAGGCCCTGAGTGATAAAAGTCAATTCCCTTTTTTCCATCCGATGCTCCCCAAAGAAGGATTCCAGTACCCAGGAATTGTCCTATTGCTTCTCCATTTTGGATGGACTCTGATTGGTCTCTTTGCTCCAGACACAGAGAAGGGAGAGAATTTCATGAGAACCTTTACTCCAGTACTTCTCAGGAATAGAATTTGTGTTGTTATATCACAACAATTCTCAACTACTGGACATACAGCACCCCTCAGGGATGCCCTCTCTAAGTGGAATCAAGTCAATGTCTTTGTTCACTTCATAGAAGTTGCTTCCATTTGGAACAGAATTCTTCCTTTCCATTCAACATTTGAAGGTTTGCCAGGACCCATTCAAGGAAAAGTCTGGATCATGACAGTGCTTGGAGTATATGTCATACGAAAGAATTGGCGTCTCAAGCACGTCCATAGTATTTGGACCTTTCCTTTTCAGTGGAAAAAGAGTTGGAGAACAGATGATGCCTATAAAGATCATTTCTTTGTGGAGCATGAGTCTCAAGATGAGTATTTTCACTGTTCTGTTTCAAAATACACCTTTTCTGTCAAAGGCCGGAGAAGATGCACCCAGAAAGCACCAGTGGAGACCCAAGAGAAAAAGAATAGGATGCAGGTCACAAATGGCTGTGTTACTTATAGTGTCATTAAGATTCTGGCCCATGCCTTAAGTGCTGCATCCAAACCCCAGAGGGGAAGGAAGAAGGGTGAAGAGAGGTTGGGGGCTCCAAGGCTGCAGCCGTGGAAGGTATGGGGTCCCAACAAGGATCCATCAAACTAAATTCCTTTTCAGGGTCTTTTGTGTCTCTGGGCTTGGTGGTTGAAGATCTTAAGCTTCTCTACAACATCTCCTACTTATCGGAAGAGTGCTGCATCCTCCCTTCAACAACCAAGACCTTTTATTTATTAAAAAAAAAGTTCCAAGACTTTTTCTGATTTTAAGCTCCTGTAAACTAGGACAAGAAACAATGGTTGGAAACTGATCAAAGAGAGAAGCAACCTGGAATTAAGGAGAAACTTCCTAACAGTGAGGACAATTAACCAGTGGAACTGCTTGCCTCCAGACGTTGTGGGTTCTCCATTACTGGAGATTTTTAAGAAGAGACTAGACAATCACTTGTCTGAGATGGTATAGGTTCTCCAGCTTGAGCAGGGGGCAGGACTAGAAGACCTCCAAGCTTCCTTTCAGATTCTATTCTATTCTATTCTATTCTATTCTATTCTATTCTATTCTATTCTATTCTATTCTATTCTATTCTATTCTATTCTATTCTATTCTATTCTATTCTATTCTATTCTATTCTATTCTATTCTATTCTATTCTATTCCAACATGACTCTTCTGCTTGATGTCTTTCCTCAAGGCTTAAAGCAGCTCCTTTGATTTCTTCCTCTCCTTCTTTGTCCTTGACTAAAGTTGCTGAAAGTTTTGTGCAGTGTCTTCTCCAAGTGAGGTTCCTTCAAGAGGACTTTGTATGATTCCACAGGATCATAAATGACATTATCATCAAATAATATGTTTATTATCATATCATTAAAACATTACTACCATTTTATTATAATCAGTAACTATTCTACATATAGAATAATGTGAGAAAAACTACAAATGAAACCTTAATACAGATTGTAGCTGCCATTCATTAATTCATACAATCATGTATCAAGTAGGAGATCAAAGTAACTTTGTCCAAGTGTTATTATAATTTTTGCATCACAAAAATCACGATTTATCTACTTCCTTTATTAATGAAAATATGGAAGAATCAATGACCAAGGTCTAATTGTTTTTCATAACTCCCCAATTTTATCAGTAAGGTTGAAAATTATTTGAGTACAATTTTTGAGACAGTTTTATCCACTTAATTATCTCATACCATGAAGCATTTTGTTAATTATTTGCTAAAAACAAATTATACCACCAGCATTCACACGATCTATTAAGAAGTGTAAAGATGTGTGGGAATGAATTTGAAGAACGAGAGAAAGAGATGCTGCATAGGGAAGATGTGGGGGAGGGAACCAGCAGCTGCATAACAGACAGAGAAAGAAACTCAGAAAAGATCCTCCCCAATTTTTTAGACTGTCAAAAGAGACGGTGAAAAAATTGTACTTTTACACTTGCAAGATTCTGTTAATGTAGTCTTACAATAAAATAGAATTAGTTCATCTGGTCATTTTTCCTGTCTCCTCTACCTGAATGAAGATTAGCTTTGCAACTTTCTTCTTAACAAATCCTTGCTTTCTGGTAATCACCCTGTTGTTTTCAAGGATTTATGAATACTCTAAATATTTGGGGGTTTTCTTCAATTGATTTTCTGACTTTCCTAAAATGTTCCCTATTACTGACAATTTCTGTCAATTATATCTTCTCACTATAGTTTATGACAATATACTATATGGTTGAGAAGTATTACTGAATACTTCTTGAGTTTTGAAGATATTGGCAACACTAGTTCTCCCAACTCCCAATATTGGCAAGTTAAACAACAGTACAAGAAAGATTCAAATGTAAAAAGACCATATGAGATTAAAAAAAAGAAACCCTCAGATTTCTGCTTTTTAAATTCCTGGATGTTTCCATTCTAGTTCCATCCATTTCTAAAGAAGAGGGAATTGTACAATCTTTCCCTGCTGAAAGTGTACTTGGATCAGAATGGAGACGTAGCAGCAGATCTGAAGATCATTAGTAGGGTGGTTCTCCCCAAGGAGGATCCCATCGACAAGCGAATGGGGAGTTTTGAAAGACAAAGACTTATAATCAACCAAGATGCTTTGTCACAGCTAAAGTTGCTCAACAAGGTGGGGAAATTTTTTATGTCTTTTCTCTTTTTTCCAAAGCTATTTCAAATGAGCTAAACCTAGCCAAAAATGTGGGTACCTTCACTGAGAATTGAATGTGTGGAGTAAAATATCTCTAATTTTCTTAGATGGATATGGAGGCTTCAGTTCTATTGACCAAGGTATCCTTCAGCTGCTATAATACTGAATACTGTTGTAAGCTGAATCAGCTATATCCAAAATGAGATTTGGGGGGATCATTATTTAGGACACAAATCACCATTAAAGAGAGAGGGCCTCATATGCTGGAGGTTTTGGTGTTAATAGCTTCAAGTTCACTTGTTCCTTGTCTTCAGTTATCAAAGATGAAGGCAATTCTGTTAACCAGTTCCTGAGTTCAGGTTTGGACTGAATCTGATGAAAGGGAATCCAGACTGGATGGAGGACCTGTTGGTCCAATTTGGAAATAAGGTTCATATTTGTCCTGGTTGGAGTCAGTTCATATGAAATAATAATGACTGGTCTGATGTGAGCTCATTTATGGATTGATTGATTGATTACCTTTATTTGCTGCCCATCTCACCATGATAATGGCTTGAAAACTGAAGCACTGAAGCACTGCTTTGGTGCAAAAAAAATTCTTGATATCAAAAATAAGGGACAATTTAGAGGGGAATAGAATAGAATAGAATAGAATAGAATAGAATAGAATGGAATGGAATGGAATGGAATGGAATAGAATAGAATAGAATAGAATGGAATGGAATAGAATAGAATAGAATAGAATAGAATAGAATAGAATAGAATAGAATAGAATAGAATAGAATAGAATAGAATAGAATCTGGAAAGGACTATGGAGGACATCTAGTCCAGCCCCCTGCTCAGGCAGGAGCTAGAATTAATTGCAAGAACTGCCCTTGCAATTACGTTGGGGAAACTACCAAAAGGCTCAGGACTAGGGTCCATGAACATGAACTGGCAATTAAAAGGCAGGAGCAACGCTCACAAGTGTGGGCTCATATTGATGATTTACTTACTTCATCTTCTGTACATAACCCATCACATCCTAGTCCCTACAGAGTCTACGCCTTCTTCACAATACCCATACATACTGCAGCACAACATCTGGGGGAGGGATGTTTAAAGCCTCCAGATCCCTCCCTAGTGCGGCCCCAAATAGGGTTGGAGAGTTTTTGAACCCCTGGGGCAATCGTGTCCAAGCATACTGGTGTTTTCTTCCTGATGTTGGATTTTCCCACTCAAACGCGAACAGATGTTGGCTTTTCTTATGTATGGGTATTGTGAAGAAGGCGTAGACTCTGTAGGGACTAGGATGTGATGGGTTATGTACACATCTATCACGTCCTGGATAGCTTGGACCACGGATCGGGGATATGTGCATTGCCTGATTCTGATTGGTCTCTTCGCTGGAAGTTCCTCTACTATTATCGGAGGATGATGTCGAGCAAATCCAGGGGGGTTATCCTCAGCCCACAAATACGGCACATCGAATTCTTCCCATTCAGCATTTTGTTCTACTATCGTGTCATCATCGTTCTCCACCCTTCTTCCCGGGGTATTTCCATGCATACCTTTCCATATTTCATTTCCATGGTGCCATCCTCCTCAAAGGAGATCTGCGCCCTCAACTTACATAGCAGATCTCTCCCTGATAAAGGGATGGGGCAATCGGGCATGTAGACAAACTGGTGGGTTATGGTTTTTCCTTTGGTAGTGCAGACCAGAGGCTCCAGAATTGGTCGCTGTAAGATTTTCCCTGTCGCTCCCTGTATGTTGATGGTTTGAGGGGTGGCTGGGCTTAGAGGTTGGGTTAGGACTGATCGGGTGGCTCCGGTGTCTACAAGGAAGGGAACAGGTTTGCCTCCTACTGTTAGACTGACCACAGGTTCTGGGAGGCAGGCTGAACCCGGTCGGTCTCAGTCCCTTTCCTCCATTTCTGCCAGGCCGATGAGGGGGGGCCTCGAAAATCCCCTTCCTCTCCCTCTCTGACCTCGGCCTGGACCGGTTCTGTAGCTTGTCACAAACCTGCCTCTTCCCCCTCCTTGTTCTTCAGCCTGCTCTCTTTCCGGACATTCACCCTTCCAGTGTCCTTCCTTTTTACATATGGCGCACTGGTTCCGTCCCAACATCATGCCGCTTCCCCTATTCCAGCTAACCCCTCGTCCTCGTGGTCCCCCCATCATAGCGACAGCCAGCAGTTCAGCTTTCCTCTGCATTTTCTGATCCTTCTTCTTCTCCTCTTCTTTTTCCCTATTCACGAACGTCTTTCGGGCCACCTCCATTAATTCACTCATTGGCTTTCCAAGCGCTCCCTCCAATCTTTGTAATTTTCTTCTGATATCAGGGGCACTTTGTGAAATGAACGCCATGGCAAGCATTCGGGCATTTGCGGGCTGTGTTGGGTCTATGGGAGTGTACATTTGGTATGCGTCAAGCAACCGAGCATAGAACGCCTCCGGACTCTCGGTGGCTTCTTGCACTACCAAAGATGGTTTGGACATATTAACGGACGGCTTTCCTGCTGCTCGAACTGCCTGCACCACTAGCTGTTGATAAGCCTGTAGGTCATGAAGGTCACTATATGGATTCCAGGAGGGATCCTTGGAAGGGAATTTCTGTTCAACGTATTCCGCAAGATTGCGAAGCATTGGTAAACTGGGCTTCAATATTTTTGACACTGCTATCTGGATCTTTTCCCTTTCTTCAGGATTAAACAGGGTTCCCATGAGCTGTTGCATGTCCATCCAAGTGGGGTTATGGGTATCCACAATGGTCTTTACCAGATCTGCCACCTCCTTTGGTTTCTCACTAAAAGGGCCGTAATGGAACTTCCAATTGAGGAGGTCTGAGGTAGTAAAGGGCACATGTTGGAATAGCGGGGCAGTCACCGTGTCCGCCGGATTGTCTTTACTGACAACTAATTGATCAACCTGCCTAAGGGGAGCATTCAACGATGTCTGCTCCATTTTGGCCCTTGTCCGTTCAGCTATTGGTTCCTCCTCTTCTCTATCCACAATACGTAGCACTGCCTTCTCCTTTTCTTCCTCGACCCCCCCTTCTGCCCCTTTGGGAGACGGTCCGGCTTCGTAATCTCTGGCATCTTGGGGGGTTACGGCTGGCTCCTGGCACTTCCTATCTGTAGGACTCTTCATCATGGGGGATAGTTGATCCAAACGCCACATTGACCCAGAGGCTGAGGACGAGGCTGATGGTAAGGAGGCCCCTCCTAACCCCTGTAAGGGTACATACGGCGGTGGATGTGGCAATTCCGCAGGACAACTAGGTAGTACTGGGATGATTTTCCTTATCTTCTGGGGTGGCAAGGTGCGTGAAACTAGGAGCCTACATTGCTCTGTTTTGCACGTCTGAATCCAAGGTGGAGGTTTTTGCAACAAGCCGAGCCACACATCGATATAGGGTGCCTGGTCTGGGTGTCCTAACGTGGGGTGAAACACTAGCTGATGGACCCTCAAAGTGACCGCGGGATCCAAAGTTCCTGTGTCTGGCCATCCTAAGTTAAAGCTTGGCCATTCTACCTCGCAGAGGATTCTCAACCTCTGCCTGCTCCATTTAATACCATAGTCCTGAGTTGCATAAGCTGACTTGAAATTCTTCAACATACACCTCAATGGGGTAAGGGGTACACTTTCACCTCCCCCCATGACCCTCCCGGGGCACCAGACAAGGCAATATAGGAAAGGGATGAGCGGATGGTAAGGGGTCCTTCCACTCGGGGTAACAGTAGGGTTTGTCACACGTTCACGCTCGACCCAGGGAGCCGGTTGGACACGGTCTCCGATGGGAACTGCGAACGCCACTCACACTCTACTGGCCCAGGGTGTTGGAGACTCACAGTCACCTTTGGGAACCGCAGTAGCCACTCACCTCAAACACACACAACACTACTCCCACCTTATTCCAAAGAGAGGGTGATCAATCCTCTCCTCCGTCCCTGTTTACAGGGAGGAACCTGTCCCCATCCAATACTTGCCTGCAGGCGAATCCACCGTCCCGTGGCCAGCTGGAGCGTGCCCTGGTCTCCGTTCCCTTCACCAGTGGTTCTTGGAGAGGCCGACCGCCGTTACCGGAGCCCTGTGCTACAGGGAAATCCCTCGGAAGAAACAGTCCGATGGCGCCTGGGAGGTTTCCCCCAACACGACAGGCCCTCTGCACCGGGGTGGGCCCTCCAGTGAGCCCCAAGACTCCTTATCTCCTGGCTGGCTCGCCAGTTACATGTAGTAGAATCTTACGTTTTGAATTCAGAAGACAAGACCACGAAGGGTTGGAGAAAACAGGTTTATTTGCGCAAAGGTTCAGAGCATTAGCATGGCAAATTCTGAACCCCGGGTTACGCCCAGGGTGTCGGTTTTATACAATCTGTCACCCTCGCTTCACCCACAGGGTGACTTCTTATCTACCTTTAACACAGCAAAAGAAGAAGTTTATATCAACTTGACCATGACAGAAAAGGAGAAGTACATGTAACTGGGCGTCTTACTTCATCTACGGATGCTATCTTACACCATCTGTTGCTTTCGGTTACCACCTCTTGGAACATGTTTCATAACATAATTTATCCAGCACATTGGTCATACATTTAGCAATAATTTGATATGTCTGTAACTTGTGGTTTATGCCTTCTGTTTTGGTAGTTTTCCATCTGCCTCAATATGGCCAGCCTGGATCATACATTTGATCTGGACAATGCGGAGGCCATATCTCATGAGACCACCAAGGGTGGCCGCTTACTCAAAGAAGCCTGGCTCTCTGATGAGAACTCCATTAACCGGCATATAGACCTCCTACCGGCTTACCAGACCCTTAGAAGGTGGGAGAGACAACGCCGTGGTCCACGGAGCAGACAGCCAGCCCGCCCTTTGCCAAACAGGGCGGTGGAATTACAAATGTGACAGCAGCGATCCCCAGAGAGGACGGCAAACTGGCAAAAAGGGAGGAGAACCAGGAGTTACAACAATGGGATAGCTCCCTGCAGGACTGGGGCAATAGGGCTACAGGTGAGGTGGCGATGACTTCCATGGGAAGAGATGACAGACTAATGACGCGCCACGATCGTGTGTTGGAAACGGACGCGCAGAAGCGGCTTGGAAAGAGAGGGGGGAAGCAGAGGGCAGGAATGCCTGAATGTCCTTCCTTCGCAAGACTGGGGTGAGGGGGCCACGGGGGAGATCACGGTGGCCTTGGGGGAGGATGACAACATCACAAGGCACCTGAGTTGCAGGATGAGAGATCACTCCAAAATGAGAGGGGAGGGAGATAAGGAGCAGAGGCGGCTGAACAGCCATCCCCCGGGCACCCGTACGTGCACTAGAAAAGCGATGGAGGATCGGGAGGCAACCATCGGGGCCACTGGCAGGTTGCCAGGTGCGGATCAACTTAGCGCATTGTGGACTAGCACAAGCAATGGGCCAATGACGCGCTCGAGAAGCTGGGCGCAGAGGCAGGCGGCTACATAGGCCAGCTCCCAGATCATCTTTTATTCCAACTCTGACGATGTCGGCAGTCTGGCCGACGAAAGCTTAGTGACTTTTTATCTACAGGCTTGTTTATATTAAACAGTCTTGTTTACTTTTATCCTGGTGTTTGCTTTTCTTGCAAATTTGGTTAATATGTATATGCCCAGGATTCACATTTTTAATGTTATCAAGGACACACACACACACACACACACACACATGTATATATATATATATATCACACATAAATAAAGATCACCTTTAAGGTTGACAGCCCTTCTCTGTAAGGAAATTTCCCTTTTTATCTTAACTGGGAGATAATTTTGGACTGCTTTCAAAGGGAAGCAGCTTTGCAATGTTTTATGTACTCCAGAAGAAACCTTTCCAGATCTACTGGTCAAAAGTTTCTTTCCTTGTCACAGTTTAATATATATATTTTACAATAAAGGTCACTCTAAAATTTAGTATTAGTGGATATTTAAAATCAAGCATTTATGAAGAATGGAGGAATGCATGTTAATTCTACTATGAGGAGGAACCCACCGGTTGCCACTTAATGCTTAATTCTTTTCTCAGTTTCATCCCTCCAGACTTTGCTAAGTAGAAAACTACTATTTTTTTTTTTGCAATCTGATAAGTCAGAAGAAAAAGGGAGGAACTGAATGAAGCATCTGCCTGAAATTGTATCTCTTGCCACCATTTGGAAGTGGTCAGAGATTTCATATTTGCCTAGGTGAAGCCCAGAGACGACTTGGCTGATGTTCATGTCTACCTCCATCTTACATGGATGGTGAGTCCTGACATATTTTCTTTGGCATTTCTTCTTTTTCTGTTTAGTCTCTGCCTCAGTCTAAATGTGTGGAAAAATGCCATCCTGGATTTGTCAAGCAGGCTCAGGAAGGAGAGCCAGTTTGCTGCTACGACTGCATTCCTTGTCCAGAGGGGACCATCTCCACTCAGGAAGGTGGGTGACACCATAGGGAAACTTTGATCAATATGCATGTTAAAGACACATGTAAGTTTGATTGTTTAGTTCTCAATTTTAATGGTGTCCAATTTCTTCCCTAATGGGAGGGAAAAGAAAAAGATCTTGAAGGATGAGGTAGGAGGAAGGATGTTATGGATTGAGTAAGAAATTTCTCTATTATTTGCCAGTTTGGATGTTTCCGTCCATGTATAGATTTCTTAGAAACATCTGTATTCTTTATAACTTGAGGAATGATTTTAGATCAATGCACTTTGCTTACGTAAACCAACTTTACATTACAGGCCAAAAGATGCATCAATCAGTCCTTCAACTAATTAGTTAATTGTTATCAAGTTTATAAGTCTTTATCAGCTGAAATATCTAATTGGGAAGAACAATGGAGGGAGAGAGGTTGGGTTCAAGGAACAAATGAAAACCAAACAGAGGATTCAGCATAAAATCATAAAGTGGATGTTTCCTTCCCACCTTTTCTCATCTTTCCAATTTTCTTTGTTGTTAAATAGTGAGATACAAACATTTATAATACCAACAAATAAAGGAATATAGTTATGGTTCTGAAAGGGAAAAAAAGTCTAATATACAGTGTTGGGATTAAAAGGAACAGAAAGGAGGGGAAAAAAAGAGAACTAATAAAAGACCAATCTACTAAATATCCATTGACACCAATGTTGAATTCATTCTTTCTTTAAATTTGTTGCCAAATCTAGAGAGTATGGAAATATATTGCTTCACCTTCTCCTTTTTATAGGGTAAAAAGACTTTGCAGATAACAGACTCAGTTCCTGTTTTTGAATTTCTTCTTGAATTAATCTTCTCTTTATTTTCAACTTTATCAAATTTATATGGCTATTTCACACAAAGTGACTCTTGGTGGCATACAATTAAACCAATAATTAAAAATTAAAACAATGATAAATAAATGCTAAGCAAACAAGAGAGGAATGCATCAAATGCTACCTACCATGCAATGAGCACACGGGGCCCAGTTACCAGGGGATCCCCAGGGCTGTTGACAGAATCACATTTTCAGGGTTTTCTAGGCCTCATAGTTTGGAGATAATTTGAATTTCAGGGTAATTAACTATTTTTTTTCCTGGAGGGGGCTGTACCGGCTGCCCTGAAGTAGGCAGTGGTGCACTTCCTTCTAAAAAGGCTCTCCCCAGATCCAACCATGTTAGACAACCTTTACCCTGTGTCCAGTATTTTTAGAGCAGTTTATTGGGAGCATGTTTTGGGGGGGGCAATCGTTAGTAACTGAGTTTAAATATTCTTGAGAGAAACATATGTCCATCATCTGTCAAAAATTTAAAAATTAACAAACAAACAAACAAACTTAAAATAATGTCCATCCAAGATAAGAATCTAGTGGATTACCTCAGAGAAGGGAGATTGTGGCACCAGATATTTCTTCTTTTAATTTTATTTTCTTGTTGTTCTTGGTTTTTTTGTTGTATATACTGCAGATTTTTTTTCTGGAGTATAAGTGCAAGTATATATAATTTACTGAGGCTTTCCTATCTCTCAGTATCATATCTCATACAAAGGTTTTCTTGAAATTTGAAATATTACTTTGTTTTCTCAGATACCGAAAAATGCACCAAGTGCCCAGATGTTCAATATCCAAATGAGAACCAAATCCAATGTATCCCCAAAAGAATAACCTTCCTGTCCTATGAAGAGCATCTGTGCATCATCCTCATCTCCATTGCTCTACTCTTGTCCCTAATCACAGGCCTTGTTTTAATCATATTCCTTCAATACCTAGAAACTCCCATCGTCAAAGCCAACAACCGGGACCTCTCCTTCGTCCTCCTGATCTCCCTCCTGCTTTGCTTTTTGTCCTCTTTTCTCTTCATTGGCCAACCAAGAAAAGCCACTTGTCTTCTCCGACAAACAATGTTCAGTATTGTCTTCTCAGTAGCTGTGTCTTCTCTGTTGGCCAAAATTATCATGGTGGTGTTGTCCTTCCTGGCCTCAAAACCAGGGAACAAAATGAGAAGATGGTTGGGGAAGAGCTTGGCCAACTCCATCATCCTTTCTTGTTCAGTTATCCAAATTTTAATTTGTGTCATGTGGCTGGGAGTTTCTCCCCCATTTCCTGACTCTGATCTTCACTCCCAGCCTGGAGAGATCATTCTTCAGTGCAATGAAGGCTCTGTCACCATGTTTTATATTGTCCTTGTCTACATGGGTTTCCTTGCTGCCATTTGCTTCATGGTGGCTTTCCTGGCCAGAAATCTGCCTGGAGCTTTTAATGAAGCCAAATTGATCACCTTCAGCATGCTGGTCTTCTGCAGTGTGTGGGTCTCCTTCCTCCCCACCTACCTGAGCACCAAAGGAAAATACATGGTGGCCATGGAGGTTTTCTCCATCTTGGCCTCCAGTGGTGGACTGCTGGGCTGCATCTTCTTCCCCAAGTGCTACATTATCATCCTAAGAGCAGATCTAAACACTAAGGATCATCTAATGATAAAAGTTGGGAACTGATAATGAAATTGTTTCTTTCTTGATTGCAATTTTTGGTTTATATGCTTCATTTGCCTCTCTTTGACAATTAAGGTTATTTAAAATCCAAGGAAATAAAAAAGTTAGATTAATAAAATTAAAATCCAAATAATCATCAAATAATAAAATTAATTAATAGGAAATCTCTCTTTTATTTGCCAGTTTGGATGTGTCCTTCCACATTTTATCTTTCTTAGGAATATCTGTGTTGTGGTCCGAAGGAGGAAGCAATCCTTGAAAACGGAGACATTATTCTCTGTTTTAGTTTCTTTATTTTGCATTCCTTGCCAGGAGTTTTGCTACAATACTTCGGTACATTACAAAGCGGATGCCAGAATCTGGATTTCTCTGGCTTGCGTCTGTCTTATCTTGCTAACTCCTCCCTTACTTTACTGTCATGATTTACGTCTTCCAATTAGGCTGGAGGCCAAAGATTCACTTCCCTTCCCAGTCTCCCACTTTTTTCATGATTCTCCTCCCTTCGCCTGTCATCTGATTTAACTTCAAAAATACCAGACAGTTCTGCATATCTTGTCAATGCAATAATATCCCATATTAACAGCGTTGACATCCGGCCCCCCTTACAAAAAGGACAGATCCTGTAATGTAAACAAAAGCATATATTAATGACTAGTCTTCGGTTTGTTGGGGTATTTCGTATGAAACCTTTTGACGAGCCTGTCAGCTTTCACCTCATTGGATTTCACCCAAGTGGCTTCAGACATCGGGTATCCCTTCCATTGTACTAGGTACTGCAATTTCCCTTTAAAAATTCTAGAATTGGCTTCCGGTTCTGGTTACAGTGCTCGCGGTCGTGCAAAGAGCTTGTTCTCTTTGCTGGCCGGTTTCCCCCCACCGGTAGACCCTGTATAGGGTCGAAAGTCACCCTGGAGGGGCGACCACCATGGCGGAGGACACTCGTTGATCACAGAGGGAGCGGCAGCTCCCTCTGCGGTCCGAGAAATCACCTTTGGGCCGACGGGTAAAAGATCGGCCATTAACATGGCCGATCACTTAGCTGTTCCAGCCGAAAGTCACAGCAACATCTAAACGAAAAGAACCACCGTGGATGATCTGGGTGAGACCTTTCCTTCCCTCTTGATACCTTATTTATTCTCCTATGAAAAGCTTTTAGAAACTACTTCCCTATTCTAAGAAAGCAGTGTTTGGATACTTGGGAGAACGAGCTGTGAAAAATAATGAATATTTATTGTCTCTTTGAGCTGTTGGATTTCGGGGAATCTGGGAAAAAAAAATCCTTACTGTGACTCTTTTTCTTTGCCTGTATGTCTTTAGCTCATGTGGAAGCCTTTAGGGATGGGGGTGGAGTGTTTTTTCTTTCCTCCCCCCTCCTTCTGAACATTGCTGTTTATTTCTAAAACAAAAAAAAAAATTTTTTTCCCTCGTCTCTCGGGGCGGAATCACGTGGATTGGGCGGTAACAAAGTATCCAGTTTAAGCTGTGCTAAACTTGGCGTGAAGCCCAGAAATTCCTATCCGAGTGAAACTAGCTCAAGGGCTCTGCTATCTTAAGCTGAACTTTTACTTTGTCTTGAACTTGGTGTGACGCCCAGAAATTCCTAATAATTGACTTTTAAGGCATCTTATTCTACTACTATTTTGGATTACAAATTAGACATTTACAACACTGACTTTGACTTTTGCTGCCTGTATCTTTTTGTTGGGCTTGATTTTTTGTTTTGTTTTTTCTATTTCTGTTTGGATGTTACATTTTATAATATTGCAATCTACCTTCTAAGCTGAATTTTCACTAAAAAACGAAGACTACTCCATTATTGAAATGGAATCTTACCCACAGCTTGATTATGGACTGATACTAGAAATTTTTTTGGAAATGAAAGAGGAACTAAAAGAACATTTTAGAAAGCACAGGAAAGACAATGTTTCAGAGTTAAAAATTGAATCTCAAAGTTTGACTGATCATGACACACAACCAGATGCACAACTTAACGAGATGGAGGAAATATACTTACAACCTACTGAAGAGGAAGATCCTACATCTCATACACAAATGATGGAAAATTTTGATGCTCAAAGGCAGATTTCAACTAAAATATTTATAACCCTAAAAGCAACAGGAATTGACTTCCAAATACGAGACATTAATGCTGACAATATGAATAAACAACGAATAATTACCATACTGATTAAGACTGATTACATAATGCAGACAACACTGGAAAAAAGAGAAGAAGACTACGACCAGACTCAATTGTGCAAAAATGTGTATAGCCAAGCAGTACAATGTGAGGAGTTAGAGGCCCTATTGTGGAAACCTGTTTGGCACAAAAAGAAAGCTAGAATTAGGTTTAAAAATGAGTGCTAAAATTTTATCTGACGGGTTAAAAAGGCTTTTAGAGAATTGATTTGATTATGGTCTGGAATGGCAATATGGAAAATTGGAAATCTTAAATTTAAAAGGAGTTGGATTGATATTAGTGAAATATTACTGTTATTTTTATTTACAATGATTGAATGTTAACTAGAAATGCATTAATCTAACTAGGTTAAAATAATTGAGGAACTTTTAGAGATTTGGATTGACTTATAAAATATATATTTGATAGAATATAAGAGAGAATTATTAAAATATAATATTTATACTATATATGTGTTTTAGAAATTGTTATTGTTTTATGGGAAATTGAGGGACCCGAAATGTAACTTATGTGTTTATTTTAGGCTAAAATGTAAAATGGTTTTAAAATAGTTCAACCTAAAAACAGGATTTTGATTGATATGTGAATTACTAGCGATATTTTTGTTTTTTATATATAATGATTGAATTTTATCTACATATGTATTAATATTAGGTTTTAGCTTGAGGGAAACAGAGAAGTAATGTTAAGGAATTATTGAATTATCTATGTTTGATTATATTGGTTTTTTTTGGATGATTGATCACCCTATCTCCACGGAGATTCTTAAAGCACATTGATGTAAAACTAAAAATACCAATAAAACTTGTTGGAAAAAAATATATATTCTAGAATCAAGAATATATTTCACTTCATAATGGGTCTGTCCCGCAACTACGAGGGACCCAGGTGCTTTCTTTGGGGGAGGTCTTAAAGTGGAGCCCCGATAAGGTTTTAACAAGCTACTGTGGAAGACAGGGTGAATTTTACCCAAAAGTCTAGGGAGTTTCAATTTTACAGTGACTGGATTGATGACCTTTACGACAGGAAAAGGCCCTAAGAATTTCAGTCCTAACTTCTTGCTGGGTAATTTGAGGCGTAAATATTTAGTTGACAAATAAACCTTTTCCCCAACCTGAAACGTTCTTTGGGGAGCCCTCTTTTTGTCACTTGTTTTTTATAGGTTGCAAAAGTCTTTTTAAATTCTCAAAAGCTTTTTGACAGTTCATAGTCCATGCTAGTGGTTGGCCCGGTCGTGGCTTCCCTCCTTTTTCCCCTGTTTTTAGTAAATCTGTAAGGGGTAGGGCAATTTTGGCAAAAGAGGGGATGAATTGACGGTAGAAGTTGGCAAAACCTAGAAAGCTCTGGAGTTGTTTGCGGGTTTTGGGGAGCTGCCATTCGATTATAGTTTTCACCTTGGCTGGATCCATCTCAATGCCTTCGTTGGAGATTCTGTAGCCGAGGTAATCTAATCGGGTCTGGTGAAATTCACATTTTGACAATTTGGCATAAAGCTTGGCATTCAATAGTTTCTTTAACACTTCTCTTACCAGCTTTATGTGATCAGTCATATTCGTGCTGTACATCAGAATATCGTCAAGGTACACCAGAACCCCTTTGTACAAGTGTTCATGTAGGACTTCATTAATCAACTGCATGAATACGGCTGGGGCCCCCTGTAGTATGAATGGCATGACTTTGAATTGATAGCTCCCCATGGGGCAGTTGAAGGCAGTTTTCCACTCATCTCCTTCTTTTATTCTCACTCGGTAGTATGCCTCTCTCAGGTCTAATTTAGTGAAGACACTCCCCTTAGCCAGATGAGTTAATAAGTCCTTTGGGGGGGGAGGGGGTATCTGTTTTCCACACTCACAGCATTGAGGCCCTTATAGTCTACGCAGAGTCGAAGAGACCCATCTTTTTTTTCTTTAAATAACACGGGGGCTCCCACAGTAGATTTGGCCCGTTCAATGAACCTCCTCGCTAAGTTTTTATTCACGTATTGCTGCATCTCTTCCATCTTGAGGGGGGACATGGCGTACATTCTCGGGCGTGGAAGTTTGGCTCCTGGCACCAGTTCGATAGAATAGTCATTGGGTATGTGAGGGGGTAGGACATCACATTCATTTTCACTAAATGCCTCTAATAAGTCCCGGTATTCATTGGGAATGAGTGATTCATCTGGTGATGGTGAGGCAGCTATGAGTGCTCGCTCATTAGGTGGCCTAAAGTGTCCCGCCATGTCAGTTGAATCAGTGGGAGTCTTAAGCCCTATAGGTAGTCTCACAGTTCTCATTCCTTTCTCCCACCAGATAAGTGGCTTCCATTTGTCCAACCAGGCTAAGCCTAGAATCACAGTCTCAGTCATTTTTGGGGCCACCAGGAACTGAATAAATTCCCAGTGTGCCCCTATTTCTAGGCGTAAGGGCTCAGTTAATTGTGTGACTAAAGTCCCTCCCATCAGGGAGCTGTCAGCTTGCTCGAACCTCACAGGGTTGGAAAGTTGTTTTGCCCGTATGCCCATTTTCATGGCAAAGGGTAGGCTAATAATGCATCGGGTGCATACAGAATCAATTAGTACGTTTAAGTCTATTTGTGCCCCCGACTTAGGGCTTGTAAGCTTGGCAGCCAGTGAAAAAGATGGGATTTGTCGACTCACCATCAGGTCGTTCTCCCCTTCGTCATCGCCGTCAAACGAGGGTAGAGCGGGGGTGGGTCCACCTGGAGTCCCAGCATTCTCTTGTGTGGGAGGTGTAATCTGGGTAACAGGTGCTTGTGTGGCCCGGTTGGATTTTTCTCTCATTAACCACTGGGCAGGTCTCCTTCTCATCGCTGGTTCCAGACTGCTCTGCAGTTGGGGGTAGGGGACCGGACAGTTTGCTGCTCGATGTCCCTTCTTTCCGCACTGGAAACACTTTATTGACGCGCTTGCAGGTGGCCCGGTTCTTCCAGTCATCGTGGTAGCCAGAGGTTCTCGTGGGGGTGATTGTTGTTTGGATTGTTCTGGTTTCTGCTCAGATTCAGGTGGGGAAGGCTTTTTATAGCGGGCGAGCTGAACATCTAGCTTCACCGTTGTCTGGTACCACTCGTGCAGTCGGTCAGGTACTGCTCGAATAATGCAGGCCTGGGCGAGGTGATCATCTAATCCCTCAATGAAGTGATGGATTAGGGACTGCTCTGCCTACCCCTCTATCCGACCTGCTATCTTGCGAAACTCTCGCACGTACTCCAGGGCAGGCTTGCCGGCTTGTTTTATTTTGTGGATTTGTTCTCTTGCTTTTAAGTCAAGGGATGGGTCCTCAAATCTTTCTTTCAGACCCAGGAGGAAGAGGCGGGGTCTTCCAATTCTGGGGCTTGCTCATTATATAGATTGTTCAGCCATTCGGATGCTTCTCCCTCTAGGCCGGACGCAATCACATCGACCATAGCCACTGGGTCTGGGTAGAGATAAGCCCAGCGATTCAAGTGAGAGCGTACTTGGTTGAGGAAAAAAATCAGTTTCTCTGGGTCCCCATCGAAGGTTGCTCTGAATGGTGGAGAATGGGGCCCCCACTGTGGCTGTTGCTGCTGCTGGCCCCATCCTGGTTGCTGGTTTATGCCCAGGGGTTGCACGTTCAGGGGCTGGGGCCAATCTCCTTGTTGTGGCCGTCCTCCCTCTAGTAGCTGATCTCCTGGGCCCTGCACCTCCCAATCTGTTGCAAGGTCTCTATCAGCTGTGGTGAGCTCAAAAATTGTCTGCTCCCTGCCTGCTTTGAATGCTATACTCCCCCTTGTTGCAGAGGCCTCAGACATGGAATCCCTCTCTCTTCAGGGCTGGGGTCCCTGATACAGGAAGACAGGGTCTGAAAGGCTGTCTGATATGAATTGGAGGGGCTGTAGCTTCTTTTTGCAGGAGTGGCTCTCTGCTTTTCTCCCCTGGGGTTTGAGATATTTCCAGTAACTCACCCAGGTCTTGAATGGCAGTTTGCCCATTGTCTGTCCACCAGTTCTCATTCGTCTGCCAAACTTCATTTTCCCACAGCATGCTGTCTGTTACTTCCCCCTCTGGGATATCAGGTGCTGCCGGGCTGTATTCAACAAACTCCCATTTCATGATAGATTGGCCTGCTCCTGAATTCTGTCATTCTCACTCCAGGCTAGGAGAAAGAGGTGGGGTAATGCACCTCCCTGTTGTTTGAAAAGTTTTTTTTAGATTCTGGCATGATGTTGTGGTCCAAAGGAGGAAACAATCCTTGAAAACGGAGACATTATTCTCTGTTTTAGTTTCTTTATTTTGCATTCCTTGCCAGGAGTTTTGCTACAATACTTCGGTACATTACAAAGCGGATGCCAGAATCTGGATTTCTCTGGCTTGCATCTGTCTTATCTTTGCTGACTCCTCCCTTACTTTACTGTCATGATTTACGTCTTCCAATTAGGCTGGAGGCCAAAGATTCACTTCCCTTCCCAGTCTCCCGCTTTTTTCATAATTCTCCTCCCTTCATCTGTCATCTGATTTAACTCCAAAAATACCAGACAGTTCTGCATATCTTGTCAATGCAATAATATCCCATATTAACAGCGTTGACATCGGCCTTACCAAGACATTGTAAAGTGGTATTAATACTTCATGTGATCTTGATTCTTAATATTTTAATGTTATGATAATAACCATATTATTAATTTGTCGATAATGTCCTTAATGATCCAGTGTAATGATACCAGGTTCTCTTGCAGGCACCACACTTGGAGAAGACACTGCACAAAATTTTCATCAGCTTTAGTCAAGGACAAAGAAGGGGAGGAAGAGATCAAAGGAACTGCTTTAAGCCTTGAGGAAAGACATCAAACAGATAATAATAATAATAATAATAATAATAATAATAATAATAATAATAATAATAATAATAATAATAATAATAATAATAATAATAATAATAATAATAACAACAACAACAACAACAACAACAACAACAACAACAACAACAAAACAACAACGATTTGGTAGGTGAACTGGTTCTGTTAGTAAAGGGGGGGAAGGGGAAGAGAAAAAGAGAAAGAGAGGGAGAGGGAGAGGGAGAGAGAGGAAAGAGAGAGGGGGGAAGCGCAAGTGCCTCCCTCTCTCTCTCTCTCACACACACACACACACACATACACACACACACACACACTGAGTGGGGGAAGAGGACTGGCAGACCAAGGGCAGAAAGAGGGAGAGGGAGGGAGAGAGAGGGAGGGAGGTACACACAGAGAGAGAGAGAGAGACCCTTTTGACATCTAAAATGAAGATAACACTGCATATATCCTTTTATATATATATATATAATAAAGGTAAAAAAGGATATATGCAGTGTTATCTTCATTTTAGATATCAAAAGGGTTTTGCAGCTCCCAGTGTTTTGTTTTGGGAAATGGGTCCAAGTGGCTCTTTGAGTGTTTTGGGTTGCCTACCCCTGGTTTAGGGGAACCTTGTGGCAGTTCCTCTGGTTGTGTAGATGCACTTGGTGTGGTGCGACACCTGTGACATTCCCATCTCTGAGGCTTTGCTTGAAACTCCACCCCACAAGACATCCAAGTGCTTCAGATGTACAGTTCAGAGTCCCTGTGTTCTGGTTTATCTTGGTCAATTGTAGATGGATTATATTGTATACTAGGATCAGCGAGGCATTGATGAGATGAGAGTGAAAGTTTATTTAGTTCACACAGAAGCAGCTCTAGCAGCCGCTTGACTCATATTTATACGGACCACCTCTAGGCGGCAGCCAATGATTTTAAAGTATACATTCCTGCCTAAAATGAAGGCTTTCAGTATTTACAGACAGACAGTCGAGGATTCAAACAGAACAATTAGTTAACCGTTTTTATATCAGACCTTAAGCATTTGGTTTAATACATAACACCCCTTCCCCCTAAATTGATTACATATCCATAAAATGTACATAGTCTTTTAGATAGGCAGGCGGCTTTCGCGATCGTTCCGAATACCACATTTCTGCTGGAGGTTCCCGGTCTACCCTCGGCTGGCTGGGTAGACCAGGACTCCATGACCCACTAGCAATAGGTAGACCGGAGTCTATTTGACTGCTCGGGCTGGGTAGACCAGTCTCTCTTTGACTTCTCTGGCCAGGTAGACCAGTCTCTTTCCAGCTGGTCTGTCCAGGTAGACTGGTACACAAGTCTGTGAGCAGAGAAGTCCCGGAAAGGCTGGGAAGCAATTCTCCCAGCACATTCTGATCTATGGGCACAGTTCCTTCGGTTGGTAGTGGCTCAACTATGATTGAGTCGTCCAGCCTGACTCTCTGAGTCTCGCTGGACCCAGGAGACTCAGACGCGCCACAGCTGTCAGGTGGCTCTCGGCTCTCCTCTTGGTCAGCGGCCAGGATCTGACTAGCCTGCCGCCAACGCAGTTGGTCGATGTGGCATTGCAAAATGCACCCATCTTCCAGGACCACTTTGTATGACAGCAGTCCTGACACCTTACAAACCACAGCTACCACCCACGGTGCCCCTTGACCGTAGTTCCTTGCCCAAACTCGGTCACCTACTTTCAAATTCCTCGGGGGCTTGGGCTGTGCTGTCTCTGTAGCAACTCGATCCGGATGGAGATGGTCCAGCTTTGTAGTCAGCCGACGTCCCCATCTCAGTTCCGCTGGGCTACGGCCTGTTGGTGCACAGAGTTGTGTGTTGGCAGAGCAAAAAGTCTGCCAACCTGTGATGCCAATCGCCCTTTGTAATTCTTTTAAGGGCTTCCTTGGTCATCCTAACCATCCTTTCCACTTGACCATTTGAGGCTGGGTGAAATGGGGCAGAGGTGGCATGTCTAATCATATTAGACCTTAGAAATGACTGAAATTCAGCAACGGTAAATTGTGCCCCGTTATCTGATACTATTACATCAGGTAAGCTATGTGTGGCAAAGATTCTGCGCAGTTCCTGGATGGTCCTGGCAGTAGTCATAGTAGGGACAGATGCTACCTCAAGCCACTTGGAGTGACTGTCCACTACAATGAGGAACACCTGTCCTTGAAAAGGTCCAGCATAGTCTATGTGAATCCTAGACCAAGGGGTTTGCGTGGTCTCCCAGCGATGTACTGGGGCTTGAGGCATTTCAGGTCTGGTCTGCTGGCAAACCTGGCATCCTTTTACTTGAGCCTCTATATCCTTATCCAACCCTGGCCACCACAGGTAGCTTCTCGTGAGTGCCTTCATCCTGACTATTCCAGGATGTCCCTCGTGTAGAGATTCTAAGACCCTTGCTCTTAATGTGTGTGGGACTATAACCCGACTTCCCCATAAAATGCAGCCCTTGTAAGCTGATAGCTCATCCTGTCATCTGATGAAACTGTGAAATTCTGGCCCCAGACTGGCTTCAGGCCATCCCCTCAGCAGCCAGTTCAAAACACGACTGAGTGTTTTGTCATTGGCTGTTTCAGCAGCCACATCCCCTGCGTGAAGGGGAGACTCAGGCAGATCCTGGATTGCCAGGATGCGTGCAGCAGGTGCGGAGTCGGGGTCTGATTGAGGCAGGGGCAGTCTGCTGAGCATGTCAGCGTGGCCCATTTCCTTGCCAGGTTTATGGACTAGCCTGTAATTGTAGGCTGCCATGAACATTGACCACCTCAGCATCCTTGGAGAAAGGATCTGAGGGGGGTTTGCTTGTCTGCAGTAAACAGACCTAGAAGAGGCTTATAATCCGTGAAAATGATAAATGGGTGACCATAAAGGAAATCATGGATTTTTTTTATTCCAACTACTATTGCTAATGCCTCTTTGTCAATTTGTGCATAGTTTCTTTCTGCAGGGGAAAGTTCCTTGAATAATAGGCTATGGGTTCTTGCTGCCCATTAGCCATTAAGTGTCTCAAAACTGCTCCTATCCCATATGATGAAGCATCGCATGCAATACTGATAGGCAGTTTTTTGTTGAAGTGTATTAACACTGAGTCTGATGACAGCAGTGATTTGACTGATTTGAAACTTTTCTCGTGGATGCTAGTCCACACCCATGGTGCCCTTTTATCCAGGAACCTATGCAGAGGCTCTGCTAATGCTGCCTTATGAGGAAGGAATGCATGGTAGAAGTTAAGTAACCCTAAAAATGCCTGCAGCTCCCCCTTTGACTTAGGTCTGGGAGCATGCAGTATAGCCTTAAGCTTTGAGTCAGCGGGGTGGATTCTGGCAGCATCTATCCGGAATCCAAGGAACTTAGTGGAGTTCACACCTATCTGGCATTTATCTCTTTTAAGTTTTAACCCCGCTTCACGGAAGCATTGGAGAACCGCTCTGAGATGTTCTGCTAACATCTCAGCTGACTCTCCAGCAATCAGAACATCATCAAAGTAAGGACACACTCCTGGAATGTTTTTGAGTGTGCATTCCATTACACTCTGAAAAAGCCCTGGGGCGACACTCACCCCAAACTGCAGGCGACGAACCTTGAATGCCCCTCTCTGCGTAACTATTGTTTGGGCCTCTGCAGTGGCATCGTCCACAGGCAGTTGCTGATATGCCTGTGCCAGGTCCAGGTTAGCGAATAAGCGACCTCCCTGTAGTGATGCCAGGATGTGGCTAACTACGGGGACTGGGTATGCATGCTGTTGAAGTGCCTTATTAATAGTGCACTTATAATCAGCGCAGATGCACACATCTCCATTTGGTTTAACTGGTGTGACTATGGGGGTTTCCCACAAACCGCTATCAACAGGTTGCAACACTCCCTGCTGCACTAGCTTATCTAACTCTGCATCGATCTTGGGTTTTAAGGGCAAAAGGCACTCTGCGAGGCTTGATCCTGATGGGGGTTACTGTTGGATCAAGGTGGAGAGTGATTGGTGCTCCTTTGTATTTGCCTAAGCTGGGACTGAATACATCAGCAAATTCCTTGCACACAGCTGTCAAATCAGCTGTTTGAGTTGATGCCAGTCACATGGATGCCCAGGGCATCAAACCAGTCTAGGCCAATCAGGCTTGTGCGCTGGCCTTCGACTACCACGACGTTGAGGGAACCCTCAAACTCTTTGAATTTTACTTTCATTGTAGCTTCTCCTTTAACCGCTATGCGGGAATTTTGAAAGTCTGTCAACACTAGATTTGACGGCTTGAGTCTGACTCATTTCCTGCCATGTCTGCAGATGTAACTGAAAGTTTTGTAGGAGATTATGGACAGGGCTGACCCGGTGTCCAATTCCATGGAACATGGAACTCCTTGTAGGCTGACTCTGAGTTTAAGCTTTTCTTTGAGGGGGTGATGGGCTCCTGTTCTAAGAATCTTCCTCCTCCTAGAGCAGAATCCTACCCTGTTTTGCCCCAGGGCCAATTTACCTCTCCTGGGAAAGTCTTCAGGTAGAGCTTCCCTCTGGTGACCCTTACAGACGATGGCAATGTGCCCCTGTTTTCCACAGGCTTGACACACGGCCATGCAGAATCTGCACTCTGATCACTAGTGCTATTCTCCATAGCCAGCACGGCTAGGGAAGAAAGCTGCCTTGTCAAATGGCCACTGCTTCCTTCTTGGTAGCTTCTGCACCCGGTCGATCTCAACGTCTTTGTCCAGGCCGTCTATTCTATCAGTGTCTTCGTGGTGAACAGCTGTCTGGTTGGGGGGAGTCTTTGAGGGTCATAAAGCCTTTATTGCCCCACCTGCGGCCTCTTCTGCCATCACTTCTTTCAAGGTGTCTTGGAACATCAAGGTTTCTTTGCAAACAGCTTCTGCTGTAAGTCTTGGTTTCTCAGGCCACATACCAGTCAGTCCCTGAGCCGATCCTCTAAATCTGGAAATTCGCAGAGTCTGGACGCCTGTCTTAGGGCAGCCACGAATTCAGCAGCTGACTCCCCTGGCTGCTGTTCTCTCTGCTCAAACACGTGCCTCCACGCAATGATGGACAGTTGGGGATTGAAATGTTCTTTTAGTCTCCTCTTCAGGTCAGCGTAGGAGACTGACTCTAAGCTGGCTGGTGCAATCAGATTTTCAGCTATGTCAAAAGTCGCCTGACCGCATACGCATAGCAATGTGGCAGCCTTCAGTCCATCTTCTCTCACCTGGTTTGCTCTCAGGTAATTCTCCACCCTAGAGATGTACGAGCTCCATTGCTCTGGGTGAGACACATCAAACTCATTTAGTTTGCCAACCTTGGCCATAGCTGACACCCGTTAAGTCTTTTCAATGCCTTATGCTGCTAAGGGCTTCCGTGTGGAATCCTGGGGATGGAGCCCTCAGGATAATGATGCCTCCAGTGTGTCTTGCCGGCAGGCAAGGGGGGAATGCGGTTCCTACCAGGGCGCTGATGCCTGGTCTCACCCCTTAGTGACTTCTGGCTCTTTCTTCCTTAGCAGCATATCCCACCTTCGTCGCCACTGTTAAATACTTGGATCGGTGAGGCATTGATCAGACTGAAGGTTAAAACAACAGTTCTTTATTCAATCAACACAGAAGCAGCTCTAACAGCCACTTGGCTTCTAGTTATACCGGACTGCCACTAGGCGGCAGCCAATGAATTTAAAGCACTATTTGCCACCTAAAGTGCAGGCTTGTAACAATACACAAACAGTTAGAGACTTTGAATTAACACATTCAGTTAACAGCTTATAACTGCCATTATAAATTGGGTCAATACACAACAAAGAGGGTGGAAGTTGGTCTACAACTTAAATGAATGGAGATTGTTGAGAAAGATCACATCAAGAGAATGAGAAGAAACACCAACACCAGTTAAAGCTGTTAAAGTTACAACACCACTACATTCTCACTAATCCTTCACTCCCAGTATAAATAAGACTTCAGGGAATGGAAATACTGATTCCCAAAAGACTATGCAGGTGATAAACTTGAAATCTTCCTAACTAACTTTGAAAATACCTGCCAAGAATAAAATAAAAGCTCAGGACATGGCTCATATTTGTCCTCTCTAGAAGGGTTGCTTAACCCAAATACTGCTTATTCCATGTTCCTGGGAAAAGAAAGAATACCATCAGTTTAAAAAACAGGACCATTTCATTTTATTCTGTTGTTTGGTGATTATCTTGATTTAAGTTTACTCTTCATATTTTTATTTCATTTGGTTTTAAGTAACCTTAATTTTCAAAGAGATACAAAGGAAGCATGCAAGTCCAGTAATAACTGAAATGAAAAATTAAATGACGTGAGCCTAAGAAACAATTTCACTGTCAGTTCCCTACTTGGATCATTAGATGTTCTTTTGTGTTTAGATCTGGTCTCAGGATGATAATGTAGCACTTGGGGAAGAAGATGCAGCTCAGAAGTCCAGCACCAGAGGCCAAGATGGAAAAGATCTGCACAACCACCATGTATTTCCCCTTGGTGCTCAGGTAGGTGGGCACAAAAGTCACCCAGACACTGCAGAAGACCAGCATGCTGAAGGTGATCAGCTTGGCTTCGTTGAAGGCCCCAGGCAGATTCCTGGCCAGGAAAGCCACTGTAAAGCAGATAGCAGACAGGAAGCCTAAGTAACTGAGGGTGATGAAGAACATGACAACAGAGCCTTCGTTGCATTGCAGGATAATCACTCCAGGCTGGGCGTGTGGGTCAGAATCAGGGAATGGGGGAAAAACTCCAAGCCAGATGGAGCAGATGAAAGTTTGGACAGCAGAACAAGAAAGAATGATGGAGTTGGCCAAGCTCTTTCCCAACCATCTCTTCACTTGGTTTCCTGGCTTTGTTGCCAGGAAGGCCAGCACAACCATGATTGTTTTGGCCAACACAGAAGACACGGCTACTGAGAAAACAATGCTGAACACTGTTTGTCGGAGAAGGCAGGTGGCTTTCATTGGTTGTCCAATGAAGAGAAAGGAGGACAAGAAGCAAAGAAGGAGGGAGACCAGGAGGACGTAGGACAGGTCCCGGTTGTTGGCTTTCACAATAGGAGTTTCTAGATATTTGAGGAATATGATTAAAACAAAGCCAGTGGTTAGGAACAAGAGTAGGGCAAAGGAGACCAGGATGATGCTCAGATGTTCTTCATAGGTCAGAAAGTTTATTGTTTTCGGGATACATTCGACTTGGTTCTCAGTTGAATATTGATCATCCAGGCACTTGGTACATTTTTTAGTATCTGAGAAAACAAAAATAATAAGTATTTTTTATAACTCTCCTTGGAAATAAATAAATAAATAAATAAATAAATAAATAAATAAATAAATAAATAAATAAATAAATAAATAAATAAATAAATAAATAAATAAATAAATAAATAAACAAACAAACAAACAAACAAACAAACAAACAAACAAACAAACAAACAAACAAATAAATAAATATATATTCATTAACTACCCTTAAGGGGAAATTAGTTTTGGAAATCCCTTAAAATGTGATTCTTTCAAAAGGACTCTGCACACTGATTGCTTCATGTGTAACGTTTTGATTTCTCCCTCTATGGTCTTTCCAATTTTATCTTTCACCACTGTAGATCTATGATTTTAATAAAGATTGACTCATGGATTGATAGATAGATTGATGTTGATTGATTGATTGATTGATATTTTCTTGTCAGGTAAAGTTGGTTTACAGTAAGTGAGCAAAATCCATTCACCTGAAACCATTCCTTACGTTTCAAAGAATTTGGATGTTCCTAAGAAAGGTGAACATGGAAGGACATTCCCAAACTGACAAGTAGAAGGGATAATTACTATGGCAGAAGTAGCCTTGCCCAATCCACCATGTCCTTTTCTCTCTTCCTACGTTATCCTTTAAGATCTTGTTCTTATTCCTCTCCTTATTAAAGAAATTGGGCACAATGAAATTAACAAACAAGGACAAAAAGTTCTAGATTAGATGTGTTTCTTTTAACATCCACATTGATTAAAATGCTCTGGGTGAATTTAGCAATCTTTCCTGAGGTGTCACCCACCTTCCTTAGTGGAGATGGTCCCCTCTGGACAAGGAATACAGTCATAGCAGCAAAGTGGCTCTTTTTCCCGAGTCCGCTTGAAAAATCCAGGACGACAATTTTCCACACATTTGGACTGAGGCAGGGACTAAGAAGAAAAAGAAGAAATGTCAAAGAAAACAGGTGAGGAGTCACCAACTATGAAAAATGGAGAGCGACATGAACATTAGCCAACTAGTTTCTCGTCTTCACTTTGATAAGTATTAAATTTCTAACTAGTACAAAACAGTTATAAGAGATATAACTATTGGGAGATTCTTCATTTTGTTTCTTGGTTTTGCTTCTGGTATATCACATGGAAATAAAGGGTTTTTTTATTTATTGAACTCTGTAGTGAGAAAAGGTTTAAGCATTAAGTGACAATCAGAGGGTTCCTCCTCATCGTAACATGCATTTCTGCATTCTTCATAGATACATGAAGAAGTATAATTTGATGACACCAACTGGCATGGAAAGATAGACCCACATTTACTGTTAGTTAAATCTGGAGCCTCCTTTGTGTCTAGATGGACTGAAGGTATATAACGATCAACTGAAGGTGATGGACTGAAGGTACATAACATTGGAGGGGTTTCCTGTTGAAGTGACTTTCTAGAAGAAGAAGGACTGTTGCAGGATCCCAGTGTGGTCAAGGAGAAGCATAGTCTCCCATTCCAGGCTGGGTTCCTCAAAAACCTCACAGACTATGGACCTCCTCTTTCAGGGGACTCTGTCTCCAACCAGGACATGCTGAATCCAAATTCCAAAGCTTATTTCCAACTGAGATGAGCAGGACTTCCATGCAGTCTCGATTCAATCTAATTGTCTGAGATGGTATAGGACAGGTTCTCCTGCTTGAGTGGGGGGCTGGACTAGAAGACCTCCAAGGTCCCTTCCAACCAAACCTATTCTATTCTATTCTATTCTATTCTATTCTATTCTATTCTATTCTATTCTATTCTATTCTATTCTATTCTATTCTATTCTATTCTATTCTATTCTATTCTATTCTATTCTATTCTATTCTATTCTATTTCAAGAGAATTGCTTATTTCTGTGCTATTTGCGGACAAGGAACAAGCGAACTTGAATCTATCAGCATCGCAATCCCCAGTACTTGTTGGCTTCTCTCTCCAGTTTTATGGAAATATAAATTTCAGAATGGACACAAAATGGCCACGATCTTTTTCCTAAAGAATAATCCCTGAAAATCTCATTTTGGACATAGCTGAATCAGTTAAACAGTGTTCCATATTGTAGCATCAGAGGGATACCATGGTTGATGGTACTCAAGCCTCCCTATCTAAGAAAATTATAAAGGTTTTACTTCACATATTCAATTCTCGGTAAAGGTAAACCACTCAATAAAGGTAAACTAGGCTTAGCCTTCTTGAAATGGGTCCCCAGGCTTTGTAAAAAGGAAAGAAAGATACCGATATTTTCCCCATCTGGTTAAGCAACTTGAGCCGTGACAGAACATTTTGATTGATGGTAAACCTCTGTCTTTCAAATCTCCCTAGTTGCTGTTTCCTGGGATTCCTCTTGGAGAGAAACATCCAGCTCACAATATCCAGATCTGCAGTTATGTCTCCATTTTCATCCAAGTAAAGTTTCAGCAGGGAAAGGTTGCACAATTCATTCTTCTTCAGAAAGGAATGGAACTAGAATGAAAACATCCAGGAATTTTAAAATAAGAAAGCATGGTTTCTTAACCCATGCAGTCTTTTCACCTTTGCATCTGTCTTCTAGAGTTGTCTCATTTGCAAGAATTCTTAGCAGAACAATTGTTACCACTGTCTCCAAAGGTGAAACCCAAAGGTGCAGCAAAATTTCTACAATTCTATATTAGGGGAATACGCATTGAGAAAATATTATTGACAAAATGTGTCAATTAGAGGAAACATTCCAGAGCAAGTGACAGATAAATTAAAAACAAAGAGATTATTCATAAACTCCTTGAAAACAAAAAGGAGATTACCAGAAAGTATGGATTTCTCAAGAAGAAAATTGCCAGGTTAATCTTCTCACAGGTAGACCAAATGGGAAGCAAGACCACATGACCTAATCCCACTTCCACCAGATGGATTTGTAACTGGCCAACAAGCCATACTCAATGAGTAGTTATCAATGGTACTATATCTACATGGAGGGAAGTAAGCAGTGGGGCACCAAAAGGTTCCATCTTAGGCCCAGTACTCTTCAGTATCTTCATAAATGACTTAGATGAGGGAATAAAAGGGGAACTCATCAAATTTGCAAATGATACTAAACTGGCAGGAATAGCCAACAACCCAGAAGACAAGCTCAGGATGCTAAAAAATCTTGACAGACTTGAACAATGGACTCTATCTAACAAAATGAAATTTAATGTGGAGAAAAGCAAGGTTTTACTCTTAGGCAGGAAAAACCAAAGGTACAAGCACAGAATACTGTAGGTAAAACCTGGCTCAAAAACAGTAATTGTGAGAAGGACCTTGGAATCCTAGTGGATGATCACTTAAATATGAGTCAGCAATGTGTGGCAGCAGCCAAAAAAGCTAGTACAATCCTTGGTTGTATAAGCAGAGGCACAGAATCAAAATCACATGAAGTATAAAATGTTTCTAATCTGTTTTTTGACAGTACTGTTTTTGATGGGTTGGACTGTTTTTTCCCTTTGTGTAAAGACGGATGCAAAAAACGAGTTGAGTAGTTCTGCTTTCTCCCTGTTGCTTGTCACCTTCTTGCCACTTTCTCCACTAATGGACCAATCATTTCCTTAACTTTTTTCTTGTTTTTTACATGTTGAAAGAAGCTTTTTTGTTGTTGTTATTTTTGACTTTTGTTGCAAACCTTAGTTCATTTTGAGCCTTAGCTTTCCTTTCATCTTTGCAGGCTTGGACTATTTGCTGATATTCTGCCTTAGTTATGTGCCCTTCTTTCTCCTTTTTATACTTGTCCTTTTTATCTTTCAATTTATCAGAAAGTTCTTTATGCAGCCATGCTGGTTTCTTTTGAGAACTGTTATCCTTCTCAAGCTCTAACTTTATTGAAATTAGCTCTCTTAAAGTCCAAGACTCTAATTTGACTATGTTCTATTGCTTGTGCTTGCATAATGTTGAATTCCAATATTGCATGATCACTCCCCCCGCAAGGGTCCTGTAGCTTCAACACCTTCTATCATTGCATCTCTGTTACTGAGGATTAGATCCAATATGGCTAATCCCCTAGTTCCCTTCTCTACTTTTTGGGAGACAACGTTGTCTGTTAGTTTTGTCAGAAATCTGTTTTATTTTCCACTTGGTTCAGAGTTTGTCTCCCAGTTGAGATCAGGGTAATTGAAGTCCCCCATTACTATTGTGATGTGCTTCCTACATACCTTGGTTAACTGACTAGCAAAAAGCTCATCTATGTTTGGTTGGGTGGCCTATAGTATACACCTATGGCAATGTCATTTGCCCCCTCCTTTTATATTGACTCAAATGCACTCAAGACAGTTTTCATCATTGTTGTGCTCTATTTCTGTAGAGATGTAGTTATTTCTTATATAGAGAGCAACCCCACCTCCTCTTTTGTTTGGTCTGTTTCTTTTAAATAATTTACATCCCTCTAGCTGTGTGTTCCATTTGTGAGTTTCATCCCACCATGTTTCTGTAATGGCAACAATATCATATCTGCCCTCATTTACCTGAATTTCTAATTCACCCTGTTTATTGCTCATACTCTGCTCTGTTGTGGGACACTCGTGCACTTCCCAAGGTGCATCACAAAGGGCAAGTTAGCTTCACACCAGAAAGAAAGATGAGTGGCTCTTCCTGCAGCATCATCCAAGGCCCCCTCCCTTCCCCACAGCTGCCTCACAAACAGGCATTGCAACTGGGAAGGTTCAGAGCTGGCAGAAATCTGACTGCCTCCACGGAGCATCAACTCATCTCCCCTACCTCAGGAGTACCTATTTATCTACTCATGTAGAACATGCTTTTGAACTGGTAGATAAACAGAAGCTGAGGCAAGTGACTAGAGCTCATCCCACCACACAGTGCTAGGACTCAAACAGTGGAGCAGAGATCATCTCCAGCATCATTAAGCCACTGAGCCACCATGCCTCTGGATCAGGTTTAGGGAAGGGCAGAGAAGGCAAACACAAGATCAGAGGAGCTGCTCTTAGCCTTGAGGAAAGACAACAAGATGTAGAAACATGCTGGTCTATGGGAGCGGAAATCAGGAGTGTGGGATCGCCTTTTCCATCTTATAAAATCTCCAGCTTGGAGAAGGGAAGATACAGCACTCTTTCAAATAATTGAAAGATGTTATACAGAAGCTTGCAATCTTTTCACTGTTATTCCAGAGTATGGGACATGGAAAAATAAATTCAGTTACAAGAGAGATTCTGACAAAGAGAGGAAAAAACATCATAAAAAGAGGAACAAATTTATAGCTGAGCCAGTGAAAAGGAGACTCTCAGAATTTCCTTCAAATTTATAAATAGAAAATTCTATGATGCTAATCACAAACCCATAGATACAAGAATTAATTTTAAAAGAAGCCATAGAAGTCATAAAATAACAGAGTTAGAAGGGATTTTGGAGGTCTTCTAGTCCAACCCCTTGCTTGAGCAGGGGACCTATACCATTCAGGACAAATGGTTGTCCATTTTCCCTGAAAACCTCCAGTGATGGAGCCCCCACAACTTCTGGAATCAACTTGTTACACTGATTGATTGTTCTCATTGTCATGAAGTTTCTCCTAAATTCTAGGTTGAATCTCTCTTTAATAATCTTCTATCTTTTACTTCTTCTTCTGCCCTCAGTAGTGAACAGGTTGACCCCCATGTGACATTCCCTCAAGTTTTGGAAGACTGCTATTATGTCACCCCTACTCTTTCTTATCTCTAGACTAGAAATGTCTAGTTTCTACAACAATTCATCATATGGTTTAGACTCCAGACCCATAACCATCTCTTGCTCTCTTCTGCGCTCTATCTAGAGGCTCAGCATTTTTTGTTTTTGTATCTTGGTGACAAGAACTGGATGCAGCATTTCAAGTGTGGTCTTAATCGTTCAGTATAAAGCAATAGTATCACATCATGTGATCTTGATACTATCCCTCTGCTCATATAGCCTAGGACTTCATTGTCTTTTTTGGCAGCTGCAACACACTGCTGGCTCATACTTCAGTGGCTATCCAGTACGACACCTAGATCCATGCATACATCCATTTTAAAATTAGCAGTATTTGTTACCAAAACATATCTGTCATGCTACCCTCTCTTTGGAACATTCTCCTCCAAGTGATTAGATTGGCCAAACCTTTTGGGGGGTTTTTTAGCACAAGGAGGTTGAGATGGTTACCCTCCTTCTCCTTTGAATTCCTTTCCAAAAGGAACTAATGGATCCATGTCAGGACCCCATACCTGCCATGGCTGCAGATTTGGAGCCCACACATTCTCTTTGCCCTCCTTCCTTCTCCTCCAGGATCTGGAGGAATACACAGCACTCAAGGTGTGTGCTAGAGTCTTAACAATACTGTAAAAATGATGGTCAATATGGATTGTTTTCCCTTTTCCTTGTGGATCCTGCAGTGCTTTCTGGATGCATCTTAACCGGCCTTTCACAGAAAACAGGTGCTTTGAATAAGAGCAATGATAATCTGCCATGAAAGGTTCCACAAGGAGCTTGGATTCAAAGGGATCATAATTTGCCCTTTTTTTCCTCTGATAAACAAAGCTCAAAATACTATGGACATATTTGTACTGTCTTTCCCTTATTATATGCAATTCCAAAAAAGTTGAGAGGATCCAGACTTTCCCTTCTATGTGTCCTGTCAAAGCTTCAAGTGTTAAATGAACAGGAAGAAATCCATTGATGATACTAACAAATTTTGTAAAGAAAACAAAGACATTAACTTGTCTCCACTTAGAGATGATATCCCTGAGGGGTTCTGTAGGTGTATCTCTTGCCAATTGTTTTGATATAACAACACAAATTCCATTCCTGACAAGCACAGGAGTCAACGTCCTCATGGAATTCTCTCCCTCCTCTGTCTCTGTAGCAAAGAGACCAATCAGGGTCCATCTGAAATGGAGGTTGGACAATTGCTGGGTAGTGGACCCCTTCTTTGGGGGCCATCCGGTAGAAAAAGGGGAATTGACTTTTCTCACTCAGAACCTCTGAAGTAGTTGTATAACCAATCTGAAAAAGCAATGAAAAATGTTTTGTTATATTTGAGGTCAGATCAAGTCCAAAATATTAGTTTTTAATATATCCAACTTGTTTCTCATCAACACGTTAATTAATTACTGAATAGCCATTAGGCAATATCATGATACAGAATGTAAACCACAAAATGTTCTTATATAAAACAGAATAGTAAAAATAAGAATAAAGAATTTATGCATCACCCCTGTGTGGTTCTCACCTGAAGTGTTTTCTTCCAATGAAGGTCTGTATAATGTGCAAATTTGAACTATTACCACACAGGAAATATGTTATTTTAACAGTTTGTCTAATGTGCAGGCCAAGATGCTGATCTCTCTCATTCTTATTAAACTGATATTGAAATAATAAATGTGTTATGCCTTCTAACTATGGAGCTCCATAAATACATCCTTCATCATTAAAATAGACTTGGTTAAATCTTCCACAGTGGATGTGATTGCGCTTGTTCTAGTTGCATTATATTTTATGCAGAATAATATAATAATAGAGTTGGAAAGAACCTTGGAGTTCCTTCTTCTAGTCCAACCATCTGCTCAAGCTGGAGACCTGATAATATTTCAAGCAAATGGCTATCCAATCTCTTCTTTAAAAACTCCAGTGATGAAGCACCCACAGCTTCTGAAGGCAAGCCATGCCAATGATTAATTGTTCTTGCTATCAGGAAATTTCTCCTTAGTTCCAGCTTGGATCTCTCCTTGATAAGTTTTCATCCATTGCTTCTTGCCCAGCCTTCAGGGGCTTTAGAGAATGGGTTGACCGTTTCTTCTTTATGACAGCCCCTTAGATATTGGAAGACTGATTGTTGCTATGAAGAGGGTAACCTTCACATTATTGAAAAGGCTAAGTAAGCTGGATAACTAAGATTTTTTGAATTTGGGCAATAAATTCGCTCATGTCCTTGTTCTAAGTGAGCTTCTTTGATGATGAGGGATCTAAGATCCAGTCTCAGAGAAAACTACCCCAAGTAAAGAGAGATGCTATTTTGCTCTGTTGGTTCCTCATAGAATAGATATAAAAAGCTATGATGTTACTTTCCAGAGATAATACCATTTGACTGAGTTATTAATAATGAGAGAATTATTATTAGAGTAGGCGCCATGTCTTCTTAAAAAACCTACAAAATCCAACTTACTAATATGATATTTTCAGCATACAACAAGGTGTAACAATAAGAATTTAGCACTTTATTCATGTTTACTTCAGGATCCTTAACTAGACCTGCTAAGTCATTAATGTCCACACTGATCCTACTTATCATGGCTCCATAGACCCTGAATTGAATGCACACAGAAAGTATTGATCAGGGCCAATTGTCTGAGTTTTATTTTAAGGCCAATGCATTTCTTTCATAATATTTCTCTATTTGCTATGTCAGGTGGCACACTAGAATTTAAAAAGGCAGCAAACTGCTTTTCCCCCTGACTAACATATTCTCTAGTTGGATGTTTCAAGACAAAGTAATTCTCAATAATGGATCCATTGTATCTAAAGGTTGTTTATCCTTCTGTAAAGAATGCACTTTTCATCTACCCACTCTGAATTCTCCTCAAGAGGAAACTAGCATATATTTTAGCCACAATATACACTAGAGAAATGGACCTATAATGGATTTTTAAATTTCATTTATTTATAGCACCTACTATTGCTTGTCTTCCACCCAACCGGATATGAGAGATAATATTTATATAAATAAATGGACCTTCCAATAGAAGGCCCGCCACTCAGGATATTTTCTTAATAGTTCAGCTGGTAGAAAGTCTTCTCCAAGGGCTTTAATGTTCTTCAAACATTTCATGATGATTTTGATCATGAAACTATTAGGGTAAAAATATTTGACTTGTTCGATAATATACTTCTAATATTTTTAATAAAGCAGTTAGCAAATGCTAATGGTCCCTACAAGTCCATAAGAGTTCTGCTTTCTTGGGTGGTTAGTTGAAGTGGGTCTTTACAGTAGGGGAGTCTTTTCGCAAATCTGGGATTTGTTCACCATTGAAATTATCATTATTTTGGCTAAGATTATGTACAAAATTTGACCTTCCCAGTGCTGCTGCCCCTTCCTTTTGTAGAAAGACCCTTTGATTGGATATGAAGCCTCTCTTCACCTTCAGAAGCAATAGGGATGGTGTCATGAGAAGATATGACTTCTTTCATTCTTGCTCCCTCCCCTTTGTGGATCCCACACCATAGTCATGGTATGTGCAATGGCCATGGTGAAAAGCATCTCTTTAATCAAATAGGGAAGATACGATTTCCTCTTGCACTTACCCAACACCACCCACTTTATTTATCCAGATAGAGGAACACATACACAAACCTGTGGGACTTTGTAGATGCCTCCTAATGTTGACATCTGGATGGAGATTTCACTGTCAGCCGCATCAATAAGAGCCAAAGGATTTTCCTTCCTTCCACAGCTGTAGTTGGGAACATTGGCTTCTCCAGTAGAGAGCATGTCCAGCAAGGCATCTGAAGTGTAAAGTGTGCTCAAAGTGTTGTCATAGATGCTGTATCCCAGTGTGATATTGTGCAGGAGCTGGGGATTCTTGTTGACCGCTTGAATGGAAAAAATGAATTGTAGAATTTTTGTAGCATCAAAAAATAACCAACTGTAAAAAAAAAAGTTTGGCAGCGTCATCATCATCATCATCATCATCATCATCATCATCAAAATCAACATATTTTTTCATTTATTCCTATGTCTCCATAGCCTATTTATTCTTAAGGCAAAACTGATACAAAACCAGAGGTAAATGAGAGTTATAGATTTCCATTTAATTTTTGTGAGTCTTGAGAAGATTGCAGTAGTGCAGTAGTCCTGATATTTACTTGTCTAAAAACATGATTCAATGTTTTCTACTTTAATTTTTAAAGTAGAATCATCATTTGATCTTGTTAGATCAAAAAATAACAAACTGTAAAAAAGGAGTTTATGTCATCATCATCATCATCATCATCATCAAAATCAACATTTTTTTCAATTATTCCTTTGTCTCCACAAGTCTGTTCTATCTTAAGACAAAACTGATCCAAAACCAGAGGCAAATGAGTCACCCATTTCCATTTAATTTCTGTGAGTATTGAGAAGATTACAGTAGTGCAATAGTGCTGGTGTCCAATAAACAGGGTTCACTATTTCAATCTTCCTAGTAGAACCACCATAAAAGCAAGAACATGGTTTAATAATAAGCCAGCAAAGCAATTCTAAAAAGAAGTCATCCTTATTCCTATAAAGAACTGCATCTAATATGGGCTGGAAGATGCTACTACAATTCTTTCATTAATTACACCAAATGCAAGTTGTTATTCAAGTGATGAACTCTGGAAGAGGAGAGTCAAGACTTCTGTGTCTTTTTTCTTCAGGTTCTTTCAGGTTTCCACAAAATAACAGAGGTGGAAAAGACCTTGGAGGTCTTCTAGTCCAATGCCCTGCTTAATGAGAAGACCCTATAATGTTTCAGACAAATGGTTGCCCAATCTCTTCTTAAAAACCTGCAGTGATGTAGCACCCACAGTTTCTGAAGGCAAGGTTTTTTTTCTACCTCATCCTTGGAATTAATTCTGTTGCACAAGATAAAACAAAAGAGGACAGCCTTATGAGTCAAAATGATGCTACACGTGTCTTATAACTTAGGAATCAGTGGAAGAAGAAGAAGAAAGGGAGAAGAATGATAGAAATGCAAGTGAAGGGACTGTAATGTCATCCTAATGAATGACTTACCGAGTAGAAGAAATATAAGGAGCTTCCTTGAACTGTAATGGCTTAAACAAAGTTATTGATGCAGTGAGAACCACATTAATGAGATGGCCTGCTGGCTTGTAATAGTTCTGGGGTTTATTTCTCTCCTGCTCCTTCAAAACTGTGGGGCATTTGATTCTGAGCCTCCCAGAGTTTCTCCCAGTCAGCAAAAGCATCAGAAGCAGAAGCATGAGGTCCATTCCTCCTTGGACTGAATCAGCAACTTCTTTGTGTCCAAACAGCAAAAAGAGTTAGAATTCGAAGTATGCTCATGAGATTGAATGTCAGTGGTTTTCCTGATTCAGACAGAGACAAACCGAGGTTCACCTGGAAAGGAGAGAAAGTTACATTCAACAACATAACCCCTGCCTTTCCTAAATCTTGTGCCAAACATTCAGCATGAATGGAGGCATTTATCTTTTCTTAATGAAAGACCCCATCAATGTTGCTTCAGTCTGATGTTTACATCAAAAGCGGTCACTGGAGAAGAAGCAGAGAGATCCCAGGGCCAGGATGGTGATAATTACAGTGAGAAGCAACTTCTCTAGGGATCCTGAACTTATTTCAGAGCTCCGTGTGCAAAGGATAGCTGGAAAAAAAGCACGTTAGTGAAAACTCACAGATACGGCCCTGGGATAACTGTATGGGATCACAATATCTTGATGATATCCATCTCTACTGCTGGATGTTCTACCCAAATCCATGGTCACTGCTTGGAATAATGGGGGTGGCTGAGACTTTAGATCAGATCAGGTCAATGTGACTCTCCATTCTTGGGAATCCCATCACTTTCAGTGAATCAAGGAGCAGTTAAGGACACAAGACGCAAGTTGTCTAAAGCATTGCTGGTACTCAACTAAGGACAAACTTAGCCAAACACAGGTTGGATTGTTTATTAAGGCACACCTTGTGTTGGTAATGAAGGCAAACAGCCAGTACTTCACCTTTTTTGCAAACGCAGATAGCTTCCACACATGGCCCTGTTTTAGTTAATAAAATAATAATAAAGTTGGAAGGGATGTTGGAGGTCATCTAGTCCAACCCCCTGCGCAGGCAGGAAACATTTTACCATTTCAGACAAATGGCTGTCCAGTCTCTTCTTAAAAACTTCCAGTGTTGGAGCATTCACAGCTTCTGGAGGCTGTTTAATTGTTCTGTCAGAAAATTTCTCCTTAGTTCTAGGTTGCTTCTCTCTTTGGTTAGTTTTCATCCGTTGCTTCTTGTCTTGCCTTCAGGTGCTTTGGAGAATAGCTTGACTCCCTCTTCTTTGTGGCAGCCCCTGAGATATTGGAACACTGCTATCATGTCACCCCTCATCCTTCTCTTCATTGGACTAGACATACCCAATTCCAGCAACCGTTCCTTATATGTTTTAGCCTCAAGTCCCCTGATCATCTTTGTTGCTCTTCTCTTTCAAGAGTCTCAACATCTTTTTTACATCGTGGTGACCAAAACTGGATGCAGTATTCCAAGTGTGGCCTTACCAAGGCATTGTAAAGTGGTATTAATACTTCCCATGATCTTGATTCTATCCCTCTGTTAATGCAGCCTAGCACTGTGTTGGCTTTTTTGGCAGCTGCAGCACACTGCTGGCTCATATTTAAATGATTGTCCACTAGGACTCCGAGATCCCTCTCACAGTTACTACTATTGAGCAACGTAAGACCTATACTATACCTGTGCATTTGGTTTTTCTTGCCTAAATGTAGAACCTTACTTTTTTCACCATTGAATTTCATTTTGTTAGATAGTGCCTAATGTTCAAGTCTGTCAAGATCCTTCTGTATCTTAAGCCTATGTTCTGGAGTATTGGCTATTCCTGCCAGCTTGGTGTCGTCTGCAAATTTGATGAGTTCCCCATCTATCCCCTCATCCAAATCATTGATGAAGATGTTGAAGAACACTGGGCCCAGAACAGAGCCCTGGGGCACTCCACTACACACTTCCCTCCATGTAGATGCAGTTCCATTGAGGACCACACGCTGAGTATTGCCAGTCAGCCAGCTACGAATCCATCTGGTGGTGATGCTGTCTAACCCACATTTTTCCATCTTATCAAGTAATAGGTTGTGGTCTACTTTATCAAATACCTTATTGAAGTCCAAGTATATTATATCAATAGCATTCCTCTGGTCCACTAATTTTGTCACCTGGTCAAAGAATGCAATAAGATTGGTCTGGCATGATCTGTTTTTGACAAACCCATGTTGGCTTTTAGTAATGACTTTGTTTGCCTCTAGCTGTTCGCTGATTCGTTGTTTGATTATCTTTTCCAAGATCTTCCCAGGTATTGATGTCAAGATGATAGGTCTGTAGTTTCCTGGATCCATTTTTCCCCCTTTTTTAAAGATGAGAACTACTTCAGCTCTTTTCCAGTCCTCTGGTAATTCCGCAGTGCTCCAGGATCTTTGAAAGATATAGTTCAGTGGTTCTGAGATCACATCTGCCGGTTCCTTGAGAACCTTGGGGTCTAGTCCATCTGGTCCTGGTGATTTGAACTCATCTAGGATGGACAGGTGCTCACTTGCCATTTTCTTGCCTCTTAATGTGTTTCTAATCTTTTTTTTATGATACCATTTTTGATAGGTTGGACTGTTTTTTCCCTTTGTATAAATACGGATGCAAAAAATGAGTTGAGTAGTTCTGCTTTCTCCCTGTTGCTTGTCACCTTCTTGCCACTTTCTCCCACTAATGGACCAATCATTTCGTTAATTATTTTCTTGTTTTCTACATGTCGAAAGAAGGTGTTTTTTTTGTTATCGTTTTGTTATCGTTTTGTTACAAACCTTAGTTCATTTTGATCCTTAGCTTTCCTCATTTCATCTTTGCAGGCTCAGGCTATTTGCTGATATTCTGCCTTAGTTATGTGCCCCTCTTTACACTTTTTATACTTGTCCTTTTTGTCTTTCAATTTATCAGAGAGTTCATTATGCAGCCATGCTGGTTTCTTTTGAGAGCTGTTTTTTTTTTCTTTTTTGTTGGAATTGTGCTAGACTGGGCTTTTATAATCTTACTTTTCAAAATTTCCCAAGCTTGTTGAATTGTTTTCCCCTTGAGGATTATCATCCATTGAATCCTTCCCAAGCTCTCTTTAAGTTTGTTGAAATTAGCTCTCTTAAAGTCCAAGACTCTAGTTTGACTGTGTTCTAATGCTTGTTCTTTGTTCTTGCAAGCCCAGCCAGGTGGCCTCCAACTCACTAAAATTGGGCCGATTTTTGCAGCTGGTTGTGCTGTAGAGAGGTGAGAAGAATCTCCCAATCCTGACAAGGAGGATGGTTTCATGTCCTCATGAAGGCAACTGTGGTGGGGGGGCAATGAAACACGGGTCCTGAAGAGCCAGGAGTGACAGAGGGGCCTACAGGAGGACTGTGGCTTTCCTGGCAAGGGCAGGGAGGGATCTCTGGAAGAGAGAAAGGAAGGCAGAGCCCTTAATCCGATCCAGTCAGGGCAGCCTTGGGTGTGATCAGAAACTTCTCTTCTGAGGAAGGGGCCTCCTCGCATGCAGTGGGACAGAGCAAAAAAAAAAAATTCATTGCTTGCTTCCTCGTTTTTATTTATTCTCTCTGTAGTCAAAGTAAACTTACAGATTTTGAACCAATCTAGAACTAAGGAGAAATTTCCTGACAGTGAGAACAATTAATCAGTGGAACGACTTGCCTCCAGAAGTTGTGGGTGCTCCAAAACTGGAGGCTTTCAAGAAGAGACTGGACAGCTACTTGTCTGAAAGGGTAAATGGTAGGGTCTCCTGCTTGAAAAGGGGGGTTAGAATAGAAGATCTCTGTTCCCTTTCAACTCTGTTATTCTGTTTCAGGCATGCTGTCAGCGCTGTTAATATAGGATATTATTGCTTTGACAAGATATGTAGAACTGTCTGGTATTTTTAGAGTTAATTCAGAAGGCAGAAACGGAAGGAGGAAAGCCCGGGAAAGAAACGAAAGTAAATCTTTGGCCTCCAGCCTCATTGGAAGACGTAATTCATGACTGTAAAATAAGGGAGGGGTGCAGCAAGTAAAGAAAGAAGGCCAGCCAGAGAAATTCAGTTTCTGGCATCCGTCCATGTAAGTGCCAAGGTTATTTTTGCAATAAATGGATTCTCAGAGGTAAGGCCTCATGTTTCTCATTAAATGCAATCTTCCTTTGGAACCATAACACATGCAGTATATCTAGCAAATTGTTAAAGGGGGTAGAGATTTGAGGACAGGGGTGGAGAGTTTAGTTTTAGCACCTAATTTGGGGAGGGAGGTGAAAGATGTACAAATTTGTCTCTCCCAGCTTTTTTTGTGTTCTTTATTGAAGAGATGTGGGTTTTTTTCGGGGGGAGCAAGGGGGGAGTTAAAGCCAGGGAAAGGTTTAAGGAAGCTCGTCTGAAGCTGCCCCATCGTCATGCGGTGTCTGGTTTCCCAAGCCTAGCAAGAGCCAGGAGAGCTTTGCAGTCTCCCAACAGCCTGAGGATCAGGGTGGAAAGCTTCAAAAACAGCCGCCATTTCTACAAGGACTCATTGGAGTATTGAAAATGGTGGCCGCTTCTGGGAGGCCTGGGGATCAGACCCAAGCACTGCAGGGTCCTGTTGGGGGAGAGATCGAGGGGGGAGAGAGGAAGGGCACTGCAGCATCCCCATGGTCAGTCTGAAGGTCAAATGACCACAGGGGCATTGCAGACATCATAACTTTGAAACAGTTTTGTATATAATTTTCAGGCATCCATCATAATTTTGAATATCTGTTAAATGGCCTTTCATATCATGAGTACTAACAATAATACATTTTTTCTCTGCTTTGCACATATCATCCCAAACTATGGAATATCAACATTTACATTCCTTGAGACACATTAAATTAAAATACATTGAATGACAGTCCTGAAAAATGAATTCAGAAGAGGGACAATTTCTATAGGAAAGGAATCCCATTCATAAGAAAAGGTCTCAAATAATGTTTGGCTCAGGACAACAAGTGTTAGACTGACACCCACAGAGCTACCACAAATTGTGTAGTAGAATCATAATTGCTAACCACCCTGGCTGGGGTGCCTAGTGGTGCCCCTCTTGCTATTCTGTAGGACCCCTAATGGCTCCAGCTTCCAGACAGAGGGAAAGTTGTTATTCAACTACATCTGCAAGGCCCCAAGACCCCCAATCCTTCTATAGCATGAAGGGACTGGACAGCCATTTCTCTGAAATAGTATAGGGTCTCCTGCTTAAACAAGGGGTTAGACTAGAAGACCTCCAAGGTCCCTTCAAACTCTGTTATTCTCTCCACAGTGGCTGAGGAGACATTTTCATTTCACAAAAGGAAAGCTTTCACATTTGTTCAAAAATGAATGGTAAAATATAAGTGCTTTCAACTAATACCAAAATTAATCTTAATACAAAGTGTTTTCTATTTCAGCTCTCTAATTTCTATAAGCTCTTTATCCACACTATTTCCTTTAATGTCAGGGGTTTATCTCAGGGGTTGCCCCAAAGAAGAGGGGGTCAAGCTATTCTCCAAAGAACCTGGAAGGACAAGAAGCAACGGATGGAAACGAACCAAAGAGAGAAGCAACCGAGAACCAAGGAGAAATTTCCTGTTAGAACAATTAACCAGTGGAACAACCTGCCTCCAGAAGCTATGAATGCTCCAACACTGGAGGTTTTTAAGAAGAGACTGGACAGCCACTTGTCTGAAATGGTATAGGGTCTCCTGCCTGAGCAGGGGGCTAGACTAGATGACCTCCAATGCGCCTTCCAGTTGTATTCTATTCTATCCAATTTCACTGCATCTTCCTCCTTTTTATCTGTTTTTAGTTTCCATTTCATATTTTCCTTCTGTCAAAGTCTTGAATTTTTCCTTCATTTTAAAGATAGATAGATAGATAGATAGATAGATAGATAGATGGATAGATAGATAGATAGATAGATAGATAGATAGATAGATAGATAGATAGATAGATAGATAGATAGATAGATAGATAGATAGATAGATAGATAGATAGATAGATAGATAGATAGATAGATAGATAGATAGATAGATAGATAGATAGATAGATAAAGATATAGATAGACATAGATAGATATAGATATAGATAGATATAAACACTCTCATTTTCTCCTACTCTGGGCTGCATCTGATCAGAGTTTCCTAAAAGAGAGAAGATTTCGCCTTCAACTCCTCCAGTTCTGAGCCAAGACAAAAGCCCCGCCCCTTTCTCTCCCTAGTGGCTGCCTCTAGTCCTGGCTTGTCCCTGTCGCCGTGGCAACTCAGCAGCAGCCAATGAAGCAGGAGGGAAGAGACAATGGTTGCCTGGGAGCTCAGCCACCAATCAGACTCATACAGAAGAGTTTGAATGAGCAAAGACAAAAGGGGGGGGGGACAAGAAAATATCCAATAAGGATAGAAAATTAAAAGTTTTTCATGTGATGAGAAAGAGGCAAAAACTGCCAGAAATGCAGAGGGAGGGGAGGCCGAAATTCTGAAAGGGACTTCCCCCCCCACCGAGAAATGCCTGCAATGAGGAGCTTCTCCTCTGGGGGGCTTGGGCAAGTGGGGGGCAGCAGCTGCCCAGGAGAGCCCAGCCGGAGGGACTTCAGGGGCCACGAGGGACCCCCAGGATTCCCCTTCCTCAGAGCCCCAGAGGGTCCCTCCAGGGAGACCCCCCTTGCCTTTCCCTCCCCAGCAAAGCCGGATCCCCCTTTGGAGACAAAGGCCCTGCATGGCTTCTCCCCGACAGGAGCATTTCCTGGAAACACACCAAGAGGAACCGGAGCTTCACAAAAACCCCTTGGCTGCATTTCCCCCTGAAATGCAACTCCAAAGCCCATAATCCACCTTAGTCTCTTCCCAGAATGGGGAGTGCGAAAGGGTTCCCCCAGATCCCCTCCTCCTGTCAAGGTTCCGACTAATGGAGCACTTCAAAGAACTTCCAGGCATTGTTTATTCTGAAAAGTCTTTAATCCTGAACACAATGTAGGCACATCATGGATTGATGCCAAGATCTGAATTTCCTTTTCTTTGCACATTACATTTAAAGCTATTCCCCTCCCTTATTTTGCAGTTATAATTCACATTCTCCAATTAGCCTGAAGGGCAAAGATTCACTTCTGTTCCTTATCCCACCCTTTCCTATCTTTCTCCTCCCCCCCACCAACTGAAATTAACTCTAAAAATACCAGACAATTCTGCATATCTTGTCAAAGCAATAATATCCTATATTAGCAGAATTGACACCTCCTTCCTGAACCTTTTCTATGGGCAACATGACAAGTCTGAGCTTTGCTTTTCCCCCTGAGTGCCCCATGTGTGGAAGGGAGTGGCAGTGGAACATGGGTCCTTTCCCTTTCTTCCTTATGTGGAGTGAAAGGCATCCTTTATTTCTCTCATTTATCTCTCTCTCTCTCATTCTCTGTACAGGGATATGATTTTTTTTTTTAAACTATGTGAAGTCCTGATGACTAGTTTTTAACTAGCAGTTTTTTATTTTTTTTATTTTTTGATCCTGGTCTCACTATTGCATCAGTCTTTTTATATTGGTGCCCTTCAACATTAACTTTCTAAATAAAGTAAACTATTCAGTTCTGTGACATGTTCAGGCAATAAGTAGTCCCCGGGGTTTTCTCTTTAACCGTTATGCCAACAAATATCAGATTTCTTTTTCTTCAGCCACAGGTGCCCTGTATTCCCTCTGGGGCCAATTTCAAGCATGGAGCTTTCCAACCTCTCAATTCTTGCTGACGGATTTAATTCTAGCTCTGCCCTATCATTTTGAATCCTATGGGGATTATTCCTCTTTCATTTCTCTCCAGAGAAGTGCCCAACAAACTCTGAGTCCAAGAACTAGTTGAATTAGCCGGGGATCTCTGGTGAGAGGGAAAATTATTATTATTATTCTCAAAGTTTCAGCTCTGCTCTTTGGCCGAATCCTCCAGGGAGAATTTGAGCAGAGACAGATGGAATCAGCTGCAGTTCGCTTCTCTCTCTGACCCGGGAGGCCCAAAATGGAAATCTTTCCTGAGGGAGAAATTGGCTTTAGGCAAAAAGCGTCACTGGAAGATTTCAGACTTGGGACATCCCTCCCCACTCAAGATCAGGGCTGTCTGTCTTCCTTCACATCAAAGTGTGCCACCCTGGGAAAAATAAGAGCTGAAAGCCAATTTCTGTTTCTGCCTGCTGGGGTCATCCCCCCAAAGAGCCCCCTTTTCCATCTCCTTTCCCCAAATGTGAGCTCTTTCTTCAGCCCCGCCTTGACTCCCTTGTGCCCCCACCAAGCCCCTCTTTAACGTATAGAAGTGTTGGGGGTCCTGCATCCTTCCAGATGTGGCTGGGTAACATCTTTCCCTCTGGCTGGAAGCCTCTTCCCCTTTGATCCTGCCCCAATGGGACCCTGCAGTACTTGGGCCTGATCCTCCGGCCTGCCAGAAGTGGACACCATTTTCAATACTCTGACGAGTCCTTGTAGAAATGGCGGCTGCGTTTGAAGCTTTCCACCCTGATCCTCAGGCTGTTGGGAGACTGCAAAGCTCTCCTGGCTCTTGCTAGGCTTGGAAAACCAGACACTGCATGACGATGGGGCAGCTTCAGATGAGCTTCCTGATACCTTTTCCTAGCTTTGACTGTCCCCCTCCCCCCAAAAACCACATTTCTTCAATAAAGAACACAAAAAATGCTGGAAGGGACAAACTTTTTCATCTTAAACTGCCCCGTCCCCCGAATTAGGTGCTAAAACTAAACTCGCCACCTCTGCTCTCAAATCTCTATCCCCGTTAACACTTTGCTAAATATACTGCATGCCTGAAACAGAACAACAGAGTTGGAAGGGACCTTGGAGGTCTTCTAGTCTAACCCCCTGCTGAAGGAAGAAACCTCACCATTTACCATTTCAGACAAATGGTTGTCCAATCTCTCCTTAAAAACCTCCAGTGTTGAAGCACCCACAACTTCTGGAGGCAAGTCGTTCCACTAATTGTTTTGTCAGGAAATTTCTCCTTAGTTCGAGGTTGGTTCAAAATATGTATGTTACTTATTTTGACACTAGACAGAGTCAAAGAATAGAAAGAAGGAAGGAAGCAAGCAAAGAAATTTTTGCTCTGTGTTGACAATGCTGACTGTGATGTTAGTGATGCTCAACAGCCCCCCCCCTTATGTGAGGAGGGCCCCTCCCTCATAAGAGAGGTTTATGAGTGGATTGGGTTGGGGGCTCTGCCTTCCTTTCTCTCTTCCAGAGCGCCCTCCCTGCCCTTGCCAGGAAGGCCCACAGGCATCCTATAGCTTGAACAGAGCCAGGCACAGCAATGGCTTGTGAAGAGAAGCAATGGCTTCTCTCATCCTGTCAATATTGCCGTGCTGGATAGCTATGGACTCTGAATCCAAAAGCAGATCCTTTAAAAGTTTCAAATTCTCTGTGCAGACGTACTGTATTGGCCATCACAAAGATGGTTTGGGGTAAATCTAGGTGAGTTCACACAACACCCTTAATTTTTGGGTAAGTTTACACAACACATTTAGCTTTTAGGTTAAGGAAAGAGAACTGCTATGTTAGCCAAATGTACCATGCCAAAATCTATATAATTCAGATGCTGGCTTAGCATGATGATCTGCTGCATACATTTGCACAGGAGAAGGTTCCCAACTATTGGAATGTATGAAATGAGATAAACATGTTTTAAGATCTCAGTCCATATTGTCAGGGGTTTTATGGCGGATCAAAGATGAGTCCCCCGCTCCTTCGAGGCATGTTTGGAGATGCAAGGGAGAAAGAAGCCAGTTTTAATCTGGTTCCCTCTGAAGCCCAACATCTTTGCCCCTCCCTGAGGTCAGTGCTAGGCTGAGATGTGTCCAGCTTGCTAAAAGTAATGCAGAAATGCCTGAAAAAACCTAGATGACCTAAACATGAGCTGTGAACTTCACCCGTTAATTCAGTTGATGAGTCCACACTGCTCAGGAAAGAGGGTTTCTACTGAATCTAGGTTAAAGACAGCATACGCTTCCATGATGGTCAGTGGAGTTTGATACACTCAGCTCAACCATCTGGTAGGACACTCACACAACACACTTGCAGGGGCTCAGCAAATGAGTCCCGCAAAGGGGACTGAGGGTGTGCCACCAATGCTGGGTGTGCTGAGGTTGGCCAATAGCAAACAGGATTGCAAACTCCCTGGACTCGGATGAGCTCTCCTAGCCTACAAGTGCCTGAGACTCACCTCCTGTGGGGGTTCCTGGCTGACCATCAGTGCTGCCAACCAAAAGGGGTGCCTTGACCTGGACCCCCACTGCATGGAACCCCCCTTGCTGTGATGTCACTGTTGCTCTCCCACCCTTCTCATCCGCTAGGAGGACTCCTCCCTCAAAGAAACCTTTTTCAACCATGCCTGAGGCTGCCTGAGCTGGATTGTGTAGGGGGCTCCACCTGCCTTCCTCTTTTCCAGCACACCCTCTCTGCCCTTGACAGTAAGGGACATCAACCTCCTGCAGCCCTCCTGGCCTTCCAGGACCCCAGCTTCATCAGCCTGTCCACAGCCTTCATGAGGACTTGAAACTCGCTGTCATGATCAGGATTGGAGTTTTCCTACCACTTCTACACAGAGCAACTAGGTTTTTTTAAAAAAAATCTCCCCGTGTTTAGCAAATTGGAGTCCACTCAGCTGGTTTTGCAAGACTGTAACCAGACTCAGGAAGGCCCACAACGTCGGCCAGCTGTGTGTGAAAGTAATCAGAAAGACCATAGGTGACCCGGTTTTCCAGAAGTGGTTTGCCATTGCCTCTTTCCCAGGTGTCTGAGGGATTGGCTGGGCCAGGTTTATCCAGCTGGCTTTGTGTCCAAGGCAGGACTAGAACTCATGGTCTCCTGGTTACTAATCTGATTCCTTGACCACTACACCACACTGTCTCTGATCATAGCCATACAACCCATTTAACCTGGTCACCTCACCAATGGCTGAATTCACATCTGTAACTTTTAATCATGGTTTATTTTTGGAGGTTGAACCAATGAGTCAGTGAATTATGAATATTAATTTAACAGGGGCTAGCTGAATGTTAATTGATAACAGAAATAAGCTGGAGACACTTCTTGTAAGGGCCACAGTCACACAACATACTTCAGCAGGCTGGGGAAACATTTTTTGCAGACACCCAACCTTGGGCGAAAAGACAGCTCTAGGTGCAGCCTCCTGAAAGCCTGTAACAAACCATGGATGACCACAGTCACCTCTCCGCCACTTCCCTGGGCTCTCACCTGAGGGAAACCCACAAAGTAGGTGGCCGCATTTCCAACGGAAGTTTCCTCCCCTCTGGGGGTGCAACTAAACTTCAGTGAGACAGGGCAGGGAACATCATGGGCGAGAGAAGCCTTCTTACACATCAAGCTGGCATTCAAAAGCAACAGCCAGAATATGAGCCACTGAAGATCTGGTAGCCAGGCAGTGAGAGTGGAAGCTGAGAACTGAACAGTGGGACAACTTTCAAATGATGGACCTGGGATATTGGTCATCCTATGGTCCTCATTGGAAGGGTGGACCTGCCCATCCCATCAGTTCCCCCTCCCACTCAACCCCCCCAGTTCTCCCTTCTAGGCCAATTTGTCCATATTAACATCCCCCCTCCAGATAAGAAACATAATCTATCAAGAATTGACCAAGATAAACCTGAACACAGGGATTCCGAACTATAAACACTTGGAGGTCTTCTGGGGAGGACAAACAAAGCCTCATTATGCATCCACATAATCAGAGGAACTGCCACAAGGTCCCACTAAACCAAGGGTGTCAAACTGCCAGCCCATGGGGTGGATGCATCATAGCAAAACCGTGTGCACCCCATTGCTGGCAATGGAAAAAAATTCATGATGCGTCATGACACATCACATGATGTTGAGAGTTTGACACCCCTGCCATAAAGCAACACCTTGATGGTTGTGGAAAAAATCAGCTATCCCAGGCTGTCACTTTTCTGCCTCTTAGGCAGTTCTCATGCAAAAAATGATCTTTCTAGAACAGATGGCAAATGAAATTTCACTCCAGTTACAAGGAATTATAAAATCAGCTCCAAATTAGGATTGATACATGGAGATCTCATTGAAAAGAAAATCCCAAACTCTTAACATTAGGCTGGGTTCAATAATACTGAGTGTTTCCATGGAGATGAAGCACAGGCAGCACTAGAGTTAAGTATCACCAACCTAGAATGGCACCAAACTCCATAACTCTGGGTGACCTTCCCTAGCAGCCTCTGGAGACAAGAGACCCCTTTGAAGGACAGCAGAAGTCACTTTCCTGCCTGTTGAACTATCTCCATGCAGCATGACTTTCTGGACATGTCCTAACAGGAAGGACTAAGACCACTACAGAACACTGCCCCAAGAGGTGTATCTGTGACTTATCTCTAATGTGCTTTTCTCCAGCTACTCCTCCTTACATAGAATAAATTCAGGGTCCCAACAGCAGAAGCTCCTTCTCACTGCAATCATCACCATCCCTGTCTCTGAGACCTCTTCTCCTATGTCTCGCGTGACTGCCTTTGATGTAAACATCAGACTGAAGCAACATGGAAGGGATCCTGCATCAGAAAAGGATAAATATCACAGGTTATGCTTTTTGTGGCTCACATTACAGGACAGACAGGAGCTATATTTTCTGTCTCTTCCAGGTGAATCGTGGTTTCTCTGTTTGAATCAGGAAAGCCACTGGATATTCCACCCTGTCAGACTGCTTTGAATTCTAATTCTTTTTTAGAAATAGGAAGGAGATTGATTCCGCCCCATGAATTATGGACCTCCTGCTTCTCCTTCTTCTTCTGATGCTGCTGCTGTCCCAGCCACTCTCTGGGAAGCTGAGAATGAAGTGCCCACTGAATTTGGACCACCAGGATGGAGAAAAGCCATGGAGCTATTATAGGCCAGGAGATCTTCTCATTGGTATAGTCATCTCTGCATCAGAAATAATACCTGCAACATTACTTTTCAACATGGCTCCTTCTAGTCAGATTCAGCTGTAAGTCATGCAATGGAGTTTCATTCCCTCCATTTGCAGTTCTAACGCTCTTCTTTTTTTCTTCTCGTTTTACTTACTCTTATATTGCAGGATCTGACAAATCTTTTGAATCCTTTTCATTAACACAGCTTCTCTCTTTTGCCTTATTTTCTGAGAGTAGAAACATGAGGCAAATGAAACCTAAAAGAAGTCCACATTATTTTCCTCTCTCTGTTCAATCCTAAATTCATGACTGGAATACTGACTTTGGTTGAAAGTAAAGATTGAAATGGTTCTAATTTCCTCTGCTCAACCATTTCCATATTTCTATAACCGATTGATATGCAATGTCTGATTTTTAAAGGAATAGAAGATGACTTATTTTTAGAACAGCTTCTCTGGGTCACTTATCAAAAATCTCCTTCCTTTAATGGTGGTTCTTCTTTAATGACTGAATTATTCTGGGCTATGAATATTAGTACTGCTAAAAATAATTGTATGTTTCTGATTTGTTAAACCTTTTTGAGAACTATCCCCATCCTCAACACTAACAATATTAATGGGTGATGGGTGACTATCATTTGCCTCTAGTTTTGGATCAATAATGGCTTATGTTTCAGCTAGTTTGTAGAGAAAAAAGATGATTAAATGGAGAAAAAGTATTGTTGTTGTTGTTGCTGTTAATCATGCTAATATTAACATGATCATGGTTTTACACTAGTTTATCCTATGGAAAGATAGTAACCATGATTGTCAATATTGAAGTGGTGAAGGACAATCCCCAGCTCCTGCACAATCTCACACTTGGCTACAACATCCATGATGACTATCATAACACCCTCGGCATTTCACATGCCTTGCTGGACATGCTCTCTACTGGAGAACCCAATGTTCCCAACTACAGCTGTGGAAGGAAGGAGAAGCTTTTGGCTCTTGTTGATGGAGCTCACAGAGATAGCTCCATCCAGATGTCAACATTAGCAGACACCTACAAAGTCCCACAGGTTTGTGTTTGTCCTTCCCTTTCTGTAAATTGAGGGGGTGTTGGTGTGTAAGCAATAAGATTTTCAAAAAGAGGTTGGACATTTATTTTGTGTGGATTGGTATAGGATCTCTTGATATGGGCAGGGGGTTGGACTAGAAAACCTCCATGGTCCCTTCCATCCCATTTTTGTTCATTTGTTTGAGAGTGTGTTTGGGGCTAAATGGAGCCATGAGCAGTAGGATTGATATGTACCAAAAGGTAAGACAAAGGTGTTGCCAATATGACATTTGGGTTGCATGTGCTGTTAAGAGGACTTGGCTCCTATTCTCATAATAATTATCTGATTATGGATAAATCCAAGTCAAACGTTATGGTCTTTGGAAAATGACAGCATTGCCATTTAGGGCTAATTAATGAGGAGGCAACAGAGCAAGTTCACACCTTTCCTTACCTGGGGGAACATTTCTCTGTGACTGGGATCTTGGCTCCCTCAACATCAAAGGAGCTCATTTAGAAGGCACAAGTGAATGCACTGTTATTTTTTTAAAAAAAAATCATAGGTATGCAGCTTCCTTAGACTGAATTATTAAATACAAAGTACCAACATTACAATATGCACTTATATTGAGCTGAACTTTGGGATTTAATTTATATCACTACTAGAACAAATCCAATCACATCGTCTGAGAAATATCTTCAGGATGGATAAAACGACTTCAGCAGCTGCCCTTAGAGCAGAAATGGGAATTTATACAATTTATAAAATAGAGGCATATATTTATTTTGAATAAAATTAATGGAATGGAAACTGATAAGAGTCCCCCAAAGGCTATTAGAACAAACAAATTTCATTTAAAACATTCTTGATTTTATATTAAGAACTGTCATCTCCCTCTCTTTTTTGCCACTCAAGAAAAACCTAAAAAAAATGCTGCACAAAGAATCCAAGATGGTCAAAATAGAGAAAGGTAGGGCCATCTTCAGTGAGGTTGGCACACTGAAAGGCATCAGCTGCTACAAATGTACCTTCCAAGTATTGAGTTAAATCTTCCAAACTCCTTACAATGAATATACTTGTATTTGTGGAGCTCCAGAAAGAGAAGATGAAATACATCTATTATTTTGAATGACAATTATTTAAGAAAGAGGGAGATCAATATCTTGGATTGCACTTTAGAGAAACAATCTATTGGGATGCTAATATTAAAAAAATGTATTTCCTCTGTGCTCAAAATTCAAAAATTATATATAATAAAGCCCTTTTAGGAAGGAAATTATAGGCTGAAAGTAGTAAATTCTGGGGTTATAAAGAAATACTATTTTCATTATTTATGCTTATTCTATTGTACTTATTTTTCTAAATTCTGTTTTTACATGCAGTCTTGTTAATGTTCTGTGTTTTATATTCTGTATCTTGATATGGCCTAATAACTAATCAACAGGATGTGTTCTAATATGTGCATGAGAAAAATATTGGCTTTATTAAAAGCTAAAAATTTGGTCTTGATAGGACCCGAAATATAGCACAGAATTCTTCATTGTTTTTTTAGGTCAGTCATAGAATTGCTTCAGAGGCTCTGAGTGATAAAAGTCAATTCCCTTTTTTCCATGCGATGCTCCCCAAAGAAGGGATCACGTACCCAGGAATTGTCCAAATTCTCCTCCATTTTGGATGGACCCTGATTGGTCTTTTTACTTCAGACACAGATAAGGGAGAGAATTTCATGAGGACTTTTATTCCTATGCTTGTCAAGAATAGAATTTGTGTTGTTATATCACAACAATTCTCAACGACTGGACATACCGCATTCCTCAGGGAAGCCCTCTCTAAGTGGAGACAAGTCAACGTCTTTGTTCACTTCATAGGATTTGAGGCCCCTGTGGACAGGATTCTGGCCTTCCATTCAGCACTTGAAGGTTTGCCAGGACCCATTGAAGGGAAAGTCTGGATCATGACAATGGTTGGACTATATTTAGTGGGAAAGAATTGGTATTTCAAGCACGTCCATAGTATTTGGAGCTTTCCCTTTCAGTTTAAAAAGAGTTGGAAAAACGATAATGCCTTTAAAACAGATTTCTTTGTGGAACCTGAATTTCAAGCTGAGTATTTTCACTGTTCTGTTTCAAAACACATCTTTTCTGTGAAAGGCCAGAGAAGATGCACCCAGAAAGCACCAGTGGAGACCCAAGAGAATCGGATACAGATCACAAATGATGGTGCTACCTATAGCATCATTAAAATTCTGGCCCACACCTTAAATGCTGCATCCAAATCTCAGAGGAGAAGGAAGAAGGGTGAAGAGAGGTTGGAGGCTCCAAGGCTGCAGTCATGGAAGGTATGGGGTCCCAACACGGATCCATCAAGTTAAATTCCTTTTCAGGGTCTTTTGTGCTCTCTGGGCTTGGTTGTTTAAGATCTTAAGCTTCTGCAAAACATCTCCTACTTATCAGAAGAGTGCTGCATCCTCCCTTCAACAACCAAGACCATTTATATATTCGAAAAAAGTTCCCATACTTTTCAGATTTTAAGCTCCTGTAAACTAGGAGAAAAAACAATGGCCAGAAACTGATCAAAGAGAGAAGCAACCTGGAATTAAAGAGAAACTTCCTAACAGTGAGGACAATTAACCAGTGGAACAGCTTGCCTTCAGAAATTATGGGTGCTTCATTACTGGAGATTTTTAAGAAGAGACTAGACAGTCACTTGTCTGAGATGGAAGAGGTTCTCCTGCTTGAGCGGGGGGCTGGACTAGAAGACCTCTATTCTGTTCTGTTCTGTTCTGTTCTGTTCTGTTCTGTTCTGTTCTATTCCAACATGGCTCTTCTGCTTGATGTCTTTCCTCAAGGCTTAAAGTAGCTCCTTTGATCTCTTCCTCCCCTTCTTTGTCCTTGACTGTGCAGTGTCTTCTCCCAGTGTGGTGCCTGCAAGAGGACCTGGTATCATTCCACTGGATCATTAATTACAGTATTGACAAATTAATAATATGGATATTATTATATTATTATATTTTATTATAATCAGTAACCATTCTGCACACAGAATAATGTGAGAAAAACTACAAATGAAATATTAATACAGATTATAGCTGCCATTCATTATATACATACAATCATGTATCAAATCCTGGATGCTAACAATTAGTTAGTTTCCTATTGAATTTTACTCATGCACCTCTCTCTAACATAAAATCATATTTTTATTTTCTGGAAGCTGTAAGGCCCTGCCTCAGCTGAATCTCTCAGGAAAGCAGAACTCTTGAAACTGGCATCTTTTCAAAAGGAACTTTTATTGAGAGTCAGTGACAGCAGGAGAAGGCAGGCAGAATCTGAAGTTCCCGGGTAAAATTGTTAGGCTAAACCCCATTGTTCAAAACCCCTCCCAACTGCCCAGTCCATAGGAGCCAATCCAGAGGTGCAAAGAGGTTGTGAGAACTCCAGACAGAAACTGCGGTAAGATGTTCCCAGGCATCTCTTCCTTGGTGAGGTGAGGCAGATGATCTCAGGCAGTGGAACCGAGTCAACAAAGCAAAGCTAAACACTTCACATGAGAGCTCCAAAGGTCCCCGCTCCCATCAGGATGGCAGCATCTTGACAGGGATCTATAGGGACCTGAGAGAAACTGGGATTTTTTAAAAATAACTTTGTCCAAGTGTTATTATAATTTTTGCATCACAAAATCATGACTTATCTACTTCCTTTATTAATGAAAATATAGAAGAAACAATGACCAAGGTCTAATTGTTTTTTGTAACTCCCCAATTATATCAGTAATATTAATATTTATTTGAGTACAATTTTTGAGACAGTTGTATCCACTTAATTATCTCATACCACCCAGCACTCAATTAACTAGATCCCCATTCATCACATCATGAAGCATTTTGTTAATTGTTTTCTAAAAACAAGTTATACCACCAGCATTCACACAATCTGTTAAGGAAGTATAATGATAGGTGTGAATGAGTTCAGAGGACCAGAGAAAGGGATGCAGGGAAGGATCAAATGAGATTGTTTGGGGGGGGGGGTGGCAACCCTCAGCTGCGTAACAGATAGAGAAAGAAACTCAGAAAAAGTCCTCCCTAAATTTTTTGACTGTCAAAAGAGATGGTGAAAGATTTGTGCTTTCACATTGCAAGATTTTGTTAATATAGCCTTGCAATAAAGTAGAATTACTTCATCTGGTCATTTTTCCTATCTCCTCTACCTGAATGAAGATTAGCCTTGCAACTTTCTTCTTAACAAATCTTTGCTTTCTGGTAATCCCCCAATTCTTTGCAAGGAGTTTATGAATACTCTAGTTATATAATATAATAATAATAATAATAATAATAATAATAAATAATAATAATAATAATAATAATAATAATAATAATAATAATAATAATAATAATAATAATAATAATAATAATAATAATAATAATAATAATAATAATAATAATAATAATAATAATAATAATAATAATGTTGGAAGGGCCCTTGGAGGTCATCTAGTACAACCCCCTGTTCAGGCAGGAAACCCTATACCAAATGGCTGTCCAGTCTCTTCTTAAAAACTTCCAGTGTTGGAGCATTCACCGCTTCTGGAGGCAGGTTGTTCCACTGGTTAATTGTTCTAACTGTCAGGAAGTTTTTCCTTAGTTCTAGGTTGCTTCTCTCCTTGATTAGTTTCCATCCGTTGCTTATTGTCCTGCCTTCCGTTGCTTTAGAGAACAGCTTGGCTCCCTCTTCTTTGTGGCAGCGCCTGAGATATTGGCACACTGCTGTCATGTCCCCCCTCATCCTTCTCTTCATTAAACTAGACATACCCAATTCCAGCAACCGTTCCTTATATGTTTTAGCCTCCAGACCTCTAATCATCTTTGTTGCTCTTCTCTGTACTCTTTCTAGAGTCTCAACATCTTTTTTACATCGTGGTGACCAAAACTGGATGCAGTATTCCAAGTGTGGCCTTACCAAGGCATTGTAAAGTGCTATTAATACTTCACATGATCTTGATTCTATCCCTCTGTTAATGCAGCCTAGCACTGTGTTGGCTTTTTTGGCAGCTGCAGCACACTGCTGGCTCATATTTAAATGATTGTCCACTAGGACTCCGAGATCCCTCTCACAGTTACTACTATTGAGCAACGTAAGACCTATACTATACATGTGCATTTGGTTTTTCTTGCCTAAATGTAGAACCTTACTTTTTTCACCATTGAATTTCATTTTGTTAGATAGTGCCTAATGTTCAAGTCTGTCAAGATCCTTCTGTATCTTAAGCCTATCTTCTGGAGTGTTGGCTATTCCTGCCAGTTTGGTGTCATCTGCAAATTTTATGAGTTCTCCATTTATCCTCTCCAAATCATTGATGAAGATGTTGAAGAGCACTGGGCCTAGAACAGAGCCCTGGGGCACCCCACTACATACTTCCCTCCATGTAGATGCAGTTCCATTGAGGACCACACGCTGAGTACGGCCGGTCAGCCAGCTACGAATCCATCTGGTGGTGATGCTGTCTAACCCACATTTTTCTATCTTATCGAGTAGTAGGTTGTGATCTACTTTATCAAATGCCTTACTGAAGTCCAAGTAAATTATATCCACAGCATTCATCTGATCCACTAATTTTGTCACTTGGTCAAAGAATGCAATGAGATTTGTCTGGCATGATCTGTTTTTGACAAACCCATGTTGGCTTTTAGTAATGACTTTGTTTGCCTCTATGTGTTCGCTGGTTCATTGTTTGATTATCTGTTCCAGAATCTTCCCAGGTATTGAGGTCAGGCTGATAGGTCTGTAATTTCCTGGATCCATTTTTTTTCCTTTTTTGAAGATGGGAACTATATCAGCTCTTTTCCAGTCCTCTGTTAGTTCCCCAGTGCTCCAGGATCTTTGAAAAATATAGTTTAGTGGTTCTGAGATCACATCTGCCAGTTCGTTGAGAACCTTGGGGTGTAATCTATCTGGTCCTGGTGATTTGAACTCGTCTAGGCTGGACAGGTGCTCACTTACCATTTTCTTGCCTATCTTAACTTTTCTTTCTATTCTGTTTTTTATGGCACTATTTTTGATAGGTTGGTCTGTTTTTTCCCTTTGTGTAAAGACAGATGCAAAAAACGAGTTAAATAGTTCTGCTTTCTCCCTGTTGCTTGTCACCTTCTTGCCACTTTCACCCACTAATGGATCAATCATTTCCTTCAATTTTTTCTTGTTTTTTACATGTTGAAAGAAGCTTTTTTTGTTATTTTTGACTTTGATCACAAGCCTTAGTTCATTTTGAGCCTTAACTTTCCTCACTTCATCTCTGCAGGCTCAGGCTATTTGCTGATATTCTGCTTTAGTTATGTGCCCCTCTTTCCACTTTTTATACTTGTCCTTTTTATCTTTCAATTTATCAGAGAGTTCCTTATGCAGCCATGCTGGTTTCTTTTGAGAGTTGTTATTTTTCCTCTTTGTTGGTATTGTGCTAGACTGGGCTTTTATTATCTCACTTTTCAAAATTTCCCAAGCTTCTTGAGTTGTTTTCCCCTTGAGGATTCTCATCCATGGAATCCTTCCCAAGTCCTCTCTAAGTTTATTGAAATTAGCTCTCTTAAAGTCCAAGATTCTAGTTTGACTGTGTTCTATTGCTTGTGCTTCCATAATGTTGAATTCCAATATTGCATGATCACTTCCTCCCAAGGTTCCTGTGGCTTCAACACCTTCTATCATTTCATCCCTGTTAGTGAGAATTAGATCCAAAATGGCTAATCCCCTAGTTCCCTTCTCTACTTTCTGGGAGACAAAGTTGTCTGCTAGGTTTGCAAGGAATCTGTTTGATCTTCCACTTGGTGCAGAGTTTGTCTCCCAGTTGATGTCAGGATAATTAAAGTCCCCCATTACTATTGTGATGTGCTTCCTACATATCTTAGTTAACTGTGTATTTTGTTTACTTGATTGGTGACCTTTGCTAGATTGTTATATAGGATTGACCCTTTTTGTCAATTACATTTTGTCAATATACATTTTATCAGTATACTACATGATTTAAAAATATTGCTGAATCTTTGTACTTCAATTTTGAAGATAATAGTAATACTTGTTCTCCAACTCACAATATTTGCAAGTTAAACAACCATAGAAGAAAGATTCAAATGTAAAAAGTGATAAGAGATAAGAAACCAAAATTTCTGCTTTTAAATTCCTGGATGTTTTCATTCTAGTTGCATCCATTTCTAAACAAGAGGGATTTGTACAATCTTTCCCTGACGAAAATGTACTTGGATCAGAATGGAGACTTAGCAGCAGATCTGCAGATCTTTAGTATGGTAGTTCTCCCCAAAGAGGATCCCATCAACAAGCGATTGGGGACTTTTGAAAGACAAAGACTTACAATCAACCTATATGCTTTGTTACAGTTAAAATTTCTCAACAAGGTAGGGAAAATATTGATGTCTTTTCTCTTTTTTCCAAAGCCATTTCAAGTGGGCTAAACCCAGTCAAAAAAGTGGGTAACCTTCACTGAGACTTGAATGTGTGGAGTAAAACTTCTATAATTTTCTTAGGCAAATAAGCTTGCTTCAGTTCTATTGACCAAGGCTTTCCTTCTGATGCTGTCATGCTGAACGTTGTAAGTCGATCCAAAATGAGATATGGGGTGATTATTATTTAGGACACAAATCATTGCCATTTAGTGTCCCTTTGGCAGTTTAGTATCACCATAAAACTGGTGAGACAGGGCCTCATATGCTGGAGATTTTGGTGTTAATATCTTCAGGTTCGCTAGTTTTTTGCCTTCAAATATGAAAGGTGAAGGCAATTCTGTTGATCAGTCCCTGAGTTCAGATTTGGACTGAATCCAATGAAATGGAATCAAGACTGGATGGAGGTCCTGTTGGTCCAATCGTTAAATAGGCTTCATCCTGCCCTGATTGGAGTCAGGGGTCTCCCAAAATCCCTTGAATGCAACTGTTTATCTTTATTGTTAGCTGCCTTAGGACACACTGACAGGCTACGAATCAAACTAATAATAAATATGAGTGTGTATTTCCCTGTCAGATTGTGTCACCTAATTGTATTCTCTCAACATAAAGGACCTTGTGTTGGATACCTTGTGTTGAGTATCCATTTTCACATAGGGCTCACACTCATGACCCATGTGGGGCATCAAAAAATGCCTGACTCAGCCTTATTGTGGAATACGTTCTCATGACCTCCCCTCCATCTCACCTCACTATAGTTTTAGAAACTAGTGAGCCAGTTTTATTCCAGTTTAATAAATCCAATGAAATGAAAATGTAATCTATATTTTATAATAAAGTTTACTCTAAAATTTAGTATTTGTAGATGTTTTAAAATAAAACATGTATGAAGAGTGGAGGAGTGCATGTTAATTCCACTATGAGGAGGAACCCACCGGTTGCCACTTAAATCTTTTCTCAATTTCATCCCTCCAGACGTTTTTAAGTAGAAAGCTACTTTATTGTAATCTGATAAGTCAGAAGAAAAAGGGAGGAACTGAATGAAGCATCTTCCTGCAATTGTACCTTCTGCAACCATTTGGAAGTGGTCAGAGATTTCATATTTGCCTACGTGAAGCCCAAAGACGACTTGGCTGATGTTCATGTCTACCTCCATCTTACATGGATGGTGAGTCCTAACATATTTTCTTTGGCATTTCTTCTTTTTCTGTTTAGTCTCTGCCTCAGTCTAAATGTGTGGGAAAATGCCATCCTGGATTTGTCAAGCAGGCTCTAGAAGGAGAGCCATTTTGCTGCTACGACTGCATTCCTTGTCCAGAGGGGACCATCTCCACTCAGGAAGGTGGGTGACACCCTAGGGAAACCTTGATCAATATGCATGTTAAAGACACATGTAAGTTTGATTGTTTAATTCTCAATTTGAATAGTGTCCAATTTCTTCCCTAAATGGGATATATAAGAAAAATATCTTGAAGGGTGAGGTAGAAAGAAGGATGTTGTGGATTGCATGGGAAATCTCTCTTTCATTTCCCAGTTTGGATATTTCCATCCATATTTATCTTTCTTAGAAATATCTGCATTCTTGGTAATTTGAGGAATGATTTTAGATCAATGGGTTTTGTTTACCTAAACCAACTTTACATTACAGGCTGATAGATGCATTGATCAATCATTCATTTGATCAGTTAATCTTTATATCATTATAAGCTGAAATATCTAATTGGGAGGAACAATAGAGGGAGAGATGTTGAGTTAAAGGAACCATTAAAACCAAACAGAAGATTCAGCATAAAATAATAATAACAATAAAGTTGGAAGGGACCTTGGAGGTCATCGAGTCCAACCCCCTGCTCAGGCAGGAAACCCTACACCATTTCGGACAAATGGCTGTCCAGTCTCTTCTTAAAAACTTCTGGTGTTGGAGCATTCACCGCTTCTGGAGGCAGGTTGTTCCATTGGTTAATTGTTCTAACTGTCAGGAAGTTTCTCCTTAGTTCTAGGTTGCTTGTCTCCTTGATTAGTTTCCATCCGTTGCTTCTTGTCCTGCCTTCAGGTGCTTTGGAGAATAGCTTGACTCCCTCTTCTTTGGGGCAGCCCCTGAGATATTGGAACTCTGCTATCATGTCCCCCCTCGTCCTTCTCTTCGTTAAACTAGACATATCCAATTCCAGCAAACGTTCCTTATATGTTTTAGCCTCCAGTCCCCTAATCATCTTTGTTGCTCTTCTCTGTTCTCTTTCTAGAGTCTCAACCTCTTTTTTATATAGGGGTGACCAAAACTGGATGCAGTATTCCAAGTGTGGCCTTACCAAGGCATTGTAAAGTGCTATTAATACTTCACGTGATCTTGATTCTATCCCTCTGTTAATGCAGCCCAGCACTGTGTTGGCTTTTTTGGCAGCTGCAGCACACTGCTAGCTTATATTTAAGTGATTGTCTACTAGGACTCCGAGATCCCTCTCACAGTTACTACTATTGAGCAAGGTACCCCCTATACCAGTGGTGGCAAACCTATGGCATGGGTGCCAGAGGCGGCACTCAGAGCCCTCTCTGTGGGCACGCGCACCGTCACCCCAGTCCTAGGCCTTCAGCTGGGTTTTATAAAACCTTTTCGCTTTAGGCCTCCGCCGCCATGTGCAAAAAAAAAAGGTTCAATCAATCAGTCAATTTCATCTTCTCGCGGGAAAAAAAAGATCTTGCAAAGTTGGAATTGATTGATTTAACTTTTTAGTCCCACCCAGTCTGCCGTTACCACCGCAGCCACGCCCACCAAATGGGCCCCGCCCTCCCAATGGGCCACACCCACCAAATGGGCCACGCCCACCTGGCACCCGACGATACGTAGGTAGGTTTTGGGTTGCAGTTTGGGCACTCGGTCTCTAAAAGGTTTGCCATCACTACCCTATACTATACCTGTACATTTGGTTTTTCTTGTACAGGTATAGTATAGGGGGTACCTTCCTCAATAGTAGTAATTGTGAGATATCAAGTAGATATTTCCTTTCCACCTTTTCTTATCTTTCCAATTTTCTTTCTTGTTAAATACTGTAGTGAGATATAACACCCAAAAAAAAAAAAAAGGAATATAGACATGGTCCTGAAAGGAAAAAAAATTCTAACATGCAGTGTTGGGATTAAAATGAACAGAAAGAAGGGGGAAACCGAGAACTAATAAAAGACCAATCTACTAAATATCCTTTGATACCAATGTTAAATTCATTCTCTTTAAAACTGTTGCCAAATTGAGAGAATATGGAAACATATTGCTTCACCTTCTCATTTTTACAGGGTAAAAAGACTTTACAGATAACACACTCAGTTCCTGTTGTTGAATTTATTTATGAATTAATCTTCCTTAAGATGTTTTTTCAAATTTATTTATCAAGTTTATATGGCTATTTCACACAAAGTGACTCTTGGTGGAATAGAATTAAACCAATAATAAAAATTAAAACATTGAGTTATAAATGCTAAGAAAGCAACAGAGGAGTACATCGAGATGCTACCTATCGTGCAACCAGCACACAGGGCCCTGTTACCAGGGGATCCCCAGGACCATTGAAAGAATTACATTTTAAGGAATTTCTAGAAGGCCTAATAGTTAGGAGACACTCTCAATTTCAGGATAGTCAATGATTTTTTTTTGTGAAGGGGGCTGTACAACCTGTCCTGAAATAGTCAGTGTTGCAACCCATCTGAAGTGGTTCTCCATGGATCCAACCATGTTAGACAACTTTCATCCTCTGTCCAGTATTTTTGGAGCAGTGTATTGAGAGCATGGTTGGTGGATCAATCATCAGTAACTGAGTTTAAACATTTTTGAGATAAACATATGTCCATCATCTGAATTTCTTTTGAAAAAAATAAAATAAAATATTAAATAAATAAGAAAACAAAAAACTCACCAAGGGCAGTCTAGACGCAGCACTAGATCTTTTTCTGCCATCAGTTTTCTGTTTCTATCTTTTTATCCCATACTCACAGGGTTACTTTTGAAAACCACCTGGAATTTATAAAATGGTCTAGAATGCAAAGGCATGCACAGTGTTCAGTTTCCATGTGTTCTTCCATAGGACACCCCTACTGTGCAGGCTCCACAGAACCCCAGTTTCTTTCCAGGTGCAATTAAATTCACCTTTCAAACCCTCCATGAGACAGAACCAGGGCATCTGCAGGGCTTTCTCTGCTTGAGGATATCTGCTTGTCCCACCAGAGTAGATATAATAGGCATGCAAATGATCTGTTTCCTAAAAGATTCCCACGTTATGGATCATCAGAAGCCTACCTTTTCTGCTGCAGTTCTTGCCCTATTGGACTTACTCCCCCTTAAAATTGAATAGGCCCCTCATCCACTTAAACGTCTGGAGACTTGATACTTCTGCCAACCATTTGGGATCGGGTAAGGTCACTGCAGGATAAGAATCTGGTGGATTACCTCAGAGAGGGGAGTTTGCAGCACCAGATAGCTCTTCTTTTAATTTTATGTTGTTGTTCTTTTTATAGTTATGTGTATTGGGGATTTTTTGTTGTTGTTGTAGTGTAAGTATATTCAATTTACTGAGACTATTCTGTCTCTCTGTATCACATCTTATCGAAAGTATTTCTTGAAATTTGAAAGAGTATAAAAGAAATATTACTTTCTTTTCTCAGATACCACAAAATGCACCAAGTGCCCAGATGATCAATATCCAACTGACAACCGAGTCCAGTGTATCCCCAAAAGAATAACCTTCCTGTCCTACGAAGAACATCTCAGCATCATCCTCATCTCTTTTGCTCTACTCTTGTTCCTAATCACAGGCTTTGTTTTAATCATGTTCATTCAATACCTTGAAACTCCTATTGTCAAAGCCAACAACCGGGACCTCTCCTACATCCTCCTGGTCTCCCTTCTGCTTTGCTTCTTATCCTCCTTGTTCTTCATTGGCCGACCAAGGAAAGCCATCTGCCTTCTCCGACAAACAGTGTTCAGCATTGTCTTCTCAGTAGCTGTGTCATCTGTGTTGGCCAAAACAATCACAGTAGTGCTGGCATTCCTAGCTTCAAAACCAGGCAATAAAGTGAAAAGATGGTTGGGGAAGACCTTGGCCAACTCCATCATCCTTTCTTGTTCTGCTGTCCAAATTCTCATCTGTGCCACGTGGTTGGGAGTTTCTCCCCCATTTCCTGACTCTGATCTGCACTCCCAGCCTGAAGAGATTATCCTTCAATGCAAGGAAGGCTCTGTCACCATGTTTTATGTTGTTCTTGGCTACATGGGCTTCCTTGCTGCAATTTGCTTCACTGTTGCTTTCCTGGCCAGGAACCTGCCTGGAGCTTTCAATGAAGCCAAGCTGATCACCTTCAGCATGCTGGTCTTCTGCAGTGTCTGGGTTTCCTTCCTCCCCACCTACCTGAGCACTAAAGGAAAATACATGGTGGCCGTGCAAATCTTCTCCATCTTAGCCTCCGGTGCTGGACTATTGAGCTGCATCTTCTTTCCCAAGTGCTACATTATCATCCTGAGACCAGATCTAAACACTAAGGAACATCTAATGGCAAAACCAGGGGAATGATTGTGAAATTGTTTCTTAGGCTGGTAATGCTTAATTATCCATTATTATTGGTTATGATTGGTTATAATAATCAAAACTGCTATATCTTCTTCTCTGTCTTCAGGAATATTTTGAAATCTTAAATAGTTTTGCGCTTTCTGCATTTCTAAAACTGGCCCCACTCCTAGGTTTTGATTTGCTTGTTCTAATTTTTCATTTTTTTACATTCGTACTTCCATTTTTTTGTCAATATCATCTTATTTATTTCCCATTTTCTGAATTCTTTGTTCATTTTTAACAATCATTTGCTGATGGTCTTCAAATTGTGTCTTTGTTCATTGTTCATTTAATTTATCAAAATTACTTTTTGTCTCTTCATGGTTTTTCTGTATTTATTCTTGAATTAATTTTGATGTGGTTTGCATCTCAATTTGAGCACTGCTTATTTTCTCATGCTGCAACATTGTTTCAATAGATCCGTGGCTTGTTGGGCTAGATGTTCTGACAGAAGGTGCAGAGGAAGTTTTTTTTCATAAGTTAGTGAGATTTGATGCATTCATTTTTCGAGCCAACTATCTTAGGCTAAAATCCAAACCATGAAAAGAGCCAACTACTTTAGGCTAGATCCCCTTTCCCAAAGTCTCTCTTGGGGGCTCCCACTCCTTCCCCCAAGAAGGAATCCAAGCTCAACTCTTCTCTCACCTTAAAAAAAACTTCAGAATATTCAGAAGAAAAACTGAAGTTGCAAAAAGACTTTTGCCAAAAAGCATCTTTTTCTTATAATTTTGCTGGCATTTCTGGAATCAGGTCTGAAAATGCCTCAGTTTCCCTCTTTTCCGACTCCTTCCTCTTTCAGTGCGAGAAACTTTGGAACCTGGGCGCTAATTCGGGTCCGAATTAAAGATGTGCTGCTGTGGGGGGGGGCGAGAGAGAGAGAGGCCCGGCTGCCTCTTACCCACCTCGGCTGCCTTCCCGCGACCCCCGCCCACCTCCGCCACAACCAGGGAAGGGGGGGGCTTCCTCTTCGTCCTGTGGTGGGAAATGAGGCGAGGGAGGGAGCAGAGAACACGCGGAGATCGAGGCTCCTGCAGGCTCCCTCCTATCTTGTCCACCCCTTTCACCACTACTGGAGTCCCAGCCCCTTTCTCCCCCCCCCTTCCCTCAGAAGCACTGACGGCCCCTCCCAGCCCCTCTCCTCCCCCCCAATGAGCCCCCTCCTTACTGGAGGTCTCCTTTCCACCCTTGGCTTCCGGGGATTCGGGCCAGCGCCCTCACCAGTATCAGCATCAGGGGGAGCCCAGCAGAGCCCATGGATGGCGCCCCACCAGTGCCCCCAAAGAGGGGGAGGAAGATGGAGGTGCTCCCAGCCCCAGAAGCGGAATCAGGGGTCTGGATTGGGCGGAGGAGATAACGTTTTCCTCGAACTTTATGATTGGGAGTGTCCATAAGAGCGGAGGGACCAATGGGAATTCTCCCTTTTTGAGCGTCATCGGTCTCCGGGCAGAGTCTCCTTTGATTTCACCCGATGGAGGAGATTGTTCCGCGCAGAGAGAGAAGCGGAGAAAGTGTGTGTGGGAGTGAATCCTCAGTCTTGGGGGGCCGCAGCTCAAGAGGATATTTCACAACAGCCCCGGAGAGGGGGATGGACATCCTTTTGCCCTCCACCCTCCGGATCCTGTCGGGGGGGTCTACAGTGGATGAAGAAAGGGGAGGAGCAGCCCCATAGCCAGCGAGGTCTTGGAGGGGGGTCTCTTAGGCGGCTGACTGGGGAGTTCTTGGGCGTCTTCACACACAGACACAGACAAACACAGACACAGACACAGACACACACACACACACACACACGCACACCCTCCCAATCATGCGGGATCACTGCCCCCCCACCGCCTTTCCTGGGAAGCTTCTGCCTTTTGGGTCCTTCCTGGCAAAGGGGCTGCCGGAGGGGAGGTTTTGACCCCAGCTCTGTGGGGTTTTCTGACCCACCGCAAATAGGTTGGTTTTGGTTCAAGAATCGCTCCTTCCTTCCTTCCTTCCTTCCTTCCTTCCTTCCTTCCTTCCTTCCTTCCTTCCATTTTATTGAACTCCGTGGGAATTGAAAGGGTATAAACTATGACATAAAAAAAAGAAATAAAATAAAACTTGCACAGATGAACTGGACCAGCCCCCGATTCCTGCCTAACCTCCAAACGGCGCTGTTTCTGCTTAAGGAGGGGGGGGACTTTTTTCCAAGCCGAGGGGAGGGCAAGAAATGCCGCCCCTCCTTTGGGAAAATGTCCCACTCGGAGAGCAGTCTCGGGGGAGGGGGGAGGAGTCAATGGACAGCAGCCAGCTCTTGGGGGGGCAGTTTCCATCCGGATCCCTGCCGAGTGCGCGGTGGGGGGGGAGGGACTGGGACCCCAGAGCTGCCGGAGACTCAGAGGATGAAAAAAAAACAGGTTTTCCCCTGAGGAATATTCGAGAAAGAGCCTTTCCTGGATTCGGCCTCTTTCAGCCTTTGACCTCCCAGCCCCTCCCCGACTGTGGGGCTGCCCCCTGCCTCTGGGGATGCCCAGGCAGTGGGGCTGACCTTCCCCTCCCCTCCCTCTGCTGCTCCTGGGTGATTCGCCCCTCCCTTCTCCTCCTTAGTCAACCCCTCCCCGAGTCCCCCCGTTTCAGGGACCCTCCCCCTCCCCCAAGTGAGCTGGAGGGTGCCCAGAGGCCTCTTTCAGGGAAGGACCAGGTGCTTCTTCGGCGTCCCCTGTGGCAATACGGGAGCCTAAATGGACATCTAGTCCACCCCTCCATGCACACAGAGGAAAGTCTGGCCGAGAATCGTGAAGAGACCAAGGAAAGTGGAGGGTCCCTTCTGGGGCTGCCATGAACACCCCGCCTTGAGCTGTAGCCCCCCCTCCCCCACATACCCAACGGATCCCCCCTCCCATTTTCTCCGCTTCTCTCTCTGCAGGGAACTCCCTCCTCCATCGGGTGAAGTCACAAAGGACTCTGCCCGGAGACCGATGATGCTCAAGCAGGGAAAATTCCCATTGGCGTGTCCTCTCCTTCTGGCCCCTCCCAACTCAGCTTCCTTGAAACATGCATCTCCCATGCTCAGAACGTGTGGAAGAGCGGCTCCTTCAGCTTTCCCGCCCCTCAACCCCAAATGGGAAGGAATCTCCCTCCTTCTGGGGTTCAGGCCCCCCCTTTTTCTGGCAAAGCAGCCCCAAATGAGGATCCCGGAATAAAGTCTGGCCGTTTCTCCTCTGCTTTGTGCTCCTTCGTTCGGGCAACCTCCACATCTTGGCCATAATGTCAAAGTGGTGACTTATTTGCCAGCCATCAGCACAGCCCAACCCACACCTATAAAGCCACACGCACCCCAGACACCACAACTATCACACCCAGAACAGCCCCCCCCCTGCCGGGGTGAACTTCTCCCCGAGGGTGGGCTCCAGCCCTAGTCCCAAAGCTCGGAAGAGAAAAGCCCTGGTCCCGGAGACCGACCCAGGTGGGATCCTGTGATTCCAAAGTTCTTCTCCCTTTCAGCAGGGAAATATATAAAGTAGCATTTTGGAAGAGATTTTGCCGGTATAAAAGTGCAGATCTAGAGTGGAATCACTGAGGGTCTTAGGACACTCAGACTATGAAGAACTAAATTTTCCCCTAAGAAAATCCCACCTTGGCTGCCTTCCCGCGGGCCCCTCCCCACCTCAGCCACAACCATCAAAAGGAGGGGTCTCTCTCTGTCCTCCTGGGGGGGATGTGGGGAGGAAGGGAGGCTCCCGCAGTCTCTCTTGCCCTCGACCCCTTTCCCAAAGTCACGTCTGGGGTCCCAGCCCCTTTCTTCCTCCCCCCCACCCCAGGAGCACTGAGGGTCCCTCCCAGCCCTTACCCCCTGAGGGTCCCTCCCAGCCCCTCCTTCTCCACTTCACTTCCAGGGATCTCACACAGTGCCCCCCTCCCCCCAGCAGCAGCATGGAGACCCCGGCAGAGCCCAGGGATGCTCCCAGCCCCAGAGGGGGAATTGGAGGGGGGGTTTGGAGTGGGAGTGGGGGAGGCGTTTTCCTCGGACTTCAGAACTGGAAAAGCCCTGAAGAAGGGAAAGAACCAATGGGAATTCGCTCTCCTGCAGCGTCATCGGTCTCCGGGCAGGGTCCTTTGTGACTTCACCCACCGGCAGACAAAGCGAGGGCGATCCTGGGCTGCCAGGAGGGACGTCTCCCCTCCATCCCCAGGGAGGCCGCCTTGCTCTCGGCATCTTTGGGGGGGAATGGACGGGGGGAGGGAGTTCGTCTGGAGGGGAGCAGCCGAGGGGATCAGGGCCCTGAGGAGGGAGGGAGGGAGGGAGGGAGGGGGGTGCTGGGTGCGAATGGGGGAGGAGCCTCCCTGGCTTGTGAGGGGCTCAAACCGGCTCCGATCCTGGAAAAAGAGGCCCGGATGAAGCCAGGAGAACCTCCAGCTCCAGCAGCTTCCCAGCCATGGAAGAGGCTCTCCAGGGGAAGCAGGGCTTGGAGAGATTGAGGAGGAGGGCGGGTCCTGCCCCTTCCCCTCCCTGGGATCTGCCCATCCTCCTCTCGAACCAGTTCTGGCTTCGGATCTAAACCAGCCTGGGTGGGCAATCTGGAGGCAGGAGAGGCCTCAATCTGGGGAGGGGAAAAGGGAGGACCCTCCTGTGGGGGACAGGAAAGAGGAAGGAAGGAAGGAGGAATTCCAGGGTTTTTCTACAATTTAAATTTTATGCTTTTATAGCAAAGAGATTTGTAGGAAGACTAACAGAGATGAAGCTGCTGTTGGGTTCAAAGCCGGGAGAGATTTGGGTGTCTGGACTGACAGGCAGGTCCAGAGTCCCTGGGGTCAGTCTAGATGGTCTCCACCCCTCCCTCACAAGAAAGAGAGGCCCTCAAAGGAGGATGGGGGGGCTCAGCAGGAGAAGCTCCAGGCTGCCAGTCTCCTCCTCTCCCCAATCTAAAATCTTGAGCCTCCATTTTCCGGAGGTTGCAAAAAAGACAGAAATTCATCAGCTACTGAAAAAAAAAAACGTCCTTTCCCATCAGGAAGCAGGAAGGACGGCAGGATTAATTCATGAGTGCTGTAGAAAAAGAGATGGGAAGAAAATTAGAATAAAAAGTGAAACCTTCAGTGTAAATAACTTATTATTCCTCTTTTTCAGCTTCCCCCCCTAGACAGGCACATTGCAGGGGGGGTGTTGATAGGCAGGGACAGGATATACAGAGGCTCCGCCCCTTTCAGGAAGGAAAAGACTGGGAAGGACCAGCAATTCATCTCCCGGGACTTGTGGAATTTTCCCCAATTGACTTAACTGGGGGGTTAATCAAGAAAGGAGGCCTCCCCCCCCCAGACGTTTCATATTAACAAAGAAGATGGTGCCAGGATGAGGGGTGTCAGTTTGCCACAAATTGTGAGAAATGTCACAAGGAGACTTCCCTTCCCTTTTGCAATTTCCCAAAACATGGAAACATCCTGGGCCAGATTTTTGTGTTTATGTGTATGTGTTTGTTTTTGATTGCAATGCATTTGCAGGTGTCTGTAAGGAAAAGCTGCCCAAAATTTCAAAAATTTGTATTATCCACAACAAGGAGGTTTTGTTCAGGCACATTTTTTTTTTAAAAAAGGAACAATTAACGAATATTAAAGAAACATCTATAACTTGAGGAGAAACTCACTTGCAGGAGGCTGGATGGGAATTGCTGAAAGGAGAAAAAGAGCCAATCAGAACCCTTCATGGGCTGGACGACTCAGGGGGTCCCCCTCCCCATCGATAGCCCATAATAGGTTGCACGATGCTCACTTATACAGTAGACTCTCAAAGACAGAATTTCCCAAGCAAATTTCCAAGGGGACCCTCCTTGCCATCTGCTAAGCTTGCTGAGAGGCCTCCCCTGGATGGTCACCTCCCCACAATCTCTTATCCAGCCCCCCAGACTCACCTTTCTTGCTCTTCAGGTAGAGGGAAAGCCCCATTGCAAAGAAGATCACCCCAATCAGGGCCCCCATAATCCCCGTCCAGAGTTTGATCCTGGCCGAGTTGGAGGAACTGGGCTCTGGGGAAGGAGAAGGAGCCTCCCCTGAGCAGGAGGATCAAGGCCAGCTTCCACCCCAAGGAGGGTCCCTTCTGGCTCCCCCCAACAGGGAGGGTCTCTCCTCCCCTTCTCAGGGCAGGATGGGGTCCCCAGACCAGGAGGTGAGGGAGGGGCTCACCCCACTGGACGGTGATGGGGGCCTCCAGGCTGGCGTGCCCCACCTGGCAGGTGTAGACGTCCCCCCGCTGGGGCTGGGTCTCCAGCATCACCTGGAGCTGGTAGGTCCAGTCTCCATTCTGGAGCTACTCCCCGAAGGCCACGCCCTCCTCCTCCTCTGGCTGCCCGTTCTTCAGCCACTGGACCTGGATCTCCACAGGGTAGAAGCCCCTCGCGGTGCAGAGGAGGATGGTGTGGGGGAGAAGCGGGGTCCAGCTTGGTGGGGGAGATGGAGACGGTGGGCTTGGCTGGAAGGGAGGAGAGGGAGGAGGGACACGGGGAGACACAGGAGGGGCCAGAACGGGAGACAAAGTGGGTTAGTTCAAGCCAAGATCCCTTTTCACTCCTGAAATTATTCTGGGTTTTAAGTCATTTCCAAAGCAAATTGCAGCAAGAAGTTAAAGGGGATCCTGAAACATGAAAAAAACATAAATCCTTCCCGGTTGGGATCAGTTTCCATCATCAAATTGTACAAGTCCAACAGGAATAAATACTCACAACCAGACCACAGGCAGGACCCAGGGATGGCTGGTCGAAGCCCCCCAGGACCATAACTCTGGGGAACCCCACCCCCATCCCCGAGACAGCTTCCAGGGCAGGAGGTCGACCCACAAGAGGGAGGCTGTCGTGGGTGACTCCTTGCTATGCACCCTGCTTGCAACCAGACCACAGAAAGAGGGAGGGGGGAGGGAAGGCCTGGGAGGGTGAGGGAGGTTTGGGAGGGTGAGGGAGGTTTGGGAGGGAGGCGTGTGAGCCCACCCAGCCTGGGACACAACAGACTCCCCCAGGCCAAATGCAGGGAAACTCCGAAGCCCTCCGATCCTTCCCAAAATGAAACGAAGGAAATTGAGTGGTGGATGATGAGCAGATGGAGGTCCGAGGAGAAAAAGGGGATTTCATCCAGGCTGTTTTCGTGTGAAAACTCCAGAACCGGCTCTGCTGCTTCTGGGCCTCTGTGGGTTTAATCTCAGTCCAGTTCTGCTCTGGGAGAAATAAAGTCCCAGGAGTTTCTTTCACTCTTGAAACCGACCGGACGGTGGGCAGAGGCTGGGACAGCAGCCTCACTCCCGGCTGACCCCGGGAGCCCCAGACACGGAAACTCATGGGGGAGGGGGGGAGCAAAGCCCCTGAGTGGCAGGAGTGATTCTGGGATGACCAGTGCCCCCCCATCTCCCCTCCCCGGGGGTCACATCAATAAAAATGCCACAATTGATGAAGGTGCAAACTGAAGGCTGCGAGGACAAACTTTGCAGAACGCTGGAAGAAAGAATGCTGTGCCTTCCATAATACTGTGTTGATTCACAGATATCTTTTTTAAAATAATAATAATAATAATAATAATAATAACAACAACAACAACAACAACAACAACAACAACACTGTTTTAAATACAGGAAAGAGAAAAAGAAAAGAAAATTAAAGAAAAAGAAAAGAAAGAAAAAGAAAAGCTTGATTGTTTCAAGGCAAGGTCCATCTCTCTCCTAGTTTTCTCCTGTGTTTCAATCACTTTTCAAAAAGTTTTATTTGGAGAAAGAAAATTTCTCCTTTTCACTTTCCCTTTTTTGCCTTTGTAACCCACAACATACACAAATAAGCAAAATCCAGCAGAAGATTCAAGGGGGGAAAGTGCAAAGTGTGAGGTGGCTGCAAAACCCAACAATTTTAGGCAGCATCAACACAAAGAGACATTTTTAAGGAAAGGGCAAAGGACCCCAAGGAGGGGGCAGCCGTTTGTTCCCCATCACTGCCAGAATCCCCTGAAGGAAGAGCTTCTCTCCCCCCCCCCTGACAGACCCCAAATCCCCCTTTTGGAGCAGGGTGGACAGAAGAGATTCTGGGGGATCTCAAGGGGGGCCTTTGGGGGGATCTAAGTGGGAGATCCACTCTCCGCAGACCATCTACCTGCAGCTGGCCGACCTCCTTCCCAACTGCAGGAACCGGCCATTCCTGGGGAAGGAGGTGGGGAGGGGTCCCACTCCCTGATGGCAGCTTCTGCCCGGGATGTGGGGGGGCAGGGAGGGGAGGTCTAGGACAACTTGCCACAGCCAACTCAATGCCGGACAACTTACCGCAGGAAAAAACTTACATGATACTGAAGAAATGGTGAAAGAAAATCATGAAAGAAAGGATGCGAAGAGAGGAACAAAATGAAATGCGAATGACAAAAATTAAAATAATTTTTTAAAATAATTTAAAATAATTATATAAAATTGTTGAATTGTCCTGTGGTGAGTTGCCCCATTTCGGGTAGGGAGGGCAGAAGAGATCCTGGAAAAAGAGAAGGGGGTGGCTGAGGAGATCAGGCAGATCCCAAGATCTCAGCAGAGCCTTGGAGAGGATCCCTCTTGATCTCCTCCTTCAACAAATGCTCCAACTGGCAGGACTCTTGGATGGATTAATGGGGGGGGCTGGGTGAGCCCCCCCAAGAGGATCCTTTAAAGGTCCACTCCAGCTCTGAGTATTTTGCTAACAATGTTTCTCTCTGTTGAGGGATTTTCTTACCAAGAGTTAATTATCCTCCCAGGTTTGCAGGGAAGAATTTAGGAATGAAAATGAGTTTTGCCTCCAGACTGAATATGTGGAGAACAAAATCTCTGACAGTTGCCCTGAAATATTCCATAATTTCCAGAAGGAGCAAATGCCCAGGATCTCCCCATTAAAGTCCTTTCTCTATTAGGATGTGGCGGTTTTCCTCTTGTGGAAGAAACATCTTACTTGATTCTTTGCTAGCACGTTATTTTTGGAGAACCTGGTCTCACAGTGGGAATATTAAAATTAACCCATTCTTAAGTAAGATACTTTAAAGACTTTTTGAATTCTAATAAACGAATATAATTTCCCTGCAATGGCCGAATGGCGACAAGTGCAGCTAAAATCCTTAATTTCCAAAATGGTTGGCCTCGGAAACCTCATCAGCTGATAGAAATAAATAAGATTTTTATTCCACAAAGAAATAAAATTACAGAAACAAATGTAGGCAATTTGCAAGGAATCTGGAACAGAGAATTCAACCATCCATGGCTTCAAGGGCTGAATGAAGGTGGGGTCTGTTTCTTATGACCCAAATTTCAGTTTTAATAAAAATGGGGTTTCAAGGGGGGCTTTTCTCCCGGACCCCCAAAATTGGCTGAATGAAATTTCTCAGCCTTTGAATCAGTTTCTTCTCAAGGCAGAGGAAACACCAGACCAGGATTCTGTGTGATTTAGGTTTTTACATCTTGGCTTAAGCATTGAATCAGGATTATAAATTCTAGCCTGCTTCCTTTATTCATTTGTTTGTTGGACTTAAAAGCTGCCGGAGGGCAAATGACACTGAATAAAGAAGAAAAAGAAGAAAAAGATCCATATAAAGTGAACAACAGGCAGGCCTCCACTAATTCTTTTTTCATTTGGGATAAAAAAAAAAAATATCCTAAAAAGCAAAAAAAAACAACATTTCTGGGCCCCAGAAAGAGAGAAACGGGCTTCCGGCTGGAAAGAGGGAGGGGGGAGCCTCCGAAAGGGAAGAGGGAGGGGGGAGCCTCCGAAAGGGAGACGGGTGGTACCTGAATAGGAGAAATCGGGGATATAAAGAAATACATGTATATATTTAGCAGGGGAGAGAGAGAGACCTGGCTGGATTCTCATCCCAACCCCCAAAGTCATATCTGGGTGGATTTTCTGGGGGTGGGGGGACAAAGGGATCCCAGATTCCAGACAGGAATGGATCCTGGGAAGAAAAGAAAGATTATGGGAATTACGGGAAGAAGAGGAAGATTTTATAAATCTGAGAGTCTAGAATAAATAAGGAAGATCCTAATGAATGAAATGAAAGCGGGGTCCTAGCGTCCCCCTCCCAGGGAAGCCCCTCCCTTTTGTATCCACTTCTCCGGCCGATCACACCCGTCCTGGCCACCTCGTTCGTAGTTGTCCACCTGACATTTGAGTCGGCAGAAGCCATCCACTCGGCTCCTCTTGTACTGCATGCCGACCTTACCGCTGTTCCAAGCCTCGGCATCCACCTTTCCCAACTCCGTGACGGCCACGAACTCTCCGCGGTCGCTGCCGAAGCGGGCGAACTCCTCCTGGCCGTAGAAGACCCAGTACAGGAACCGCACCCGCTGGGTCCCGTTGGAGAAGAGGCACTCGGACTTCGTCTGGAAGAAGAAATGGACTGCGGGGAGGAGGAGGAGGAGAAGGGCCACCAGAAGGGACTCCAGAGTCCATCGTTCCCAGCCACTAGCAAAGGAGGAACCCCACTCGGGATGGGGGACCTTCCGTGAGAGACTGGCGGAAGACGCCCCCTGGAGGAGGAGGGGGGGAACTTTCTCAGTCCCATGGGGGGAGGCAGACTTGCTGGGGGGTCTGGAGGGGGAAGGAAAGAAAGAGGGGGAGGGGAGGAACTGGACCTCCTCCATCCTCCCCGGGTAGAAAAAGGCAGTCAGAAGCTCAACTGGTCGAGCAGATCTAATTTCTGCAGGGAACGTTGGATCTAAAGGGAGAGGAATTATGGGGGGAGGGGGCTGAAGAGACTTCCCAAAACTTTCTGGGATGGAGGGAAAGTAATATCCATACCCCCCACTCTCTCTTTCTTTGGGAGGGAATATGGGGAGGGTGCACAATGAGGACATCTGGACTGACATTCCTGGGGGTTCTCAGCCCTTCAACCACCCACCTTCCCTGGGTCCCCCCAACTTTTCTTTTTTCCCCTAATCTTCAGCCCATTTACCTGCCTTTGAATGATTTTGGGTGATCACACCTGTTTCCTATCCCCCTCCCCAAAAGACCCCCTGCAGCCCCCCAGAGCATCTCAAAGAGGGTCTCCAGCCCCCTTCACGATGGGGAGTTTTGCGGAACAAGTTTCGGAGGAGCAATTCAGACCCGCCGCCCCCCAAGTCCTCCTCCCTCAGTTCCCCCCTCCCCTCCAGGTCCTGATTGAGCAATGGGGGATTATGGGGGGTGGGGGTTTCTTGGTCTTCTCCCCAAATTTAGAGTCTCCCCCAGAAGGGACCGAAGCTCAACTCTTGCGGGACCTTCAAAGCCTCAAATTTGAGATTCAGAAGAAAAAGTGAAGTTTCCGAAGAAGCAAAAATACTTTTGCTAAAATGCATCTTTTTCTTTGTGTGGATTCAGGTCGGAAAGTTTCCCTCTTTCGCTTTCGCTTTCCGCCTCCTTCCTCTTTGGATGCAGCCGACTCCAACCCAGATATTGGGGGGAGGGGAACGAGAGATGGGCCCGGCTGCGAGTCCCCACCTCGGCTACGATCAGGAAAGAAGGGGTCCCTCTTCATCCTCCTGGGGGGGTTGTGGGGAGAAAGGGGGAGGAGACCACGCAGAGATTGAGGCTGTTGCAGATTTCCACCACTCTTACCCTTGACCCGTTTCCCAAAGTCACGTCTGGAGATCCAGCAGCTTTCTTCTCCCCTCCCCCCATGAGTATCAGGGGTGCTTCCCAACCATATCCTCCCCCCAGCCCCTCTCCTCCCCCTCCCGGCCCCCTCCTTACCGGGGGTCTCCTTCCCCCCTTGGCTTCCGGGGATCCGGGCCAGTGCCCCCACCAGCAGCAGCATCAGGGGGAGCCCAACAGAGCCCATGGATGCCGCCCCATAAGCGCCCCCGAAGAGAGGGGAGAAAGACGTGGAGTCTCCTAGCCCCAGAGGCGGAATCGGTGGGTCTGGATGGGGTGGAGGGGGCATTTTTCTGGGACTTCGTAATTGGGAGGGCTCAGAAAAGCGGAAGGACCAATGAGAATCCTCCCTTCTGCAGCGTCATCGATCTCCGGGCAGAGTCTCCCTTGACTTTGCCCGATGGAGGAGATAGTTTGGAGCAGAGCGAGAAGTGGAGAAAGTGGCAGGGGGGATCTTTTCAGTCTGGGGTAGGGGCTTCAGCTTCATGGGGGAGTATTTCATGCCAGCTCCGCAGGCCAGTGTGCACTTCTTTTGGGGCCCCGCCCCCGCATGATTCTCAACCAGTCTTCCTTTCTTGGGTCTGGCCAGTCTAAAGAAAAGAAGAAATAGGGGTGACATGATAGCAGCATTTCAGTATTTGAGGGGCTGCCACAAGGAAGAGGGGTGTGAGGTCAAATTCTTCTCCAAAGCACCAGAGGGCAGGCAAGAAACAACGGTTGGAAACTGACCAAAGAGAGAAGCAACCTGGAACTAAGGAGAAACTTCCTGACAGTGAGGACAATTAACCAGTGGAATAGCTTAGCCCCAGACGTGGTGGGCACTCCATCACTGGAGGTTTTTAAGAAGAGACTGGACAATCGCTTGTCTGAAATGGTATACATTCTCCTGCTCAAGCAGGGGACTGGACTAGAAGACCTCCAAGGTCCCTTTCTATTCTATTCTATTCTATTCTATTCTATTCTATTCTATTCTATTCTATTCTATTCTATTCTATTCTATTCTATTCTATTCTATTCTATTCTATTCTATTCTTACAGTATTTTCTTTTGACACCCTTAGTAAAGTTGGTTTTCATTTCAATCCGGGAGTTGACCCATGGCCTTCTTGTACCTGCCTCAGCTTGGTTGAGCTACTGACTCCCCAAACCAGACCAGGATGAATTTTATCTTCAATCATCTTCAGTCCAATTGACTTGAATACTGATATGCCAAACCTGTCAGATAGTTACAGGCTATAAATAAATGTATGCTACTGGAAATTCTCACCAGAAGTCAGAGTCTGTTCAGCACCTCAGCCCAGAGAAGCTGGAACTGGAGGCTGTGAGAGAGGAAGCCATGAAGAAGATGGAACTTGATCTGGAGCTGAAATGAAGGAAGATTGCTGAGAAAGAGTACCTCAGGAGAAAGAGAAGGATCACCAAAACCGGTGAGAGAGTTGCAACACCATGTCATCTTCACTTACTCTATTGTCCCCAGTAGAACCCATAACTTGGGGGAATGGAAATACCAATTCATAAAGAACCATGAAAAAGATGAGATTCAGACCTCACTAATTATCTTTGAAGATACCTGCCAAGCTTACATCACTATAAAGCCCAGGAAATGACTCATATAGCTCTTGTCTTGAAGAGTTTCTTAAACCAAATATTGGTTGACATGTATGATGAGGAAAAGGAGGAAAACCAATAGTTTAAAAAACATAATATTTATTTGTTTCTTTGTTTCTTTACTTATTTATTATTAATGTATTTGATGATTATCTTGAATTTTCATTTAACTATCAAACTTCACATATTTATTTCCTTCAGTTGTCAAGCAAATCCAAAGGAAGAATATATAACCAATAATAATGGATAATTAGAAGTTACTAGGCTAAGAAACAATTTCACAAACATTCCCCTGCTTTTGCCATTAGATGTTCCTTAGTGTTTAGATCTGGTCTCAGGATGATAATATAGCACTTGGGGAAGAAGATGCAGCCCAACAGTCCAGCACCAGAGGCCAAGATGGAGAAAAACTGCACGGCCACCATGTATTTTCCTTTGGTGCTCAGGTAGGTGGGCAGGAAGGAGACCCAGACACTGCAGAAGACCAGCATGCTGAAGGTGATCAGCTTGGCTTCATTGAAAGCTCCAGGCAGGTTCCTGGCCAGGAAAGCCACAGTGAAGCAAATTGTAGCAAGGAAGCCCATGTAGCCGAGAACAATATAAAACATGGTGACAGAGCCTTCGTTGCATTGAAGGATAATCTCTTCAGGCTGGGAGTGCAGATCACAGTCAGGAAATGAGGGAGAAACTCCCAACCACATGGCACAGATGAGAATTTGGACAGCAGAACAAGAAAGGATGATGGAGTGGCCCAAGCTCTTCCCCAACCATCTTTTCACTTTATTGCCTGGTTTTGAGGCTAGGAATGCCAGCACTACTGTGATTGTTTTGGCCAACACAGAAGACACGGCTACTGAGAAGACAATGCTGAAAACTGTTTGTCGGAGAAGGCAGGTAGCTTTCCTTGGTCGGCCAATGAAGAACAAGGAGGATAAGAAGCAAAGCAGAAGGGAGACCAGGAGGATGTAGGAGAGGTCCCGGTTGTTGGCTTTGACAATAGGAGTTTCAAGGTATTTAATGAATGTGATTAAAACAAAGCCTGTGATTAGGAACAAGAGTAGAGTAAAGGAGATGAGTATGATGCTCAGATGTTCTTCATAGGACAGGAAGGTTACTTTTTTGGGGATACACTGGACTCGGTTCTTGGTTGGATATTGATCATCTGGGCACTTGGTGCATTTTTTGGTATCTGAGAAAAGAAAGTAATATTTCTTTTATAGTCTTTCAAATGTCAACAAGACCTTTGGATAAGATGTGATACAAAGAGACAGAAAAGTCTCAGTAAAGGGAATATACTTACACTACAACAGCCAAAAAATCCCCAATACATACAACCATAAAAAGAACAACAACAACAACAACATAAAATTAAAAGAACTATCTAGTGCGGCAAACTCCCTTCTCTGAGGTAATCCACCTTACTGACCTTACCCTATCCCAAATGGTTGGCAGAAGTAGCAACTCTCCAGAGGTTTAAGAGAATGGGGGGGGGGCTATTCAATTTCAAGAGGGAGTAAGTCCAATAGGGCAGGAACTGCAGCAGAAAAGGCAGGCTTCTGATGATCCATAAAGTGGGAATCTTTTAGGTAACAGTTCATTTGCATGCCTATTATATCTGCTCTGGTGGGACAAGCAGATATCCTCAAGCAGAGGAAACCCTGCATATACCCTGGTTCTGTCTCATGGAAGGTTTGAAAGGTGACTTTAATTGCACCTGGGAAGAAACTGGGATTCACATGGAAACTCAACAATGTGCATGCCTTTGCATTCTGGACTATTTGTAAATAACAGGTGGGTTTCAAGAGCAACCGTATGAGTATGGGATAAAAAGATAGAAACAGAAAACTGATGGCAGAAAAAGACCTAATGGTCCATAGAGTCTGCCCTTTGAGTTTTTTGTTTTCTTATTTATTTAATATTTTATTTCATTTTTTTTCCAAAAAGAATTCAGATGATGGACATATGTTTATCCCAAAAACGTTTAAACACAGTTATTGATGATTGACCCATCAACCATGCTCTCAATACACTGCTCCAAAAATACTGGACAGAGGATAAAAGTTGTCTAACATGGTTGGATCCATGGAGAACCACTTGAGAAGGGTTGCAACACTGACTATTTCAGGACAGGTTGTCCAGCCCCCTTCACACAAAAAATCATTGACTATCCTGAAATTGAGAGTGTCTCCTAACTATTAGGCCTTCTAGAAATTCCTTAAAATGTGATTCTTTCAATGGTCCTGGGGATCCCCTGGTAACAGGGGCCCGTGTAGTGGTTGCATGGTAGGTAGCATCTTGATGTACTCCTCTCTCGCTTTCTTAGCATTTATACCTCAATGTTTTAATTTTTATTATTGGTTTGATTGTATTCCACCAAGAGTCACTTTGTGTGAAATAGCCATATAAACTTGATAAATAAATTTGAAAAAACATCTTAAGGAAGATTAATTCATAAATGAATTCAACAACAGGAACTGAGTGTGTTATCTGTATTTTTACTCTGTAAAAATGAGAAGATGAAGCAATATGTTTCCATATTCTCTCAATTTGGCAACAATTTTAAAGAGAACGAATTCAACATTGGTATCAAAGGATGTTTAGTAGGTTGGTCTTTTATCTGTTCTCTGTTTCCCCCTTCTTTCTGTTCATTTTAATCCCAACACTGCATGTTAGAAATTTTCCTTTCAGAACCCCGAGTATATTCCTTTTTTTGTGTGTGTGTGTTATATCTCACTACAGTATTTAACAAGAAAGAAAATTGGAAAGATAAGAAAAGGTGGAAAGGAAATATCTACTTGATAATTTTATGCTGAATCCTCTGTTTGGTTTTCATTGTTCTTTTAACCCAACATCTCTCCCTCTATTGTTCCTCTCAATTAGATATTTCAACCTATAAGGATATATGATCTTAATAAAGATTAAATGATTAAATGAATGATTGATTGATGCATCTATCAGCCTGTAATATAAAATTGGTTTAGGTAAACAAAAGCCATTGATCTAAAATCATTCCTCAAGTTGCAAAGAATACAGATAGTTCTAAGAAAGATAAATATGGACGTAAACATCCAAACTGGGAAATAAAAGAGAAATTTCCTACTCAATCCACAGCATCCTTCTTCCTACATCATCATTCAAGATATTTTTCTTATCCTTCCCATTATGGAAGAAATTGGACATCATGAAAATTAAGAACTAAACAATCAAAGTTACATGTGTCTTTAACATGCATATTGATCAAAGTTTCCCTATGATGTCACCCACCTTCCTGAGTGGAGATGGTCCCCTCTGGACAAGGAATGCAGTCATAGCAGCAAGCTGGTTCTCCTTCTCGAGCCTGCTTGACAAATCCAGGATGGCATTTTTCCACACATTTAGACTGAGGCAGAGACTAAACAGAAAAAGAAGAAATGCCAAAGAAAATATGTTAGGACTCACCATCCATGTAAGATGGAGGTAGACATGAACATCAGCCAAGTCGTCTCTGGGGTTCACATAGGCAAATATGAAATCTCTGACCACTTCCAAATGGTGGCAGAAGATACAATTGCAGGAAGATGCCTCATTCAGTTCCTCCCTTTTTCTTCTGATTTATCAGATTAAAATAAAGTAGGTTTCTACTTAACAAAGTCTGGAGGAATGAAATTGAGAAAACATTTAAGCATTAAGTGGCAACTGGTGGGTTGCTCCTCATAGTGGAATTAACATGCACCCCTCCATTCTTCATACATGCTTGATTTTTAAAATATCCACAAATACTAAATTTTAGAGTGAACTTTATTGTAAAATATATATTATTTTTTTATTTTGTTGGATTTATTAAACTAGAATAAAACTGTGAGGAAGAAAGAAACTTTTGACCAGTAGTATCTGGAAAGGTTTCTTCTGGACTACATAAAACATTGAAAAGCTGCTTCCCTTTGAAAGCAGTCCAAAATTATCTCCAGTGAAGATAAAAGGTTTCCGGTGATGTTGCTGCAAGGTGAGTGATTGGGAATGAATCTCCCTTCCCCAAGCCCGATTTCTACCAGCTGGGGAGTCCAAAAGGACTGAAAGTTGCCCTGTAGAGGCGACTGCCCAAAGGGTGAAACTTTGCAGATCGCGGGCCAATGGTAGCTGGCCTGATTGATCCAAAGGATCCCTCGGGACTGGCAGGAAGAAAAGCTGACCGCACCCATGTGGTCTGCCAGAAGCAGCTGATCGTCAGAGACAACGAATTTTAAAGCAGAAGGCAAACAGCGGATCTGGGTGAGACTACTTTCCTTATCTCTCTACAAGTGGAAATACTGGTTCTGGGAAGCAGTATTCAACAGCATAATCCCTCAGCTTCAGGGAGGGGGGATTTTTTTTCTTATCCCTCCCTCCTGAACTATTAGCAGTGGTTTAAGCTTTGGGGAAATTAAAACTGACTTATAACAATACTGTGAAGATGACTGAGCCATAAAATAAGGATAATTTGGAAAACTTTTGGTTTTATAAATCTTTTTTTTGTTTGTTTATTTCTTGTTTGGAAACCATCAGGTTTTTAACTTCTTAAACTTTTTCAAAGTATGGTGGGAATGGACACCTGACATCTAGTGGCAAAACTGAGAACTACAGCAGTTTTTGCTTTGTCTTTTTTGTCGTTATTGAGTTGACTTGGAGTAAAACTTAGCTCTATGCCCAGACATTGCTTATAGTTTGGTGTCCTTGGATTTTAAAGTCCTGAAGAGTGTGGCTGGAAAAGAAAGACTCTTTTCGGATTGCCTGTCTTACAGCATGGATTACAATTATAAATAAAAATTGTGTTTGAAATCATCGGACTTCCCTGGATTACAAATACAGCTTGATCTGGAATTTTTACAAGCTGTTTTGAAAGAGTGAATAACAAGAAATCCCTCCGAACAGAATACTTTGGATTATAAATTTGGGGTTTTTTTTCTTTTCTTTTTTTTTCTTTTTTCCCTTTTGCTCTTTTTTACTATTTACTATTTTTATTGGTTTACCTCTCCTATTTGTTAGGAGCCTATTGGATTATAAATTTTGACTTACTTGGTGGATTACAATGTATGATTTAAAGATAAAGATGAGTGCTCCTGACTTATCTAAAATTGGGGGAAAAGGATCTTCTGCTCCCTCTTCAGCTTCTGCAAGTCCAGTCTATCAGAGATCAATTGATACAATGCTTCAACAAGAAAAGGCCAATACTTTCCAAAAGGACATTCAAGCGACCCTACAAGCAATTCAAGAGGCAATCGCTACTCGAATGGTGGTCACATCGAAAAACCATGAGGAGTTGAAAAGTGATTTTGACAAAATGAGTCAAAAAATTAACAATATAGATTCTCAATTTGAAAATTTCAAACAGATGATCACAGATAATCAACAAAGAATTCAAAAAATAGAAGATAAATCAGCTGAGGTTGACCAGAAATTAGAAGCTTTAAAAGATGAAAATCAGAAGTTGATCCAAATAAATGAAGAACTAGAAGACTCAATAGCGGGGATCGAGATGGAAAGAGCCTCATACTTTTTAAGATTTCAAAATATAATGGAAGATAAGGAAGAGGATCTCCTAGGCTTGATAACTGAATTATTGGCAGACGCATTAGGAACTGGGAAACAGCTAATGGAAGGAGAACTAGACCAGATCTATCGAGTCAACTCAAATTATGCTAGAAGAAATAAAGTCCCTAGGGAAGTACATGTCAGATTTCTTAAAGAGACAAGATTTTGAGAAGAGTAAGAGATGAACCTTTGAAATATATATATATATAAATTGTAGTTCTCAAACAAATCCCTAGGAGAATAAGAGAATCCCGAAGAGAATACCAGTTTTTAACTAGGAAATTAATTGAAAAAGGAGTGAATTTTAGATGGCTGATTCCAGAAGGGATTTTAATTTACTGGGATACGAAAAGATATAGACTGGACATGCCACTTAAAGCAATGGAATTCTTTGACAACCATAGAGCATTTTTGGAAAGAGGTGACCCTGAATCCGGTACAAAGAGAGAAACAAAGAAACAGGAAGAAATGGCAGTAGAAGGAGCAGTCAAACGAAGAGAGGAGGAAGAAACTAAAAACACATATATAGAAGAAGGAGCAAGATCAAGAGATCAGAGACAGATAAGATTGACTAGAAGATTAAGACCTAGATATAATTGAAAGAGATGGAGGAGTGGGATTTTGTCAATGAATATAAGTGGACTAAATTCTCCTTCAAAAAGGAGAAAAATCTTTACACAATTACAAAAATTAAAAATGGATATAATTTGTCTTCAAGAAACACACATTAAGAGACAACATTATAAGTTGTTAGAACAACCGAAAATTGGTAACCTTCACTTTGCATTAGCACCTCAAAAGAAAAGAGGAATAGCTTTACACATTAAAGAAACGATGAACCCCAAACAAATCTATGTGGATGAAGAGGGGAGAATATTAATGGTGGAAATAATGATGGACCAAAAACAGATACTGATGGTACCAATATATGCACCAAATGATAAACAAGAACAATTTTACCAAAAACTATATAAAAAAAATATTAGATTTAAACTATCAAAATCTTTGTATAATGGGAGACTTTAACGCAATAAGAGATGGAACTTTGTACTACAAAAGTGCCAAACAAGGGAGAAAAGGAGGAAATATATTACCTAAAGCATTTTTAAAAATGACAGGAGATCTCTGTATCCAAGATATATGGAGAGAGAAAAATCCAAAGAAACTACAATATACATTTTACTCAAATAGACATAAATCATGGTCTAGAATTGATATGATATGGACATTGTTGGAACTTTACGATGATACAAGAAATTGAGATAGAAACTAATGTTTGGGCAGATCATAACCCAATAAAGATGACTCGGAGAGGAACTAAGAAAAACTAAGATGGTCCTTGAATAAATCTATATTGAAAGAAAAAGATTTTTTACAACTAGAGACAAAGGAAATGGATTTTTTCTTCAAAATAAACAAGATAGAAGAAACATCACTTCAAAATGTGGGATACGGCTAAAGCATATTTCAGAGGGTTGGCTATAACTTACATCACTAAAAAGAATAAAGAAAAGAAACAACAACAGTTAAAGTTGAAGGAAGAACTTAGAAAGTTAGAATTAGAATTACAAATAGATCCACAAAAGAAAATACTTAAGAAACAAATGGAAATAATAAAACATAAATTAAATTTAGCCGAGATGGAAATAATGGCTCAACAGATTAAAAGGGCCAAACAGAATTTCTTTGAAAATGCCAATAAGCTGGGGAGATGGTTAGCATATAGACTGAAAAAAGAAAAAGAGAAAAAATTGATAAAGCTGCAAGATATAAAAGGTGAATTACAGTTTCAAAATGATACAATTAAAAAAATTATTAAAGATTACTATGAGATACTTTATAAGGCAGAAATTCCAAAAGACAAAATACAGCAGTACTTAAAAAAAGCAGACTTACCAAAAATACCAGAGAATATTTGAAACATATTAAATGGAAAAATATCAATGATTGAGATTATAGAGGCTATAAAAAGATGTATTAAGTCCAATCTTGAAAGAACTGTGTAATGAAATTATCCTAGAGGCTAAAATACCAAATACATGGACTGAAGCCAATATTACTTTAATACCTAAAGAAGACTCTGATTTAATGGAAATAAATTTTTTTAGACCAATATCACTATTAAATGTAGACTACAAAATCTTTGCCTCAATAATGGCAGAAAGACTAAAGAAATTTTTGATCGAATTTATACATACAGATCAAAATAATTTCCTACCAAAAAGACAGATAAAAAATAATTTAAGAATGATTCTTGATGTTTTAGAGTACTATGAAATTCATTCAGGGAAACAGATGGCTTTAATATTCCTTGATGCACAGAAAGCCTTTGACAATGTAAACTGGCAATTTATGTTTCAGCAATTAGCAGAAATGGACTTCGGAAAAAACTTAATAAATGTAATTAAAACAATTTATTGTAAACAAACAGCCAAAATAATTATAAATGGAGATCTTACAGAAAACTTCAGTATTAAAAAGGGCACAAGACAGGGATGCCCACTATCTCCATTACTTTTTTTTACTAACATTGGAAGTACTGAATAGAAACATTAGACAAGATATAGAAATTAAAGGACTGGAGATAAAAGATGAAAAATATAAACTACAAGCATTTGCAGATGATTTGGTTTTCATATTGGAAGATCCATTGGAAACAAGCACCAAACCTCTGGAAAAAATAGAAAAATTTGGAGAAGTGGCAGGGTTGACAATAAACAGAGAAAAGACTAAAGTGCTAACAAAGAATCTAACAGAAAAACAAAAAAAACAACTAACAAAAAAGACAAATCTTCAAATAGTTAAAAAATTAAATATTTAGGAATTTATCTAACAGCAAGATGTGTAACAATAAAAGAAGATAATTATGTAAGATTGCTAAAACAAATAAAATTGGATTTGGAAAAGTGGAAAAACATCCAACTTTCAATATTGGGAAGAATAGCAACAGTGAAAATGAATATCTTACCAAAAATACTCTTTTAATTTCAAACGATTCCTGTAAGGCTGGGAAAAATCTTTTTTTGATGAACTGAACACAATAATATTGAAATTTATCTTGCAAGGAAAAAAAGCTAGAATTAAAGTGAAAATGCTACAAGAAGCGAAAGAAAGTGGAGGATTTGGACTGCCGGACTGGAGGTTATACTACCAAGCATCTATTCTAACATGGCCTAAAGAATGGATAATGCTTAGAGATAAAAGACTATTGTACCTAGAGGGGAATGACCTACAAATTGGTTGGCATGCTTTTCTGTGGTATGGGAAGAATAAAATACATAGATACTTTTGAAACCATTTTATAAGGAATGCACTTCTTTCAAAATGGGAAAAAATAAAAGAAAAAAATTATATTAAGATACCTGAATGGCTTTCAACAATGGAAGCTTTTGCTTACCCAAATTTAATTAACTACGATTAATTTGTGACAATGTGGACAATGAAGGAAAACTGAAAGACAGACAAGATCTACAAGAACAAGGTATTGACCTAGCATGGTGGCCATATCTGCAAATCCAAACGAGATATGAAAAAGATGTTAAAACAATGGGATTTTATAAAGAACAGACAGAATTTGATCAGATACTGCTAAAAACAGATGAAAAGTTGATTAAGAAACTCTATAGATTTCTGTTAAATTTAAAGATGGAGGAAGAACAAGTAAAAGAAACAATGATAACACAGGCAAAGAACTTTGGATATAATATAGAATTAGAAGATTTTCAAACTTGGAAACTCCCTTTTCAAACTTGGAAACCCATTTTCAAACTTGAAAACCCCTTTTCAAACTTGGAAACTGTCCTATCTGTAAACAAATCACTAGTCTACAAGGACAGATTATTTATCTAGGGTCTGTAATCTGTGCTCTTCAGGCAGAAATTAGGTGTCCAGTTCAGCCCCTCTACTCGATTAAACCTCCGTGCTATCAGCCCCCTCTACCACAAAGATCCTGCAGGAAAAGGGCAGTGTGGACAACTGTGGGATCTGGCAGGATGAGAGCTATGAACCATAAACACAAAGTTTCGCTGTGTCCCTGCACAACAGTTACAGTGCCCTTGCTGACCTTAATAGGGACATTAAGGAGACAGGTAAAGGTATTTGTGATGATAACTCAAATAAGCAGGGGATTGTGATCCAAGATGAAGAACTAGTTTTCGACAGGGAGAAGTGTGAATCAGGTATTACACATCAGTCATGCAAGAACAGAAAGGCATCCAAAAAGAGAAGCCACTTTCTGGTAGGTGATTCAATTATAAGGGATGTAAACTTAGGCAAGGACACAGAGGTTTTGAAAGAGGTCAGGTGTCTTCCAGGTGCTACTGCCAGTAGGGACAAGAAGCGTATTTCTAAAATAATCAAGAATGGCAGAAAGGACTGTGATGTGGAGCCTATTGTACATCTTGGCACTAACGATCTGTCCCAAAAAGATGTACTCTCTGTGCAGAACGATTTCCAGAGCTTGGGGCAGGAACTTAGCAGAATAGGCTGTAGGCTTACTTTTTCAGAGGTTTTACCAGTGTATAAGGAGCAAAATGGAAAAGGCCAGCATATAGCAGAATTCAATATGTGGCTAAAGGAGTGGTGTAAAGGGGAAGGCTTTGGATATATTAGTCACGATGTCTGCAGCTGGTCCAATGAAAAGATGTACAAAAGAGATGGTTTGCGTTCATCAAAGAAAGGGACTGAGTTACTCAGCTATAAATTCACAGATTTTCTGGAGTAAAATTTAAACTGAACAGCGGGGACAGTGAGTTAATTGATACAGAACAACCCTGTCCCCGGCAATCTAAAAATTATAGGGCTATCAGTGCATGTAACATAGATGTGTGTGGACAAGAATACCAACCTTGCTGTCAAGCAAAATCAAGCTTCTAATAGCGAGTGCCAAAAAAGTGCACTAACTAAATAGGTGGTAAGACAATAGGGGAACTCAGGCACTACACAGGTTATGTAGAAAGTAAACACAGGGTCAGTCATAAAGGACTCAAATGTCTATACACCAATGCACAGAGTATGAACAGCAAACAGGGTGAACTAGAAATTCAGGTTAATGAGGGCAGAAATGATATTGTTGCCATTATGGAAACATGGTGGGATGAAACCCACACATGGAACACACAGCTAGAGGGATTTAAATTATTTAAAAGAAACAGACCAAATAAAAGAGGAGGTGGAGTTGCTCTCTCTATAAGAAATAACTACATCTCTACAGAAATAAGAGCACAACAATGATGAAAACTGTCTTGAATCCATTTGGGTCAATATAAAAGGGGGGGGGGAATGACATTGCCATAGGTGTATATTACAGGCCAACCAACCAAACAGAGGAAATAATGAACTTTTTGCTAGTCAGCTAACTAAGGTATGTAGGAAGCACATCACAATAGTAATAGGGGACTTTAACTACCCTGACATCAACTGGGAGACAAACTCTGCACGAAGTGGAAGATCAAACAGGTTCCTTGCAAACCTAGCAGACAACTTTGTCTCCCAAAAAGTAGAGAAGGGAACTAGGGGATTAGCCATTTTGGATCTAATTCTCACTAACAGAGATGAAATGATAGAAGGTGTTGAAGCCATAGGAACCTTGGGAGGAAGTGATCATGCAATATTGGAATTCAACATTATGGAAGCACAAGCAATAGTACACAATCAAACTAGAGCGTGCAAAGATGAAGTGAGGAAAGCTAAAACTCAAAATGAACTAAGGCTTGTGACCAAAGTCAAAAATAACAACAAAAAAAAGCTTCTTTCAACATGTACAAAACAAGAAAAAAGTGAAAGAAATGATTGGTCCATTAGTGGGTGAAAATGGCAAGAAGGTGACAAGCAACAGGGAGAAAGCAGAACTATTTAACTCATTTTTTGCATCTGTCTTTACACAAAGGGAAAAAACAGACCAACCTATCAAAAATAGTGCCATAAAAAACAGAATAGAAACACAAGTTAAGATAGGCAAGAAAATGGTAAGTGAGCACCTGTCCAGCCTAGACGAGTTCAAATCACCAGGACCAGATGGATTACACCCCAAGGTTCTCAAGGAACTGGGAGATGTGATCTCAGAACCACTGGATTATATTTTTCAAAGATCCTGGAACACTGGAGAACTACAGGAGGACTGGAAAAGAGCTGATGTAGTTCCCATCTTCAAAAAAAGAAAAAAAATGGACCCAGGAAATTACAGACCTATCAGCCTGACGTCAATACCTGGGAAGATTCTGGAAAAGATAATCAAACAACGAATCAGCGAACACCTAGAGGCAAACAAAGTCATTACTAAAAGTCAACATGGGTTTGTCAAAAACAGATCATGCCAGATAAATCTTATTGCATTCTTTGACCAGAGGAATGCTGTGTATATAATTTACTTGGACTTCAGCAAGGCATTTGATAAAGTAGATCACAACCTACTACTTGACAGATAGAAAAATGTGGGGTAGACAGCATCACCATCAGATGGATTCGCAGCTGGCTGACCAGCCGTACTCAGCGTGTGGTCCTCAATGGAACTGCATCTACATGGAGGGAAGTGTGTAGTGGGGTGCACCAACCTGGCAGGAATAGCCAACACTCCAGAAGACAGGCTTAAGATACAGAAGGATCTGGACAGACTTGAACACTGGGCACTATCTAACAAAATGAAATTCAATGGTGAAAAAAGCAAGGTTTTACATTTAGGCAAGAAAAACCAAATGTACAGGTATAGTATAGGGAGTACCTTGCTCAATAGTAGTAACAGTGAGAGGGACCTCGGAGTCCTAGTGGACAATCACTTAAATATGAGCCAGCAGTGTGCTGCAGCTGCCAAAAAGACCAACACAGTGCTAGGCTGCATTAACAGAGGGATAGAATCAAGATCACGAGAAGTGTTAATACCACTTTACAATTCCTTGGTAAGGCCACACTTGGAATACTGAATCCAGTTTTGGTCACTGCGATGTAAAAAAGATGTCAAGACTCTAGAAAGAGTACAGAGAAGAGCAACAAAGATGATTAGGAGACTGGAGGCTAAAGCATATAAGGAACGTTTGCTGGAATTGGGTATGTCTAGTTTAATGAAGAGAAGGACGAGGGGGGACATGATAGCAGTGTTCCAATATCTCAGGGGCTGCCACAAAGAAGAGGCAGTCAAGCTATTTTTCAAAGCGCCTGAAGGCAGGACAAGAAGCAACGAATGGAAACTAATCAAGGAGAGAAGCAACCTAGAACTAAGGAGAAACTTCCTGACAGTTAGAACAATTAACCAGTGGAACAACCTGCCTCCAGAAGCGGTGAATGCTCCAACACTGGAAGTTTTTAAGAAGAGACTGGACAGCCATTTGTCCGAAATGGTATAGGGTTTCCTGCCTGAGCAGAGGGTTGAACTTGATGACCTCCAAGGTCCCTTCCAACTTTATTATTATTATTATTATTATTATTATTATTATTATTATTATTATTATTATTATTATTATTATTATTATTATTATTATTATTATTATTATTATTATTATTATTATTAGTCTCCTCCCCAAATTTAGAGTCTCCCCCATCTGTTTTACAGATGGCATATGACACCAGTGAGATTAGCAAAAATGTTTTAAAATACTTCAAATAACTGTTGGAAATACAAAGAAAGACCAGGTACTTATTACCATATCTGGTGGACATGCCCTAAAGCAAAAAATCCTTGGGTTAAAATAGATTTATGGTTGGAGAAAATGACTAAAAAACAAATAGACTTTAAACCAGAATTATTTTTGTTAAGAATAATAGGAGCTAATTATGAGAAAGATTGCAGATATTTAATACTACACGTACTAACGACAGCAAGAATTGTATTTGCCCAACATTGGGAAAATGAAAACTTACCAGCTGAAGAAGTGCTAATTAAGAAAATTCTAGAATGTGCAGAAATGGATAGATTGACTTTAAAGATAAAAGAGAAAGAAGACTCAGTGTACTTTAGAACATGGGATAATTTTTATCAATGGCTAGAAAGAGGAATTAGAGAAAAGGAATGTGATATGTAATTTTGAATATATATTAGGAAGATTGAGTGATTAATTAACATATTGTTTATGATTATTAACTATTTTCTATTATTGTTTGTTAAATACATACATATTTGCTAAATATTGAGAATGTTACTTGGAAAAACCCCAACCCCAACCCTAACCTTAATCCTAACCCTAACCTAAATCCCAACCCCAACCCGGACCCCACCTTATTCCTAACCCCATAAAAGCTAATAAAATCTATACAAAAAAAGAAAAAAAGAGAAATTTCCTTACAAATAAGGGCTGTCTACCTTAAAGATGTTCTTTATTTGTATGTACATGTGTTCAGTTTATATGTTCTTTATTTGTATGTATATTTGTTCAGTTTATATGACTGCCATGCTGGTGAACTTAAACTAAAATTGGGTGACTAGTTTCTAAAACTATAGTGAGGTGAGATGGAGGTGAGGTCTTGAGAATGTGTCCCTCAAAAAGGGTGAGTCATGGATCACTTGATGCACCACATGGGTCATGAGTGTGAGCCCTGTGTGGAAAGGGATATTCAACATAAGGTATCCAACACGAGGTCCTTTCTGTTGAAAGAATACAATTAGGTGACACAATCTGACAGGGAAATACACACTCATATTTATTAGTAGTTTGATTTGTAGCCTCTCAGTGTGTCCTAAGGCAGCTAACAATCAAGAGAAACAGTTGCATTCATGGGATTTTCAGATGAAGTGCACTCTTACAAGCCAATGCCCAAATCTAAGTAGTATTTCCCTCGAAATTGTCCCTTATTATTTCTGATATCAAGATTTTTTTTGCACCAAAGCGATGCTTCAGTACTTCAGTTTTCAAGCCATTATCATGGTGAGATGGGTAGCAAATAAATTTAATCAATCAATCCATAAAGGAGCTCACATCAGACCAGTCATTATTATTTCATGTGAACTGAAAGCCTTGTACCTAAATTCCTAAATTCCACTATCCCAGTGGGGTTAGAGAGAGGCAGCTATAAGCATATTCTCAGCTGATTAAAAACATCCCAGACTATGGGACTGCAATTTTGGGAGACCCCTGACTCCAATCAAGACAAGATGAATCTTATTTAACGATTGGGCCAACAGGACCTCCATCCAGTCTTGATTCCATTTCATTGGATTCAGTCCAAAGCTGAGGGACCTGGTCAACCGAATTGCCTTCACCTTTGATATTTGAAGACAAAAAACTAGTGAACTTGAAGATATTAACACCAAAATCTCCAGCATATGAGGCCCTGTCTCACCAGTTTTATGGGGATACTAAACTGCCGAAGGGACACTAAATGGCAATGATTTGTGTCCTAAATAATAATCACCCCATATCTCATTTTGGATCAGCTTACAACAGGATTCAGCATGACAGCATCAGAAAGGAAACCTTGGTCAATAGAACTGAAACATGCTTATCTGCCTAAGAAAATTATAGAAGTTTTACTCCACACATTCAATTCTCAGTGAAAGTTACCCACTTTTTTGACTGGGTTTAGCCCACTTGAAAGGGCTTTGGAAAAAAGAGAAAAGTCATCAATATTTTCCCTACCTTGTTGAGCAACTTTAACTGTGACAAAGCATCTTGGTTGATTGTAAGTCTTTGTCTTTCAAAAGTCCCCAATTCCTTGTTGATGGGATCCTCCTTGGGGAGAATCATTGTACTAAAGATCATCAGGTCTGCTGCTACATCTCCATTCTGATCCAAGTACACTTTCACCAGGGAAAGATTGTACAATTCCCTCTTCTTTAGAAATGGATGGAACTAGAATGGAAACATCCAGGAATTTAAAAGGAATTTAAAAGCAGAAATCTTGTTTTCTTATCTCTTATCACTTTTTACATTTGAATCTTTTGAATGTTGCAAGGCTAATCTTCATTCAGGTAGAGGAGATAGGAAAAATGAAGATGAAGTAATTCTACTTTATTGTAAGGCTATATTAACAAAGTCATGCATTGTGAAAGTACAAATCTTTCACCATCCCTTTTGACAGTCAAAAAATTTAGGGAGCACTTTTTCTGAGTTTCTTTCTTTGCCGGTAATGCAGCTGTGGCTTGCCCCTTCCCTCCCAAACCATCTTATATGATCCTTCCCTGCCTCTCTTTCTCTAGTCCTCTGAACTCATTCACACCTATCCTTATACTTCCTTAACAGATTGTGTGAATGCTGGTGGTATAATTTGTTTTTAGCAAAGAATTAACAAAATGCTTCATGATGTGATGAATGGGGATCTAGTTAATTTAGTGCTGGATGGTATGAGATAATTAAGTGGAGACAACTGTGTCAAAAATTGTACTCAAATAAATATTAATATTACTGATAAAATTGGGGAGTTATGAAAAACAATTAGACCTTGGTCATTGTTTCTTCTATATTTTCATTAATAAAGGACATAGATAAATGATGATTTTGTGATGCAAAAATTATAATAACACTTGGACAAAGTTATTTTGGTCTCCTTTAAAAATTCCCAGCTTCTCTCAGGTCCATATAGATCTCTGTCAGGATGCAGCCATCCTGACGGGAGGGGGGACCTTTGGAGCTCTCCTGTGATGTGTTTAGCTTTGCTTTGTTGAGTCAGTTCTGCTTCCCGAGGTCATCTGCCTCACCTCACCAAGAGATGCCTGGGAACATCTTACCGTCTGGAGTTCTCACAACCTCTTTGCACCTCTGGATTGGCTCCTATGGACTGGGTAGTTGGGAGGGGTTTTGAACAATGGGGTTTAGCCTAACAATTTCACCTGGGAACTTCAGATTCTGCCTGCCTTCTTTTGCTGTCACTGATTCTCAATAAAAGTTCCTCTTGAAATGATGCCAGTTTCAAGAGTTCTGCGTTCTTGAGAGATTCAGTTGAGGCAGGACCTTACAGCTTCCAGAAAATAAAAATATGATTTTGTGTTAGAGAGAGGTGCATGAGTAAAATTCAATAGGAAACTAACTAATTGTTAGCATGCAGGACTTGATACATGATTGTATGAATGTAATGAATGGCAGCTTTAATCTGTATTAATATTTCATTTGTAGTTTTTCTCACATTATTCTATACGTAGAATGGTTACTGATTATAATAAAGTAGTAGTAATATTTTAATGTTATGATAATAACCATATTATTAATTTGTCGATAATGTCATTAATGATCCAGTGGAATGATATCAGGTCCTCTTGCAGGCACCACACTTGGAGAAGACACTACACAAAATTTTCATCAGCTTTAGTCAAGGACAAAGAAGGGGAGGAAGAGATCAAAGGAGCTGCTTTAAGCCTTGAGGAAAGACATCACATAGAAGAGCCATGTTGGAATAGAATAGAATAGAATAGAATAGAATAGAATAGAATAGAATAGAGTAGAATAGAATAGAATAGAATAGAATAGAAGCTGGAAGGGACCTTGGAGGTCTTCTAGTCCAGCTCCCTGCTCAAGCAGGAGAACCTATACCATCTCAGACAAGTGATTGTCTAGTCTCTTCTTAAAAATCTCCGGTAATGGAGCGCCTATAATTTCTGAAGGCAAGCTGTTCCACTGGTTAATTGTCCTCACAGTTAGTAAGTTTCTCCTTAATTCCAGCTTGCTTCTCTATTTGATCAGTTTCCAGCCATTGTTTCTTGTCCTAGTTTACAGGAGTTTAAAATCAGTAAAAGTCTGATTTTTGAATATATAAAAGGTCTTGGTTGTTGAAGGGAGGATGCAGCACTCTTCTGATAAGTAGGAAATGTTGTACAGAAGCTTAAGATCTTAAACAACCAAGGCCAGAGAGCACAAAAGACTCTGAAAAGGAATTTAGTTTGATGGATCCTTGTTGGGACCCATTACCATCCACGGCTGCAGCCTTGGAGCCCCCAACCTCTCTTCACCCTTCTTCCTTCTCCTCTGGGGTTTGGATGCAGCACTTAAGGCATGGGCCAGAATCTTAATGACACTGTAGAGAGAGCCATCATTTTGGATCTTCATCCTATTATTTTTCTCTTGAGTCTCCACTGGTGCTTTCTGGGTGCATCTTCTACGGCCTTTGACAGAAAAGATGTGTTTTGAAACAGAACAGTGAAAATACTCAGCTTGAAATTCAGGTTCCACAAAGAAATCTATTTTAAAGGTATTATCATTTTTCCAACTCTTTTTCCTCTGAAAGGGAATGCTCCAAATACTATGGACATACTTGAGACGCCTATCCTTTTTTACTAAAAATATTCCAGTCATTGTCAAGATCCAGACTTTCCCTTCAGTGGGACCTGGCAAATCTTCAAGTGTTGAATGGAAGAGAAGAATAATGTCCCAAGGGGAAACATATTCTATGAAGTGAACAAAGATGTTGACTTGTCTCCACTTAGAGAGGGCATCCCTGAGGAATGCTGTATGTCCAGTCATTGACAATCGTTGTGATATAACAACACAAATTCTATTCTTGACAAGCATAGGAGTAAAAGTCCTCATGAAATTCTCTCCCTTCTCTGTGTCTGGAGCAAAGAGACCAATCAGGGTCCATCCGAAATGGAGGAGAATTTGGACAATTCCTGGGTACTGGATCCCTTCTTTGGGGAGCATCGGATGGAAAAAAGGGAATTGACTTTTATCACTCAGAGCCTCTGAAGCAATTTTATTACTGACCTGAAAAAACAATGAAGAATTCTGTATTATATTTGGGGTCCTACCAAGTCCCAATTTTTAGCTTTTAATAAATCCAATATTTTTTCTCATGCACATATTAGAACATTTCCTGTTGATTAGTCGTTAGGCCATATCAAGATACAGAATATAAAACACAGAACATTAACAAGACTGCATGTAAAAACAGAATTTGGAAAAATAGAATAATCTTAAAGAATGAAAATAGTATTTATAACCCAGAATTTACCACAATCAGACCATAATTTCCTTCCGAAAAGGACATTTTTAAAAATATTAGGATGCCATCAGATTGTTTCTCTAAAGTGCAATCCAAGATATTGATCTCCCTCTTTCTTAAATAATTGTCATTCAAAATAATAGATGTATTACATCTCCTATTTCTGGAGCTCTACAAATACAAGTATATTCATTGTAAGGAGTTTGGAAGATTTAACTCAATACTTGGAAGGTACATTTGTAGCAGCTGATGCCTTTCAGTGTGCCAGCCTTACTGAAGATGGCCCTACTTTTCTCTGTTTTGACCATCTTGGATTCTTTGTGCAGCATTTTTTTTTAGGTTTTCCTCGAGTGGCAAAAAAGTCAAGGAGACGACAGTTCCCAATATAAAATCAAGAATATTTTAAATGAAATTTGTTTGTTCTAATAGTGTTTGGGGACTCTTATCAGTTTCCATACCATTAATTTTATTAAAAATAATTATATGCCCTAATTTTATAAATTGTATAAATTCCCAATTCTGCTCTGAGGGCAGCAGCTGAAGTCCTTTTATCCACCCTCAAGATACTTCTCAGATGATGTGATCGGATTTATTCTAGTAGTGATATAAATTAAATCCCAAAGTTCACCTCAATATAAGTGCATAATGGTAACATTGGTATTTTGTATTTAATAATTCAGTCTAAGGAAGTGGCATACCTATGATTTTTTTTTTAAAATTAGTGCATTCACTTGTGACTTCTAAATGAGCTCCTTTGATGTTGAGGGAGCCAAGATCCAGTCACAGAGAAAAGTTCCCCCAGGTAAGGAAAGGTGTGAACTTGCTCTGTTGCCTCCTCATTGATTAGCCCTATATGTCAATGCTTATCATTTTCCAAAGACCATAACTTTTGACTTTGACTCATCCATAATCAGATAATTATTATGAGAATAGGAGCCAAGTCCTCTTAACAGCACATGCAACCCAAATGTCATATTGGCAACATCTTTGTCTTTCCTTTTGGTACATATCAATCCTACTTCTCATGGCTCCTTTGAGCCCCAAACACACTCTCAAACAAATGAACAAAAATGGGATGGAAGGGACCATGGAGGTTTTCTAGTCAAACCCCCTGCCCGTAGCAAGAGATCCTATACCAATCCAAATAAAATGAATGTCCAGCCTCTTTTTGAAAATGTCCATTAATGGAGCACCCACAACTTCATGAAGCAAGCCGTTCCACTGATTAATTGTTCTCAGTGTCAGTGCTTGTAGAAAGGGCTTTGAGGAGGGTCAACAGCTACATTTTAAGGGAAGTCAATTTCTTCCATAATATATTTTTGTTTACTGTGTCAAATGCTATAAAGGCAGCAAACCATTATTTTCTCTGACTGATATTTTTATAGTTAAATGATTCAAGACAAAAGAATTGTCAATAATGGATCACATCTGCCTAAAGATTGTTGGTTCTTCTACAAGGAATACACTTTTCATCCACCTACTATCAATTCTTTTCAAGTGGAAGTTTGCATATATTTTAGTCACAATATCTGTTAGAGAATTGGAATTGCTAGGGTCCTTTTTATTTCCTTTTTTATATATAGGAATTAAAATTGCCATCTTTGACCCAAATGGGTATGGTGGATATTATTTATATGCTCCAACACTGAAGGTTTTTCAGAAGAGACTGGACATCCATTTGTCTGAAATGGTATAGGGTTTCCTGCCTGAGCAGGGGGGTTGGACTAGATGACCTCCAAGGTCCCTTCCAACTTTATTATTATTATTATTATTATTATTATTATTATTATTATTATTATTATTATTATTATTATTATTATTATTATTATTATTATTATTATTATTATTATTATTATTATTATTATTATTATTATTTTCCCCTGTTATCCCGGGAGTCCAGAATCTCTTGCACCTCGTACTGATTCCCTTTAACCGGCCCAGGTGCCCCTCTTCCAGATCTACAGGGAACCCCCTCCACCGGTTTCAAGAGGCTACAGTGGAACACCGGGTGGATCCGTCCTAGGAAGAGGGGTAGGTATAGTCGGACAATTACCGGGTTGATGACCCGGGTGACTCTAAACAGACCCAGGAACCTAGGTCCCAGTTTCCTGCAGGGCACCCTTAACCTCAGGTACTTAGTGGACAGGTACACCTGGTCCCCCACCCTAAAGGGAAACTGAGGCTTTTGATGTTTGTCGGCTTGTGCCTTGGCACTGGCCTCTGCTTTCGCTATGGCTTTTTTATGTTGCCCCCCGCCCTATGTGTGTTATCCACTCCTGGGGTTGACAGGGTGGGGGGGTCCCCCTGGGCATATTCAGGGATGGGGACAAAGTCCTGCCCATTCACCACCCAGAAGGGGGTGAATCTGGTGCTGCTGTGCACTGCGTTGTTATATGTTGGATCGGCGACTGACTGTAAGAACCCTGCTGGCTTTCCCGTTTGGTGTTTTGTGGTGGCACACACATGGCAACCCTGGACGTAGGCCTCTACCTTCGCTTTCATGTGTGGCCATCAAAATTGCCTTCTCACCAGGTGCAGGGTCTTCAAGAACCCGAAGTGTCCTGCTTGCTTTGCGTCATGGCACCTCTGTAAAACCCTGTCCCGTAAGTCCTGAGGGATGTACAGATTGTTGCCTTTCCATGCCAGCTCGACTCTGTGCATCAGTAGGCCCGGGTGTTCTCGTAACCAGGTATCCGTTTTTGTTGCCTTGTGCAGTTCCTGAACTAGGTCAACTGGCAGGCTATGTGGGACTGCCAATGCGGTGACTTGTCGGTAGGGGGGCATGACCACCTGTACGACCTCCTCCTGCTGGCTCCTATATTGGGGCAACCGTGACAGTGCGTCCGCAAGGAAGTTCTTCCCACCTGGTATGTACCGTAGCCGGAAACGGAACCGGCGGAAGTATTGCGCCCACTGGACGTGCTTGGGAGAGAGGCGCCTCAGTGACTGCAATGCCTCAAGGTTTTTGTGGTCCGTCTAGACCTCGAACTGTTCCTTTGCCCCCTCTAGGAAATGCCGCCATGTGGCCAGTACCCACCACACAGCAAAGGCCTCCTTCTCCCAGATGGCCCATGCTCTCTCGGTCTCTGTCAGTTTTTGTGATATGTAGGCGCACGGTTGCAACACCCCTTGTCCGTTCTTTTGCAGTAGCACCGCCCCCACCGCAATGTCACTAGCGTCAGCCTGCACCACAAACGGCATGTCGGGGTTCGGATGCAGAACGACCGGCTCCTTGGCGAACAAGACCTTCAGATCTTCAAAGGCCTTGTGGCATGCCATGGTCCATACGAGTGGTTGACCGGGCTGTGGCTTCGTGTTGGAGTGTCGCATGCAGAGTAAGTCCATTAGGGGTAAGGCCACTGCCACGAATGAGGGGATGAATTGCCTGTAGAAGTTGGCAAAGCCCAGGAAACTCTGCAGTTGCCCCGAGTCCGTGGCGCTTGCCATTCCAGCACGGCCTGCACCTTGTTCGGGTCCATCTCCACCCCCGCCCCTGAGATCCTGTACCCCAGATAGTCCAAGCAGGTCTGGTGTAAATGGAAAGCTTCATGTATAGGCGTGCTGCCAGGAGTTTCTTCAGCACGTGCCTCACCAGCCAGACATGTTCCTCCATTGTGGTGGTGTATATCAAAATATCATCCAGGTAGACCAGCACCCCCCGATACAGGTGTTCATGCAGCACATGGTTAATGAGCTGCATGAACACCGCTGGTGCCCCCTGCAACCCGAACGGCATTACTCGAAACATGTAGCTACCCAGCAGGCATTTGAATGTTGTTTTCCACTCGTCCCCTTTCTTAATGCGGACCCTGTAATAGGCCTCACGTAAGTCCACTCTGGTGAACACCCTCCCCTCCACCAGGTGGGCCAGCAGGTCCTTCATGAGTGGCAGGGGGTATAGATTCTCCACGCATACCGCATTGATGCCCCGGAAGTCGACGCATAGTCTCAACGAGCCATCCTTCTTTTCTTTGAAGAGGACGGGGACTGCTATATGCAACCGGGCTGCTTGGATAAAGCCCCTCGCCAGGTTCCGGTCAATGTAGTTCCGCAGCTCCTCCATCTCCCGTGGTGCCATCGTGTTCATCCGGGGGTTTGGCAGCTTGGCCCCCGGGGATGATGTCGATGGCACAATCGGTTGGATGGTGGGGAGGCAAGGTGTCACACTCTTGCTCGCTGAAGACCTCAGCGAGGTGGGCGTAAATGTCCGGATACGGAAGCTTCCCCTCCGTGCCCTCCTGTCCTGCACGCGCTAAACCTAGCCCTGGTTCTCTTTTTTCCTTCCCCTCGCTGCTCGGTGGCCTGGGACCAACCCCTATCCTCATCCTCCGGAACCCCCCTTCCCACCAAATGGTAGGGCCCCACTTATCCAGCCAGGCCAGGCCCAAGATCACAGCCTCGGTCATGGAAGGGACCACAATAAACCAGAGAACCTTCCAGTGACCCCCCATCTCCAGCCGCACTGGCTGTTACGTGGGTAGCAGGAACCCCCCCAAGAAGAGACCCATCCACTTGTTCAAACCTGACGGGCATGGCTAGCCATTCTACTCTGATTCCTGCGCCTGCCACCACTGCCTTACTGATCAAACACCTGGTACACCCCGTATCGATTAGGGCCTTGTAGTCCCCCCTTTGCCCTGTCTGTGGACTTGTCAGTACAATGGGGATGGCGAACGGGGGCACTGGTTCACTCACCATTGGAGCCTCCATCGCTTCATCCTCACTATCGTAAGACACCAACTGGTATCTGGTGCCCGGTGTTGCCTCCTCCTTCTCCTGCATCCTCTGCAGGGTTTTGACTCCCTCTGCCTGTGCGCCACCCGTAGCCTTTCTGGTTCCTTCCTGGGTGGGGGTGTGACCCCGGCTTGTCCTGGTGTCGGTGGGAGTCCCCGGGGCATGGGGACAGGGCACTCTGCTACCCTGTGCCTTGGTTGGTTGCACCTGAAACACCTCAGGGGCATTTGGGGGGATGGGCCAGGGCCCCCCATACCCGGTCCCTGTATTCCGCATCCAACACTCCGTGGTGTCTCTATACTCCTGCGTGCTGCCGTTGGGTCCTCCCCTTTCTTCCAGAACTCTTGCAGCCCTGCGTCCAGGGCCACTACCACCCGGAACCACTCCTGGAGCCTGTTTGGTACCCCTTGGACCACACACGCCTGACATATGTCTCGGTCCAGTCCTGCCCTGAACTGGTGGATCAGCAGGCGCTCCGGCCAGGAATGCAACCTACCAGCCACCCACCTAAAGTCCCGAACATAGTCCGCTGCAGGCTGGCCTTGTTGTTTCATCGTCAGAACCTCCACCTCCGCCCGCTGCGCACGTGAGACGTCCTCAAAGCGGCACCTCAGGGACTCCAAGAACAGAGCAGCATCAGCCAGCTCCCTGGCGTTGTCAGTGTACAGATCAGCTACCCAGTCCACTGCCTCACCCTGCAGCCCTGCCATCAGAGCCGCCACCATTGCCCAATGTGACGGGTAGTATCTGGCGTACCAGTCCATGTGGATTACAGCTTGGCTTAGGTACATTGCCAGATGGTCTGGGTTGCCATCGAAGGTGACTGTTAATGGTGGGGGACCCCAGGCCGATCCTGGGGACCACACAGACCCCGTCACCCCCAGGGCCTATGGGGGACCCACCCCGGGTGCGGGGTGCTGGCCCCCAGTACCCACCGGCTGCTGGGCTAATGGACCCAGGGGTCCAGCTGGTATTCCAGCGGGGTCTCTGCCAGTGTCTGCCATTGTCCTGCCATCCCATGGAGGCCGTGCCTGGTCTACCATTCCCCCCAGACCGGGGCCTCCAACCTGGGTATCCACCTGGAACCTAGGACTGGTCAACTGGAACTGTGGCGGCCCTGCTCCAGAGGGTTATGACTCCGCATGAGACCATGGCGCCATGTCATGTCCTACCTCCCATCGTGGCCATGACGGAAGGTCCTGGAGCCCTGTTTCCCCATATCTGTCCCGTCGGATTCCCATAGTGGCCTGTCCGAGTGCTGTTGAATAACTCCAGTCTCCATCATCCTCTTCCATGACACACCTCTCCCTCCAGCCCAAGAGGGGTCCGGTAGCCCCTGGGGTACGCGCATTGCCGGTGTCCAGGTTGGTGAGTGCTGCGCTGTGCCACCACTCCCCCGAGGATGCTGGGGCCCCTGCATCCTGGGCCTCACTCACCGGAGTCGCTGGCCATGCCTCCTGCACCTTAGGCTGCACTGCCGGCTGGGCTTCTCCCCCAACAGCATCAGGTGTTGATTCGGTAGCTGCCACTACCCCACCGTCTTCAGCCTTGCCTCTTGCGTTCCCTCAGCCATCCCCTATAGGGTAACAGAAGGGTAACACAAGTGAAGGGAGTGCTGACTTTCCTGTCAATGTCCTTACCAGTCCCTAAACGCCTCCAGTCATCCCGCTGATGATAGGAGACCAGCACACAGGAACATTGAAACAGTTGCTTTTAATGACGCAGCCAAATAAAGTCAGCGCTGGAATTGGATTGCTCCTGGCATGCTAAGTACTCTTCAGTACCAACCCCACCCTTCCCCCCAGAACAGGCCCGCATCCGGTGGTTCTCCTTAAAGGTGCCAGCTGTCCCATGGCTTGCCTTGCCGGCGCCTCTTCTCGCGTGTGCATTGGGAAAGCATCTCCCCTGCTCCCCCACCAGCTGTTTGGCGGTGCCCAGCCTTCTCAGGGTGGTCCGTGGCAATGCCGGCTTAGCGTGCCCCCCTGGATCTCCAGCTGACTGGCGGCAGTGGCGGCGACTGCTCGTCAACGCTCCCAGCCGCCCACCGGTGTAACGTTCAGCCGCCAGCTGTTCGGCAGCTATACGGGACAATGGGGATGGCAACGACTCCCTCCTGACCGTCGGCTGTCCAGCGGTGACGGCGTGAGGTGCGGTGGACCGAACCGGCTCCATCCTGACCATCAACTGTTCGGCTCCATCCCGTCTGTCAGCTGTTCGGCACCGCCGCAGGAGAAGGGGAGCAGCCGCCGACCAGGTTCCACCAGGTATGGGACGTTGGGCTGCTACGTTGCCTGCTCCTTCACTTTCCCCCCGTGTGTATGTCGAGCCCGTAGGAGCTCGACAATAATAGGATTAACCCACCAATACCAAAAAGGGCACACTCAGGTCAAAGTTCATTCCACAGGAACAGGAACTCCAAACACCAAAGCCCCAGAAGGTATAAAAACTCACCATTCCCAGCAATATGTAGTCAGCTTTCCCAGAGCCATATTTCTGTCTTGCTCTGCTCCTTTTTTCTAAAGCAATCTCCATTTTGTTTATTCCCGGCTTGGACTGGACCCTGATGAAGACTTTCCTTTCAACAAAAACTATAAAACAGAGAAGAAAACATCTCCCATAAATAAAAAAGAGGGGCCATTTTGAAAATGCCAGACCCCAAAACATATCCCATTGCAAATCTATGGGACTGTTGTAATGAGATAACAAACATTGGCCTTATATGGCTTTACAGCAACTTCATTTAATCAATTCCACCAAGAACTGATTTTCCCTACAATCCCTCTCCCCCATGTTGATCTCAAGAAGGTCACCATATGTATCTCACAAGAGAACAGGGTTTAGCCTTACCCTCTCCTGGAAACGATAACTAAAAAATCCTACTAAACATTGCCCTGGGGAGAGTAATTGGATAATGCCAGCCAGAAGAACTGGGAATTCGAGAGCCAGGTTGCACAACCAGCTGTCCCAGGAAAGTTGAGATAAGCCAATTCGAGAAAGTCCCGTGGGCTTCTTCTGGGATTGGCTTAGCTAGATCTCCCAAATCCTGTTCAGTAGCTTTTATTCGCAAGGAATTGTCAGTGAGTTTAAAGCAACACAAACCTGAAAACTCCTCACAGCCATGGGCCATGTTGAATAGCATAAAGTCAATGGCCAGGATGTTCTGCAAAATTGCTGTTCCTGATCCTCATTCAGGAGAGGAATAGCGTTTGAAGTTTGGCTTATATTTTTTAGTATTAAACAAGTCAGTTTTCTAATACTGACATAGAAATGGGCTGCTAGGGCTGTTTAGCCAATTATAGAGCTAGCAAACCCATATAATTTGATTGCCCTATATGGTCATCCCAACTATTGTCAAGTGGGGAGCCCCCAATGAGGTTTATGTTCCTGCACACTCGCCTGGGCTTGTGACTTTGGTTTGAACCTACATTAGGCCAATAGCCTCCCGGCCATGGGATACCACATGAACAAGGAATCCAGGACTCTGAGTAACTGGAATCTGCTCAGATTCATATTACTGTCCCACCATACAACAATCACAAGGTTCCAGTGACTGAGAGGACTCTGCTGGCTCTCTGGCATGTCATCCCCATAGCTTGATGCCTGGGTGAGGCTGTCCCTCTACCTGCCCCAGCCTTGCCCAGGCTGAAAGCTTCCCTTCTTCAGATTCTCTCAGATCTGGTCTCCCCAGCCCTGCCTGTCGTCTGCTTGTGAGAAGGACAAGGAGGGAGCTTCATGAGCTTTTGTTCTAACTGTTAAAAAAGCGGCAATTCTTTTTCTGCTTTAAACAGGGAGACATAGAAACACAGGACTTTGGAGGGAACTTGGGTAATCTCAGCCTTTACTCAGATTTACTTTACGGTTTGTCCAAAGAAATGTTACCAAGACATGGTGAACTTTGCACATGCCTGGGTGTCATCAGCAGACAGCCACAAATCATCAATCCATGGAATCACCACTGCCTATCAGGGCTGCAGCCGAAGAACCTCCAGCATCCTCCCATCAGGGAAGAAAAGAAGGAATGGGAGAAAGAAGGGAGAGAGAGCTACAGCAACCTCTTTAACTGCTATGAGATGGGATTTCTCCAGTAGTCCATAACCTTCACTTTTACCCAACAATTGCAATCCTTTTTTACTTTTTGTGGAAGAGAGAGGGCGTTATTTAGAAGGTGCTGATTTTGCCCCTCTCCCCAGGTGGGGGTGTTTTCAATCTTTTCATTTAGCTTCCAGGAAAAACATTCTTGCTTTGTAGCAGCACCATTAAAAAAAAATCCTAAGCTGGGCTTCCGGTTCCGGATCGCGACACGCGCAGTCGCACGGAGAGAGCCGTCTCTCCCACCGGCTGCTTTCCCTTCGCCGGTAGACCCTTAACCGGGTCGAAAGTCGCCCCGTAGAGGCGACCACCGCTTGAGGAGGCTCCTGCTTGACTGGGGAAGAGCGGCAGCTCTCCCTAGTTCGAGCTATCTCCTTAGGGCCGTCGGAGGAAAAGATCGGCCAGCAAAATGGACGATCACTTTGTCGCACCAGCTGAAAGCCAGAAGAACAACTAAGCGTAAAGAACCCCCGTGGAGAATCCGGGTGAGACCTTTCCTACCCCTTTTTTCCCTAATTACTCTCCTGTCAAAAGCTTTTGTGTTTGAATTACTTCCTTGCTGTGAGGGAACAGCGTTTGGGCATTCGGGAAAAATAGCTTTGGGAAAAAAAAAAAAGAAAAAAACCCAGTTAATTTTTATGGACTACTTAAATTTTGGAATACTGAGGGGACCTGAAAACATTTTATTCTTGATTATTATTGTTATAACTACACATCTATTACTTTGGAGAGGCCTTTCTTCATCTTTTTCAACACGAAAAATAAAAAATCTATTAATTTGGAAAGAAAAAAAAAGATGTTATGGTCTGCTGAGGACATCTTGTGTCGAAAAGTGGTACTGCAACTGTATATTTTTTATGGCTGGGAATGGCTATGACCTTCAAAAGATGATAAGCATAAGATAACTGAAACAGCTGGTCTATTGAAAATTGGAGGTGAACATTTGTTTGATTTCTACGAAATAGAGCCTTCTCTAAAAGATTAAAAAATCTTTTTACTACTGATATGGAACCTAACACACAGCTGGACTATGAGCTCATATTGGAAAAAATTCTGGAAGCCACAGAGGATATGAACTCTTACTTTCAAACTTTGACAGATCAAATTATAGACCGAAAGACAGCGCAGAAGAAGCAGATTGGCGCCAAAGAGATTAGTGAACAATATGTACAACCTAAAGAGGAACCACATCAACAACTCAACTATGAAACTACACTGAGAGAAACTGTGGAAACCAAAGAACAAATTAACTTTATACAACTCCAAACGCAATCTATGGAGAAGCCTGATGATCAAAGAATAACTTTAACGGAGATGTCTGAAGCATTAACATCAACAGAGACTGACACTCAGATACAAGTTATTGAAAATTGTGAAAAGGTGGATAAACAACTGGCAAATATAACATGGAATAAAACGGCTTTTACCATCCAAAGGCTACTAGAAGAAAGGAAAGAGAACTTTGACCAATTTGAAGCGTTAAAGAATATGGACCTTTTAATATTGTGGTTTGATGATGCAGGAACTCTATTATGGAAACCGTTATGGCACAGAAAGAAACCTAGAGTTAGATTTAAAAATGTATTTTAAAGTTTTATTTAATGGGTTTAAAAAGGCTTTGATTTTTTGACTGAGTTAATAACTAATGGAGCACGTGAAATTTCTAAGAGGATACCCTTTGTAACAATACTTTGTTTTAGACATGATAATTACTGGAGAGGTAAACTTTATTTACTGGTTTAAAAAGATTTTCATAGATATAGATGAATTGATAGAATATATACTTAAATTAGATAGAAATCTATTTGTTGGTTTGATATTTTTACTTTAAGATAATTATTTTGAAATAGAAGAAGAATAAGAGGGATGGGTGACAAGAGAAGAAATGGTATTAATGAAGAAAATATAAGAATATTACTGCGGAAATAATATACCAGATATAATTACTATGTAAAAAAAAAGGATACCTGAAGTGTTAATAATATGTCTATCTAAGGCCAATTGGAATATGGTAATTGTAAGTTAGTAAAGCTTAAAAACAGGACCTGGATCTTTAGAATTGAAATGTGAGTGATATTTGATAGGATTGTTTGAAGCTTATATAGAAATGTATTAATCTGAATATGCAAGACTAAATGAGGGAATTAGAGAGAGAATTTTAAATGAATTGATTTGGGCTATATATTTGTGATTGTTTTTCTCTTTTTTTGGATGTTCAATATACCCACCTCCACGGTGGTTCCTAAGCACTCTGATGTAACCCTTTTACCCCTATAAAAATCTAATAAAATATATTTAGAAAAAAAAAAAATCCTAAGCTAACAGTTCATCCTCACATGCATAGCCTCGTTGCTCCAACAAGTGAGTGTTTTCAATGCTAAAATTGCTACAATAATAATAATAATAATAAATATTTCTCACACGCATTCATTTTAACCAGAGGCTGGGAGGGGGGAATCAGGAATTGTTCTGGGCCCCCTTCCTCCCTTTCTGAATCACTGGCATCCATTGCTCTCCATGGGATTTCTTCCTTCCCTTAAAAACATTCCTCACAAACACCTTCAACTTCCCTCCTTAAAAACGCTTCCAATTTCTTCCCTCAGAAACTCTTCCCTGTTCTTCCCTGTTCCTGTCACAAGCAGAGACGCCTTAACTTTCTCTTCCAAATGCTGCTATTTCCATCAAAGACTCCATCCCAGAAATAGTAAATTGACACAACTTGTTCTGGACCAACCAGTGGCTGGGAACGGTATGTTAGGATGTTCAGCATTTATAGGGTTAAGCGCTGTTTCCTTAAGAAATGGCTTATGGGTAATGTAGTTTCATCAGTCAGTTTATCTAGTCAGTGGGAGGAGTTCAAAGGTTTATGACTGTACTTCCTGGCTCTGTGCCATTGTTTGATTCTCTTCACTTTGGGACCCAGCCTCATGGCTCGGACATCATTCAACATGTGATTAGCAATTATTCAACATGTGATTTATAATACAGGACAGGAGGACATCACTGTCTTTCAACCTAATGATATGGATCCAGATTAATATTGCATTCCAGACGTATTTCATCTTAATCGTGAGTTGTTGATTATCTCTGTGAATAAAGTATTCTTCTTTGATCTGTTCGAGTAAATACTACCTGTCTACACGAAAGTAAGCACACGGCTGTGGAAACAGGATAGACACAGCTATTATTCAACATGTGATTTATATACAGGACAGCAGGACATCACTGTCTTTCAACTATCCTGTTTCCACGGATTTTGACTCTCAAAATATTCCACAAGTCCAACCTTGAATATGGTGCGAGATGTTCTCCATACGTGAGTGGGCCAATGATTTTGCTTGGAAAAATTAAAAGGCAGTCATACAATAGTGTCCTCCATCCTTGTCCAGCAAAGTGCAAGAGGGCCATTTAGCTCTTTTGAGTAGTTGAGTTATCATATCTATCCTGTGCCCTTAGCTCAGCTCTGAAATGCCCCACCAAGGTATTTTAAACATAACATTTGTATAATGGGAATCTTGTTGATATAGCCGAAATATTTGTATAATTATGCTATTTTAGATATATGATAATTTATCTGTAATTCACGTTCTTTGTCATATTGGAACCAACATCTCAGCATCATCAACATAATACTGCATTATAACCACTGTGTCACCATGGCTATTATAAATTATTATAAAATTATTATAAAGATGGTGGTTATTATGAAGAAGCAAGTGATTTCTCCTCTTGCAGATAGAAATGTAGGCACTAGGAGTGCTTAACTGCTCATTCTGCTTAGTCATTGCATCTCTTCCTACTGATCCCTACGGTGTGTGAAGTAGACTACAGAACATTAGGGACATACTTGTGGGATTTTGTAGGTGGCAAACAGGGCAGCAATCTCAGAGGAGGTGACGGTTTCAGTCGCTTCAAGGACAATGAAAAGCTCTTTTTGCCTTCTACAGTTAAAGTTAGGAACATGGGCCTCCCCAGCAGAGAACAGGTCTAGCACAGCATCCCAAGTCATTCTGGAGTTCAAATAATGGTCTTGGAGATTTTAATCCAGGTGGACATTTGAAAAGATCTGGAAATGTTGATTGATCTCTTGGATGGCAAAAAAGGAGTAGAGGTCTTTGCAGCAGTGGGTGGATGCTCTTCTAGTAAAAGCTAATATAAATTAATTAGAATAGAGAGAACCAAACAGAAAGAGAAAAACAATAGATAACAGCTAAAAGTGTAACAAGAAAATAGAAAAAAAGAATGGTATAAATAAAGCTATAGGGATATAAAGAAGCACTTTGCAATATTGTTCACAGCAATTATAAGTACAATTATATTTTAACCTCTCTCTCTCAAGTTACTTTGTAACTTTCTTCTTTCTATAATCTACCTTGTCCAATCATTTAAACAATAAATTGCAAGTTGATTTTTGTAGACTTTTTAATACAAAAACACACTAAGGATGTTTCAGTCACCAGTAATGTATATTGTCTTTTCTCTAATAAAAGAAGTCAATTTGTGCATCTCAGCAAGTTCTATCAAGGATATTGGGAATTCTGAATTGCTCCCCTAAATCGACTCCCCCAAACTATCCCTTTTGTGGGGGGGGGGGCTGGAGACCCTGTGAGATGGTCTTGGAAGTGTTGCAGGGGGACAGGAAAGAGGGCTGAAGCCCCAAATTACACAAGGGCAGCTAGTAGGAGTGAAGTTGGTGGGGAAGACAATTTGGGGGGGTAACTGGGGAATCTGGGGGTTCCCTTCTCCCCATGATCCCCAGACCCCCAAGCCCTGTAGGTCAAAATTGACCAGCCCTCCCTGAACGGGGCAGGGGGGAGGTAAAGGCCCATCTCCTGCCTACAACAGGGTCCTTTTAGCAGCCCCAGGAAGGCTCCCCACCCCTTTGCCCCCCTGATTCAGGGGACCCTGAAGACACTGGGGGTCTTCAAGGACCCTCTGAGAACTAGTCGCCGACTTTCAAAATGATCAAATGATCGCAAGGAATGTCAATCCTTCCACCCTCCAAATTCAGTCAGAACTGAAGAAGCTTCTGGGATGAGAAGCGAAACGTCTTCAAGGGAAAAACTAGGAAAGTCCAGCTGCCTTTTGGAAAAGCCCCTTTGGGCCAAGCGAGACCAGGAGGAGGGAGTCTCCGGAGAGACCCCTGGCTCCACTCGGCCCTTCCGAAGTCTCCACTGACCCAGCCTGGACTCCCCATGGGAGACCTTAAAAGAGCTTAAAGGGGCATCTAGTTCACCCTTCCAGGCACGCAGAGAAAGGGAGGCTGAGAGTCCTGGGGGGGGGGGCACAAAAGGAAGTCCACACACCCCCATGAAGCTGCAGCCCCCAAGACTGAAAATCTTCCCCTCCGTCACCTTCTCTGCTTCTATTGGGAGGGATATTGGGTGGGGGGTCGGAGTTGCTCCTCCAACCTCTCCCTTTAGTGAAGGGGGCTGAACCCCCTTCCTTTGAGATGGTCGTGGGGGGCTGCATGGGGTCTATTTGGGAGGGGGACAGGAAAGAGGCCTCGAGAAGCATCCAAAGGTATCTTGTAGGGCTGAAGATGGGGGGAGGGGGGGAAGAGGAAAAGGGAAGGTGGGGCTTGAAGGACGGGAAGAGCCCAGGAGCATGGGTGTGGGTATCCTTATTGTGACCCCCTCCCTTATGCCCCCGAAAGAGGGAGAGGGGGTCTCTTCCCTCCCCCCATATTTCCTGGCAGTTTGGGGGGGCAAAGAGGCCCCACCAGGATCCAGAATTCCCTGCAGAGACTTAGGCCAAGTGCTGGACCAGCTGAACTTCTACCTGTGTTTTTCCACCCTCGGGAGAAGGAGGAGGTCCCTCAGGAAGCTCCTCCACTCCCTCATTTTCCTCCCCCCTCCAGACCCCCAAAAAGGGGGAATCCCGCTGGGACCGACAATTTCCCATTCCGGCAGCCTCTTGCGGCAGGTTTCCTGCCTCTCCTCTGACAAGCATGGCTCCCTCCTCTAGGAAAGGCTGGGAACCATGGGCCCTGGAGTCCCTGCTGATGGCCCTCCTCCTCCTCCTCCTCCCATCCCATTTCCTGTTCCCGGGGAAGCTCGAGTGCTGCTTCCTAAATAGGACGCGGCGGGTGCGATACTTGCAGCGAGAGATCCTCTGCTTCGACAGCATCCACAGGGAGTTCACAGCCATCATGGTGCTGGGGCAGCCCGAGGCTGAGGCTTTCAACAGAGATCAGCGCTTCCTGCAGTATCTGAAGATCGGAGTGGATTCCTTCTGCCGCAACAACTACAAGATGGGCCTCAGCGCTTCTGTGATTGGCCGGAGAGGTGAGGGCGGTAAGGGGAGTTCCATGGGGGGGGCGATGCATGGACCCCTCCTTTCGTTTCATTTATTAGCATTCTCCCTGAGAAAGATCTGCCCCTGATATATTCTGTGCTCTCAGACCTAGAAAATGTATTCGTTTATTATTGTTATTTATTGATATTCCTTTTTATATATAAATATTTTATTAATTTTCTAGTTTTACAATCAAATACTTAATAAACGACTTGTTGTCTGGGTCCATTAGTAATTCAGTGGTATATATTAATTTCTTCAGTCTAGATCCAATATTGCACCATCTAATGTTTCCTCTCTTCTTCTGGTGATATCTGTTTTCCCACACTGCAAATATAATTCTTATTATTAATAGATATACAATTGAATGTTTTTGTTATTTTTTTCTAATAATATCAATAATGTCAGTTTAAGATATCTTTTCTAACCAACACATATCTTAATTGCACTTGCACTTAATATCCATATATTCAATCAGTATCCTGTTTTTGCTTTTAAAATTTTTTTAATTTCCCATCGATGTTCAAAATGTCTCTATTGTTTATAATTTCAAAGTAAGTTATATTTGGGTAACCAAAAGCTTCCCTTGTTCAAACTTCTTAGCATTTTCCTGTTTCCCTTCTCATACCAAAATCTAATATTCTAATTACAAATCTTGTCTTTCTAGTTATGATAATATTTTTATTTCTAACAGTTATCTATTCTCCACCATATTCAAACATCTAATTAATAATATAATATCCAGTCTAATCGGTCAAAGCCTCTATTTTCTTCTGTCTTACTCTAACTTTCTTCCTTTGCCAACTAACTTTCCAAGTCAATGCATTTGAGTCATCAAATAATTCTTCCTCTATTTTTGTGTATATTGTTTGGAATAAGAAAAACCATTTGTTTAAAGTATTTTTGGAAGAACACTCAGCCCATTGATATTCATTAAACAGCCTCCCTCCTTCTTCTTCTTTTTTAAAAAATATTTTTTTAGATTTTATATGGGTATGGGAAGGATAGGGATAGTATGGGTAAAGGATGGGGTTAGGAAATGGAATTAGGATAGGGATGGGAATAGGGATAGGAATAGGTACAGTAGTGGGGTTACCCCCACACAAAAAATCCAAAGCTTAAACAAGCAGACTCTCGTCCGGGTACACATATTAAATAACAGTAGTTAATACAATACTAAACAATTATAATCATTAATACTGAAAGTAGTCATAAAGTTAAAGCTTACTAATTAGGTATATTTTAGCTCTAGCGTAATGCTAACCATTGATAAAAAATTTCTCATGTCCTAAAATACACTGAATCCTCTTTCTCTTTAATCTCCAATGTCTATCTATCCATTTCTGCACATTCTAAAATTTTCGTAATTATAATCTGATCGTGTGGTAAATTTTCATTTTTCCAAAATTGGGCAAATACAATTCTCGCTGCTGTCAATACATGTAATATTAAATATTCATTCTCTTTACCATAATTAGATCCTAGTATTCCTAGCAAAAATAATTCTGGTTTATATTCTATTTGTATTTTAGTCATCTTTTCTAGCCATTTATGAATTTTAAACCAAAATTTCTTAGCTTTAGGACATATCCACCAAATATGATAATAAGTACCTGGTTTTTCTTTACATTTCCAACAAATATTCGATAAATTTTTAAACATTTTCGCTAATCTAACTGGTGTCATATGCCATCTATAAAACATTTTATATAAATTCTCTTTATATGAAACTGCTTTAGTAAGTTTAATATTTCTCTCCCAAAGCTTTTCCCAATCTTCTAAGTCTATGGAATACCCAAAGTTGTTTGCCCACACTATCATTGTTTCTTTTACTTGCTCTTCTTCCATCTTCCAATTTAGTAAAAATGTATAGTTTCTTAATCAAATTTTCGTCTGTTTTCAAAAGTATTTTGTCAAATAGTGTCTGTTCTTTATAAAAATCCCTTACTTTTACATCTTTTTCATATCTTGTTTGAATTTGCAGATAGGACCACCATGTCAAGTCAATGCCTTGTTGATAAAGAGCTAGTCTGTCTTTAAGTTTTCCATCTTTATCCAAAATGTCTTTATACATACGTAACAAGTTTATCATAGTTAATTAAATTTGGATACGCAAATGCTTCCATTGTTGAAAGCCACTCTGGTATTTTCATATAAATTTTATGTTTGATTTTCTCCCACTCTGAGAACAAAGCATTCCTTATGGCATGGCTTTGAAAATATTTATGTACTTTGTTTTTCTCATACCATAAGAATGCATGCCAACCCAATTGTAAATCATGTCCCTCTAAGTAAAGAAGTCGTTGATTTCTCAATGTAATCCATTCTTTGAGCCTCCCTTCTTCTCCAGCTCCTCACAGTTCTCCTAACAGCTCTATCTTCCATTCAATCGATTCTTCTTCTTTTCCTCAAATGTGTTCTGAGATCTTGATTGGTAAGATTTCTTTTCCATTTCCGATATTATCACTACATCTTCTAGTTCTTCAATTGTCTGAGTCTGTCTGTTAGTTCCTTCCTTTAGGTCCTCCATCTTTGAATCTGCTTCCTGAAGTTTTCTTTCTATTTTCTGGGTTGCTAGTTCCTTCTTTGTAGTCATTTTCTGGGTTTGTAAATTTAGATTAAAAAATTGTTCTTTTATCTCCTTTGTGTTATTTCTGGTCTCATCACGGGCTAAGGCAATTGTCTCTTGCATTGATTTCAACATGGAGATAATTTCTTTCTGAGCTTCATCAGTATTTTATTGGTGGTATGGTTTTTTACCATTTAAAGCTGAGTATGGGACATTCATTTTATTTTTTGTAGGTGGTCTTTATAGTAAAAGTTGTTCATCAATCAAAGATTTATAATCCAAAATATTCCATCATCTCAAGCAATGATGTGTGTTTCTCCTGCAGGTAAATAGTTCCACAACACAGCTCTGAAAGTCAGTTAATATTTATATTCATAGTTCAGGCAGGCCGGTTTCAAAGTAGTTTATTATCTCTGCCACACAGATAAGCAGCCCAAGAGTTTTTTTTCTCCCCTTTTCCCAGCTGCAGTCTTCAAAAGTGAAAGTTTCCAAGGACAGTAAGAGTCTTATCTGAATCTGGGCTTCAAGCCAAGTGTTCCTTTAGGCATAACAAATTGTAGTGCTGTAATTCACCACTAGATGTCATTAGCGCCGTTTTCCAGCTTTTTAAATCTCAACTTATAATGTAAGATTTTCAAATCTCTTTAAAAAAAAATCTCAAAAACACTTTTAGTCCCCAAATTTAAAGCCATAAATGTATATTAATTCCAAATTAATCTTGTGATTTTCTCAGGTTCTCCCAAGTAATTAATTCACTGCTTTTCTTTTCCTAAGGGAATGGGGTGGAAATTCCCCTTCCCTCCTCATCGGGGAGGGTGCTTTGGGCATTTTTTCCAGGAAGAGGTCTTAAAGTTTTAAAGAGAAGATAGGGTCTCACCCAGTTACATCCACGTTGCTGTAAAGTTGCTTGTTAGTGCTTCCGTTGTTAGCAGCTTCTGACTGGCTACATGAATGTAGCCAGTCTTTCTCCTGCTGGTTTGGAGGGCTTCCTCAGATCAAACGGAAGGGCTGCCACCCTCCCACGATCAATGAGGTTCCCCTCCTTGCTTGTCGCCTCTAAGGCGTGACTTTTGACCCTTCCCAGGGTCCCCAGCAGGGCAAAACCGAAAATGAAAGACAGAGCCCGGTCTTCCTGCATCCATTTTACCGCGACATCAAAACCGGAATGTAATATTGTAATTTTCTAATGTGCATAAGAAAAGTTCTGTATCTGCGAGTGTCTGTCATTGATAACCAAACAGAGGTTTATTTCCAAATCTTTAAGGGAGCTAATTTCAATAAACTTAGAGATTGGGAAGGACTCCATGGATGAGAATCCTCAAGGGGAAAACAACTCAAGAAGCTTGGGAAATTTTGAAAAGTGCGATTATAAAAGCCCAGTGTAGCACAATACCAACGCAGAAGAAAAATAACAGTTCTCAAAAGAAACCAGCATGGCTGCATAAAGAACTCTCTGATAAATTGAAAGACAAAAAGGACAAGTATAAAAAGTAGAAAGAGGGGCACATAACTAAAGCAGAATATCAGCAAATAGCCCAAGCCTGCAAAGATGAAGTGAGGAAAGCTAAGGCTTGAAATGAACTAAGGCTTGCGACAAAAGTCAAAAATAACAAAAAAAAGCTTCTTTCAAAATGTAAAAAACAAGAAAAAAGTTGAAATGATTGGTCCATTGGTGGGAGAAAGTGGCAAGAAGGTGACAAGCAAAAGGGAAAAAGCAGAACTACTTAACTCATTTTTTGCATCCGTCTTTGTTGTTGTTGTTAGTTGCGAAGTCGTGTCCGACCCATCGCGACCCCATGGACAATGTTCCTCCAGGCCTTCCTGTCCTCTACCATCTTCTGGAGTCCATTTAAGCTCACGCCTACTGCTTCAGTGACTCCATCCAGCCACCTCATTTTCTGTCGTCCCCTTCTTCTATTGCCCTCAATCTTTCCCAGCATTAGGCTCTTCTCCAGTGAGTCCTTCCTTCTCATTAGGTGGCCAAAGTACTTGAGTTTCAACTTCAGTATCTGGCCTTCTAAGGAGCAGTCAGGGTTGATCTCCTCTAGGACTGACCGGTTGATCGCCTTGCAGTCCAAGGGACTCGCAGGAGTCTTCTCCAGCACCATAGTTCAAAGGCCTCAATTCTTTTGCGTTCAGCCTTTCTTATGGTCCAACTTTCACAGCCATACATTGCAACTGGGAAAAACCATGGCCTTGACTATACGTACTTTTGTTGGCAGGGTGATGTCTCTGCTTTTTAGTATGCTGTCTAAATTTGCCATAGCTTTCCTCCCCAGGAGCAAGCGTCTTTTAATTTCTTGGCTGCAGTCCCCATCTGTGGTGATCTTAGAGCTCAGGAAGATAAAATCTGTCACTACCTCCATGTCTTCCGCATCTATTTGCCAGGAATTGAGAGGGCCAGATGCTTGATTTTGGTTTTCTTAATGTTGAGTTTCAAGCCAACTTTTTGCACTCTCCTTCTTTACCGCGCATCAAGAGGCTCTTTAGTTCCTCTTCACTTTCTGCCATTAGGTGGTATCATCTGCATATCTTAGGTTGTTGATATTTCTCCCGGCAATCTTAATTCCAACTTTTGATTCATCTAGCCCTGCTTTCTCATGATGTGCTCTGCATATAAGTTAAATAGGCAGGGCGACAGAATACAGCCTTGCCGGACTCCTTTCCCAATTTTGAACCAATCAGTGGTTCCGTGTCCAGTTCTCACTGTTGCTTCTTGACCCACATATAGGTTTCTCAAGAGACAAATAAGATGGTCTGGTACTCCCATCTCTTTAAGAACTTGCCACAATTTGTTGTGATCAACAAAATCAAAGCTTTAGCATAGTCAATGAAGCAGAAGTAGATGTTTTTCTGGAACTCCCTAGCTTTCTCCATAATCCAGCGTATGTTGGCAATTTGATCTCTAGTTCCTCTGCCTCTTCGAAATCCTGTCTGTACTTCTGGAAGTCCTCGATTCACATACTGCTGGAGTCTAGCTTGTAGGATTTTAAGCATAACTTTACTTGCATGTGAAATGAGTGCAATGGTGCAATAGTTTGAACATTCTTTGGCATTGCCTTTCTTTGGAACTGGAATGTAAACTGACCTTTTCCAATCCTGTGGCCACTGTTGAGTTGTCCAAATTTGCTGGCAAATTGAGTGTAGCACTTTTACTGCATCGTCTTTTAAGATTTTGAATAGCTCAGCTGGAATACTGTCACCTCCACTAGCTTTGTTGTTGCTCAGCTTTTCTAAGGCCCATTTCACTTCACATTCTAGGATGTCTGGCTCGAGGTCAGTGACCACGCCATCGTGGTTATCAGGGATGCTAAGCTCATTCTTGTATAGTTCTTTACACAAAGGGAAAAAACAGTCCAACCTATCAAAAACAGTACCGTAAAAAACAGATTAGAAACAAAAGTTAAGATAGGTAAGAAAATGGTAAGTGAGCACCTGTCCACCCTAGATGAGTTCAAATCACCAGGACCAGATGGATTACACCCCAAGGTTCTGAAGGAACTGGCAGATGTGACCTCAGAATCACTGAACTATATCTGTCAAAGATCCTGGAGCACTGGGGAACTACCAGAGGACTGGAAAAAAACTGATGTAGTTCCCATCTTCAAAAAAGGAAAAAAAATGGATCCAGGAAATTACAGACCTATCAGCCTGACCTCAATACCTGGGAAGATAATAATAATAATAAAGTTGGAAGGGACCTTGGAGATCATCTAGTCTCTTCTTAAAAACTTCCAGTGTTGGAGCATTCACCACTTCTGGAGGCAGGTTGTTCCACTGATTAATTGTTCCAACTGTCAGGAAGGTTCTCCTTAGTTGTAGATTGCTTCTCTCCTTGATTAGTTTCCATCCGTTGCTTCTTGTCCTGCCTTCAGGCGCTTTGGAGCCCCTGAGATATTGGAACACTGCTATCATGTCCCCCCTCGTCCTTCTCTTCATTAAACTAGACATACCCAATTCCAGCAACCGTTCCTTATATGTTTTAGCCTCCAGTCCCCTAATCATCTTTGTTGCTCTTCTCTGTACTCTTTCTAGAGTCTCAACATCTTTTTTACATTGATGGATGCAAACCATCTCTTTTGTACATTTTTCATTGGACCAGCTACAGACATCGTGACTAATATAACCAAAGCCTTCCCCTTACACCACTCCTTTAGCCACATATTGAATTCTGCTATACTCTGACCTTTTCCATTTTGCTCCTTATACACTGGTAAAACCTCTGAAAAAGTAAGCCTACAGCCTATCCTGCTGAGTTCCTGCCCCAAGCTCTGGAAATCATTCTGCACAGAGAGTACATCTTTTTGGGACAGATCATTAGTGCCAAGATGTACAATAGCCTCCACATCACAGTCCTTGCTGGCATTCCTGACTATTTTAAAAATACGCTTCTTGTCCCTACTGGCAGTAGCACTTGGAAGACACCTGATCTCTTTCGAAACCTCTGTGTGCTTTCCTAAATTTACATCCCTTATAATTGAATCACCAACCAGAAGGTGGCTTCTCTTTTTGAATGCCTTTGTCTTCTTGCATGACTGATGTGTAATACCTGATTCGCACTTCTCACTATCAAAAACAAGCTCTTCATCTCGGACCATGATCCCATGCTTATTTGAGTTATCATCACAACTACCTTGACCTGTCTTCTTAATGTCCCTATTAAGGTCAGCAAGGACACTGTATCTGTTATGCAGGGACATAGCAAAAGCTTTGTGTTTATGGTTCACAGCTCTCACCCTGCCAGATCCCATGGTTGTCCACACTGCCCTTCTCCTGCAGGATCTTTATGGTAGAGGGGGCTGATAGCACGGAGGCTCAATAGAGTAGAAGGGCTGAACTGGACACCTAATTTCTGCCTGAAGAGCACAGATTACAGACCCTAGATAAATAATCTGTCCTTGTAGACTAGTGATTTGTTTACAGATAGGATAGTTTCCAAGTTTGAAAAGAGTACTGCAAAAGACAGCTGCAAAACAAGTGTTGCACTGAACTAAGCCAGACATCCTGAGATAAAAGGAATCTCAGACGCACTTGCCCTGAATGTACTGCTGCTGTTTTTGATTTTCATTTATACTTTCCTCCTCCACCCTCCTCCTTCTTAACTCACAGATTGTAGATTTCCGAACAACCTCTGGGCAGTTTAAATGCAATGGAGGTCCAATCAGCAGGGGTTCAGCTACTTTCCTCCTCCACCCTCCTCCTTCTTAACTCACAGATTGTAGCTTTCCCAACAACCTCTGGGCAGTTTAAATGGAATGGAGGTCCAATAAGCAGGGGCTCAGCTACTTTCCTCCTCCACCCTCCTCCTTCTTAACTCACAGATTCTAGAAAAGATAATGAAGCAACGAATTAGCGAACACCTAGAGGCAAACAAAGTCATTATCAAAAGCCAACATGGGTTTGTCAAAAACAGATCATGCCAGACAAATCTTATTGCATTCTTTGACAAGTTGACAAAATTAGTGGACAAGAGGATGGCTGTGGATATAATTTACTTGGACTTCAGTAAGGCATTTAATAAAGTAGACCACATCCTACTTCTTTATAAGATAGAAAAATGTGGGTTAGACAGCATCACCACCAGATGGATTCGTAGCTGGCTGACCGGCCATACTCAGCCTGTGGTCCTCAATGGAACTGCATCTACATGGAGGGAAGTGTATAGTGGGGTGCCCCGGGGCTCTGTTCTAGGCCCAGTGGTCTTCAACATCTTCATCAATGATTTGGATGCAGGGATAGATGGGGAACTCACCAAGTTTGCAGATGACACCAAGCTGGCAGGAATAGCCAACACTCCAGAAGACAGGCTTAAAATATAGAAGGATCTTGACAGACTTGAACACTGGGCGCTATCTAACAAAATGAAATTCAATGGTGAAAAAAGTAAGGTTCTACATTTAGGCAAGAAAAACCAAATGTACAGGTATAGTATAGGTGGTACCTTGCTCAATAGTAGTAACTGTGAGAGGGATCTCAGAGTCCTAGTGGACAATCACTTAAATATGAGCCAGCAGTGTGCTGCAGCTGCCAAAAAAGCCAACACAGTGTTAGGCTGAATTAACAGAGGGATAGAATCAAGATCACACGAAGTGTTAATACCACTTTACAATGCCTTAGTAAGGCCACACTTGGAATACTGCATCCAGTTTTGGTCACCACGATGTAAAAAAGTTGTTGAGACTCTAGAAAGAGTGCAGAGAAGAGCAAGAAAGATGATTAGGGGACTGGAGGCTAAACCATATAAGGAACGGTTGCTGGAATTGGGTATGTCTAGTTTAATGAAGAGAAGGATGAGGGATGACATGATAGCAGTGTTCCAATATCTCAGGGGCTGCCACATACAAGAGGGAATCAAGCTATTCTCTCTAAAGCACCTGAAGGCAGGACAAGAAACAACCGATGGAAACTAACCAAGAGAGAAGCAACCTAGAACTAAGGAGAATTTTCCTGACAGTTAGAACAAATAATCAGTGGAACAATCTGCCTCCAGAAGCTGTGAATGCTCCAACACTGGAAGTTTTTAAGAAGAGACTGGACAGCCATTTGTCTGAAATGGTATAGGGTTTTCTGCCTGAGCAAGGGGTTGGACTGGATGACCTCCAAGGTCCCTTCCAACATTATTATTATTATTATTATTATTATTATTATTATTATTATTATTATTATTATTATTATTATTATTATTATTATTATTATTATTAGTAGTAGTAGTAGTAGTAGTAGTAGTAGTAGTAGTAGTAGTAGTAGTAGTAGTAGTAGTAGTAGTATTGTTGTTGTTGTTATTGTTGTTATTATTATTATTCTTGTTGTTATTAAATATTAGCTAACCTGTATGTTGAGGAAAAGGAGGATTATCAACAGTTTAAAGCCACAAATATTAATTATTAATTATTTTTATTATTTGACGATTATGTTAGATTTTAATTTTCTTAATCTAACTATTTTTATTTTCTTGGATTTTAAATAACCAAACAGTCAACTAGAGGAAAATGAAACATAAACCAACCACAATTGCAATCAATAATCAAATGTTATGATCGTAAGAAACCATTTCATTATCAGGTCCCTACTGTTACCATTAGATGTTCCTTAATATTTAGATCTGGCCTCACGATGATAATGTAGCACTTGGGGAAGAAGATGCAACCCAACAGCCCAGCACCAGAAGACAAGATGGAGAAAACCTGCACGGCCACCATAGACTTTCCTTTGCTGCTCAGGTAGGTGGGCAGGAAGGAGACCCAGACACTGCAGAATACCAGCATGCTGAAGGTGATCAGTTTTGCTTCATTGAAGGCCCCAGGCAGTTTTCTGGCCAGGAAAGCCACCATGAAGCAAATGGTAGCCAGGAAACCTATGTAGCCCAGGACAATATAAAACATAGTGACAGAGCCTTCGTTGCATTGAAGAATGATCTCTCCAGGCTGGGAGTGCAGGTCAAAGTCAGGGAATGGTGGAGAAACTCCCAGCCACATGACAGAGATAAAAATTTGGACACCTGAACAAGAAAGGATGATGGAGTTGGCCAAGCTCTTCCCTAACCATCTTCTCATCCTGTTCCCTGGTTTTGAGGCCAGGAAGGCCAGCACTACCGTGATTGTTTTGGACAACACAGAAGACACAGCTACTGAGAAGACAATACTGAACATTGTTTGTCGGAGAAGACAGGTGGCTTTCCTTGGTTGTCCAATGAAGAGAAAGGGAGACAAAAAACAAAGCAGGAGGGAGACCAGGAGGATAAAGGAGAGGTCCCGGTTGTTGGCTTTGACTATGGGAGTTTCTAGGTATTTAAGGAATATGATTAAAACAAGGCCTGTGGTTAGGAACAAGAGTAGAGCAAAGGAAATGAGGATGATGCCCAGATATTCTTCATAGGATAGGAGGATTATTTTTTTTGGAATACATTCGACTCGGTTCTTGGTTGAATATTGATCATCTGGGCATTCGGTGCATTTTTTGATATCTGTGAAAACAAAGTAACATTTGTTTTATAGTCTTTCAAATTTCAAAAAAACCTTTGGATATGTGTGATACTGAGAGACAGGAAAGCCTCAGTACATTGTATATTCTTATAGTCCAGCAAAAAAATTCCCCAATATAAAAACTAATAAAAACAAAAACAACATAATAAAATTAAAAGAAAAAATATCTGGTGCCACAACTTCCCTTCTCTGAGGTAATCCATCAGATTCTTATGTTGCACTGACCTTACCTTATCCCAAATATCTGGGAGAAGTAGCAACTCTCCAGAAGTTTAAGCAGATGGGATCCTATTGGATTTCAAGGGGAAGTGGGTTCAATAGGGCAGGAACTGCACCAGAAAAGGCAGGCTTGTGAGGATCAAAAAGTTGCAATGTTTTAGGGAACAGATCTTTTGCATGCCAATTATATCTGCTCTGGTGGGACAAGCAGATATCCTAAAGGAGAGGAAGCCCTGTAGATACCCTTGTTCTGTCTCATGTACAGTTTGAAAGGTGAATTTAATTGCATTTGGAAAGAAACTGGGAGCCTGTGCAGCCAGCACAATAAAGCTGTCCTGTGGAAGAACATAAAAAACCCAACATTGTGGATGGCTTTGCATTCTGGCCCATCTGTAAATTCAAGGTGTTTTTCAAAAGCAACCCCATGAGTATGGGATAAAAACATAGAAACAGAAAACTGATGGCAGAAAAAGACCTAGTGCTCCATCAATTCTGTAACTTTTTTGTTTTCTTATTTATTTATTTCAGATGATGGGTATATGTTTATCACAAGAATGTTGCAATTCTGTTACAGATGATTGACCCACCTGATGGCTCATCTATTAAGAATCAGTAGACACCCATCGTAGGAAAGAATAAAGAAACTGTACTACATACGTTAGTTTGAAATAAAGGAAATGTAATAATACTGCCAGGAATTAAATTACAAAAAATAAGCAACCATAACCGCAAATAGAGATAAAGAACATGTAGAGGTTTGTGCAAAACAATGATAGAACTCCACAGATGAATAGACACATATACTAAAAGCAAGGTAGAACTCCCAAAAAGATAAAGGTTCTGTGAAATTTTACTTCCCCATTTCTTCAAAACAACCATATAAACCATCATGCTTTGCTATTTTTCAGGGTCTCAACCCCCTTAGGGGTTGGTACTGGAGCGCTTCAATAAAAGTTTATTACTAAACTTATTACTGGCTCTGATTGGCTGTGTGCCAGGCTTACCCATTTTCAGACAACAAAAAAGCAGAAAAATATAGGTCTGCCATCTGAGCATTTTGTTTTTTCCTTTCTTTTTTTTTTTATATATATATATTTTTATTTTTTTAAGACAACAAAACATAACACACATAAACATACAATGTATACTCCTTTTTTTTTTTAAACAGCAATTTCGTAACTGTAATCTTCTGTTATTTACATTTTCCCCCTTTATTCTTCTTTTTTAAAAAATATTTGTCCTTGTTGTCCCATTGTTTCTTATTTCCATTTTCTTCATTCATACTATATTTCATATTAAGAATAATACATATTATTACTATACATTATTATACATTATTATACACACATTTTCCCTTTCTTGACCTTTCTGCATTTATTTTCATTTGTTATTTCTAGTCTCCAACCAATCATACCACTTATTCCATATTACATAGTACTCTGTGTCTTCCCTTTCTTTTATCTCTTTTGTTAATTTGTCCATCTCCGCACAGTCTAAGATTTTCCTTATCACTTCTTCCTCTGATGGTGTATTCTCATTTTTCCAGAACTGTGCGTAGACTATTCTTGCTGCCGTTGTTATATGTAAGATTAAGTACCGTATTTCTTTACTGTATTTTCTATTTAAGATACCCAGCAGAAAGATCTCTGGTTTCCAATCTACAGGTTGATCTATTATTTCTACCATCCATCTTCTTATTTTAGTCCAGTATTTTTTTGCAACGGGGCATGTCCACCATAGATGGTAATATGTTCCATGTACCTTTTTACATTTCCAGCATGTCGGTGAGTTGTTCTGGAACATCTTAGCAAGCTTTGCTGGTGGAAGATGCCATCTGTAAAACATCTTCAACTGATTTTCCTTGAATGCCGCAGACATAGTCAATTTTATGTTTGTTTCCCATATTTTTTCCCATTTCGCCAATTCTATGTTGTATCCGAAATTTTTTGCCCATCTAATCATTGTGTCTTTGACAACCTCATCTTCCATTTTATATCTCAGTAGATATTTATATATATTACTAATTAATTTTATTTCTGTTCCATGTATAATTTTATCCAATTCTTGCGATTCTTTTTGTATTTCGTATAATTTTTTGTCCTCTGTATATTTAGATTGGATTTGTGTGTATGTCCACCAATCAATCTCTCTGCCTACATCTTGTTCCAATTCTTGTTTTGTTTTCAGATTTCCCTGTTCATTTACCAATTCCTTGTATCTAATTATCTTATTTATGTCCAGTAGGTTTGGGTGTTTCAGAGCTTCTGTTGGGGATAACCACATTGGAATTCTTATGTAATGTTTTTGTTTTATCTTTTCCCAAGTCTGTAGCAATGCATCCCTAACTATATGTCTTCGAAAGTATCTATGTACTTTATATTTTTCGTCCCATAGAAATGCATGCCACCCCGCTTGCAAGTCGTGTCCTTCAAGTGTTAAAATTCTGGTATTTTCCAATTTCATCCATTCTTTTAGCCAAGTTAGGCTTGATGCTTGGTAATATATTTCCCACTCTGGTAATGCCAATCCCCCTTTATCTTTCGTATCTTGCAAGAGTTTTAATTTAATCCTAGGTTTTTTCCTTTGCCATATAAATTTAGTAACCAATTTATTTAATTCTTGAAAGAATGTTTTCCCTAGTTTTATTGGAATAACTTGGAACAGGAATAATATTTTTGGCAATATATTCATTTTGATCGTTGCAATCCTCCCTAAAAATGAAATTTGTAGGTTTTCCCAATTTTCTAAATCTTTTTTTATCTGGTGTAGTATTTTATCATAATTATCCTCCTTAATTGAGGAGCACTTCGCTGTAAGCCAAATCCCTAAATATTTTATTTTTTTTGTTACGCTTATTTTTGTTTTATCTTCCAATTCGCTTTCCTGTGCCTTTGTAAGATTTTTGGTTATTAATTTGGATTTATTCTTATTAATCTTAAGTCCGGCTACCTCACCAAATTCTTCTATTTTTTGAATTAATTTAGGGCCGGTTTCTAATGGGTCTTCCAAAATAAATACCAAATCATCAGCGAAGGCTTGGACCTTATATTCTTCCTTCTTAATTTTTAAACCCTTTATTTCTTGATCCTCTCTAATTTTTGTCAAGAGTATTTCTAATGATAAAATAAATAGAAGAGGAGAGAGTGGGCACCCTTGTCTTACTCCTTTAGTTATCTCAATTTTTTCTGTCATTTCGTCATTCATAATTACCCTAGCTGTTTGTTTAGTATATATTTTCTCAACCATCTTTCCAAATTTTGTCCCAAATTCCATGTAGTTCAGTTGTGTTATAATAAATTTCCAGTTCAAATTATCAAATGCCTTCTGGGCATCAAGGAAAACCAGTGTAGCTTGTCTTTCAGAGTGGACTTCATAAAATTCTAAGGTGTTCATTATTATCCTCATATTGTTTTTTATCTGTCGTCCTGGTAGAAATCCATTTTGATCTGGGTGGATGTAATTATTCAAGATTTTTTTAATCCTTTCTGCTATTATTGTTGCAAATGTCTTATAATCTGTATTCAGTAAAGAAATCGGCCTATAGTTTTGAATTTGTTGCAGGTCTGAATCTTCCTTAGGGATGAGAGTAATAATTGCTTCAGTCCAAGATGGCGGTATCTTCGCCTCCTCCAGCACCTCATTACAAATCTCCAACATTATCCATTGTAGTGACTCTTGTATATTTTTATAAAACTCAACCGGAATTCCATCTGGTCCTGGTGATTTATTATTTTTTTGTTTTTTCAATGCTGTTTCTAGTTCTATTGCGGTTATTGGTCTATTCAACATTTCCTTTTGTTCTTCTGTGATTTTGCTCATTTTTGCTGCCTCTATATATTGTTTAACTTTATCATCTGCTATATCTTCCTGATAGTATAGCTTTGAGAAGAAATTTTGTATTATGTTCTTTTTCTCTTCCCGTCTATATTGTACTGTTCCACTTTCATCTTGTAGTTGATGTATTGCTCTTTTACCTTTTTCTTTTTTTAATTTATAGGCCAACCATCGACCGGTTTTATTCGCGTTTTCAAAGTAATTTTGTTTCGCCATCCTAATTTTCTGTGCCATTTCTTTTTGTGTTGTCAGATTAATCTTGTGTTTTATAATATTCCATTTTTCCTTTATCTTTTTGTTTTGTGGATCCTTCTGTAGGTCACTTTCTGTTTCTTTAAGTTCTTCTTGCAGTTTTTCTTGTTGAAGTCTCCTATCTTTATTTTTCTTAGAGTTGTATGCAATTGTCAATCCTCGAATGTAGGCTTTTGTGGTATCCCACAAATTTTGTGTTGATGTCTCTTCCTTTTTATTTACCTGAAAAAATAATGTCAGTTCCTTTTCTAGCATCTGTATATATTGTTTGTCTTTACATAGTCTTTGATTCATTGACCATCTTTTTCTCTGTTTCTGGCCTTTCCATTTTATTGTTATTGGGTTGTGATCTGCCCAGTCATTAAGTCCTATTTCAATTTCCTCTATCCCGTTCTGTATTTCTGTTGTTACCCAGGCCATATCTATCCTGGACCAGGATTGATGCGGATACGAATAAAATGTGTATTGTTTGTCTGATCTGTGTGTCTCTCTCCATATATCCCGAAGGTTGAGTTCTGTTACCATGTTAAAGAATGATTTTGGTAATATATTTTTCTTCTTTTTGCTCTTTTTACTACTTTTATAGTCTTTCTTAACATCGACTATTGCATTTAGATCCCCAATAAAATATTGCAAAGCTGCTTCCCTTTGAAAGCAGTCCAAAATTATCTCCCAATTAAGATAAAAACTGAAATCTCCTTACAGAGAAGGGCTGTCAACCTTAAAGATATTCTTCATTCATTTATATGGCTGCCATCCTGGTGAACTAAAACTAAAACTGGCTGACTAGTTTCTAAAACTATACTGAGGTGAGATGAAGGTGAGGTCATGAGAATGTGTCCCTTAAAAAGGGTGAGTCAGGCATTTTTTGATGCACCACATGGGTCATAAGTGTGAGTCTTATGTGTGAAAGGGATATTCAACACAAGGTATCCAACACAAGGTCCTTTCTTTTGAAAGAATACAATTAGGTGACACAATCTGACAGGGAAATACACACTCATATTTATTATTAATTTGATTTGTAGCCTCTCAGTGTGTACTAAGGCAGCTAACAATGAAGAGAAACAGTTGAATTCAAAGGATTTTCAGATGAAGTGCACTCTTACAAGCCAATGCCCAAATCTAAGTAATATTTCCCTTGAAATTGTCCCTTATTATTTCTGATATCAGCGATGCTTCGGTACTTCAGTTTTCAAGCCATTATCATGGTGAGATGGGCAGCAAATAAATTTAATCAATAAATCCATAAATGAGCTCATATCAGACCAGTCATTATTATTTCATGTGAACTGAAAGCCTTGGACCTCCTTACTAAATTCCACTATCCCAGTGAGGTTAGAGAGAGGCAGCTATAAGCATGTTCTCAGCTGATTAAAAACATCCCAGACTATGAGCCTGCAATTTTGGGAGATCCCTGACTCCAGTCAAGGCAAGATGAAGCTTATTTAACTATTGGACCAACAGGACCTCCATCCAGTCTTGATTCCATTTCATTGGATTCAGTCCATATCTGAACTCGAGGACTGGTCAACAGAATTGCCTTCACCTTTCATATTTGAAGACAAAAAACTAGCGAATCTGAAGCTATTAACACCAAAATCTCCAGCGTATGAAGCCCTGTTTTATGGTGGTACTAAACTGCCGAAGAGACACTAAATGGCAATGATTTTTGTCCTAAATAATAATCATCCCATATCTCATTTTGGATCAGCTTACAACAGGATTCAGCATGACAGCATCAGAAGGGAAACCTTGGTCAATAGAACTGAAGCATGCTTATCTGCCTAAGAAAATTATAGAGGTTTTAACTCCACACATTTAATTCGCAGTGAAGGTTACCCACTTTTTTTTACTGCATTTAGGCCACTTGAAACAGCTTTGGAAAAAAGAGAAAAGACACCAATATTTTCCCCACCTTGTTGAGCAACTTTAACTGTGACAAAGCATCTTGGTTAATTATAAGTCTTTGTCTTTCAAAACTCCCCAATTGCTTGTTGATGGGATCCTTCTTGGGGAGAATCACCCTACTCAAGATCAACAGGTCAGCTCCTACGTCTCCATTCTGATCCAAGTACACTTTCAGCAGGGAAAGGTTGTACAATTCCCTCTTCTTTAGAAATGGATTGAACTAGAATGGAAACATCCAGGAATTTAAAAGCAGAAATCTTGGTTTCTTATCTCTTATCTCTTTTTACATTTGAATCTTTCTTCTATGGTTGTTTAACTTGCAAATATTGTGAGTTGGGAGAACAAGTGTTACATTATCTTCAAAACTGAAATACAAAGATTCAGCAATATTTCTAAATCATGTAGTATACTGATAGAATGTATATTGACAAAATGTAATTGACAAAAATTATCAGTCACATATAACAATCTAGCAAAGGTCTCCAATCAAGTAAACAAAATACACAAATAACTAGAGTATTCATAAACTCCTTGCAAACAATAGGGTGATTACCTGAAAGCAAGGATTTGTTAAGAAGGAAGTTGCAAGGCTAATCTTCATTCAGGTAGAGGAGATAGGAAAAATGACCAGATGAAGTAATTCTAATTTATTGTAAGGCTATATTAACAAAATCTTGCAGTGTGAAAGTACTAATCTTTCACCATCTCTTTTGACAGTCAAAAAATGTAGGGAGGACTTTTTCTGAGTTTCTTTCTCTGCCTGTTACGCAGCTGTGAGTTCCCCCCCAACCCCCCCCCCATCTTATCTGATCCTTCCCTGCATCTCTTTTTCTGATCCTCCGAACTCATTCACACCTATCGTTATACTTCCTTAACAGATTGTGTGAATGCTGGTAGTATAACTTGACTTTAGCAAAGAATTAACAAAATGCTTCATGATGTGATGAATGGGGATCTAGTTAATTAAGTGATGGATGGTATGAGATAAGTGGATATAACTGTCTCAAAAATTGTACTAAAGTAAATGTTAATATTACTGATAAAATTGGGGAGTTACGAAAAACAATTAGACCTTAGTCATCATTTTTTCTATATTTTCTTTAATAAAGGAAGTAGATAAATCATGATTTTGGTCTCCTTTAAAAATTCCCAGCTTCTCTCAGGTCCCTATAGATCCCTGTCAGGATGCTGCCATCCTGATGGGAGGGGGGACCTTTGGAGCTCTCCTGTGATGTGTTTAGCTTTGCTTTGTTGACTCGGTCCCACTGCCCGAGGTCATCTGCCTCACCTCACCAAGGAAGAGAGGCCTGGGAACCTCTTACCGCAGTTTCCATCTGGAGTTCTCACAACCTCTTTGTACCTCTGGATTGGCTCCTATGGACTGGGCAGTTGGGAGGGATTTTGAACAATGGGTTTAGCTTAACAATTTCACCCGGGAACTTCAGATTCTGCCTGCCTTCTCTTGCTGTCACTGACTCTCAATAAAAGTTCCTTTTGAAATGATGCCGGTTTCAAGAGTTCTGCTTTCTTGAGAGATTCAGCTGAGGCAGGGCCTTACAGCTTCCAGAAAATAAAAATATGATTTTGTGTTAGAAAGAGGTGCATGAGTAAAATCCAATAGGAAACTGTTAGCAACCCGAACTTGATAAATGATTGTATGAATGTTATGAATGGCAGCTATAATCTGTATTAATATTTCATTTGTAGTTTTTCTCATATTATTCTATGCGTAGAATGGGTACTGATTAAAATAAAGTAGTAGTAATATTTAATGTTATGATAATAACTGCATTATTAATTTGTCAATAATGTCATTAATGATTCAGTGGAATGATACAAGGTCCTCTTGCAGGCACCACACTTGGAGAAGACACTGCACAAAATTTTCACCAGCTTTTGTCAAGGACAAAGAAGGGGAAGATGAGATCAAAGGAGCTGCTTTAAGCCTTGAGGAAAGACATCAAGCAGGAGAGCCATGTTGGAATGGAATGGAATGGAATGGAATGGAATGGAATGGAATGGAATAGAATGGAATAGAATGGAATAGAATAGAATAGAATAGAATAGAATAGAATAGAATAGAATAGAATAGAATAGAATAGAATAGAATAGAATAGAATAGAATAGAATAGAATAGAATAGAATAGAATAGAGCTGGAAGGGATCTTGGAGATCTTCTAGTCCAGTCCCCTGCTCAAGCAGGAGAACCTATACCATCTCAGACAAGTGACTGTTTAGTCTCTTCTTAAAATTCTCCAGTAATGGAGCCCCCACAATTTCTGAAGGCAAGCTGTTCCACTAGTTAATTGTCCTCCTTAATTCTAGGTTGCTTCTCTCTTTGATCAGTTTTAAACCATTGTTTCTTGTCCTAATTTACAGGAGCTTAAAATCAGAAAAAGTCTGGGGACTTTTTTTCGAATATATAAAAGGTCTTGGTTGTTGAAGGGAGGATGCAGCACTCTTCTGATAAGTAGGAGATGTTGTAGAGAAGCTTAAGATCTTAAACAACAAAGCCCAAAGAGCACAAAAGACCCTGAAAAGGACCTTAGTTTGATGGATCATTTTTGGGACCCCATACCTTCCACGGCTGCAGCCTTGGAGCCCCCAACCTCTCTTCTCCCTTCTCCTCTGGGGTTGGGATGCAGCACTTAAGGCGTGGGCCAGAATCTTAATGACACTGTAAGTAATGCCTGTATTTCCGATCTGCATCCTATTCTTTTTCTCTTAGGTCTCCATTGGTGCTTTCTGGGTGCATCTTCTCCGGCCTTTGACAGAAAAGGTGTGTTTTGAAAATGTACAGTGAAAATACTCAGCTTGAAATTCAGGTTCCACAAAGAAATATCTTTCAAAAGGCATTATCATTTTTCCAACTCTTTTTCGGCTGAAAGGGAAAGCACCAAATACTATGGATGTGCTTGAGACGCCTATCCTTTTTAATTGAAAATACTCCAGTCATTGTCAAGATCCAGACTTTCCCTTCAGTGGGTCCTGGCAAACCTTCAAGTGTTGAATGGAAGGGAAGAATACTGTCCCAAGGGGAATCATATTATATGAAGTGAACAAAGATGTTGACTTGTCTCCACTTAGAGAGGGCATCCCTGAGGAATGCGGTACGTCCAGTCGTTAAGAATCGTTGTGATATAACAACACAAATTCTATTCCTGAGAAGCATAGGAGTAAAAGTTCTCATGAAATTCTCTCCCTTCTCTGTGTCTGGAGCAAAGAGACCAATTAGGGTCCATCCAAAATGGAGGAGAATTTGGATAATTGCTGGATACTGTATCCCTTCTTTGGGGAGCATCGGATGGAAAAAAGGGAATTGACTTTTATCACTCAGAGCCTCTGAAGTAATTATATCACTGACCTAAAAAACAATGAAGAATTCTGTGTTATATTTGGGGTCCTACCAAGTCCCAATTTTTAGCTTTTAATAAATTCAATATTTTTCTCATGCACATATTAGAACATTTCCTGTTGATTAGTCATTAGGCCATATCAAGATACCATAACAAGACTGCATGTAAAAATAGAATTTAGAAAAATAAGTACATTAGAAAAAGCAGAAAGAATGAAAATGGTATTTTTATAACCCCAGAATTTACCACACTCAGACCATAATTTCCTTCCGAAAAGGGCTTTATTATATATAATTTTTGAATTTTGAACACAGAGGAAAAACATTTTTTAAATATTAGGATCCCAATAGATTGTTTCTCTAAAGTGCAATCCAAGATATTGATCTCCCTCTTTCTTAAATAATTGTCATTCAAAATAATAGATGTATTATATCTTCTGTTTCTGGAGCTCCACAAATACAAGTATATTCATTGTAAGGAGTTTGGAAGATTTAACTCAATACTTGGAAGGTACATTTGTAGCAGCTGATGCCTTTCAGTGTGCCAACCTCACTGAAAATGGCCCTACTTTTCGCTATTTTGACCATCTTGGATTCTTTGTGCAGCATTTTCTTTAGGTTTTTCTCGAGTAGCAAAAAGGACAGGGAGATAACAGTTCCTAATATAAAAATACAAGAATGTTTTAAATGAAATTTGTTTGTTCTAATAGCATTTGGAGACTCTTATCAGTTTCCATAACATTAATTTTATTAAAAATAATTATATGCCCCAATTTTATAAATTGTATAAATTCCCAATTCTGCTCTGAGGGCAGCAGCTGAAGTCCTTTTATCCACCCTCAAGATAGTTCTCAGATGATGTGATTGGATTTGTTCTAGTAGTGATATAAATTGAATCCCAAAGTTCAGCTCATTTTAAGTGCATAATGGTAATGGTAGTATTTTGTATGTAATAATTCAGTCTAAGGAAGCTGCATACCTATGATTTTTTTTAAAAAAATTAACAGTGTATTCACTTGTGCCTTCTAAATAAGTTCCTCTGTTGTTGAGGGAGGCCAAAACCAGTCACAGATAAAAGTTCCCCCAGGTAAGGAAAGGTGTGAACTTGCTCTGTTGCCTCCTCATCGATATGGCAATGCTGTCATTTTCCAAAGACCGTAAGTTTTGACTTCGACTCATCCATAATCAGATAATTATTATGAGAATAGGAGCCAAGTACTCTTAACAGCACATGCAACCCAAATGTCATATTGGCAACACCTTTGTCTTTCCTTTTGGTACATATCAATCCTACTTCTCATGGCTCCATTGAGCCCCAAACACACTCTCAAACAAATGAACAAAAATGGAATGGAAGGGACCATGGAGGTTTTCTAGTCTGACCCCCTGCCCATAGCAAGATATCCTATACCAATCCAGACAAAATGAATGTCCAGCCTCTTTTTGAAGATCTCCATTAATGGAGCACCCACAACTTCATGAGGCAAGCCGTTCCACTCATTAATTGTGCTTGTAGAAAGGGCTTTGAGCAGGGTCAACATTCTGAGCTCCATTTTAAGGGCAGTCAATTTCTTCCATAATATTTCTTTGCTTACTGTGTCAAATGCTATAAAGGTAGCAAACCATTATTTCCTCTGATTGATATTTTTATAGTTAGATGGTTCAAAATAAAAGAATTGTCAAGAGTGGATCACATCTGCCTAAAGACTGCTGGTTCTTCTACAAGGAATGCACTTTTCATCCACCTACCACCAATTCTTTTCAAGTGGAAGTTTGCATATATTTTAGTCACAATATCTGTTAGAGAATTGGAATTGCTAGGGTCCTTTTTATTCCCTTTTTTATATATAGGAATTACAATTGCCATCTTTGATCCAAATGGGTATGGCGGATATTATTTATATGTGTAAATGTATCTTTCAATGGAGGTTCCCACCAGTTGGGATATTTCTTGAATTGTTCAGCTGGTAGAAAATGCTCTCCAGAGGCCATATTGCTCTTCAAAGCTTTTACGATGAATTTGATCATGAGAATTTTAGGGCAAAAAATAGTTGATACGTTGCCTAACATATTTGTTGATTTTTTATAAATTGGTTGGTGAATGTTAGTGGCCCCTAAAGTTTCATAATACATATATATGTTTTATCATCAGTAAGAAAGGTAATCCCATAGGACTCTGGTTAAAAATCTGAGATTTGTTCATGATTGAGAATATCATTATTTTGGCTAAGACCATGTAAAAAAATGTGAGTTTTCGATCAGTACTGCACATTCCTGTTGTACAGAAGATCCTTTGATTGGACACAGAGCCTCTCCTCACCTTCACAAGTGTGCAGCAGAAGCCTCTAAGCAATTGGGATGATGTCATGAAAAGACAGGTCTCTTTTGATCCTTGCTTCCTCCCGACTGTATATCCCAATCCTTATTTATAACACTTACAAATGCCAGGGTATAAAGATTATTTGCAGAAGAACCAGTTCTTAAACACCCTGATCCTGAGGAACCTTTCATCATCCAAACTGATGCTAGTGATGTTGCGGTGGGCACAGTCCTCCTACAAAAAAAAACTTAGGGGGGATCTGCAGCCCTGCGCCTACACTTCATGAAAGCTTTCGGAAACAGAGAGGAGATGGGCTGTTTGGGAGAAAGAGGCTTTTGCGGTGAGATTTGCATTATTAACTTGGCACCATTTCTTGGAAGGGAGTAAAGTGTCTTTTAAAGTATAGACTGATCATTATTATAATTCAAAATAATCTTGAATTACCTAGAGAAGACACAGTTGGATCTATTGCTTACACACCAACACCCCACTCACTTTACAGAAAGGGAAGGACAAACACAAACCTGTGGGACTTTGTAGGTGCCTGCTAAAGTTGACATCTGGATGGAGCTGTCTCTGTCAGTTCCATCAACAAGAGCCAAAAGCTTCTCCTTCCTTCCACAGCTGTAGTTTGGAACATTGGCTTCTCCAGTAGAGAGTATGTCCAGCAAGTCATCTGAAGTGCCGAGGGTGTTATCATAGTTGTCATGGATGTTGTAGCCAAGTGTGAGATTGTTCAGGAGCTGGAGATTCTCCTTCAGCAGTTCAATATTGCAAATCATGGGTAGTAATACTAGCTTTCCATAGGATAAACTAGTGTAAAACCATGATCATGTTAATATTTGCATCATCAAGAGCAACAACAACAACAATACTTTTTCTCCATTTAATCATCTTTTTTCTCTACAAACTAGCTGAAACAATAGTGATCCAAAACTACAGGCAAATGATAGTCACCCATCACCCTTTAATAATGTTAGTGTTGAGGATGGGGATAGTCCTCAAAAAGAAACATATGATTATTTTGTACTAATATTCACAGCCCAGAATAATGCAGTCTTTAAAGAAGAACCACCATTAAAGGAAGTAGATTTTTGATAAGTGACACAGAGAAGCTGTTCTAAAAACAAGTCATCTTCTATTCCTTTAAAAATCAGGCATTGCATATCAGTCGATTATAAAAATATGGAAATGGTTGGGCAGAGGAAATTAGAACCATTTCAATCATTACTTTCAACCAAAGTCAGTATTCCAGTCATGAATTTAGGATTGAACAGAGAGAGGAAAATAATGTGGACTTCTTTCAGGTTTCATTTGCCTCATGTTTCTATTCTCAGAAAACAAGGAAAAGAGAGGCTGTGTTAATCAAAATGATTCAAAAAATTTGTCAGATCCTGCAATCTAAGAGTAAGTAAAACAAGAAGAAAAAAAGAAGAGTGTTAGAACTGCAAATGGAGGGAATGAAACTCCATCGCATGACTTACAACCGAATCTGACTAGAAGGAGCCATGTTGAAAGGTAATGTTGCAGGTGCTATTTTTGATGGAGAGATGACTATACCAATGAGAAGATCTCCTGGCCTATAATAGCTCCATGGCTTTTCTCCATCCTGGTGGTCCAAATTCAGTGGGCACTTCATTCTCAGCTTTCCAGAGAGTGGCTGGGCAAGCAGCAGCATCAGACGCAGAAGCAGAATCAGGAGGTCCATAATTCATGGGGGAGGATCAATCTCCTTTCTCTTTCTAAAAATAGAATTAGAATTCAAAGCACTCTGACAGGGTGGAATATCCAGTGGCTTTCCTGAAGAAGAAACCAAGATTCACCTGAGAGAGAGAAAAAATATATTCAAGAGCACAGCTCCTGTCTGTCCTGTAATGTGAGCAACAAAAAGCATAACCTGTGATATTTATCCTTTTCTGATGCAAGATCCCTTCCATGTTGCTTCACTCTGATGTTTACATCAAAGGCAGTCACTGGAGACATAGGAGAAGAGGCCTCAGAGACAGGGATGGTGATGATTGCAGTGAGAAGGAGCTTCTGTTCTTGGGACCCTAAACTTCTTCCATGTAAAGAGGGGGAGCTGCAGAAAAGCATGTTATAGAAAAGTCACAGATACACCCCTTGGGGCAGTGTTCTCTAGTGGTCTTAGTCCTTCCTGTTAGGACACGTCCAGAAAGTCATGCTGGATGGAGATAGTACAACAGCCAGGAAAGTGACTTCTGCTGTCCTTCAATGGGGTCTCTTGCCTCCAGAGGCTGCTAGGGAAGGTCACTCAGAGTTATGCAGTTTGGTGCCACTCTAGGTTGGTGCCACTTAACCATAGTGATGCCTGTGCTCTAACGCCATGGAAGCACTCAGTATCCTTGAACCCAGCCTAATATTAAGAGTAGGGCCTGTCTGGGATTTTCTTTTAGAATAAGAATACAATAGAATAGAGCTGGAAGGGACCTAGGAGGTCTTCTAATCCAGCCCCCTGCTCAAGCAGGAGAACCTATACCATCTCAGACAGGTGACTGTCTAGCCTTAAAAATCTCCAGTAATGGAGCACCCATGATTTCTGGAGGCAAGCTGTTCCACAGGTTAATAGTCCTCACTGTCAGGAAGTTTCTCCTTAATTCCAGGTTGCTTCTCTCTTTGATCAGTTTCCAGCCATTGTTTCTTGTGTTGCCCTCTGGTGCTTTGTAGAGAGTAACATGTCCTCCTCATTTTTAATGAGATCTCCATATATTAATATTAAATTGGAGCTGATTTTATAATTCCTTATAACTGAAGTTAAATTTTATTTGCCATCTGTTCTAGGAATATCAATTTTTGCATGAGAGCTGACTAAGAAGCAGGAAAGTGACAGCACATGGATCACATCATTGGCTAAGAGAGAGAAAATTGTAGAGTGGATAGAAGTTTTTGTTTTAGTTTCCTTGACACTTTCGGTGTTGTCTTTCCATACTGATACTATGAGAGCCATTAAATTTTCTTGGTTTAAGTAATAAAATTGTGCTGTGTGGTCTGCAGCTGAGATGGTGGCAGCGGTGGATGGTGTGACCTGGTTTCTTGTCACAACCACCCAGAAGTTGGTTTAGGGGGACCCTGTGGCAGTTCCTCTGGTTGTGTAGATGCACTTGGTGTGGTGCGACACCTGTGACATTCCCATCTCTGAGGTTTTGCTTGAAACTCCACCCCAGAAGACATCCAAGTGCTTCAGATGTATAGTTCAGAGTCTCTGTGTTCTGGTTTATCTTGGTCGATTGTTGATGGATTATGTTTCTCATCTGGAGGGGGGATGTTATTATGGACAGCTTGGCCTAGAAGGGAGAACTGGGGGTTTGAGTGACAGGGGGAGCTGATGGGATGGGCAGGTCCATCCTTACAATGAGGAGCATAGGATGACCAATATCCTAACTCTATTAGCTGAAAGTTATCCCACTGTAAGGTCTTCACTTTCCGCTCTCAATGCCTGGCTACCAGATCTTTGGTGGCTCCAGGTACCGGCTGTTGTTTTTGAATGCCAAGGGGATGTGTAACATGGCTTCTTTTGTTTCCGCTGTTACCTGCCATGTCTCACTGAAGCCCAGTTGTGCCCTGAGGGCATTTAACCTCTCCTCAGTTCCAAATGTGGCCATTTACTTTGTGGGTTTCCCTCAGCTGTGAGCCCAGGGAAGTGGAGTAGGGGCTGTGGTCATTCTTGGTTTATATACCATTTCAGACAAGTGGTTGTACAATCTCTTCTTAAGAACTTCCAGTGTTGGAGCATTCACAGCTTCTGGAGGCAGGTTGTTCCACTGGTTAATTGTTCTAACAGGGAATTTCTCCTTAGTTCCAGGTTGCTTCTCTCTTTGGTTCGTTTCCATCCGTTGCTTCTTGTCCTTCCAGATTCTGTGGAGAATAGCTTGACCCCCTCTTCTTTGTGGCAACCTCTGAGATTAACCCCTGACATTAAAGGATATAGTGTGGATAAAGAGCTTATAGAAATTAGAAAGCTGAAATAGAAAACACTTTGTATTAAGATTAATTTTGGCATTATATTTTACAATTCATTTTTGAACAAATGTGAAAGCTTTCCTTTTGTGAAATGAAAATGTCTATGAAATGGAAACTAAAAACATATAAAAAGGAGGAAGATGCAATAAAATTGGATAGAATAGAAGATATCTGGAAGGGACTTTGGAGGTCATCTAGTCCAGCCCCCTGCTCAGGCAGGAAACCCTATATATACCAAACTCCACTGACCATCATGGAAGTGTGTGCTCTCCTTAACCTGGATTGGGGAGAAACCCTCTTTCCTGAGCTGGGTGGAGTCATCAACTGAATTAACCGGTGAAGTTCACAGCTCATGTTTAGGCCATCCAGGTTTTTGCAGGCATTTCTGCATTATTTTTAGCAAGCTGGGCACATCTCAGCTGTAATGTACTGAGCTTTGTTGAGACAGCAGGTGCAAGGCATTGCACCAAAGAAGCTAGCAGACCACATGGCCTGCTAGCTAGACTTGGTGTCTGAAAGCCCGGGAAGAATGTCCTGCGCAGGAAAAGAGACGTGCAGCCACTGGTTTACAAATCCCTAGGCTCCTTGTATAAAAGGGGTGGAGCCAGTGAGCTCTGTTCTGTTTTGTTTGAAACTAATAAAGAAGCACTTGTTTAATGCTTGGTCTATTCAATGCCTTACCAACGCAAAGAACAGAACATTGGCGACAAAGGTGGGATCGTGCTCCTGCAAAGGTCAAACGCTAACTCACCGGGGAGCCTTCAAGGTTCGAAGGTTACAGTTTGGAGTGAATGTAGCCCCTGGCATATTTCAGAGCGTGATGGAATGCACGCTCTGTAACATTCCAGGGGTCTGCCCATACTTCAATGATGTCCTCATTGCAGGGGAGTCAGTCAAAAACTTAGCTGACAAGCTTCAGGCCATTTTGCGGCATTTCCGCGAAGCGGGGCTGAAGCTCAAACAAGAGAAGTGCAAGACTGGAGTCACTTCCACTGAATTCTTAGGGTTTAGAATTGATGCCAAAGGCATCCATCCGGCTGAATCAAAGCTGAAAGCCATTCAGCAGGCGCCCAGTCCCAAAACAAAGGGAGAGCTGCAAGCCTTCCTGGGACTTCTAAATTTCTAGCATGCCTTCCTTCCCCACAAGGCCGCAGTGGCAGAGCCGTTACACCGGCTCTTGGACAAACAGGGCCCTTGGAAGTGGACAAGGGTCCACGAAAAGAGTGTTGCAGAGGTCAAAGCTTTGCTATCTTCCAATGCAGTGTTGGCTCATTTTAACAAGCAATTGCCAATTAGCATAGCTTGTGACGGATCCCCGTATGGGATTGGGGCTGTCCTAAGTCACCTTAGGGCTGATGGGACACAAGTCCCTATAGTGTACTATTCAAGGACTTTGTCTGCTGTTGAGCGAAACTATGCTCAAATAGATAAGGAAGCGTTGGCAATCGTGGCTGGCATCAAGAAGTTCCACGACTTCTTGTATAGCCACCATTTTATGGTCTTCACTGACCACAAGCCGCTTCTGGGGTTGTTCACCACGAACAAGCAGACACTCCAAATCATCTCTCCTAGAATGTTGAGATAGTCAATATTCCTTTCTGCTTACGACTATTGCCTGATTCACAAACCGGGCAAAGAAATGGGCCACGCAGACGGCCTTAGTAGATTGCCTTTAAAACAAATAGAGCCTGATCCTGCATCGGCAAACCACATCCTGTCTATTCAAGATTTGCCGGAGTCCCCTCTCCATGCAGGGGATGTAGCTGCAGAAACAGCTACCGACAACACGCTAACACGCATGTTGAGCTGGGTGCTCATGGGATGGCCGGACATGTGTCCTGGCACGGAATTCCAGAGTTTCTGGAAACAGAAGCATGAGCTATCCACCTTTAAGGGTTGTATACTGTGGGGGAGTATAGTAATCCCAACCTCACTGAGGACTAGAGTCCTTGTTTCTCTGCATGAGGGACATCCAGGGTTACCGGGCCCCTTTCATACGAAGTGGCATTGGAGGATGGTCACGTACTGAGATGGCACATTGACCAACTTCGTTGGAGGTTGCCGAGCCACTCTTCCACTCCTTGCTCTCGCTGCACCTCTGAGAAGATCGGAGCGGGCCAGAGGGCCCCCAAAATTCTTGCAGGACTACGTGAGGGTTCTGTCAGCGAAAGCCTAGAATTCAGAACACACTCTAAAGAATGTCCTTGTAAGGATTACGATGTCCTGCACTACATGCGGCATTGCCACATCCTAGAGAGGTCCTAGGATGTTGTTATTAGGCCCTAGGATGTTTGAGTGTTTTGTAAGTCTCCACTGGAGGCAGTAATTATTATTTTAACGGGTACATTATACTTCCAAACCAGGGGGGAGGGGTGTAATGTAGTGAGCTTTGTTGAGACAGCAGGTGCAAGGTGTTGCACCAAAGATGCTAGCAGACCACGTGGCCTGCTAGCTAGACTTGGTGTCTGAAAGTCCGGGAAGAATGTTCTGCGTGGGAAAAGAGACGTGCAGCCATTGGTTTACAAATCCCTGGGGTCCTTGTATAAAAGGGGTGGAGCCAGTGAGCTCTGTTCTGTTTTGTTTGAAACTAATCAAGAAGCACTTGTTTAACGCTTGGTCTATTCAATGCCTTACCAATGCAAAGAACAGAACATCAGCCATAGACAAAAGCCCCGCCCCTCTGTCTCCCTCCTGGCTGCCTCTAGTCCTGGCCTGCCCCTGTCGTCGTGGCAACCCAACAGCAGCCAATCAAGCAGGAGGGAAGAGACAATGGTTGCCTGGGAACTCAGCCACCAATCAGACTCATGGAGAAGAGTTTGAATGAGCAAAGACAAAAGTGGGGGAGAATATCCAATAAGGATAGAAAATAAGAAAGTTTTTCGTGTGATGAGAAAGAGGCAAAAACTGCCAGAAATGCAGAGGGAGGGGAGGCCGGAGTCTTGGAAGGGCCTTCCCCCCCACCCAGAAATGGCTGCAATGAAGAGCTTCTCCTCTGGGGGGGGGCTTGGGCAAGTGGGGGACAGCGGCTGCCCAGGAGAGCCCGGGCGGAGGGACTTTGGAGGCCACAAGGGCCTCCCAGGATGCCCCTTCCTCAGAGCCCCAGAGGGTCCCTCCAGGGAGACCCCCCTCACCTTTCCCTCCCCAGCAAAGCAGGATCCCCCTTTAGAGACAAAGGCCTTGCATGGCTTCTCCCCGATAGGAGCCTTTCCTGGAAACACACGAAGATAAATAAATAAATAAATAAATAACCTTTATTGTCATTTTTTATATTGTGGGCACAATGGCACACATAAAAAAATGAAATTTAGTTGCCCGCTCTCAAAGTGAAACATATACATGACACACACCTAAACATACTATGTACAACATATATATAGACCCACATCCCTACATATACATAGCAAATAAATATTAAATACTGTCCATCTTGAATATATAACGAAAGGAGGAAGTTTGAGAGTTCGCAAGGTTAATGCTGTATGGAATGAAACTATGGCTGAATCTGGATGTTCTGCTACGGATACCACGAAGCCTCCTCCCAGAAGGTAACAGGGAAAACAGGTTGTGAAGAGGATGTGTAGTGTCCCAGAAAATCTTGCGGGCCCTGCTCAAGCAACGCTTCTGTGCTATGTCCTGGATGGTAGGGAGGGAACTGCCAATGATCTTTTCGGCCATCCTCACCACTCTCTGCACCGCCTTCCTGTCTGAAGCAGTGATGCCTCTAAACCAGACTGTGATGCTGTATGACAGGATGCTCTCGATCATCCCCCTGTAGAAAGTGGTCAGGACAGGGGAAGGAAGATGTGCTTTTCTCATGCGGCGCAGAAAATGCAGGCGCTGCTGTGCCCGCTTCACCAGTTTCTCACTGTTTAGCGACCAAGTCAGCCTACTCGTTAGCTGCACACCCAGGAATTTGATGCTGGTAACCATCTCCACAGGAGAATCATTAATGCACAGAGAAGTGTGGCTGTGCCTGCCTTTTCTGAAATCAACAATGATCTCTTTGGTTTTACTTGTATTTAAAACTAGGCTGTTTTCTTTACACCAGTTCACCAACCCCTCAACCTCCTTGCAGTAAGCTTCCACCTTGTCATCCTGAATAAGGCCCACTACTGTTGTATCATCTGCGAACTTCACAATATGGTTGGTGGCAAACCTAGCACAGCAGTCATGGGTCAACAGGGTGAACAGCAGCGGACTTAAGACGCAGCCCTGAGGAGAACCTGTGCTCAAGAAAATGGTATTAGAGGTATTTGTTCCAACTCGCACATATTGGGGCCTGTTGGTAAGAAAATCCAGAGTCCATTTGCACAAAGGAGTGTTTAAGCCTAAAAGGACCAGTTTGTCTACTAGATGCTGGGGAATGATTGTGTTAAACGCCAAACTGAAGTCGACAAACAGCAAACGCACATGAGTATTTCTTTCCTCTAAGTGCTTCAGGCTCAGATGGAGAACGGAAGAAATAGCATCCTCCGTAGAGCGATTTGGTCGGTAGGCAAACTGAAGCGGGTCAAATGCTGGCGGGAGGCTAGATACAATAGTGTCTTTTATCAGCTTCTCAAAGCATTTCATGATGGTGGATGTCAGTGCAACCGGACGGTAATCATTGAGGCCTGTGATTGTGGACTTTTTTGGCACTGGCAAGATGATGGCCATCTTAAAACACGATGGGACCACTGCCTGCTGCAATGAGAGGTGAAAAATATCAGTGAGAACACAAGCCAGCTCCTCTGCGCATTCCCTGAGGACACGTCCAGGGATGTTATCTGGGCCTGCTGCTTTCCGAATGTTAACTGTCTGCAGTGTTTTCCGGACAGAGGTGACATCAAAGCTAGGCACTTGCTCATCAGGATGGGGCACAGCTTTCCTAGCAGGAGTACTATTTGATGCCTCAAATCTACCAAAGAATGCATTCAGTTTGTTTAGGAAGTCTGTGTCATCCTTACATCTCGATGGAGCCACCTTGTACTCCGTAATGGCCTGGATCCCTTGCCACATTTGCCTGGTGTTTGTTTGGTCCTGAAAAAAGTTCTGAATTTTCTGGCAATGGGCTTGCTTTGCACCTTTTACGGCACTTTTCAGATTTGCTCTGGCTGTTCTAAGTGCCAGCATGTCCCTAGATTTCAAAGCCACATTCCGTGCTTTCAGCATCTTGCGGACCTCATAAGTCAGCCACGGTTTTTCATTCGCCCTCACAACAAAGCTTTTCAGGACACAGACATCTTCTATGCACTTTTGGATATATGCAGACACCGTGGTGGCATACTCCTCAACATTTGTATGTTGGTTATCAGTAGCTGCTTCCTTAAACATGCCCCAATCTTTACATTCAAAGCAGTCTTGTAATGCTTCTATAGCACCCTCTGTCCAAATCCTCACCTGCTTTACTGTAGGTTTCACTCTGACTAATAAAGGTTTATATGCTGGAATAAGCAGCACTGAGAGATGGTCAGAGGAGCCCAGGTGAGGGCGGGGGATAGCTTTGAAAGCCTTCTTGATGTTGGAATAAGCAAGATCCAGTGTATTGTCCGCTCTGGTTGCAAAGTCCACATATTGATGGAAATGTGGCAGGGTAGCTTTCAAATCCACTTGGTTAAAGTCTCCCACAGCAATAAATGCACCTTCTGGGTGAGTAGTTTGTAAGTCACTGATGGTATGGTGGAGAACCTTCAGGGCCTCTTCTCTGTTTGCATCAGGGGGGATATACACAGCTGTGATAATGGTAACAGAGAATTCTCTGGGCAGATAGAAGGGTCTGCATTTGATGGTCAGAAGCTCCACATCTGGGGAGCACAGACTTGAAACCACCTTGGCATTATTACACCATCTGTCATTTATATAAAAACAGACACCCCCTCCCCTGGATTTGCCACTAAGAGTAGAACTCCTGTCCAACCGAAATGTTGAAAATCCCATCAAGCTAACAGCACTATCTGGAACAGAGGGCTTTAACCAAGTTTCTGTTGCAATAATAACACAGCAATTTCTCACCTCCTGATTTGTTGTTAAATCCAGCCTTAAGTAATCCATTTTTGGTTCTAAGGAGCGAGCATTTGCAAACAAAATAGATGGAAGAGACACTCTGTAAGGTCTAGCTTTCAGCCTAGATGTTAGGCCTCCACGTTTGCCACGCTTCCTCTTCCGGTCGCACCTCCTCCTTTTCTTCTGGAGATAAACAGCAGCGGAGGGAAACTTCCCAGCTGCAATGGCTGCTTCTCCACTCTGCCCCTGCGGCCCGAAACACTGCCTTTGCTGCTTTTGCTGCTCAAAACACTGAGCACGATGCTGTTTCCCCCTCCAGCAATTCCTTTTCTTCCTCCCAGCTCCTCCAGATATTTCAGCTGATCTCTCACCCTCCATGTCAGCTGCCTGCAACTCCGTCCCTGGTTTTCTCTCCGTCTGCAACTCCGTCCCTGGTTTTCTCCTCCTCCTTCGCAGTAATCCGAAGCCATGCAGTCTCTCCTGAACAGTTTTCTCCACCATTCCTTCCACGCTGAATCTCTTCATCTCCAATATGGACTGACGTTCGTATGAAAGTTTAGCAGCCCAACTCAGCTTAGTTGTCCCAATTTCCGAAGAGGAACCGGAGCTTCACAAACCCCCCTTGGCTGCATTTCCCCCTGAAATGCAACTCCAAAGCCCATAATCCACTTTAGTCTCTTCCCAGAATGGGGGGAGTGAAGGGTTCCCCAGTTCCCCTCTTCCTTCCTGAGCCTTTTCTATGGGCAATGTGACAAGTCTGGGCTTTGCTTTTTCCCCTCAGTGCCCCATGTGTGGAAGGGAGTGGCAGTGGAACATGAGTCCTTTTCTTCCATTTCTAGCTTACGTGGAGTGAAAGGCATCCTTTATTTCTCTCATTTCTCTCTCTCTCTCTCTCTCTCTCTCATTCTCTGGGTGTGATTTTTTTTAAAACTATGTCAAGTCCTGATGACTAGTTTTTAACTAGCAGATTTTTTTATTTTTTATTTTATCCTGGTTATACTATTGCATCAGTCTTTTTATATTGGTGCCCTTCAACATTAACTTTCAAAATAAAGTAAACTTTGGTTTTAACTCAGTAGGAAGCTATTGCAGTTCCGTGACATGTTCAGGCATTAAGTAGTCCCCAGGGTTTTCTCTTTAACCGCTATGCCAACAAATATCAGATTTCTTTTTATTCAGCCACAGGTGCCGTGTATCCCTCTGGGGCCAATTTCAAGCATGGAGCTTTCCAACCTCTCAATTCTTGCTGACCGATTTAATTCTAGCTCTGCCCTGTTATTTTGAATCCTATGGGGATTATTCCCCTTTCATTTCTCTCCAGAGAAGTGCCCAACTAACTTTGAGTCCAAGAACTAGTTGAATTAGCTGGGGATCTCTAGTGAGAGGGAGAATTATTATTATTCTCAAAGTTTCAGCTCTGCTCTTTGGCCGAATCCTCCATGGGAGACTTTGGGCAGAGACAGATGGAATCAGCTGCAGTTCGCTTCTCTCTCTGATCCGGGAGGCCCTAAATGGAAATCTTTCCTGGTGGAGAAATTGGCTTTAGGCAAAAAGCATCACTGGAAGACTTCAGACTTTGGACTTCCCTCCCCACTCAAGATCAGGGCTGTCTGTCTTCTTTCACATCAAAGTGTGCCACCCTGGGGAAAATAACAGCTGAATGCCAATGCAGCCAAGTATCTGCCTGCTGGGGTCACCCCCCCCAAAGAGCCCCCCCTTGCCATCTCCTTTCCCCAAATGTGAGCTCTTTCTTCAGCCCCTCCTTGACTCCCTTGTGCCCCCACCAAGCATCTCTTTAACGTATAGAAGTGTTGGGGGTCCTGCGGCCTTCCAGATGTGGTTGGGTAACATCTTTCCCTCTGGCTGGAAGCCTCTTTCCCTTCGATCCTGCCCCAATGGGACCCTGCAGTGCTTGGGCCTGATCCTCAGGCGTTCCGGAAGTGGACACCATTTTCAATACTCTGACGAGTCCTTGTAGAAATGGCGGCTGCTTTTGAAGCTTTCCAGCCTGATCCTCAGGCTGTTGGGAGACTCCAAAGCTCTCCTGGCTCTTGCTAGACTTGGGAAACCAGATACTGCATGATGATGGGGCAGCTTCAGATGAGCTCCCTGAAACCTTTTCCTGGCTTTGACCCCCCCTTACTCCCCCCAAACCCCACATTTCTTCAATAAAGAACACAAAAAAAGCTGGAAGAGACAAACTTTTTCATCTTAAACTGCCCCGTCCCCCGAATTAGGCGCTAAAACTAAACTCCCCACATCTGCCCTCAAATTTCTATCCCCATTAACACTTTGCTAAATATACTGAATGCCTGAAACAGAAGAACAGAGTTAAAAGGGACCTTGGAGGTCTTCTAGTCTAACCCCCTGCTGAAGGAAGAAACCTCACCATTTACCATTTCAGACAAATGGTTGTCCAATCTCTTCTTAAAAACCTCCAGTATGCTCTGCGGAGCCAGCTGTCAGAGCGAGCGGAGGTGCGAACGATCTCTCCAGCATCTCCAATCGCTTATCCCAGGCTCGTGGGGCTCTTTCGAGCCGAGAGAAGCCTCATGGGGCGGCGGAAGGTGTAGGCGACCTGCTGCTCTGTCGTTGGTGGCGACTGACGTCGGGAAGTGGGTGAAACCCAGAACCAAGCGGACCGGGAAGAAGGCGACCAGTAATGGCTGCTGTATGACATGACAGCTGGACAGAGCTAGCGAAGAAACAGTGGAACGACGGTGTATCAGATTTGACTTGATTGTTTTTCCTGAAACCTTTGTGAGTAGACTTGGAAGACACAATTAAAGGGGTTGCAAAGAAACGAAAGCCTGGCAAAAAGAAGGTTGGAGTAGCGGTGAGCTGGCGGCGAGTGAAAGTGATAAGAAGAGAGGCCAGAAAAGGCCCCATTAGGAGGACGCCAGGAAGCAAGTTTTTCTTAAAGGGACAATGACTTTTTTTTTACCTTAAGTGTTGCCGAAGATCTGTTTGAGAGTTTTGACTTTTTGGCTTTGATTTTGACCTTGGAGCGGATCGGCTGATGAAAGGTGGCTTCTCTGGGAAGGAACAGTGATTGATTGACAGAAGGAACTGCATTGGGACAATGATTGGCAGTTTCTGAAAGGAGATTGCCAAGAGAAGGGAAATTTAAGAGAGACTGAAGGGAATATTGGACTATTAATCTATAACCTCACAAGTTAGAACAAAAATTGGGGAAGCTTAAAACTAACATTTGGTACTGTGGTACTAGAACGTGAAATATATTGACAGAGTTGTATTTACGGACCATGACAGTGACAAAAAGTGGAAGGAAAAAAAGAGGGAAGTGAAAAGTGGTTATTTTGGAGGAACAGTAAGTTGTGGAAAAGTTTACAAAAAATGGCAAGTAATCCAAATCTGACTAAGATTGGTGGGGAAAAAAAAATACAATACAAAGTTCTAGCCCCATGAGTCAGAAATCGTTAGATGATATGCTTCAAAAGGAGCGTTCTAACTCATTTAAAGACCTTCAGGTAATGATGCAGGCAATGCAGGAAGCTATGTTTAAGAATCATGAGGAAATCAAGAAGGAGTTAGAAGGGGTAAGGAATGATACAGGAGAAATGAAAGAGAAGATTCAGGCAATGGATGGAAGATTTGAGGCCTTCCAACAGCAAATTGTAAAAAATGAACAGAAACTATTGGAAGTAGAACGAAGAATGGATAATGAGGGGAAGAAGTTTGAAGAGATAAATAAAAATTTAACTTTGGCTAACAAAGAATTAGTGACAGCAGTGACGCTACTGGAAGCAGAAAAGGCAGCTCACTACCTCAGATTCCAAAACGTCATTGAGGAGAGAGGGGAAGACCTTCAAAATAAGATGGCAGACCTACTGATTGGAGCTCTTGGGATAGACAAAGAGAAGATGATTGCTGCAATGGACGAGACATATAGGGTGCAGACAAATTATGGGAGAAGATATAATTTGCCTAGAGAAGTTCACGTGAAATTTATAAAAAAGACAATTAGAGATAAAATATTATACAAGACACGTGATGAACAGCTGGAGTACAGAGGGAAACAAATTATAGTGCTAAAACAAATACCTAAAAGAATGAGAGACCTACGGAAGAACTATCAATTTTTGACGTCTAGGTTGCACCAAAGTAATGTGAACTTCAGATGGCTAACACCAGAGGGGATTATCGTGACTTGGCAGGAGAAGAGATTTAGGTTGGATATGTTGGATAAAGCTGAAGACTTTCATAGACAATACTGTATCTCAGAGGAAGAGCTGGGAGATCATAGAGAAGGAAATGCGATGGTGGAAAAAGGAGAAGGTGAACGAATGATGGATAAAAGAGGGACAGAGCAGGGTATAGAGGAAGTAAAAGGGGGAGGAGGACAAGATGGATTAGGACAACAGGGGAGAAGCCTTGAGGAGTTGAAGGAAATAAGGATTACTCGAAGCACTAAGGCACGACAGAAACAAGATAATGGGAGACGAGTATAGGATATGGTCAACGAATATTAGGGGTTTGAATTCACCAGTAAAACGGCGGAAAGTTTTTAGTAAACTTATTAAATTAAATGCGGATGTCATTACATTACAAGAGGTTCATATAAAAAATGATCAAAAGTATCTATTAGAGCAACCTAAATTAGGAAGACTATACACCTCACTAGATGAGAAAGAAAAAAAAGAGGAATTGCATTGTATGTTAGACAGGAGATAGCTTCCAAACAAATCTATAAGGACAAAGAGGGAAGGATCTTGATAGTGGAGGCTAATCTGAACAAAAAAAATATAATAATTGTCATAGTTTACGCACCAAACGGAGCCCAAGTATCTTTTTTTAAGGATCTACACAGCAAGCTTAGCGACTTAGAGGGAGATGGGTTTTGTATGATTGGAGATTTCAATGCGATAGTAGATAGAACAAAAGACCATAAAAGTAATGAGGCAAGGAAAGGAAACAAAAAAATATTTCCCAAAACTTTTTTTGAGATGTGCACAGACCTTAACTTGCAAGATGCTTGGAGGGAAAGAAATATAGACAAAAGGGAATATACATATTACTCTAATAGACATAGCTCGTGGACCAGGATTGATATGTTATGGCTTTCAAAAAAAAATAGATTCGGAAATTCAAGGAATTAATATAGAACCTAGTCTTTGGGCAGACCATAATCCTATAAGTTTTTGCTGGAAAGGGCAACGGAGCCACCAAAATGGACTCTTCAAACAGTGATTCTTAGAGAAAAAGAGTTTAAGGAGAAGATGGAGAAAGAAATGCACTTTTTCTTTCAAACGAATAAAAATGGGGATACATCTTTGCAGAATACTTGGGATACAGCTAAAGCATACATGAGGGGAGTTGCAATCTCATATATGGCCAAGAGAAATAAGGAAAAAAAACAACATAGGATAAGACTGGAAGAAGAATATAAACAGGCTGAAACACAATATCAGGGTGACCTAAATAATAAAAGTTTGAAAAGTAAAATGGAATTAATTAAACACAAACTTTGTATAGAAGACTCGGAAAAGTTAGCACAACAACTTAAGGCTGCTAAGCAAAATAATTTTGAATACGCGAATAAACCTGGAAGATGGTTGGCGTATAAACTGAGAAGGCAGAAAGAGAAGCAACAGATTGTTAATTTGCAAGATGAGGTAGGAGAGATTCAACATGATGAGATAATTAAAAGGGGAATTGCTCAAAGATATTATGAAAACTTATATAAGAGGAGTGAGGGACAAAGTGTAGAAAAAATAATAGACTATTTGGAAAAGACAGATACACCGAAGATACCAGAGGAAATAAAAATCAAGTTAAATGAGAAAATAAGTATGATTGAAATAACTACGGCTATAAGTAAACAAAAAATTAATAAAGCGGCCGGCCCAGATGGAATACCAGCGGAATTATATAAAGAACACCAAAACGCACTTAATCAACAGCTATTAGAAGTTTTCAACGACATTTTAACTGAAGCGAAAATACCTAAAATCTGGTTAGAGGCAAATATAGTATTAATATCAAAAGAAGATGTAGAAAGAACACAGATACAAAATTATAGGCCTATCTCCCTACTAAACGTCGATTATAAGATCTTTGCATTAATAATGGCAGAGAGATTTAAAAAATATTTAATTGACTTCATACATTGTGACCAAAATGGTTTCCTCCCGAATAGGCAGACTAAGCGGAATATAAGGACAATTTTAGACATATTGGAATACTACGAATTACATAGCGATTGCCAAATGGCACTCTTATTCTTGGACGCACAGAAGGCATTTGATAATGTTAATTGGCTATTTTTGATCCAACAATTGAAATTAATGGATGTTGGAGAAAATTTTTTAAATGTTATAGCTGCAATATATTCCGAACAGAATGCCCAGATAATAATAAACGGTGAGGCCACCAACAAATTCAATATTCAGAAAGGTACAAGACAAGGATGTCCTCTCTCGCCGTTATTGTTTATATATACATTGGAGATTTTAGCTAGGACTGTAAGACAAGAAGAGCAAATTAAAGGGCTTGAGATTAAAAAGGAAAAATATAAACTCCAAGCATATGCCGATGATTTAGTATTTATATTGGAAGATCCCGTGCAATCAGGTCAGAAGCTTTTTGAATTATTGGAGGAATATGGAGAGGTGGCAGGCTTGAAAATAAATGGAAATAAAACAAAGATCATAGCAAAAAATATGACTAACACGCAAAAAGAAAATCTTGGGGGGAAATTAGGAATACAAGTAGTTACTAAAATAAAATATTTGGGTATTGTTATGTCAGCACGTTGTTCATCAATTAGAGAGGATAACTACGGAAAATTAGTTAAACGTATAAAAGTTGACCTAGATCGCTGGAGAAACCTACATCTTTCATTTCTAGGAAGAATCTCAGCCGTGAAAATGAATATTTTACCCAAAATTATCTTTCTATTCCAAAATATTCCAATCCAATTAGATAAAAAATTCTTTAAAGAGTTGAATAAGTTAACTTTAGATTTTGTGTGGCAAGGAAGGAAGGCGAGGATAAAGCAAAAGTCTCTACAGGATGCTAAAGAGAGAGGGGGATTAGGCTTCCCGGATTGGGAGTTATACTATCAAGCTGCGGCCCTGACGTGGATCAGGGATTGGATAATATTGGAAAATAAAAGATGTTTACTATTAGAGGGGCATGATCTCCAGCAGGGCTGGCATGCCCACCTATGCACAGATAAAAGCAGGAACCATCAATACTTTCTGAGGCATAAAATCCGGCAAGAACTAATAAAAAGCTGGAATATAGTTAAATGCCAATACTACACAAAACTCCCAGGCTGGTTCTCACCATTAGAAGCAGTTATATACCCCAACCTTTATAGGCAAAATAGGGTTATCATATACAAAGATATCCTGTCAGAGGAAGGATATCTAAAGCAAAGGCAAGAGTTGAGACAACAGGGGATTGCTTTGGAATGGTGGTCTTACCTTCAGATACAAGCAAGATACGTGAAAGACAAGGAAGAATGGGGAATTAATAGACAAGATACGGGGCTTGATAAAATATTATTAGGCTCGGAGAAAAAACAAATAAAAAAAATATACCTGGGCAATAGATTTGGGGCACGCTATAAACCTGGACCAATGGCAGCAAATCTGGGAACGTAATTGCAAAATTACATTGGCAACAACTTATAAGGAAAATCTCTATAAGATGCTTTTTAGATGGCACCTGCCACAGGTTAGGCTCGCAAAAATGTATAGTGGCTACTCACCACTTTGTTGGAAGTGTAAAAGGGAAAAGGGTACTTTTTTCATGTTTGGTGGGCTTGCAAAGAGGTACAGGTTTATTGGCAGAGGGTTTGGAATTGGATAACAGAAATGACGGGTTAAAAAACTCAATATAAACCAGAGATGCTATTACTTGGCATATTAGAAAAAAAAATAAACAAAGATGATATATACCTAATTATTCATGTGATAACGGCGGCAAGAATTTTGTTTGCCCAAAATTGGAAAACAAATGAAGTGCCTAGTGGAGATGCGTTAATAAGGAAAATTTTGTATTGCGCAGAATTGGATAAGATGACTAAAGAATTAAAAAATCAGGAGGAAACAGAATACTATTTAAGCTGGAATAAATTTTACAAATGGAAGGGAAAAAAAGAAGGAAGGTCATTAGAAGGGATGTAAATAGAGGAAGAATACCTGAAATGTATAAAGTATATGTCTAATACGGAATGTCTAGACAAAGATGTATGTCAAAGATGATACACTATGTTCAATGTTTTTTTTTTGTTTTTTTTAACAAAATAATTTTTATTGAATACAAAAATATATATATAAAAAAACATTGAATATAGTGTATCATCTTTGACATACATCTTTGTCTAAACATTCCTTATTATACACATACTTTATAAATAGAAATAAAATAAAACATAAAATAAAATAAAACTATGTTCAATGTTTTTTAATCTTTTTTTTTTTGTATTCAATAAAAAATATTTTAAAAAATTAAAAAAAAAAAAACCAGCAGCCGGTACCTGGAACCACCAAAGATCTGGTAGGCAGGCACTGAGAGTGGAAGCTGAGGACAATACAGTGGGACAACTTTCAAATAATGGACCTGGGATATTGGTCATCCTGTGCTCCTTATTGTAAGGATGGACCTGCCCATCCCATCAGCTCCCCCTGTCACTCAAATGCCCAGTTCTCTCTTCTAGGCCAAGCTGTATATATTAACATCCCCCCTCCAGGTAAGAAAAATAATCAACAATCGATCAAGATAAAGCAGAACACAGGGACTCCGAACTATAACCACATGGAAGTCTTCTAGGGAGGACAAACAAAGCCTCAGAGATGGGAATGTCACAGGAGCTGCAAAACACCAAGTGCATCTACACAACCAGAGGAACTGCCACCAGGTCCCCCTAAACCAACTTCCAGGTGATTGTGGCAAGAAATCAGGTCACACCATCCACCACACTGCGGGCACTGCGATCATCTCAACTGCAGGCATAACAGCACAATTGTTTTATTTAATCCAAGAAATATCAAAATTTAATGGCTCTCATTGTATCAGTATGGAAAGACAACACAGAAAGTGTCAAGGAAACTAAACCCACTTTACAATTTTCTCTCTCTGTGCCAATGGTGCTATCCCAGGCTGTCACTTTCCTGCCTCTTAGCCAGCTCTCATGTAAAAAAATGATCTTTCTAGAACAGATGGCAAATGAAATTTTACTTTAGTTACAAGGAATTATAAAGTCAGCTCCAAATTAGAATTGATACATGGAGATCTCATTGAAAAGAAAATCCCAAACTCTTAATATTAGGCTGGGTTTAAGGATACTGAGTGCTTCCATGGAGATAAAGCACAGGCAGCACTAGAGTTAAGGGTCACCAACCTAGAATGGCACCAAACTCCATAACTCTGGGTGACCTTCCCTAGCAGCCTCTGGAGGCAAGAGACTCCATTGAAGGATAGCAGAAGTCACTTTCCTGGCTGTTGAACTATCTCCATCCAGCAAGACTTTCTGGACGTGTCCTAACAGGAAGGACTAAGACCACTACAGAACACTGCCCCAAGGGGTGTATCTGTGACTTTTCTCTAACATGCTTTTCTCCAGCTACCCCTCCTTACTTGGAAGAAGTTCAGGGTCCGAACAGCAGAAGCTCCTTCTCACTGCAATCATCACCATCCCTGTCTCTGAGACCTCTTCTCCTATGTCTCCAGTGACTGCCTTTGATGTAAACATCAGACTGAAGCAACATGGAAGGGATCTTGCATCAGAAAAGGATAAATACAACAGGTTATGCTTTTTTTAGCTCACATTACAGGACAGTCTGGAGCTGTGCTCTTGAATGTATTTTCTCTCTCTTCCAGGTGAATCTTGGTTCATCTCTGGAAAGCCACTGGCTATTCCATCCTGTCAGAGTGCTTTGAATTCTTCTAGTTGTTTTTTTTTTTAGAAAGAAGAAGGAGATTGATTCAGCCCCATGAATTATGGACCTCCTGCTTCTGCTTCTGATGCTGCTGGTGTCCCAGCCACTCTCTGGGAAGCTGAGAATGAAGTGCCCACTGAATATGGACCACCAGGATGGAGAAAAGCCATGGAGCTATTATAGGCCAGGAGATCTTCTCATTGGTATAGTCATCTCTCCATCAGAAATAGAACCTGCAACGTTACCTTTCAACATGGCTCCTTCTAGTCAGATTTGGTTGTAAGTCATGCGATGGAGTTTCATTCCCTCCATTTGCAGTTCTAACACTCTTCTTCCCCCCCCCTTTTCTTTTTGTTTTACTTACTCCTATATTGCAGGACCTAACTAATTTTTTGAATCCTTTTGATTTCCATGGCTTCCCTCTTTTGTCTTATTTTCTGGGAGAGGCTCCAATCCAAGCATGAGGCAATTAAAACCTGAAAAAGTCCACTTTATTTTCCTCTCCCTGTTCAATCCTAAATTCATGACTTGAATACTAAATTTTGTTGAAAGGAGTGATTGTTTACGTTTCCACTGCCCTGGTCATTTCCATATTTTTATACCCACTGATATTCTATGCCTGATTTTTATAGGAATAGAGGATGACTTGGGTCACTTATCAAATATCTTCTTCCTTTTATGATTGTGCTACTTTAATGACTGAAATATTCTGCAACATGTTTACTGGGCTGATGAAAATTAATACTGTTACAAATAGAATATTTCTAATTTTAATCCTTTTGGAGAACTATCTCCATCCTATCTTCTCAATATTTTCAATATTAAATGGTGATGCGTGGCTATCATTTGCTTCTGATTTGGGATCAATATTGGATTAAGTCTCAGTTAGCTTGTGGAGAAAAAGAGGATTAAATAGAAAAAAGGTATTTAGTTTTTGCTGTTGATGTTAATATTAACATGAGCATGGTTTAATACTAGGTTACCTTATGAAAAGGAAAGAATACTGCGCATGATTTTCAATATTGAAGTGGTTAATAAAAATCACCAGCTCCTGCACAATCGCACACTTGGCTACAACATCCATGACAACTATGAGAACACCCTCGGCACTTCAGATGCCTTGCTGGACATGCTCTCTACTGGAGAAGCCAATGTTCCCAACTACAGCTGTGGAAGGAAGGACAAACTTTTGGCTCTTTTTGATGGAGCTGCTGAAGACATCTCCATCCACATGTCAACATTAGGAGGCCCCTACAAAGTCGCCCAGGTTTGTGTTTGTTTTTCCTCTATCTGGTAAATTGATGTCTGAGTGATAGATCAAAACCATTTTTTCTCTATGGAATTCAATAACTCTTTTTCACTGTGGCCTTTGTAGGTTTCATGACTGGGGACTGAAGTAACAGTGGGAGGGAGGGAGGAGGAAGGTTCAGAACAGAAACATCTACTCGTGAGACCATCCTGAATGCTTTGAGGGCTTTTGCTTCATACTTGTGAAGGTGAGGAGAGGCTCTGTGTTGAATCAAAGAGTCTTCTGCACAATGAGTAGATGTAGCACCGAAGGAAAGCTCACATTTGTGTCATAATATTAGCCAAAGTAATGATATTCTCAATCAAGAACAAATCCCAGATTTATAAACAGAGTTCCACTGGGTTATCTTTCTAACTGTTGATGAAATATATAAGTGTTATGAATCTGTAGGGAGCATTAACATTGATTAACCATTATATATATAAAAAAGCTAAAATGTATATTACTCAACATCTTAACTATTTTTGCCCTAAAATGCTCATGATCAAATTCATCATAGAAGATTTTCTACCAGCTGAACAATTGATCAATTCAAGAAATATCCAGCTGGTGGGACCCTCTATTGCAGGTTCATTTACATATATAAATAATACCTGCCATACCCATTTGGGTCAAAGATGGCAATTGCAGTTCTTATATATTTAAAAAATGGAATAAAAAGGTCCCTAGCAATTCCAGGCCCATTTGTCTAACAGATATTGTGGTTTAAATACATGTCAGCTTCTCCTTGTAGAAGCACAAGCAGTCTTTAAGTAGATTTGACAATTGTTTTGTCTTGAACCATCTAAATATAAAAATATCAGTCAGAGGAAATAATGGTTTGCTGCCTTTATAGCATTTGACACAGTAAACAAAGAAATATTATGGAAGAAATTGACTGCCCTTAAAATAGAACTGAGAATATTGACCCTGCTCAAAATCCAGTGACAGTGAGAACAATTAATCAGTGGAACTGCTTGCCTCATGAAGTTGTGGGTGCTTCATTACTTAAGGTTTTCAAAAAGAGACTGGAAATTCATTTTGTCTGGAATGGTATAGGATCACTTATTATGGGCAGGGCTGGATTAGAAGACCTTCATGGTCCCTTCCAAACAAATTACTTTATGTTCTTGTTTGAGAGGGTGTTTTGGGCTCATTGGAACCATGACAAATAGGACTAATTCTTACCATAGGGCAAGTAAAGGTTGCTGCTGATATGACATTTGGTTTGCATGTGCTGTTAAGAGGACTTGGCTCCTATTCTCATAATAATAATCTGATTATGGCTAAGATAATCAAACAATGAATCAGCGAACACCTAGAGGCAAACAAAGTCATTACTGAAAGCCAACATGGGTTTGTCAAAAACAGATCATGCCAGACAAATCTTATTGCATTCTTTGACCAAATGACAAAATTAGTGGATCAGAAATTCTGTGAAATACTTGGACTTCAGTAAGGCATTTGATAAAGTAGATCACAACCTACTACTTGATAAGATAGAAAAATGTGGATTAGACAGCATCACCACCAGATGGATCTGTAGCTGGCTGACCGGCCGTACTCAGCGTGTGGTCTTCAATGGAACCGCATCTACATGGAGGGAAGTGTGTAGTGGGGTGCCCCAGGGCTCTGTTCTGGGCCCAGTGCTCTTCAACATCTTCATCAATGATTTGGGCAAGGGGATAGATGGGGAACTCATCAAATTTACAGACGACACCAAGCTGGCAGGAATAGCCAACACTCCAGAAGACAGGCTTAAGATACAGAAGGATCTGGACAGACTTGAACACTGGGCACTACTAACGATGAAAATCCAAGAGTCCTAGTGGACAATCACTTAAATATGAGCCAGCAGTGTGCTGCAGCTGCCAAAAAGGCCAACACAGTGCTAGGCTGCATTAACAGAGGGAAAGAATCAAGATCACATGAAGTATTAATACCACTTTACAATGCCTTGGTAAGGCCACACTTGGAATACTGCATCCAGTTTTGGTCACCACGATGTAAAAAGACGTTGAGACTCTAGAAAGAGTACAGAGAAGAGCAACAAAGATGATTAGGGGACTGGAGGCTAAAGCATATAAGGAACGGTTGGTGGAATTGGGTATGTCTAGTTTAATGAAGAGAAGGACGAGGGGGGACATGATAGCAGTGTTCCAATATCTCAGGGGCTGCCACAAAGAAGAGGGAGTGAAGCTATTTTCCAAGGCGCCTGAAAGCAGGACAAGAAGCAATGGATGGAAACTAATCAAGGAGAGAAGCAACCTAGAACTAAGGAGAAACTTCCTGACATTTAGAACAATTAACCAGTGGAATAACCTGCCTCCAGAAGTGGTGAATGCTCCAACACTGGAAGTTTTTAAGAAGAGACTGGACAGCCATTTGTCCGAAATGGTATAGGGTTTCCTGCCTGAGCAGGGGGTTGGACTAGATGACCTCCAAGGTACCTTCCAACTTTTTTATTATTGTTGTTGTTGTTGTTGTTGTTGTTGCTGTTGCTGTTGTTGTTGTTGTTGTTGTTGTTGTTGTTGTTATTATTATTATTATTATTATTATTATTATTATTATTATTATTATTATTATTATTATTATTATTATTATTATTATTATTATTATTATTATTATTATTATTATTATTATTATTATTATTATTATGTCAAAATCAAAAATTATGATGTTTGGAAAATGAAATCATTGCCATATAGGGCTTATCGATGAGGAGGCAACCGAGCATGTTCACACCTGGGGGAACTTTTCTCTGTGACTGGATCTGTGGTCCCTCAACGTTAAAGGAGCTCATTTAGACCAAAGGCACAAGTGAATGCATTGTTAAAAGAATGTTTAAAAAATCAACTTCCTTAGCCTGAATAATGAAATTGAGATTTAATTTATACCACTTCTAGAACAAATCCCATTACATCATCTGAGAAGTATCTTGAGGATGGATAAAAGGACTTCAGCTACTGCCATGAGAGCTGAACTGGGAATTTATACAATTTATAAAATTAGGGCATGTTTTTTTTTTTAATAAAATTAATGGTATGGAAACTGTCAGAGTCCCTAAACTCTGTTAGAAAAAACAAATTTCAATTAAAAAGTTCTTGAAGTGTATAACTGACTAATTATATTAGGAACTGTGGTCTCCCTGTCTTTTTACAATTGAAGAAAAAATCTAAAAAAATTGATGCACAAACAATCCAAGATTTTCAAAACAAAGAAAAATATAACCATTCTCTGTAAAGTTGGCACATTGGAATGCAATAGCTGCTACAAATGTACCTTCCAAATTGACAAATATTGACTTAAATCTTCCAAATCTTACAATGAATATACTTGGAGCTCCAGAGATAGAAGACGTAATACATCTATTATTATGAATGCCACTTGCATAAGAAAGAGGGAGATCAAAATCTTGGACTGCACTTTAGAGAAATAACCTATTGGGATCCTAATATTAAAAATAAACATATTTTCTCTGTGTTCAGAATTCAAAAATTATATATAATAAAGCCCTTTTTGGGAGGAAATTGTAATCCAATTGTGGTAAATTCTGAGGTCATAAAGAAATACTCTTTTCATTCTTTATGCTTATTCTATTGCACTATTTTTTTAATTCTACATTTACATGTTATTTTGTTAATGTTCTGTCTTTTACATTCTATATCTTGATATGGCCTAATGTCTAATCAACAAGAAACTGTTCTAATATGTGCATGAGAAAAAAATTGGATTCATTAAAAGCTAAAATTGGGACTTGGTAGGACCCCAAATATAACACAGAATTCTTCATTGTTTTTTCAGATCAGTGATAGAATTGCTTCAGAGGCCCTGAGTGATAAAAGTCATTTCCCTTTTTTCCATCCGATGCTCCCCAAAGAAGGATTCCAGTACCCAGGAATTGTCCTATTGCTTCTCCATTTTGGATGGACTCTGATTGGTCTGTTTGCTCCAGACACAGAGAAGGGAGAGAATTTCATGAGAACCTTTACTCCAGTGCTTCTCAGGAATAGAATTTGTTTTGTTATATCACAACGATTCTCAACTACTGGACATACAGCACCCCTCAGGGATGCCCTCTCTAAGTGGAATCAAGTCAACATCTTTGTTCACTTCATAGAATTTGCTCCCATTTTCAACAGAATTCTTCCTTTCCATTCAACATTTGAAGGTTTGCCAGGACCCATTGAAGGAAAAGTCTGGATCATGACAATGCTTGGAGTATATATCATGCGAAAGGGATGGTATCTCAAGCACGTCCATAGTATTTGGAGCTTTCCTTTTCAGTGGAAAAAGAGTTGGAGAAAAGATGATGCCTATAAAGATCCTTTCTTTGTGGAGCATGAGTTTCAAGATGAGTATTTTCACTGTTCTGTTTCAAAACACACCTTTTCTGTCCAAGGCCGGAGAAGATGTACCCAGAAAGCACCACTGGAGACCAAAGAGAAAAAAAATATAATGCGGATCCTAAATGCAGCCATTACTTATAGCGTCATTAAGATTCTGGCCCACGCCTTAAGTGCTGCATCCAAATCCCAGAGGAGAAGGAAGAAGGGTGAAGAGTGGTTGGGGGCTCCAAGGCTGCAGCCGTGGAAGGTATGGGGTCCCAACAAGGATCCATTAACTAAATTCCTTTTCAGGGTCTTTTGTGTCTCTGGGCTTGGTGGTTGAAGATCGTAAGCTTCTGTACAACATCTCCTACTTATCGGAAGAGTGCTGCATCCTCCCTTCAACAACCAAGACCTTTTATTTATTAAAAAAAAAGTTCCAAGACTTTTTCTGATCTTAAGCTCCTGTAAACTAGGACAAGAAACAATGGTTGGAAACTGATCAAAGAGAGAAGCAACCTGGAATTAAGGAGAAACTTCCTAACAGTGGAACAGCTTGCCTTCAGAAATCGTGGGTGCTTCATTACTTGAGATTTTTAAGAAGAGACTAGACAATCACTTGTCTGAGATGGTATAGGTTCTTCAGCTTGAGCAGGGGGCTGGACTAGAAGACCTCCAGGGTTTCTTCCAGCTTCTATTCTATTCTATTCTATTCTATTCTATTCTATTCTATTCTATTCTATTCTATTCTATTCTATTCTATTCTATTCTATTCTATTCTATTCTATTCCATTCCATTCCATTCCATTCCATTCCATTCCATTCCATTCTATTCTATTCTATACATGGCTCTTCTGCTTGATGTCTTTCCTCAAGGCTTAAAGCAGCTCCTTTGATTTCTTCCTCTCCTTCTTTGTTGTTGACTAAAGTTGCTGAAAATTTGTGCAATGTCTTCTCCAAGTGAGGTTCCTTCAAGAGGACCTTTTATGATTCCACAGGATCATAAATGACATTATCATCAAATAATATGTTTATTATCATATCATTAAAATATTACTACCATTTTATTATAATCAGTAACCATTCTAAATATAGAATAACATGAGAAAAACTACAAATGAAATCTTAATACAGATTGTAGCTGCCATTCATTAATTCATACAATCAAAGGAGATCAAAGTAACTTTGTCCAAATGTTATTATAATTTTTGCATCACAAAAATCACGATTTATCTATGAAAATATGGAGGAATCAATGACCAAGGTCTAATTGTTTTTCATAACTCCCCAATTTTATCAGTAAGGTTGAAAATTATATGAGTACAATTTTTGAGACAGTTCTATCCACTTAATTATCTCATACCATGAAGCATTTTGTCAATTATTTGCTAAAAACAAATTATACCACCAGCATTCACACGATCTATTAAGAAGTGTAATGATATGTGGGAATGAATTTGAAGAATGAGAGAAAGAGATGCTGCATAGGGAAGATGTGGGGGAGGGAACCAGCAGCTACATAACAGACAGAGGAAGAAACTCAGAAAAGATCTCCAATTTTTTAGACTGTCAAAAGAGACGGTGAAAAAGTTGTATTTTCACACTATCAAGATTCGGTTAATGTAGTCTTACAATAAAATAGAATTAGTTCATCTGGTCATTTTTCCTGTCTCCTCTACCTGAATGAAGATTAGCTTTGCAACTTTCTTCTTAACAAATCCTTGCTTCCTGGTAATCACCCTGTTGTTTTCAAGGATTTATGAATACTCTAAATATTTGGGGGTTTTCTTCAGTTGATTTGTGACTTTCCTAAAATGTTCCCTGTTACTGACAATTTCTGTCAATTATATCTTCTCACTATAGTTTTTGACAATATACTATATGGTTGAGAAGTATTACTGAAACTTTGTTCTTGAGTTTTGAAGATATTGGCAACACTTGTTCTCCCAACTCCCAATATTGGCAAGTTAAACAACAGTACAAGAAAGATTCAAATGTAAAAAGACCATATGAGATTAAAAAAAAACCCTCAGATTTCTGCTTTTAAATTCCTGGATGTTTCCATTCTAGTTCCATCCATTTCTAAAGAAGAGGGAATTGTACAATCTTTCCCTGATGAAAGTGTACTTGGATCAGAATGGAGACGTAGCAGCAGATCTGAAGATCATTAGTAGGGTGGTTCTCCCCAAGGAAGATACCATCGACAAGCGAATGGGGAGTTTTGAAAGACAGAGACTTACAATCAACCAAGATGCTTTGTCACAGCTAAAGTTGCTCAACAAGGTGGGGAAATTTTTTATGTCTTTTCTCTTTTTTCCAAAGCTATTTCAAATGAGCTAAACCTAGCCAAAAATGTGGGTAACCTTCACTGAGAATTGAACGTGTGGAGTAAAACATCTCTAATTTTCTTAGATGGATATGGAGGCTTCAGTTCTATTGACCAAGGTATCCTTCAGCTGCTATAATGCTGAATACTGTTGTAAGCTGAATCAGCTATATCCAAAATGAGATTTGGGGGGATCATTATTTAGGACACAAATCACCATTAAAGAGAGAGGTCCTCATATGCTGGAGGTTTTGGTGTTAATAGCTTCAAGTTTACTTGTTCCTTGTCTTCAGTTATCAAAGATGAAGGAAATTCTGTTAACCAGTTCCTGAGTTCAGGTTTGGACTGAATCTGATGAAAGGGAATCCAGACTGGATGGAGGACCTGTTGGTCCAATTTGGAAATAAGGTTCATATTTGTCCTGGTTGGAGTCAAGGGTCTCCCAAAATTGCAGGTTCATAGTCTGGGATGTTTTTAATCACCTGAGTCCATAGTTATACCTGCCTCTCTTTAACCTGCACTGGGATAGTGGAATTTAGGAAGGAGGTCCAGGGCTTCAGTTCACATGAAATAATAATGACTTATCTGATGGGAGCTCATTTATGGATTGATTGATTAAATTTATTTGCTGCCCATCTCACCATGATAATGGCTTGAAAACTGAAGCACTGAGGCACTGCTTTGGTGCAAAAAAAAAAATCTTGATATCAGAAATAATAAGGGACAATTTAGAGGGGAATAGAATAGAATAGAATAGAATAGAATAGAATAGAATAGAATCTGGAAAGGACTATGGAGGACGTCTAGTCCAGCCCCCTGCTCAGGCAGGAGCTAGAATTAATTGCAAGAACTGCCCTTGCAATTACGTTGGGGAAACTACCAAAAGGCTCAGGACTAGGGTCCATGAACACGAACTGGCAATTAAAAGGCAGGAGCAACGCTCACAAGTGTGGGCTCATATGGCCAGCCTGGATCATACATTTGATCTGGACAATGCAGAGGCCATATCTCGTGAGACCACCAAGGGTGGCCACTTACTCAAAGAAGCCTGGCTCTCCAATGAGAACTCCATTAACCGGCATATAGACCTCCTACCGGCTTACCAGACCCTTAGAAGGTTAGAGAGACAACGCCGTGGTCCGCGGAGCAGACAGCCAGCCCGCCCTTTGCCAAAGCAGGGCGGTGGAATTACAAATGTGACAGCAGCGATCCCCAGAGAGGACGGCGAACTGGCAAAAGGGGAGGAGAACCAGGAGTTACAACAACAGGATAGCTCCCTGCAGGACTGGGGCAATAGGGCTACAGGTGAGGCGGTGATGACTTCCATGGGAAGAGATGACAGACTTAACGACGCGCCACGATTGTGTGTTGGAAACGGACACACGGAAGCGGCTTGGAAAGAGAGGGGGGAAGCAGAGGGCAGGAATGCCTGAATGTCCTTCCTTCGCAAGACTGGGGTGAGGGGGCCACGGGGGAGATCACGGTGGCCTTGGGGGAGGATGACAGCATCACAAGGCACCTGAGTTGCAGGATGAGAGATCACTCCAAAACGAGAGGGGAGGGAGATAAGGAGCAGAGGCGGCTGGACAGCCATCCCCCGGGCACCTGTACATGCACTAGAAAAACGATGGAGGATCGGGAGGCAACCATCGGGGCCACTGGCAGGTTGCCAGGTGCGGATCAACTTAGAGCATTGCGGACTAGCACAACCAATGGGCCAATGACGCGCTCGAGAAGCTGGGCGCAGAGGCAGGCGGCTATATAGGCCAGCTCCCAGATCATCTTTTATTCCAACTCTGACGACGTCGGCAGTCTGGCCGACGAAAGCTTAGTGACTTTTTATCTACAGGCTTGTTTATATTAAACAGTCTTGTTTACTTTTATCCTGGTGTTCGCTTTTCTTGCAAATTTGGTTAATATGTATATGCCCAGGATTCACATTTTTAATGTTATCAAGGACACACACACACACACACACATATATCACACATAAATAAAGATCACCTTTAAGGTTGACAGCCCTTCTCTGTAAGGAAATTTCCCTTTTTATCTTAATTGGGAGATACTTTTGGACTGCTTTCAAAGGGAAGCAGCTTTGCAATGTTTTATGTACTCCAGAAGAAACCTTTCCAGATCTACTGGTCAAAAGTTTCTTTCCTTGTCACAGTTTAATATATATATATATATTACAATAAAGTTCACTCTAAAATTTAGTATTAGTGGATATTTAAAATCAAGCATTTATGAAGAATGGAGGAATGCATGTTAATTCTACTATGAGGAGGAACCCACCGGTTGCCACTTAATGCTTAATTCTTTTCTCAGTTTCATCCCTCCAGACTTTGCTAAGTAGAAAACTACTGGGTTTTTTTTGCAATCTGATAAGTCAGAAGAAAAAGGGAGGAACTGAATAAAGCATCTGCCTGAAATTGTATCTCTTGCCACCATTTGGAAGTGGTCAGAGATTTCATATTTGCCTACGTGAAGCCCAGAGACGACTTGGCTGATGTTCATGTCTACCTCCATCTTACATGGATGGTGAGTCCTGACATATTTTCTTTCGCATTTCTTCTTTTTCTGTTTAGTCTCTGCCTCAGTCTAAATGTGTGGAAAAATGCCATCCTGGATTTGTCAAGCAGGCTCGAGAAGGAGAGCCAGTTTGCTGCTACGACTGCATTCCTTGTCCAGAGGGGACCATCTCCACTCAGGAAGGTGGGTGACACCAAAGGGAAGCCTTGATCAATATGCATGTTAAAGACACATGTAACTTTGATTGTTTAGTTCTTAATTTTCATGGTGTCCAATTTCTTCCATAATGGGAAGGATAAGAAAAATATCTTGAATTATGATGTAGGAAGAAGGATGCTGTGGATTTAGTAGGAAATGTCTCTTATTTCCCAGTTTGGATATTTCCGTCCATATTTATCTTTCTTAGAAATATCTGTATTCTTAGTAACTTGAGGAATGATTTTAGATCAATAGGTTTTGCTTACCTAAACCAACTTTATATTACAGGCGGATAGATACATCAATCAATCATTCATTTAATCATTTAATCTTTATTAAGATCATATATCCTTATAAGTTGAAAAATCTAATTGGGAGGAACAATAGAGGGAGAGATGTTGGGTTAAAGGAACAATGAAAACCAAACAGAGGATTCAGCATAAAGTCAGCAAGTAGATATTTCCTTTCCACCTTTTCTTACCTTTCCAATTTTCTTTCTTTTTAAATACTGTACTGAGATATAACATCCAAAAAAATAAAAAGAATATAATCGTGTTTCTGAAAGAAAAAAAAGTCTAACATTAAAATGAACAGAAAGGAGGGGGAAACCGAGAACTAATAAAAGACCAATCTATTAAACATCCTTTGATACCAATGTTGAATTCATTCTCTTTAAAATTGTTGCCAAATCTAGAGAGTATGGAAACATATCGCTTCATCTTCTCATTTTTACAGGGTAAAAAGATTTTACAGATAATACTCAGTTCCTGTTCTTGAATTTATTTATGAATTAATCTTCCTTAAGATGTCTTTTGAAATTTATTTATAAAAATTATATGGCTATTTCACACAAAGTGACACTTTGTGGCATACAATTTAACGAAAATTAAAAATTAAAACAATGAGAAATACATGCTAAGAAAGAAAGAGATTATACCTAAACTTCAGCAAGGCATTCAACAAAATAGAGCACAACCTATTTCGTAGAGAGCTAATAAAAAACCAGGATAGACAGCATCACCATCAGATGGATTTTTAACTGCCTAACAAACCGTACTCAACCAGTAGTCCTTAATGATACTATGTCTACATGGAGGAAAGTAAGTAGTGGGGTACCACAAGGGTCTGCCCTAGGCCTAGTACTCTTCAACATCTTCATAAATGACTTAGGTGAGGGAATAGAAGGGGAACTTATCAAATTTGCAGATGATACTAAGCTGGCAGGAATAGCCAACACCCTAGACGATAGGCTCAAGATCCAAATGGGTCCTAGCAAACAAAATGAGATTCAGTGTAGAGAAAAGTAAAGTCTTACACTTAGCCAAGAAAAACAAAAGTAAACATATAAATTGGGTGAAACCAGTGATGGGATTCAAATATATGAACAACCAGTTCTCTGTGTGGATGCTGCTTCCGGAAGTTCATTCTGGGCCTGGGCAACAAAAAATTAGCTACTGGTTCTGCCAAACTCTGGTATGAACTGGCTGAATCCCACCACTGGGTGAAACCAGGGTTAATAGGAGTAACTGTGACAGGGATCTTGGAGTCTTGGTGGGCAATCAATTAAATATAAGCCAATGGTGTGTGGCGGCAGCCAATAAAGCTAACGCTATCCTAAGTTGCATTATCAGAGGGATTCAATCAAGATCAAGTGAGGTACTAATACCACTCTATAAAGCTTTAGTAAGACCACACTTAGAATACTGCAACCAATTTTGGTCTCCACATTATAAAAAAGATGTTAAGACTCTGGAAAAAGTTCAGAGAAGAGCAACAAAGATGATTAGCGGACTGGAAGCTAAAACATATAAAGAACGGTTGCTGGAATTGGGTATGTCTAGTTTAATGAAGAGAAGGACTAGGGGTGCCATTATAGCAGTGTTCCAATATCTCAGGGGCTGCCACAAAAAAGAGGGGGTCAAGCTATTCCCCAAAGCACCTGAAGGCAGGACAAGAAGCAACGGATGGAAACTGATCAAGGAGAAATTCAACCTAGAAATAAGGAGAAATTTTCTGACAGTCAATGGAACAGTTTGCCTTCAGATGTTGTAGGAGTTTCATCACTGGTAGCTTTCAAGAAGAGACTGGACTGCCATCTGTCAGAAATTGTGTAGGGTCTCCTACTTGAGCAGGGGGTTGGACTAGATGACCTACAAGGTCCCTTCCAACTCTATTATTATTCTGATTCTGAATGCATCAAGATGCTACCTACTATGCAAACAGAACACAGGGACCTGTAACCCCGGGATCCCCAGGACTGTTGAAAGAATCACATTTTAAGGAATTTCTAGAAGGCCTCATATAGTTTGGAGACACTCTCAATTTCAGGGTAATAAATGATTTTTTTTCCTGGAGGGGTCTGTTCCACCTGCCCTGAAGTAGGCAGTGGTGCACTTCCTTCTAAAAAGACTCTCATTGGATCCAGCCATGTTAGACAACTTTTATCCTCTGTCCAGTATTTTGGGAGCAGTATATTGAGAGCATGGTTGCTGGGTCAATCATCAGTAACTGAGTTTAAACATTTTTGGGATAAACATATGTCCATCATCTGATTTTTTTAAAAAATGAAATAAAATATTAAATAAAGATGAAAACAAAAAAACTCAAAGGGCAGACTGGATGGAGCACTAGGTCTTTTTCTGCCAACAATTTCCATCTGTTTCTATCTTTTTATCCCATATTCATAGGGTTGCTCTTGAAAACCACTTGGAATTTAAAAATGGTCCAGAATGCAAAGGCACACACAGTTTTTTGTTTCCATGAGTTCTTCCGTAGGACACCACTATTATGCAAGCTCCATAGAATCCCAGTTTCTTCCCAAGTGCAATAAAAATCAACTTTCAAACCCTACATGAGACAGAACCAGGGTATCTGCAGGGCTTCTTCTCCTTGAGGATATCTGCTTCTCCCACCAAAGCACATATAATTGGCATGCAAAAAGGTATTTTCCCTAAAAATTCCCACTTCATGGGTCCTCAGCAGCTGCTGCAGCTCCTACCCCATTGGACCTGTTTCCCCTTGAAATTGAATAGACCCTCATCCTCTTAAACTTTTGGACACTTGCTACTTCTCCCAACCATTTGGGATAAGGTAAGGTGAGTGCAAGATAAGAATCTGGTGGATTAGAGAAGGGAGCTTGTAGAACCAGATAATTCTTCTATCAATTTTATTTTGTTTTTGTTCTTGTTTTTATAGTTATATGTATTAGGGCTTTTTTTTCCCCTGGAGTGTAAGTATATTCCATATACTGAGACTTTCCTGTCTCTCTGCATCACATCTTACCCAAAGTTTTCTTAAAATTTGGAACACTACAAAAGAAATATTACTTTGTTTTCTCAGATGCTGACAAATGCACCAAGTGCCCAGATGATCAATATCCAACTGAGAACCGAGCCCAGTGTATCCCCAAAAGAATAACCTTCTTGTCCTATGAAGAACATCTTAGCATCATCCTCATCTCCTTTGCCCTACTCTTCTTCCTAACAACAGGCCTTGTTTTAATCATATTCCTTAAATACCTAGAAACTCCCATTGTCAAAGCAAACAACCGGGACCTCTCCTACATCCTCCTGATCTCCCTCCTGCTTTGTTTTTTGTCCTCCTTTCTCTTCATTGGGCATCCAAGGAAAGCCACCTGCCTTCTCCGACAAACAGTGTTCAGCATTGTCTTCTCAATAGCCGTGTCTTCTGTGTTGGCCAAAACAATTACAGTAGTGCTGGCATTCCTAGCCTCAAAACCAGGCAATAAAGTGAGAAGATGGTTGGGGAAGAGCTTGGCTAACTCCATCATCCTTTCTTGTTCTGCTGTCCAAATTTTCATTTGTGTCATGTGGTTGGGAGTTTCTCCCCCATTTCCTGACTCTGATCTGCACTCTCAGCTTGGAGAGATTATCCTTCAATGCAACGAAGGCTCTGTCACCATGTTTTATGTTGTCCTCGGCTACATGGGCTTCCTTGCTGCAATTTGCTTCACTGTGGCTTTCCTTGCCAGGAACCTGCCTGGAGCTTTCAATGAAGCCAAGCTGATTACCTTCAGCATGCTGGTCTTCTGCAGTGTCTGGGTTTCCTTCCTCCCCACCTACCTGAGTACTAAAGGAAAATACATGGTGGCCGTGCAGGTTTTCTCCATCTTGGCCTCTGGTGCTGGACTGTTGGGCTGCATCTTCTTCCCCAAGTGCTACATTATCATCCTGAAACCAGATCTAAACACTAAGGAACATCTAATGGCAAAATCAGGGGAATGATTGTGAAATTGTTTCTTAGGCTGGTAACTTCTAATTATCCATTATTATTGGTTATATATTTTTCCTTTGGATTTGCTTGACAACTTATGTTTATTAAAACTGAAGGAAATAAATATGTGAAGTTTGTTAGTTGAATGAAAATTCAAGATAATCATCAAATACATTAATAATAAATAAATAAATAAGTAAACAAACAAATAAATAAATATTATGTTTTTTAAACTATTGGTTTTCCTTTTCCTCAGCACAGATGTCAACCAATATTTGGCTTAAGCAACTCTTCAAGACAAGAGATATATGAGTCATTTTCTGGGCTTTATAGTGGTGTAAGCTTGGCAGTATCTTCAAAGATAATTAGTGAGGTCTGAATCTCATCTCTTTCATGGTTCTTTATGAATTGGTATTTCCATTCCCCCATGTTATGGGTTCTACTGGGGAGAAGAGAGTAAGTGAAGATGACATGGTGTTGCAACTCTCTCACTGGTTTTGGTGTTTCTTCTCTTTCTCCTGAGGTGCTCTTTCTCAGCAATCTTCCTTCATTTCAGTTCCAGATCAAGTTCCATCTTCTTCATGGCTTCCTCTCTCACAGCCTCCAGTTCCAGCTTCTCTGGGCTGAGGTGCCGAACAGACTTTCTGACTTCTGGTGAGGAATTTCCAGTGGCAGACATTTATTTATAGCCTGTAACGTCCTGACAGGTTTGGCATACCAGTATTCAAGTCAATTGGATGGAAGAGGATTAAAGATAAAATTCATCCTGGTCTGGTTTGGGGAGTCAGTAGCTCAACCAAGCTGAGGCAAGTATAAGAAGGCTATGGGTCAACTTCCGGATTGAAATGAAAATCAACTTTACTAAAGGTGTCAAAAGAAAATACTGTTAGAATAGAATAGAATAGAATAGAATAGAATAGAATAGAATAGAATAGAATAGAATAGAATAGAATAGAATAGAATAGAATAGAATAGAATAGAATAGAATAGAATAGAATAGAATGAACCTTTATTATCAAAGTATAACATGTATACAGTGAGATTGGCTGAGCCTCCCTCCGTGCCCCCCCCCCACAACTCAGAGTGACTACAAACCCCCAACTTATTACACCCTGTGAGCTAATTGCACAGCACGCCGGCCTCTCGGGTCTATCATGCATAAAATTATTATGTCCCATTCAAGCGCCTGACAGCCCATGGATAAAAGCTGTTCTTCAGCCTGTTGGTACGGCTGGCTATGTTTCTGTATCTCCTACCCGATTGTAGGAGAGTAAAGAGGTACCAACCAGGGTGAGAGTCATCCCTGAGAATTTTCCTCACTGTACCAAGGCAATGAGCCCTGGCGATGTCATCCAGTGGTGTCAGGGAACAGCCCACAATGTTTTGTGCCCTGCTCACCACCCTCTGTAGTACCTTCCTGTCCGCGGCTGTCAGGCCAGCATACCAAACCACAATACAGTATGTGAGAATGCTTTCAACAGTAGACCGGTAGAAGAGGGTCATGAGTCATCATTCTACCCTGTTCTTCCACAAGACCCTAAGGAAGTGGAGTCTCTGTTGGGCCTTTCTGGCCACCTGGGCTGTGTTAATTTTCCAGGTAAGATCTTCACAGAGATAGACTCCCAGGAATTTAAAGGAGGAAACTCTCTCCACACAGTCCCCTCTGATGTAAAGTGGGGCAGGTTCCTCTCTTTTCCTCCAGAAGTCTAGCACTATCTCATTCGTCTTGCTGATGCTCAGGTGCAGGTTGTTCTCTAGGCACCATGAGGATAGTTTTTGTACCTCCCCCTGTACGCTGTCTCATCTCCACCTGTAATGAGACCCACCACGGTGGTGTCATCTGCGAACTTGATGATCGCAGTGGATGGGTCGGATGGTGCACAATCATATGTGTACAAAGAGTACAGGTAGGGGCTAAGCACGCAGCCCTGTGGCGAGCCAGTTCAAAGCTTCAGGGAGGTGGATAAAACAGACCCAACCCTCACTGTTTGTAACCGGTCCCTCAGAAAGTCCTTGATCCAATCACAAATGGAGGGATGAAAATTCAAATCAGTCAGCTTTTCAATGAGAATACTCGGCAGAATGGTATTAAAAGCCGAGCTATAATCAATGAAAAGCATCCTGACATAGCTTCCAGGTTTCTCCAGATGACTTGCTACCGAATGTAAAGCAGTAGCTATGGCATCGTCCGTCGACCTATTTCCCCTGTAGGCAAACTTATGTTTATCGAAGTCCAGTGGGAGGCATGTCCTAAGATGTTGGAGAACCAATCTTTCAAAGCATTTCATTACTACAGAGGTTAATGCAATAGGTCTGTAGTCGTTTAGGCAACTGATTGCTGTTTTCTTTGGAACTGGGACAATGGTAGCTGCTTTCTTTCTTTTTAAAATATATTTTATTAAATTTTATATGGGTATGGGAAGGATAGGGATAATATGGGTAGAGGATGGGGTTAGGGAGTGGAGTTGGGATAGGGATGGGAATAGGGGTAGGGATAGGTACAGTAGTGGGGTTACCCCCACATAAAAAATCCAACACTTACACAAGCAGACTCTTGTCCGGGTACACATATTGAATAACAGTAATTAATACAATACTAAACAATTATAGTCATTAATACTAAAAATAGTCATAAAATAAAAGCTTACTAATTAAGTATAATTTAGCTCTAACGTAATGCTAACCACTGATAAAAATTTTCCCATGTCCTAAAATACACGGAATCCTCTTTCTCCTTAATCTCCAACGTCAATCTGTCCATTTCTGCACATTCTAAAATTTTCATAATTATAATCTGATCGTGTGGTAAATTTTCATTTTTCCAAAATTGAGCAAATACAATTCTCGCTGCTGTCAATACATGTAATATTAAATATTCATTCTCTTTACCATAGTTAAATCCTAATATTCCTAGCAAAAATAATTCTGGTTTATATTCTATTTGTATTTTAGTCATCTTTTCTAACCATTTATGAATTTTAAACCAAAATTTCTTAGCTTTAGGACACATCCACCAAATATGATAATAAGTACCTGGTTTTTCTTTACATTTCCAACAAATATTCGATACATTTTTAAACATTTTCGCTAATCTAACTGGTGTCATATGCCATCTATAAAACATTTTATATAAATTCTCTTTATATGAAGCTGCTTTAGTAAGTTTAATATTTCTCTCCCAAAGCTTTTCCCAGTCTTCTAAGTCTATGGAGTATCCAAAGTTTTTTGCCCACACTATCATTGTTTCTTTTACTTGTTCTTCTTCCATCTTCCAATTTAATAGAAATTTGTAAAGTTTCTTAATCAAATTTTCATCTGTTTTCAAAAGTGTTTTGTCAAATACTGTCTGTTCTTTATAAAAGTCCATTACTTTTACATCTTTTTCATATCTTGTTTGAATTTGCAGATAGGACCACCATGTTAAGTCAATGCCTTGCTGATAGAGAGTTTGTCTGTCTTTAAGTTTTCCATCCTTATCTAAAATGTCTTTATAAGTAACAAGTTTGTCATAATTAATTAAATTTGGAGGTCTTCTAGTCCAACCCCCTGCTCGAGCAGGAGAACCTATACCATTTCAGACAAGCGACTGTCTAGTCTCCTCTTAAAAACCTCGAGTGATGGAGTGCCCACAACTTCTGGGGGTAAGCTGATCCACTGGTTAATTGTCCTCACTGTCAGGAAGTTTCTCCTTAGTTCCAGATTGCTTCTCTCTTTGGTCAGTTTCCAACCGTTGTTTCTCCCCTGCCCTTTGGTGCTTTGGAGAATAATTTGACCTTACCCCCTCTTCCTTGTGGCAGCCCCTCAAATACTGGAATGCTGCTATCATGTCGTCCCTATTTCTTTTTTTTTCTTTAGACTGGCCAGACCCAAGAAAGGAAGACTGGTTGAGAATCATTGGGGGCGGGGCCACAAAACAAGTGCACACTCCCCTGCGGAGCTGGCATGAAACACCCCCCCCCAAAGCTGCAGCCACCCCACCCCAGACTGAAAAGATCCCCCCTGCCATTTTCTCCGCTTCTCACTCTGCTCTGAACTATCTCCTCCATGGGGCGAAGTCAAAGGAGACTCTGCCTGGAGACCGTTGATGCTGCAGAAGGGAGGATTCTCATTGGTCCTTCCACTTTTCTGAGCCCTCCCAATTATGAAGTCCCAGAAAAGCGCCCCCTCCCCCCATCCAGACCCACTGATTCCGCCTCTGGGGCTGGGAGACTGCGCGTCTTTCTCCCCTCTCTTTGGGGGCACTTCTGGGGCAGCATCCATAGGCTCTGTTGGGCTCTCCCTGATGCTGCTGCTGGTGGGGGCGCTGGCCTGGATCCCCGAAAGCCAAGGGGGGAAGGAGACGCCCGGTAAGGAGGGGGCTGGGAGGGAGAGGAGAGCGGCTAGGGGGGGACATGGTTGGGAAGCACCCCGATACTCGGGGGAGGGGGGGAAGAAAGCTGCTGGATCTCCAGACCTGACTTTGGGAAACGGGTCGAGGGTAAGAGTGGTGGAAGTCTGCAACAGCCTCAATCTCTGCGTGGTCTCCTCCCCCTTTCTCCCCTCATCCCCCCCAGGAGGACGCAGAGGGATCTCCTCTTTCCCAATTATAGCCGAGGTGGGGAGTTGCAGCCGGGCCCGTCTCTCGCTCCCCTCCCCCCCAATATCTGGGTTGGAGTCAGATGCATCGAAAGAGGAAGGAGGTGGAAAGCGAAAGAGGGAAACTTTCCAACCTGAATCCACACAAAGAAAAAGATGCATTTTAGTGAAAGTATTTTTGCTTCTTCGGAAACTTCACTTTTTCTTCTGAATCTCAAATTTGAGGCTTTGAAGGTCCCGCAAGAGTTGAGCTTCGGTCCCTTCTGGGGGAGACTCTAAATTTGGAGAGGAGACCAAGAAAACCCACCCTCCATAATCCCCATTGCTCAATCGGGACCTGGAGGGGAGGGGGGAACTGAGGAAGGAGGACTTGGGGGGCTCTACAAAACTGGCTCTGCAAAACTCTCCCCATTGTGAAGGGGGCTGGAGACCCTCCTTTTGAGATGCTCTGGGGCACTGCAGGGGGCCTTTTGGGGAGGGGGATAGAAAACAGGTGCAATCCCCCAAAATCATCCAAAGGCAGGTAATTGGGCTGAAGATTAGAAGGAAAAGAAAAACTGGGGGGACCCAGGGAAGGTTGAAGGGCTGGGAACCCCCAGGAGTGTCAGTCCAAATGTCCTCATTTTGCCCCCTCCCCATATTCCTTCCCAAAGGAAGAGACAGTTCAGGGGTATGGATATTACTTTTCCCCCATCCCAGAAAGTTTCAGGAAGTCTCTTCAGCCCCCTCCCCCCATAATTCCTCCCCCTTTAGATCCAACGTTCCCTGCAGAGATTAGATCTGCTCGACCAGTTGAGCTTATGCCTGCCTTTTTCCACCCAGGAAAGATGGAGGAGGTCCAGCAGGAAGTTCCTCCCCTCCCCCTTTTTCTTTCCTTCCCCCTCCAGACCCCCCAGCAAGTCTTCCTCCCCCCATGGGACTGAGAAAGTTCCCCCTCCCTCCTCCTCCAGGGGGCATCTTCTGCCAGTCTCTCACAGAAGGTCCCCCGCCCCTTCCCCGTCCCGAGTGGGTTCTTCCTTTGCTAGTGGCTGGGAACGATGGACTCTGGAGTCCCTTCTGACAGCCCTTCTCCTCCTCCTTCTCCTCCCCGCAGTCCATTTCTTCTTCCTGATGAAGTCCAAGTGCCTCTTCTCCAACGGGACGCAGCGGGTGTGGTTCCTGTACTGGGTCTTCTACGACCAGGAAGAGTTCGTCCGCTTTGACAGCGACCGCAGGGAGTTCATGGCTGTCCCGGAGTTGGGGAAGGTGGATGCCAAAGCTTGGAACAGCGATAAGGTCAATAAGGTCAGCATTCAGTACAAGAGGAGCCGAGTGGATGGCTTCTGCCGACTCAGCTACCAGGTGGACAACTAGTAACGAGGTGGCCTAGGATGGAGCATGCGATCGGCCGGAGAAGTGAATACAAAAGGGAGGGGCTTCCCTAAGAGGGGGACACCAGGACCCCCTTTCATTTCATTCATTAGGATCCTCCTTATTTATTCTAGACCCTCAGATTTAGAAAATCTTCCTCTTCTTCCCATAATTCCCATAATCTTTCTTTTCTTCCCAGGATCCGAACCCCCTTCCTGTCTGAAATCTGGGATCCCTTTGATCCCCCCCCAAAATCCACCCACATATGAGTTTGGGGGTTGGGATGAGAATCCAGCCAGGTCTCTCTCTCTGTCTCTCTGTCTCTCTCCCTCCCTCCCTCTCTCCCTCCCTCCCTCCCTCCCTCTTTCTCTCTCTCTATCTCTGTTTCCTCTGCCTTGAAAAGAAACTGATTCAAAGGATGAGAAATTTCATTCAGCCAATTTTGGGGGTCTGGGAGAAAGCCCACCTTGAAACCCCCTTTTTGGCAATAGGCTCAGCTTCACCTGCAGCCAAATCGCTTCCCCCTTCGCACCTGGGAAGGTTCCTGATTTGGGGGAGAGAGTACCAAAACAGCCACAAACATTAAAACTGAAATTCGGGTCATAAGAAACACATCCTGCGGTAAGTTGTCTGGCATAGGTGTTATGGTTCCAAAGGAAGATGCTTTTCAAAGAATTCTGAGGCTTTGTTTCCTTTTAGAATCTTTGTTTTGCAAACATAGCTTCGGCACAAAGCGGATGCCAGAATCTGAATTTCTCTGGCTTGCAAGTCTATCTTATCTTGCTAAACTCCTCCCTTACTTTACAGTCATGAGTCACCCTTCCAATTAGGCTGGAGGCCAAACATTCACTTCCGTTCCTTTCCCGGGCTTTCCTCATAAATCTCCTCCCTTTCTATGTCATCTGAGTTAACTCTAAAAATACCAGACAGTACTGCATATCTTCTCAATGCAATAACATCCTATATTAACAGCACTGACATCCGGCCCCCCTTACAAAAAGGACAGACCCTGTAATGTAAACAAAAGCATATATTAATGACTAGTTTTCGGTTTGGTGGGGTGTTTCGTATGAAACCTTTTGACGAGCCTGTCCAGCTTTCACTGGATTTCACCCAAGTGGCTTCAGACAATGGGTATCCCTTCCATTGTACTAGGTACTGCAATTTCCCTTTAAAAATACTAGAATCAAGAATATGTTTCACTTCATAATGGGTCTGCCCCGCAACTACGAGGGGCCCAGGTGCTTTCTTCAGGGGAGGTCTTAAAGTGGAGCCCCGATAAGGTTTTAACAAGCTACTGTGGAAGACAGGGTGAATTTTACTCAAAAGTCTAGGGAGTTTCAGTTTTACGGTGACCGGATTGATGATCTTTATGACAGGAAAAGGCCCTAAGAATTTCGGTCCTAATTTCTTGCTCGGTAATTTGAGGCACAAATATTTGGTTGACAGATAAACCTTTTCCCCAACCTGGAAGGTTCTTTGGGGAGCCCTCTTTTTGTCAGCTTGCTTTTTATAGGTTTCAAAAATCTTTTTTAAAGCAGCTTTTGTGTTTCTCCAAACTTCCTCCCATCCCCTCACCCATTAGTCAAGTGTCTGGGAAGCGGTTGGCACTTGGGGATATTCAGGAATTGGACCGAACTCCTTGCCTGTGGCTACTCTGAAAGGTGTGTAGCCGGTGCTGCTGTGCACAGAATTATTGTACACCACCTCTTCAAAAGGGAGGAGGTCAGTCCAGTTCGTCTGTTGATAGGACATGTAGCATCTGAGATATTGCTCCACCATTTTGTTAGCGGCTTCTGCAGCTCTGTTGGTGGCCGGATGAAAAGCAGATGATAAACCTTGAGATGATCCAATTAATTTAAGAAAACTCCTCCAAAACTTTGCTGTGAACTGCACCCCTCTGTCTGAGATTATTCGCTTAGGGGCGCCGTGCAGTCAGTAGATATGTTTCAGGAACAATCTAGTTAGTCGTTGAGCGGATGGGAGCCCTTTGCAGGCAATGAAATGAGCCTGCTTCAAAAACAGGTCTATTACAGTCCAGATGACAGTATTTCCTCTACTTTCAGGTAGGTCTACAATAAAGTCCATAGCTATTTCTTCCCAGGGTTGTGAAGGGTCTGTTTGATTATCTTTGAACCATTGATCAGTGAGGAGCTCTCGTTTTGTTTTCTTTGCTCCAGGGTCATCAGGATTTGGGACCCTGCGAGGTGTGATTTGTGCAGCAGGTTGTGGATTGGAGATAATCGCCTCATTGACTTCTTCACATTCACTTTTGTATTGGGGCAATCTCGATAGCGCATCAACTAGGAAGTTTTTTTCCCCTGGTATGTACTTTAGAGTAAAGTTGAAGTGGTTAAAGTACTGTACCCAGCGTACTTGCTTTGGGGACAATTTGCAGGGAGTTTTCAGTGCCTCTAGGTTTTTGTGATCTGTCCATACTTCTAATGGCACCTTGCTCCCCTCCAGGGAGCCGGTTTAACAGCCCCCATCTAATTACGAAGGCCTCCTTCTCCCATATTGGCCATCTCCGTTCACTTTCCGTAAATTTTTTGGAGGTGTAGGCGCAGGGTTGCAGGACTCCCTTCTTGTTCTTTTGAAGCAATACAGCTCCAACTGCCACATCACTGGCGTCGGCTTGAATTACAAAGGGCTCCCGTAGGCAGGGGTGCTTTAGGACCGGTTTGGCAGCAAATAGTCTCTTTAAATTCTCAAAAGCTGTTTGACAGTTCATAGTCCATGCTAGTGGTTGGCCTGGTCATGGCTTCCCTCCTCTTTTGCCTGTTTTGAGTAAATCTGTAAGGGGTAGGGCAATCTTGGCAAAAGAGGGGATGAATTGATGGTAGAAGTTGGCAAAACCTAGAAAGCTCTGGAGCTGTTTGCGGGTTTTGGGGGGCTGCCATTCAATTATAGCTTTCACCTTGGCTGGATCCATCTCAATGCCTTCGTTGGAGATTCTGTAGCCGAGGTAATCTAATCGGGTCTGGTGAAATTCACATTTTGACAATTTGGCATAAAGCTTGGCATTCAATAGTTTCTTTAACACTTCTCTCACCAGCTTTATGTGATCAGTCATATTCGTGCTGTATATAAGGATATCGTCGAGGTACACCAGAACCCCTTTGTACAGGTGATCATGTAGAACCTCATTAATCAGCTGAATGAATACGGTTGGGGCCCCCTGTAATCCAAATGGCATGACCTTGAATTGATAGCTCCCCATGGGGCAGTTGAAGGCAGTCTTCCACTCATCTCCCTCCTTTATTCTCACTCGGTAATATGCCTCTCTCAGGACTAATTTGGTGAAAACACTCCCCTTAGCCAGATGAGTTAATAAGTCCTTTAGGAGGGGGAGGGGGTATTTGTTTTGCACACTCACAGCATTGAGACCCTTATAGTCTACGCAGAGATGAAGAGACCCATTTTTTTTTCTTTAAATAACATGGGGGCTCACACGGTAGATTTGGCCCGTTCAATGAACCCCCTCGCTAGGTTCTTATTCACGTATTGCTGCATCTCTTCCATTTCGAGGGGGGACATAGCGTACATTCTCGGGCGTGGGAGCTTGGCTCTGGGCACCAGTTCAATAGAGCAGTCATTGGGCCTGTGAGGGGGTAGGACATCGCATTCATTTTCACTAAATGCCTCTGTTAAGTCCCGGTATTCATTGGGGATGAGTGATTCATCTGGTGATAGTGAGGCAGCTATGAGTGCTCGCTCATTAGGTGGCCTAAAGTGTCCCGCAACATCAGTTGAATCAGTGGGAGGCTCAGGCCCTATAGGTAGTCTCACAGTTCTCATTCCTTTCTCCCACCAGATAAATGGCTTCCATTTGTCCAACCAGGCTAAGCCTAGAATCACAGTCTCAGTCATTTTTGGGGCCACCAGGAACTGAATAAATTCCCAGTTCGCACCTATTTCTAGGCGTAAGGGCTCAGTTAATTGTGTGACTAAACTCCCTCCCATCAGGGAGCCATCAGCTTGCTCGAACCTCACAGGTTTGGAGAGTTGCTTTGCCCGTATGCCCATTTTCATGGCAAAGGGTAGGCTAATAATGCATCGGGTGCATCCAGAATCGATTAGTATGTTTAAGTCTATTTGTGCCCCCGACTTAGGGATTATAAGCTTGGCGGGCAGTGAAAAAGATGGGATTTGTCGACTCACCATCGGGTCGTTCTCTCCTTCATCGTCGCTGTCAAAGTTGGGTAGAGCAGGGGCGGGTCCACCTGGAGTCCCGGCATCCTCTTGTGTGGGAGGTGTAATCTGGATAACAGGTGCTTGCATGGCCCGGTTGGATTTTTCTCTCATTAGCCCCTGGGCAGGTCTCTTTCTCGCCGCTGGTTCCGGACTGCTCTGCAGTTGGGGGTAGGGGACCGGATAGTTTGCTGCTCGATGTCCCTTCTGTCCGCACCAGAAACACTTAATTGATGGGCCTGCAGGTGGCCTGGGTCTTTCAGCCATCACAGTAGTTGGAGGGTTTCGTGGGGGTGATTGTTGTTCAGGTTGCTCTGGTTGCTGCTCGGATTCAGGTGGGGGAGGCTTCTTAAAGCGGGCGAACTGAAAGTCTAGCTTCACCGCTGTCTGGTACCACTCATGCAGTTGATCAGGTACTGCTCGAATAATGCAGGCCTGAGAGAGGTGATCATCTAATCCTTCAATGAAGTGATGGATTAGGGACTGCTCTGGCCACCCCCCTATCCGACCTGCTATCTTGCAAAACTCTCGCACGTACTCCAGGGCAGGCCTGCCGGCTTGTTTTATTTTGTGGATTTGTTCTCTTGCTTTTAGGTCAAGGGATGGGTCCTCAAATCTTTCTTTCAGACCCAGGAGGAAGAGGTGGGGATCTTCCAATTCTGGGGCTTGCTCATTATATAAATTGTTCAGCCATTCAGATGCTTCTCCCTCTAGGCTGGATACAATCACGTTGACCATAGCCCCTGGGTCTGGGTAGAGATAGCCCCAGCAATTCAAGTGAGAGCGTACTTGGTTGAGGAAAAAAATCAGTTTCTCTGGGTCCCCATCGAAGGTTGCTCTGAAAGGTGGAGCAATTATAGGCTGTTAGGCCCCCCACTGTGGCTGTTGCTGCTGGCCCCGTCCTGGTTGCTGGTTTATGCCCAGGGGTTGCACATTCGGGGGTTGGGGCCAATCTCCTTGCTGTGGTCGTTCTCCCACCAACTGCTGATCTCCTGGCCCCTCCACCACCCTAAGCTGTTGGAAGGTTTCTATTAGCTGTGGCAAGCTCAGAAGTTGGTTGCTCCCTGCCTGCTTCAAATGCCACACTCCCCATTGTTGCAGAGGCCTCAGACTGGAATTCCCTGTCTGTTCAGGGCTGGAGTCCCTGATAGAGGAAGACAGAGTCTGAAAGGCTGTCTGATACAAAATGGATGGGCTGTAGGCTTCTCTCTGCAGGAATGGATCTCTGCCTCTCCTCTGGGGTTTGAGATATTTCCAGTAACTCACCCAGGCCTTGAGTGGCAGTCTGCCCATTGTCTGTCCATCGGTTCTCATTCGTCTGCCAAAATTCATTTCCCCACAGCACGCTGTCTGTTACTTCCCCCTCTGGGTTATCAGCCGCTGCCGGGTTGTATTCAACAAACTCCCGTTTCATGATAGATGGTCTTCCTCCTGAATTCTGTCATTCTTACTCCAGGCTAGGAGAAAGAGGTGGGGGTAATGCACCTCCAGTTGTTTGAAAAGTTTTCAGATTCTGGCATGTTGTTATGGTTCCGAAGGAAGATGCTTTTCAAAGAATTCTGAGGCTTTGTTTCCCTTTAAAAATCTTTATTTTGCAAACATAGCTTCGGCACATACAAAGCGGATGCCAGAATCTGAATTTCTCTGGCTTGCAAGTCTATCTTATCTTGCTAAACTCCTCCCTTACTTTACAGTCATGAGTCACCCTTCCAATTAGGCTGGAGGCCAAACATTCACTTCCGTTCCTTTCCCGGGCTTTCCTCATAAATCTCCTCCCTTTCTATGTCATCTGAGTTAACTCTAAAAATACCAGACAGTACTGCATATCTTGTCAATGCAATAATATCCTATATTAACAGCATTGACAATAGGGTTGGCTGTGGCAAGTTGTCCTAGACTCCCCCTGCCCCCCCATCCTGGGCAGAAGGTGCCATCAGGGAGTGGGACCCCTCCCCACCTCCTTCCTCAGGAATGGCCATTTCCTGAGGCTGGGAAGGAGGCCGGCCGGCTGCAGGCAGAGGGTAGTCTGGGGGGGACCTCCCACCAAATCACCTGCAAAGCCCCCCCTTGAGATCCCCCAAAATCTCTTCTGTCCACCCTGCTCCGAAAGGGGGATTTGGGGTCTGTCAGTCTTCAGTCGGGGGGAGAAGCTCTTCCTTCAGGGGATTCTGGCAGTGATGGGTAGCAAAGGGCTGCCCCTCCTTGGGGTCTTTGGCCCTTTCCTTAAAAATGTCTCTTTGTGTTGCTGCTGCCTAAAATTGGGAGGGGTTGCAGCCACGTTACACTTTGCACTTTTCCCCCTTAAATCATCTTCTGCTAGTTTTTGTTTATTTGTGTATGTTGTGGATCATAAAGGGAAAGTGAAAAGGAGAAATTTTCTTTCTCCAAATAAAACTTTTTGAAAAGTGATTGAAACACAGGAGAAAACTAGGAGAAAGATGGACCTTGCCTTGAAACAATCAAGCTTTTCTTTTTCTTTTCTTTTCTTTTCTTTTCTTTTTTTCTCTCCTGTATTTAAAACAGTGTTTTTATTATTATTATTAGAAAAAAGATATCTGTGAATCAACACAGTATTATGGAAGGCATAGCATTCTTTCTTCCAGCGTTCTGCAAAGTTTCTCCTCGCAGCCTTCAGCTTGCACCTTCATCAATTGTGGCATTTTTATTGATGTGACCCCCGGGGAGGGGAGGTGGGGGGCACTGGTCATCCCAGAATCCCTCCTGCCACTCAGGGGCTTTGCTCCCCCCCCCCTGAGTTTCCGTGTCTGGGGCTCCCGGGGTCAGCCGGGAGTGAGGCTGCTGTCCCAGCCTCTGCCCACTTTCCGGTCGGTTTCAAGAGTGGAAGAAACTCCTGGGACTTTGTTTCTCCCAGAGCAGAACTGGACTGAGATTAAACCCACAGAGGCACAGAAGCAGCAGAGCTGGTTCTGGAGTTTTCACCCGAAAACAGCCTGGATGAAATCCCCTTTTTCTCCTCAGACCTCCATCTGCTCATCGTCCACAAATCAATTGCCTTTGTTTCATTTTGGGAAGGATCAGAGGGCTTTGGAGTTTCCCAGGATTTGTCCTGGGGGAGTCTGTTGTGTCCCAGGCTGGGTGGGCTCACACGCCTCCCTCCCAAACCTCCCTCACCCTCCCAGGCCTTCCCTCCCCCCTCCCTCTTTCTGTGGTCTGGTGCAAGCAGGGTGCATAGCAAGGAGTCACCCACGACAGCCTCCCTCTTGTGGGTCGACCTCTTGCCCTGGAAGCTGTCTCGGGGATGGTGGTTCCCCAGAGTTACGGTCCTGGGGCGCTTCGACCAGCCATCCCTGGGTCCTGCCTGTGGTCTGGTTGTGAGTATTTATTCCTGTTGGACTTGTGCAATTTGATGATGGAAACTGATCCCAACCAGGAAGGATGTATGTTTTTCCATCTTCAGGGTCCCTTTTAATTTCTTGCTGCAATTTGATTTGGAAATGACTTAAAACAAATACTATTTTTAGGAGTGAAAAGTGATCTTGGCCTGAACTAACCCACTTGGTCTCCTGTTCTGGCCCCTCCTGTGTCTCCCCCGTGTCCCTCCTCCCTCTCCTCCCTTCCAGCCAAGCCCACCATCTCCACCTCCTGCACCAAGCTGGATCCCGCTTCCCCCCACACCATCCTCCTCTGCACTGCGAGGGGCTTCTACCCCGTGGAGATCGAGGTCCAGTGGCTGAAGAACGGACGGCTGGAGGAGGAGGGCGTGGCCTTCGGGGAGGAGCTCCAGAATGGAGACTGGACCTACCAGCTCCAGGTGATGCTGGAGACCCAGCCCCAGCGGGGGGACGTCTACGCCTGCCAGGTGGGGCACGCCAGCCTGGAGGCCCCCATCACCGTCCAGTGGGGTGAGTCCCTCCCCTCCCTCCCCTCCTGCTCTGGGGTCCCCCTCCTGCCCTGAGAAGGGGAGGAGAGACCCTCCCTGTTGGGGGGAGCCAGAAGGGACCCTCCTTGGGGGGGAAGCTGGTCTTGATCCTCCTGCTCAGCGGAGGCTCCTTCTCCTTCCCCAGAGCCCCGTTCCTCCAATTCGGCCAAGAGCAAACTCTGGACAGGGATCGTGGCAGCCGTGAACGGGGTGATCTTCTTTGCAATGGGGCTCTCCCTCTACCTGAAGAGCAAGAAAGGTGAGTCTGGGGGGCTGGATAAGAGATTGTGGGGAGGGGACCATCCAGGGGAGGCCTCTCAGCAAGCTTAGCAGATGGCAAGGACGGTCCCCTTAGAAATTTTCTTGGGAAATTCTGTCTTTGAGAGTCTACTGTATAAGTGAGCATCGTGCAACCTATTATGGGCTATCGATGGGGAGGGGGACCCCCTGAGTTGTCCAGCCCATGAAGGGTTCTGATTGGCTCTTTTTCTCCTTTCAGCAATTCCCATCCAGCCTCCTGCAAGTGAGTTTCTCCTCAAGTTTTAGATGTTTCTTTAATATTCGTTAATTGTTACTTTTAAAAAAAAAATGTGGCTGAACAAAACCTCCATGTTGTGGATAATACAAATTTTTGAAATTTTGGGCAGCTTTTCCTTACAGACACTTGCAAATGCATTGCAATCAAAAACAAACACATACACACAAACACTAAAATCTGGCCCAGGATGTTTCCAAGTTTTGGGAAATTGCAAAAGGGAAGAGAAGTCTCCTTGTGACATTTCTCATAATTTCTGGCAAACTGACACCCAGCTTTGCTGCCACCCCTCATCCTGGCCCCATCTTCTTTGTTAATATGAAACGTCTGGGGGGGCTCCTTTCTTGATTAACCCCCCCAGTTAAGTCAGTTGGGGAAAATTCCACAAGTCCCAGGAGATGAATTGCTGGTCCTTCCCAGTCTTTTCCTTTCTGAAAGGGGCGGAGCCTCCGTATATCCTGTCCCTGCCTATCAACACCCCCCCCACACACACACACAATGTGGGCCTGTCTGGGGGGGCAGCAGAAAAAGAGGAAGAATAAGTTATTTACACTGAAGGTTTCACTTTATATTCTAACTTTCTCCCCATCTCTTTTTTTCTACAGCACTCATGAATTAATCCTGCCGTCCTTCCTGCTTCCTGATGGAAAAGGGTTTTTTTCTTCAGTAGCTGATGAATTTCTGTCTTTTTTGCAACCTCTGGAAAATGGAGGCTCAAGATTTTAGATTAGGGAGAGGTGGAGAATGGCAGCCTGGAGCTTCTCCTGCTGAGCCCCTCCCCATCTTCCTTTGAAGGCCTCTCTTTCTTGTGAGGAAGGGGTGGAGACCATCTAGACTGACCCCAGGGACTCTGGACCTGCCTGTCAGTCCAGAACCCCAAATCTCTCCCTGCTTTGAACCCACAGCAGCTTCATCTCCGTTAGTCTTCCTACGAATCACTTCCCTTCCCTTCGCTTTGCTATAAAAGAATAAAAATTAAATTGTAGAAAAACCCTGGAATTCCTCCTCCTTTCCTTCCTTCCTCTTTCCTGCCCCCCACAGGAGGGTCCTCCCTTTTCCCCTCCCCCTCCCCAGATTGAGGCCTTCCCTACCTCCGGATTGCCCACCCAGGCTGGTTTAGATCCGAAGCCAGAACTGGTTCGGGAGGAGGGTGGGCAGATCCCAGGAAGGGGAAAGGGCAGGACCCCCTCCTCCTCAATCTCTCCAAGCCCTGCCAGATGGAGGGGACCCCTGGGAGACCCCTTATTTCTGCTTCCCCTGGAGAGCCTCTTCCGTGGCTGGGAAGCTGCTGGAGTTGGAGATTCTCCTGGCTTCACCCGGCCCTCTTTCTCCAGGATCAGAGCCCGTTTGAGCCCCTCACAAGCCAGGGAGGCTCCTCCCCCATTCACACCCAGCACCCCCCTCCCTCCCTCCCTCCCTCCTCGGGGCCCTGATCCCCTCGGCTGCTCCCCTCCAGACGAACTCCCTCCCCCCGTCCATCTCCCCTCCCCCAAAAAGGTGCCAGGGCCGGGGAGGGACGAGAGCAGGGCGGCCTCCCTGGGGATGGAGGGGAGACGTCCCTCCTGGCAGCCGTGGATCGCCTTCGCTTTGTCTGCCGGTGGGTGAAGTCACAAAGGACTCTGCCCGGAGACCGATGACGCTGCAGGAGGGAGAATTCCCATTGGTTCCACCCCTTCTTCAGGGCATTTCCAGTTCTGAAGTCCAAGGAAAACGCCTCCCCCGCCCCCACTCCAGACCCCCCCTCCGATTCCGACTCTGGGGCTGGGAGCGTCCCTGGGCTCTGCTGGGGTCTCCCTGCTGCTGCTGGGGGCAGGGGCCGCTGGGCCAGATCTCTGGAGGCGAAGGGGGGAACCCCAGTAAGGAGGGTCTGGAAGGGAGCAGGTGAGGGGCTAGGAGGGACCCTCAGTGCTCCTGGGGGAGGGGGGAAGAAAGGGGCTGGGACCCCAGACGTGACTTTGGGAAAGGGGTCGAGGGCAAGACAGACTGCGGGAGCCTCCCTCCATCCCCACATCCCCTCCTCCTAGAAGGACGGAGAGAGAGAGACCCCCCCTTTGTTGGTTGGGGCCGAGATGGGGAGGGGGTCGTGGGAAGGCAGCTAAGGTGGGATTTTCTTAGGGGAAAATCTAGTTTTCCATAGTCTGAGCGTCCTAAGGATTCTTTCTGGCAGCTGTGGGGTCCCAGTTCACCCCCTTCCATCCCCCCCAACAGCTGCCTGGCCTCCAGTGACACCCCCCCCCATGCAGGGGAGCCCACCGGCTCTCGCCCCCCCCGAGGCTGCTCTCCCAGAGGGACATCTTTCCAAGGGGGGGGGTCGCCATTTCTTGCCTCCCCTCCTGGGAAAAAAGTCCCCCCTGGGAATCGGAGGGTTTCCCTCCTCCTCCTCCCCTCCCAGGGACGGAGCATGAAAGGGCCGCTCTGCGCCAGGGAGGCCTTTTCCCGGCCGGTTCCAGGACTGAGCATAAAACGAGGAATCGATCAAGGTCCAATCAGAGCACAAACTGAACCCGGAGGAGAGGGAGAGAAAAAAGGAAGGAAGGAAGGAAGGAAGGAAGGAAGGAAGGAAGGAAGGAAGGAAGGAAGGAAGGAAGGAAGGAAGGAAGGATTCTCGCTTGCCCCCATCTGATTCCCCCCCCTTGAGATCAACACCAGCCATTCTTGAATCAAATCCGACCTATTTCAAGGGGTTAAAAAACCCCACAGTTTATACCCCTTCAATTCCCACGGAGTTCAATAAAATGGAAGGAAGGAAGGAAGAAAGAAAAAGGGAGGGAAGGAAGGAAGGAAGGAAGGAAAAGAAGGAAGGAAGGAAGGAAGGAAAAGAGGGAGGAAGGAAGGAAGGAGGGAGGGATTCCCCCTTAACCACCCTTCTGATTTCCCCCCCCATTGAGCTCAACAACAGCCATTCTTGAACCAAAACTGACCTGCTATTTCAAAGGGTCAAAAAACCCTTCAGCGCTGGGGGCAAAACCTCCCCCCCCCTGCAGCCCCTTCACCAGGAAGGAAAATGGTCCAAGCAGAAACTTTTTGGAGGGGCGGGGGGCACTTACCCCAAATTCTTCCCCCTCCTTTTTAAATGCGGGGCCAGAAAACGCGTGTCTCTGTGTGTGAAGGCTCCCCAGGACTCCCCAGCCAGCCGCCTCAGAGACCCCCAAGTCCTCGCTGGCTGCGGGGCAGCGCCTCCCCTTCTGCCCTCCACTGCAGCCCCCCAGTCCTTCTAGGCAGGTCAAAGGGGGTTGGGCAAAAGGAAGTCCACCTCCCCTCCAGGGCTGGCCTGAACCCCCCCTTGAGCTGCAGCCCGCCAAGCCTGAAGGGATTCCCCCCCTCCCTCTTTCTCCGCTTCTCTCTCTGCGCCAAACTGTCTCCTCCATCGGGTGAAGTCAAGGGAGACTCTGCCCAGAGACCGATGACGTTGCAGAAGAGAGAATTCCCGTTGGTCCCTCCGCTTTTCTGCTCCCTCCCAATTCCGAAGTTCGAGGGAAACGCCCCTGCCTCCTAATCCAGACCCCCCCGATTCCGCCTCTGGGGCTGGGAGCCTCCGCGTCTTTCTCCCCTCTCTTGGGGGGCGCTTGTGGGGCGGCATCCATGGGCTCCGCTGGGCTCCCCCTGATGCTGATGCTGGTGGGGGCGCTGGCAGGGATCCCCGGAAGCACAGGGGGGAAGGAGACTCCCGGTAAGGAGGGGGCTGGGCGGGGGGAGGAGAGGAGAGGGGTTAGGAGGGATTCTCGATGCCCCTGGGGGAGGGGCCGAAGAAAGGGGCTGGGACCCCAGTGGTGGGAAAAGGGGTCGAAGGCAAGAGAGGCGGGAGCCTGCAGGAGCCTCGATCTCCGCGTGGTCTCCGCCCCTCCCTCGCCACATTTCCCTTACGCGATTGGACCCACATCTTCCTGGCTTGTGGACAAGGTGGGGTGGGGGTCGTGTGGAGGATCTTGGGTTAAGACTCAGCCAGCCCCTCTCTCACCTCCCCCCCCGTGGCTGGGTGGGAGGGGTCTTTCCGCACCCTGAATTCGACCCGGATCCAGAGCCCCCAAAGTTTCTTGCACTGAAAGAGGAAGGAAACGGAAAGGAAAAGAGGGAAACTGAGGCCTTTTCAGACCTGCATTCACGAAGGCCACCAAAACTGTAAAAAAAAGATGCTTTTTGGCAAAACTGGTTTTGCAACCTCAGTTTTTCTTCTGAATCTCAATTTTTTTTTAAGGCGAGGGAAAAGTTGTGCTTTGATTCCTTCTTTGGTGAGACTCTGAAATTGAGGAGACCTAGAACCCCCCCCACCCCGTAATCCCCAATTGATAAATCGGGAACTGGAGGGGAGGGGAGAACTGAGGGAGAAGGATATTGGGTGGGGTCTGAATTGCTCCCCTGTGGCTCCAAAGAACTATCCCTTTTGTGTGGGGGGGGCTGGAGACCCTCCCTTTGAGATGGTCTTGGAGGGGCTGCAGGAGAACAGGAAAGAGGGTTGAACCCCCAAATCCTGCAAATGCAGCTAGTAGGTCTGAAGTTTCAGGGGAAAGAAAATTTGGGGGTAACCAGGGAATCTGGGGGTTCCCTTCTCCCCAGGATCCCCAGAGCCCCAAGCCATCTAGGTCAAAATCTCAACAGAGGGGGAGGGAAATGACCCCCCCATCTCCTGCCTACAACAGGGTCCTTTCAGCAGCCCCAGGAAGGATCCCCACCCATTTGCCTCCACCCCAATTCAGGTGACTCCGAGGGTGCAGATAAGACCCAGAGGGCCCAGATAAGAGAATGAGTGACCGACTTTCAAAATGACCAAATGACCGCAAGGAATATCCATCCTTCCATCTTCGACCATTCAGTCAGAACTGAAGAAGCTTCTGGGAGGAGAAGCGAAACGTCTTCCAGGGAAAAACCAGGAAAGTCCAGCTGCCTTTTGGAAAAGCCCCTTTGGGCCAAGCGAGACCAGGAGGAGGGAGACTCTCCAGAGAGACCCCCGGCTCCATTCGGCCCTTCCGAAATCTCGGCAGACCCAGCCTGGACTCCCCATGGGAGACCTTAAGAGAGCTTAAAGGGGCATCTAGTCCACCCTTCCAGGCACACAGAGAAAGGGAGACTCAGGCTGAGAGTCCTGGGGGGGGGACACAAAAGGAAGTCCACACACCCCCTTGAAGCTGCAGCCCCCAAGACTGAAAATCTTCCCCTCCCTCACCTTCTCTGCTTCTATTGGGAGGGATATTGGGGGGTCTGAGTTGCTCCTCCAACCTCTCCCTTTAGTGAAGGGGGCTGGAGCCCCTCCCTTTGAGGTCTTGGGGGGCTGCATGGGGTCTATTTGGGAGGGGGAGAGGAAAGAGGCCTCGAGAAGCATCCAAAGGCAGCTTGTAGGGCTGAAGATGGGGGGGAGGAGGGAAGAGGAAAAGGGAAGGTGGGGCTTGAAGGGCGGGGAGAGCCCAGGAGCATGGGTGTGGGTATCCTTATTGTGACCCCCTCCCTTATGCCCCCGAAAGAGGGGGTCTCTTCCCTCCCCCCATATTTCCTGCCAGTTTTGGGGTGCAAAGAGGCCCCACCAGGATCCAGCGTTCCCTGCAGAGACTTAGGCCAAGTGCTGGACCAGCTGAACTTCTACCTATATTTTTCCACCCTTGGGAGAAGGAGGAGGTCCCTCAGGAAGCTCCTCCCCTCCCTCATTTTACTCCCCCCTCCAGACCCCGACAAAGGGAATCCCACTGGAACCGACAATTTCCCATCCGTCCTCCAGGGGGCGTCTTCCGGCAGCCTCTTCCAGCAGGTTTCCCACCTCTCCTCTGACAAGCGTGGCTCCCTCCTCTAGGAGAGGCTGGGAACCATGGGCCCTGGAGTCCCTGCTGACAGCCCTCCTCCTCCTCCTCCTCGCAGCCCATTTCCTGTTCCAGGGGAAGCTCGAGTGCTGCTTCCTCAATGGGACGCGGCGGGTGCACTACCTGAAGCACTACATCTACGACCGGCAGGAGATCCTCTGCTTCGACAGTGCCCGCGGGGAGTTTGCGGCCATCATGGCGCTGGGGCAGCCGGAGGCCGAGGCTTTCAACAGAGATCAGCGCTTCCTGCAGTACCTGAAGGTCGGAGTGGATGCTTTCTGCTGCAACGAGACGGGCCACAGCGCTTCTGTGATTGTCCGGAGAGGTCAGGGCGGGAGGGGGAGTTCCATGGGGGGGGCGATGCATGGACCCCTCTTTCATTTCATATATTAGGACTCTCCCAGAGAAAGATCTGCCCCTGATATATTCTGTGCTCTCAGACCTACAAATGTATTCATTTATTATTGTTATTTATTGATATTCCTTTTTTTATATATAAATATTTTATTAATTTTATTTTTGGAAGAACGCTCAGCCCATTGATATTCATTAAACAGCCTCTCTCCTTCTCCAGTTCCCCACAGTTCTCCTTACAGCTCTATCTTCCATTCAATCGATTCTTCTTCCTTTTCCTGAAATGTGTTCTGAGATCTTGATTGGTAAGATGTCTTTTCCATTTCTGATATTATCACTATGTCTTCTAGTTCTTGAATGTCTGAGTCTGTTAGTTCCTTCCTTTTTTAAAATTTTTTTTTATATATTTTATTGGATTTTTATAGGGGGTGGGAAGGTTACATCAAGGTGCTTAGGAAACAATGTGGAGATGGGTACATCAAACATCCAAAAGAAAAATCATAAATATATAGCTCAAATTAATTCATTATAAGTTCCCTCTCTATTTCCCTCATATAATATTACATATTCAAATTAATACATTTCTAAATAGAATTCAAGCAATCTTGTCAAACATCAATCACGTTTCAGTTATAAAGATCCAAATCCTGTTTTTAGGCTTTACTAATTTACAGTTACCATATTCCAATTAGCCTTAAATAAACATATTATTAACACTTCGGGTATCCCTCATTTCCCTTTTCCCTAACATAATAATTATATCTAAAATGAATATATTATTCCCACAATAACATTCTTATATTTTATTCATTAATACCATTTCTTCTCTTGTCACCAATCCCTCTTATTCTCCTTCCATTACAAAATAATTATCTTATTTGAAATAAAAATATCAGTCCAAAAGATACATTTCTATCTGTTTTAAATATATATTCTATCAATCAATCTATATCTATAAAAAGTCTTTTTAACCCAGTAGGTAAAGTTTACCCCTTCAGATAATTATCATATCTGAAACAAAATATTATTACAAAGGATATCCTCTTACAGAATTCACGTACTCCGTTAGTTATTGAATCAGTCAAAATCTCTAAAGCCTTTTTAACCCATTAAATGAATTTTTAAAACACATTTTTAAATCTAACTGTAGGTTTCTTTCTGTGCCACACCGGTTTCCATAGTAAAGTTCCTGCAAATCCCAATATTTTAAAAAAGGTATTTCTCAGCACTTCAGATTGGTCAAAGTTCTCTTCCCTTTCTTCTAGTAGCCTTTGAATGGTGTAGGCAGTTTTATTCCATGTTGTAATTACTATTATCCACGTTATCACAGTTTTCGTAACTTGTATCTGGGTGTCAGTCTCTATTGGTTTTGACAATTCAGGCATCTCAGTTAAAGTTATTCTTTGATCATCAGGCTTCTCCATAAATTGTATATGGGGTTGTGTAAAGTTGATTTGTTCAATGGTTTCCACAATTTCTCCCGGTATAAGTTCATGTTTGAGTTGTAAGTATGGTTTCTCTTTAGGTTGTATATGTTGCTCAAAGGCCTCTTGGAGCCACTCTGCTCCCTCTCCACTGTTCTTCGGCCTATAACTTGATCCGTCAAAATTTGAGAGTAAGATTTCGTGTACTCCGTAGCTTCCAAGATTTTTTCCAGTATAAGCTCATAATCAAGCTGTGGGCAAGATTCCTCCATCTCAGTGGTGAAAGGATCTTTTAATCTTTTAGTGAAGGCTATATTTAGTAAAAGTCAACAAATATTCACCTCCAATTCCTAGTAGATAAAATCACCACCCAGCTGTTTCAAGTTATCTTTACCCTTATCATCCTTTGAAGGTCAGAGCCATCCTCCAACAAAAAAAATATACAGTTGCAGTAACACTTTTCATCACAAGATGTCCTCAGTAGGCTATAAAGTCTTTCTTTCCAAGTTAATAGATTTTTTGTTTTTCACATTAAACAAATAAAAAATAAAGTCCTCTCCAGGATAGTAAATAGCGTAGTTATAATAGTAATGATCAAAAGTAGAAATATTTTCAGGGTCCCTCAGTATTCCAAGAGTTGAATAGTCAATAAAAAATTAGCTGTTTTATTTTTTTCAGTTCCCAAAGCTGGTTTTCCCACAGTGTCAAAACGCTGCTCTCTCACAGCAGGGAAGTAATTCAAATTCAAAAGCTTTTTACAGGAGAGTACTTAGGGAAAGAGGGGGAAGGAAAGGTCTCACCCGGATTCTCCATGGGGGTTCTTTGTGCTTAGCTGTTCTTCTGGCTTTCGGCTGGCGCTGCGAAATGATCGTCCATTTTACTGGGCGATCTTTTCTCCGACGGCCCTAAGGAGCTGGCTCAGACCGAGGAAGGAGCTACCGCCCTTCCCCCATCGACGAGGGTGACTTTTCGACCCGATTAAGGGTCTACTGGCGGAGGGAAAAACAGCCGATGGAGAGACGAGGCTCTCCATGCGACTGCGTCTGCGGCAATCCAGAACCGGAAGCCTGTTAGTTACTTCCTTTAGGTCCTCCATCTTTGAATCTGCTTCCTCAAGTTTTCCTTCTATTTTCTGGGTTGCTAGTTCCTTCTTTGTAGTCATTTTCTGGGTTTGTAAATTTAGATTAGAAAATTGTTCTTTTATCTCCTTTGTGTTATTTCTGGTCTCATCATGGGCTAATGCAATTGTCTCTTGTATTGATTTCAACATAGAGTAAAAGTTGTTCATCAGTCAAAGATTTATAATCCAAAATATTCCATCATCTCAAGCAATGATGTTTGTTTCTCCTGCAGGGAAATAGTTCCACAATACAGCTCTGAAAGTCAGTTAATATTTATATTCATAGTTCAGGCAGGCCGGCTTCAAAGTAGTTTATTGTCTCTGCCACAAAGATAAGTAGCCCAAGAGTTTTTTTCCCCTTTTCCCAGCTGCAGTCTTCAAAAGTGAAAGTTTCCAAGGACAGTGAGAGTCTTATCTGAATCTGGGCTTCAAGCCAAGTTTCCTTTAGGCATAACAAACTGTAGTGCCGTAATTCACTACTAGATGTCATTACCGCCATTTCCCAGCTTTTTAAATCTGAACTTATAATGTAAGCTTTTCAAATCTCTTTAAAAAAAGTCTCAAAAGCACTTTTAGTCCCCAAATTTAAAGCCATAAATGTATATTAATTCCAAATTAATCTTGTAATTTTCTCAGTTTCTCCCAAGTAACTAATTTGCCGCTTTTCGTTTTCTGAGGGAATGGGGTGGAAATTCTTCTTCCCTCCTCATCAGGGAGGGTGCTTTGGGCATTTTTTTCCAGGAAGAGGTCTTAAAGTCTTAAAGAGAGGATAGGGTCTCACCCAGTTACATCCACGTTGCTGTAAAGTTGCTTGTTAGTGCTTATTGTCTTCCATTGTTAGCAGCTTCTGACTGGCTACACGAATGTAGCCAGTCTTTCCCCTGCCGGTTTGGAGGGCTTCCTCAGATCAAACAGAAGGGCCGCCACCCTCCCATGATCAATGAGGGTCCCCTCCTTGCTTGTCACCTCTATGGGGCGACTGTCATGACTCCGTCTGAGCCTGACTCCACAGAAGAGATGGAGTTCCCTGTTGAGGCCCAGGAGGGGGTGTCTGTAGCTTCGGAGGACTGTAGGGAGGAGCAGACTGAGGCAGGCCAGGGCCCTTCTGGTTTGGAACAGGGAAGGCTGAGTTCAGGCGAGGAGCAAGCCCCCCCCCACTGATCCTAGAGCAAGGAGAGCAGAGAGGAGGAGAGAACAACGGAGGCAGGCTCACTTGCTCGGGAGGAGAACGTTCCGCCCCACTTCACAAGGCACACCTGGGGATTAGCATTTAAGGAGACACTGTGGGGTGGGGCATTTGCCGGGAACAAACGTGGGATCTTGCTATTGTCGTGACTGGTGCTCTTGTAACCTGGATGCTTTGTATTCCGGACCAGTTTGTTTCCTGCTCCCTGATCACAGCTTACATTCCTGATCTCTCCTTGCAGTTGGCAGTTTGCAGTTTGCAGTTCACAGACAAGCCGAGAGTAAAAGGACTTTTTACGTTTTGTTGTTATCTGTCTTGTCTTGAGAATTTTGTAAACTTTCCTGGCTATCTTGGTTGAACTCTTGCCAGCATATGGGGGAGCATTTGGGTGAACATTGGCAGTGATTCCAGGACTGAAACTCTTGCCAGCCAACTGCCTTGCCTCAATTCGGGGCCCTGGGTCATCACAGCAACTTTAACTCTTTCCAAGGTCCCCAGCAGGGCAAAACCAAAAATGAAAGACAGAGACCCGTCTTCCTGCATCCGTTTTACCATGATGACAAAACCAGAATGTAATATTGTAATTTTCTAATATGCATAATAAAAGTTCTGTATCTGTGAGTGTCTGTCATTGATAACCAAACAGGTTTATTTCCGAATTTCTCTTGTATATTGTCCTGAGCTTTTTTTGCCAATTGGGCCTGCAATACTTGCTGATGCCATCAATCCATCTTGTTTTAGATCTCTTTGGTGGACGCTTTTTATCAAGTGGGATCCATTTTATGACTGCCTTGGTCCACCTGCCATCGATTCTTCTTGCTATGTGACCAGACCATTTCCATTTCAATCCTTTTATTCTCTTGATGATATTGTATACTTTCGTTTGTTCTCTAATCCATGTGCAGGTCTTTCTATCTTGTCTTGTAATGTCGAGGATGTACTTTTCCATGGTTCTTTGAGACACTCCTAGCTTTCGTATTGATTGTGAGGTTATTGTGCATGTTTCACCAGCATATGTTAGAGCAGGTAACTGTCAATGCTGCTAACATTGAATGTTTTTGCCTGACATTATATGTGGATGCAGACATTTACTATTTAACCTGTGTATTACTTTAGAGCCACTATTAGATAGTATGGAGGGGTGGGGAGTGGAAGAATGTGCTTGGGAACTTGTTAGCCATAACAATATTTCAGCAGAGCATCTTCAAAGCTGGACGAAATATGAGGAGATAAAGTATGGCGCGTTATGGAACGGGAGGGAAAGTTCACACTTTAAACTAATTGGGGAATGTGATTAATGACTGTCAAATGAGGGAGGGGAATGTGCTCAGATACTGTGGGATGAAGTAGAAGGGTTCAGATTTTGGTTTTGCTTATGTATGTGCCGAAGCTATGTTGCCATTAAAAGATTCTTAAAGGAAAACAAGTTTCTTAGAAAAGCCTCTTCCTTCGGAACCATAACAGTAACACACACTGATCGAAAACTTTTCTCTTCAGGCATAGGGGGGGGGGGCTGTTCTTGAAAATTATACTTAGCTTGCCAAATGCCTGCCAACCATATTTAACATGCCATTCAATTTCCTTTATTGTATCACCTTCCATTGAGATCTGTTGGCCAACGTATATGTAGTGATCTACTACATCTAGTTCTTCTCCAGATACATTTTCTTCCCTTTGATGAATTTATTAAACATAACTCAGCTCTTTTGCAGGTTTATTTTTAAGCCAAATGTGTTCAGCTCTTGTATGTATCTTTGTAGCTCTTCTGGGTCTTGTGAGAAGAGAACAACATAATCTGCAAATCTTAAGTGGTTTAAATAATTGCCATTGATTTTTATTTCATCTTTTGCCCTGGCTAGTTTGTGAAATGCTTCTTCAAGGCAGGCTGAGAAAAGGATAGGTGATATTGCATCACCTTGTCATATACCTCATTCTACAACAATGATGAAAACTGTCTTGAATGCATTTGGGACATTTCCATAAGTGTATACTATAGGCCAGGGCTTTTCAACCCGTGGTACGCATACCACCAGTGGTACGCGAGCACATGGCTGGTGGTACGCGTAGGACGGGTTGAAAAAAAATGTTAAAAAAAAATGTTAAAAGTGTAAAAGTGGATGAGGTGAAGCAGCAGCAGTGCCGCAGAGGCTTGTGGCAAAGTCAGCTGGAACTGCACATTGCCTGGGTCCTACTGAGAGCCCAGGATCAAAGTGCGCAGCTCCAGCTGATTGGCGGCAGCCTTGGGGGTAGCAGGCAGCCTCACGCAGTCTTCAGGGGAGATTCTGCTGGAGCTGCGCAACGCATTGCCTGTCCCCCCACCCCCACCCAGATGTCCTCACCTCCCCACCTGCTTTCAGCAGCATTCCCTTTCTCCTGTCCTTCTCAACCTTCGTCATGTGTTTGTGAGACAAAAAAAAACGTTCCATGAGACTTTCTAACTTCTCGCGAGAAGTTAGAAAGTCTCATGGAGCTTTTTTTTCTTTTTTACCCCAAACATGTGGTGAAGGCAGAGAAGCAAATGAAGGCAGAGAAGCAAAAGGAGAAAGGGAGTGCAGCTGAAAGCAGGTGAGTAAAAAAATGCTTGGGGAAGGCGAGGGCATCTGGGTGGGGGCGGGGGCACCAACCTTACCCTGCATGGTGGCGGGAGGGTTAACGGCGGGCACGGGGGGCCCAGGAGGAGCTGCGCAAAGCAGGCAGAGGGAGGCTGGGCAGATTGTGGGTGCCGGCAAGCGAGCGAGCTGGGCAGGGGCGCGGAATCGGTGTTCCTGAGCACACGCCAATTTGCGCCCTTGCCCATCTGGCTTGCTTGCAGGGGTCCTGAACGACCTTCACCGGACGGGAGCGGGGAGGGCAGCTGTTCTTCTGTGGGGGGAGGAGAGCGCAGGCAGCAGAGGAGAATTCTGGGAGTAGAAGTTCACACATCTGGAAATTGCTGTGCTGGGCTCCCGGCTGCACCAAGCGCGACCGCCGCTCCTTTTCAGAGGAAGCAGCCAAGGAGAAGCGGCACGCAGGAACCACAGCAGCCGCCCTCGCGCAGCCATCTGGCTCAGCAACAGCGGCGGTGGTGGCAGCCGCGGCCAAACTCCAATTGCCTCCTCCGGGCTCTTTCATGCCCTCCCCGCTCCCGTCCGGTAAAGGTCGGTCAGGACCCCTGCAAGCGAGCCAGATGGGCAGGGATGTGAATCGGCGTGTGCTCAGGAACGTCGATTCCGCACCCCTGCCCAGCTCGCTTGCTTGCTTTCTGCTTGCTTTCTATCTATCTATCAACAGCTTTTGACGCCTTTCCATGTCTTCTGATGTTTGTTTCTCTGCTGCTTGGGACAATCTGCTCCCTTGTTTGAATCTGCTTAATTGTAATTTCCTTGATTAGCTACAGTTTTCAAGCAGTTATAATCTCTCTTAACCTTGATCTATTTGATTTCTCCAGAGTTTCTTATTTCTTCCTGTCAGTTGTAATATGTTAAACATCAAGATCCTTGGCCCCCAAATTTTAATTACCTTACTTTTCATAGCAAATTTCTGCCAATTTGAATCAAAGGGAGGGGTCCTTAGCCCTCTCTGAGCTTTGTTGCAAAGAAACAAAAAACCTCTAAGATCACTCCTCCCTATACTGACAGGGCAACCTTAACAGCAAACCCCATTCCCTACTAGCACTGCTGATGTTACCTAATTTGGGTAATGAAACATCTGCAAGAAAACAACCAAGCTCAGAGAGCACCAAGGATCCCTCATGTCAACCCTGAGCTATAAATACTCTCCTTTATCAGTTGAATCAAAGTGTTATTCTTTTGAATATTTCTCAACTTTACTGCACCCTTCTGGGTTGCATTGTCATTATCATCATCTTAACTTTATTGCAGTCATTAACCAGAACAAAAGAATTGGCATTCAAATACTCAGAATATCCAAAACTAAAGTGACAAATTCAGGATAGTTAAAAAAGTACTTTCAGACAAACATTTTGGCTAAAAAACAATATCAAATCAGAATATGTTAAAAGGCTTATTCATACTACAGATATACAACAAGATGAAATTTAAATATGCAATCTGGGTAATATGAACTTGGAATAGCACTATAAAATATGAATATATGCACAAATACATATGCATATTCATATACATTCTCCCTCTCCCTTTCTCACAGACACACAGACAGAGACACACACACACACACGTAGCCCGCTGATCCTGGGGCTTCACTTAGCAAGCAGCATATTTGCCCTTCAGAGTATAAACAGTAACATGCCTATTGAAAAGTTTGGTTTCCCTCCTGCCCACTCACAATGGTAACAGCTTTTGGGGTGTCTTTTATGGGAGGTTGTAGTTCTTACACAAAGGCTGAGATTTCTTGCACCAGAATCTTGGCATGCAGTTTTTGCAACTGTTCCTGTATCAAGAGATTTAGTCATTCCTTTATATTGGACTTAACACTGCTCACCTTAATTATTACAGTGCAAAAGGAAAGTGATTCAGCAAAGGAACCACCATGAAGAAATTAAAACTGAGTGATGGAGGGAGGGAGGGAGGGAAGGACAATGAGAGGGGGAGAGGGACAATGGAAGGGAGGGAGGGAAGGAGGAAGGGACAAAGGGAGGGAAGGAAGGAAGGAAGGAAAGAAGGGACAATGGGAGAGAGGGAGGGAAGGAAGGCACCCACCCCAGTCCCACCCCCCTCCACCAGAGACCCACGGATTCCCCCCCACAGGCACCCCGCAACCTGAGTGATGAGCTGGCCATGCCCCTCCCGGCCATTGACTTCGCTTGTCAAAAAGTTGCAAAAGGTGATCACATGACCCTGGGACACTGTGAACGTCATAAGTATGAATCAGTTGCCAAGCATCCAAATGTAAATCACATGACCCTGGGGATGCTGCAACAGTCATAAGTGTGAAAAATGGTCATAAGTCACTTTTCCCAGTGTCATTGTAACTTCGAACAGTCACTAAGCAAATTGTTGTAAGTCGAGGACTACCTGTACTTTATCATTTTTTTCCTTTTTTTGGGGGGGGGTCAAGTTTTTGACACCTTGCTGGGTGACTGGTGGTACTCGGATGTTGCCTTATCCTAAAAGTGGTACAATGCATGAAAAGGTTGAAAAGCCCTACTATAGGCCACCCGACCAAACAGAGGAAATAGATGAACTTTTTGCTAATCAGTCAACTGAGGTATGTAGGAAGCACATCACAATAGTAATGGGGGACTTTAATTACCCTGACATCAATTGGGAGAGAAAATCTGCACCAAGTGGAAGATCAAACAGATTCCTGACAAATCTAGCAGACAACTTTGTCTCCCAAAAAGTAGAGAAGGGAACTAGGGGATCAGCCATATTGGACTTAATTCTCTCTAACAGAAATGAAATGACAGAAGTGTCAAAGCCACAGAAACCTTGGGGGGAGTGATCATGCAATATTGGAATTCAACATAATGCAAGCACAAGCAACAGAACACAGTCAAACTAGAACCTTGGACTTTAAGAGAATTAATTTCAATAAACTTAGAGCTTGGGAAGGATTCCATGGATGAGAATCCTCAAGGGGAAAACAACTCAAGAAGCTTGGGAAATTTTGAAAAGTGAGATTATAAAAGCCCAGTCTAGCACAATACCAATGTAGAAGAAAAATAACAGCTCTCAAAAGAAACCAGCATGGCTGCATAAAGAACTCTCTGATAAATTGAAAGACAAAAGGGACAAGTATAAAAAGTGGAAAGAGGGGCACACAACTAAGGCAGAATATCAGCAAATAGCCGGAGCCTGCAAAGATGAAGTGAGGAAAGCTAAGGCTTGAAATGAACTAAAGCTTGCGACAAAAGTCAAAAATAACAAAAAAAGCTTCTTTCAACATGTAAAAAACAAGAAAAAAGTGAAGGAAATGATTGATCCATTAGTGGTGAAAGTGGCAAGAAGGTGACAAGCAACAGGAAGAAAACAGAACTACTTAACTCATTTTTTGCATTCGTCTTTACACAAAGGGAAAAAACAGTCCAACCTATCAAAAACAGTACTGTAAAAAACAGATTAGAAACACAACTTAAGATAGGCAAGAAAATGGTAAGTGAGTACCTGTCCACCCTAGATGAGTTCAAATCACCAGGACCAGATGGATTACACCCCAAGGTTCTGAAGGAACTGGCAAATGTGACCTCAGAACTATATCTTTCAAAGATCCTGGAGCACTGGGAAACTACCAGAGGAATGGAAAAGAGCTGAAGTAGTTCCCATCTTCAAAAAAGAGGAAAAAATGGATCCAGGATACAACAGACCTATCAGCCTGACCTCAATACCTGGGAAGATTCTGGAAAAGATAATCAAACAACAAATCAGCAAACACCTAGAGGCAAACAAAGTCATTATCAAAAGCCAACATGGGTTTGTCAAAAACAGTTCATGCCAGACAAATCTTATTCCGTTCTTTGACAAACTTAGTGGACCAGAGGATGGCTGTGGATATAATTTACTTAGACTTCAGTAAGGCATTTGATAAAGTAGACCACATCCTACTACTTGATAAGATAGAAAAATGTGGGTTAGACAGCATCACCACCAGATAGATTCATAGCTGGCTGACCGGCCATACTCAGCATGTGGTCCTCAATGGAACTGCATCTACATGGAGGGAAGTGTGTAGTGGGGTGCCCCAGGGCTCTGTTCTGGGCCCAGTGCTCTTCAACATCTTCATCAATGATTTGGATGCGGGGATAGATGGGGAACTCAGTAAGTTTGCAGATGACACCAAGCTGGCAGGAATAGCCAACACTCCAGAAGACAGGCTTAAGATACAGAAGGATCTTGACAGACATGAAGATTGGGCGCTATCTAAAATGAAATTCAATGGTGAAAAAAGTAAGGTTCTACATTTAGGCAAGAAAAACCAAATGCACAGGTATAGTGTAGGTGGTACCTTGCTCTATAGTAGTAACTGTGAGAGGAATCTTGGAGTCCTAGTGGACAATCACTTAAATAGGAGCCAGCAGTGTGCTGCAGCTGCCAAAAAAGCCAACACAGTACTAGGCTGCATTAACAGAGGGATAGAATCAAGATCACGTGGTTAATACCACTTTAAAATGCCTTAGTAAGGCCATGCTTGGAATACTGCATCCAGTTTTGGTCAGCACGATATAAAAAATATGTTGAGACTCTAGAAAGAGTACAGAGAAGAGCGACAAAGATGATTAGGGGACTGGAGGCTAAAACATATAAGGAATGGTTGCTGGAATTGGGTATGTCTAGTTTAATGAAGAGAAGGATGAGGGATGACATGATAGCAGTGTTCCAATAGGGGCTGCCACATAGAAGAGAGAATCAAGCTATTCTCCAAAGTACCTGAAGGCAGGACAAAATCAACGGATGGAAACTAACCAGAGAGAGAAGCAACCTAGAACTAAGGAGAATTTTCCTGTCAGTTTGAACAATTAATCAGTGGAACAACCTGCCTCCAGAATCTGTGAATGCTCCAACACTGGAAGTTTTTAAGAAGAGACTGGACAGCCATTTGTCTGAAATGGTATAGGGTTTCCTGCCTGAGCAGGGGGTTGGACTAGATGACCTCCACGGTCCCTTCCAACATCATCATGATCATCATCATCATCATCATCATGATCATCGTCATCATTATTGTTGTTGTTGTTGTGGTTATTGAATATTAGCTAACCTGTATGGTGAGGATAAGGAGGGTTACCAACAGTTAAAAAACCAGAAATATTAATTATTAATTAATTTTGTTATTTGATGATTATGTTAGATTTCAATTTTATTAAGCTAACTATTTTTATTTCCTTGGATTTTAAATAACCAAACAGTCAACCAGAGGAAAATGAAACATATGAACCAAGAACAATTGCAATCAATAATCAAATGTTATGATCGTAAGAAACCATTTCATTATCAGGTCCCTACGGTTACCATTAGATGTTCCTTAGTATTTAGATGTGGCCTCAGGATGATAATGTAGCACTTGGGGAAGAAGATGAAACCCAACAGCCCAGCACCAGAAGACAAGATGGAGAAAACCTGCACGGCCACCATAGACTTTACTTTGCTGCTTAGGTAGGTGGGCAGGAAGGAGACCCAGACACTGCAGAAGACCAGCATGCTGAAGGTGATCAATTTTGCTTCATTGAAGGCCCCAGGCAGGTTTCTGGCCATGAAAGCCACCATGAAGCAAATGGCAGCCAGGAAACCCATGTAGCCAAGGACAATATAAAACATAGTGACAGAGCCTTTGTTGCATTGAAGGATGATCTCTCCAGGCTGGGAGTGCAGGTCAGAGTCAGGGAATGGTGGAGAAACTCCCAGCCACATGATACAGATAAAAATTTGGACACCTGAACAAGAAAGGATGATGGAGTTGGCCAAGCTCTTCCCCAACCATCTCCTCATCCTGTTCCCTGGTTTTGAGGCCAAGAAGGCCAGCACTACTGTGATTGTTTTGGACAACACAGAAGACACGGCTACTGAGAAGACAATACTGAATATTGTTTGTCGGAGAAGACAGGTGGCTTTCCTTGGTTGCCCAATGAAGAGAAAGGGAGACAAAAAACAAAGCAGGAGGGAGACCAGGAGGATAAAGGAGAGGTCCCGGTTGTTGGCTTTGACAATGGGAGTTTCTAGGTATTTAAGGAATATGATTAAAACAAGGCCTGTGGTTAGGAACAAGAGTAGAGCAAAGGAAATGAGGATGATGCCCAGATATTCTTCATAGGACAGAAAGGTTATTTTTTTTGGAATACATTCAACTCGGTTCTTGGTTGGATATTGATCATCTGGGCACTTGGTGCATTTTTTGATATCTGAAAAAACAAAGTAACATTTCTTTTATAGTCTTTCAAATTTGAAAAAAACGTTTGGATGAGATGTGATACTGAGAGACAGGAAAGCCTCAGTAAATGGTATATTCTTATAGTCCAGCAAAAAAATTCCCCAATATAAAAAACTAATAAAAACAAAAACAACATAATAAAATTAAAAGAGGAAATATCTGGTGCCACAACTTCCCTTCTCTGAGGTAATCCATCAGATTCTTATTTTGCACTAACCTTGCCTTATCCCAAATATCTGGGAGAAGTAGCAACTCTCCAGAGGTTTAAGCAGATGGATCTATTGGATTTCAAGGGGAAGTGGGTTCACTAGGGCAGGAACTGTGCCAGAAAAGGCAGGCTATATTTTAGGGAACAGATCTTTTGCATGCCAATTATATCTGTCGAGTGGGACACTCAGATATCCTAAAGGAGAGGAAGCCCTGTAGATACCCTTGTTCTGTCTCATGTAGGGTTTGAAAGGTGAATTTAATTGAATTTGGAAAGAAACTGGGAGCCTGTGCAGCCAGCACAATAAGGGTGTCCTGTGGAAGAACATAAGGAAACCCTACATTGTGCATGGCTTTGCATTCTGGACCATCTGTAAATTCAAGGTGTTTTTCAAGAGCAACCCCATGAGTATGGGATAAAAACATAGAAACAGAAACTGATGGCAGAAAAAGACCTAGTGCTCCATCAAGTCTGCTCCTTTAACTTTTTTGTTTTCTTATTTATTTAATATTTTATTTATTTATTTATTTTCAGATGATGGGCATATGTTTATCCCAAGAATGTTTAAACTCAGTTACTGATGATTGACCCACCTGATGGCTCATCTATTAAGAATCAATAGACACCCATCGTAGGAAAGAATAAAGAAACTGTACTACATACATTAGTTTGAAATAAAGGAAACGTAATAATACTGCCGGGAATTAAGTTACAAAAAATAAATAACCTAACTGCAAATAGAGATAAAGGATTTGTAGAGCTTTGTGCAAGACAATTCTATGGAGAAAATGATACAACTCCACAGATGAACAGACATGTATATTAAAAGCAAGGTAGAACTCCCAAAAAGATAAAGGTTCTGTGAAATGTTACTTCCCCATTTCTTCAAAACAACCGTATAAAACATCATGCTTTGCTATTATTCAGGGTCTCAACCACCTTAAGGGTTGGTACTGGAGCGCTTCAATAAAGGTTTATTATGAAAGTCTGTCTCTCATGTCTAGCTCTGACTGGCTGTGTGCCAGGCTTACCCATTTTCGGACAAAAAAAAGCAGAAAAATATAAGTCTGCCATCTGAGCATTTTGTTTTTTCCTTTCTTAATTATTTCTTTATTTTTTTTTTATTTTTGTCAGATGATGGACATATGTCTATCCCAAAAATGTTTAAACACAGTTACTTCTCTCCCTCCATTGTTGTTCCCAATTAGATATTTCAGCTTATAAAGATTTATGATGTTGATAAAAATTAACTGATTAATTGAAGGATGGATTGATGTTTCTTTTGGCCTGTAATGTAAAGTTGATTTAGGTATGCAAATCCCATTGATCTAAAATCATTTGTCAAGTTACAAAGAATACATATATTTCTAAGAAAGTAAAATATGGATGGAAATATCCACACTGGTAAATGAAAAAGAGATTAACAACTACAACAACAACAACAATAACAAAGTTGGAAGGGATCTTAGAGGTCATCTAGTCCAACCCCCTGCTCAGGCAGAAAACCCTATTCCATTTCCTATCCAATCCTACCTCATCCTGCAAGATCTTTTTCTTTTCCCTCCCATTAGGGAAGAAATTGGACACCATTAAAATTGAGAACTAAACAATCAAACTTACATGTGTCTTTAACATGTATATTGATCAAAGTTTCCCTATGGTGTCACCCACCTTCCTGAGTGGAGATGGTCCCCTCTGGACAAGGAATGCAGTCGTAGCAGCAAACTGGCTCTCCTTCTCGAGCCTGCTTGACAAATCCAGGATGTCATTTTTCCACACATTTAGACTGAGGCAAAGACTAAACAGAAAAAGAAGAAATGCCAAAGAAAATATATTAGGACTCACCATCCATGTAAGATGGAGGTAGACATGAATATCCGCCAAGTCATCTCTGGGCTTCACATAGGCAAATACAGTGCTTTTTTTGTAAAACAAAAAGGTGCCGGAACTCACACACATCATACAACCCGCCTTGCCTATCCTACAAGGTTCCATCCAAAAAAGGTGCCGGAACTCCGTTCTGGGCGTTCTATGAGAAAAAAAGCCGTGGGCAAATATGAAATCTCTGACCACTTCAAAATTGTTGCAGGAGATACAATTGCAAGAAGATGCTTCATTCAGTTCCTCTTTTTTTCTTCTGACTTATCAGATTACAATAAAGTAGCTTTCTACTTAACAAAGTCTGGATGGATGAAACTGAGAAAAGATTTAAGCATTAAGTGATAACCAGTGTTTTCCTCCTCATAGTGGAATTAACATGCATTCCTCCATTCTTCATAAATGCTTGATTTTAAAATATCCACAAATACTAAATGTTAGAGTGAACTTTATTGTAAAATATATATTAATTTAATTGGATTTATTAAACTAGAATAAAACTGTCAGGAGGAAAGAAACTTTTGACCAATAGGATCTAGAAAGGTTTCTTCTGGAGTACATAAAACATTGCAAAGCTGCTTCCCTGTGAAAGCAGTCCAAAATTATCTCCAGTTAAGATAAAGAGGGAAATTTCCTTACAGAGAAGGGCTGTCAACCTTAAAGGTATTCTTCATTCGTATATATATTTGTTCAATTTATATGGCTGCCATCATGGTGAACTAAAACTAAAACTGGATGATTAGTTTCTAAAACTATAGTGAGTTGAGATGGAGGTGAGGTCATGAGAACATGTCCCTCAATAAGGGTGAGTCAGGCATCTTTTGGTACACCACATGGGTCATGAGTGTGAGTCTTAAGTGTGAAAGGAATATTCAACACAAGGTATCCAATACAAAGTCTTTTCTGTTGAAATAATACAATTAGGTGACACAATCTGACAGGGAAATACACACTCATATTTATTATTAGTTTGATTTGTAGGCTCTCAGTGTGTCCTAACAATCAAGATAAACATTCGCATTCAAGGGATTTTCAGATGAAGTGCACTCTTACAAGCCAATGCCCAAATCTAAGTAATATTTCCCTCGAAATTGTCCCTTATTATTTCTGATATCAATATTTTTTGGCACCAAAGCAATGCTTCAGTACTTCAGTTTTTAAGCCATTATCATGGTGAGATGGGTACCAAATAAATTTAATCAATCAATCCATAAATGAGCTCACATCAGACCAGTCATTACTATTTCAGTTGAAGTGAAAGCCTTGGACCTCCTTGCTAAATTCCACTATCCCAGTGGGGTTAGAGAGAGGCAGTTATAAACATGTTCTCAACTGATTAAAAACATCCCAGACTCTGAGCCTGCAATTTTGAGACCCCTGATTCCAATCAAGGCAAGATGAAGCTTATTTAACAATTGGACCAACAGGACCACCATCCAGTCTTGATTCCATTTCATTGGATTCAATCCAAATCTGAACTCAGGGACTGGTCAGCAGAATTGCCTTCATCTTTGATATTTGAAGACAAAAAACTAGTGAACCTGAAGCTATTAACACCAAACTCTCCAGCATGTGAGGCCCTTTCTCACCAGTTTTATGGGGATACTAAACTGCCAAAGGGACACTAAATGGCAATGATTTATGTCCTAAATAATAATCACCTGATATCTCATTTTGGATCAGCTTACAACAGGGTTCAGCATGACAGAATCAGAAGGGAAACCTTGGTCAATAGAACTGAAGCATGCTTACTGTATCTGCCTAAGAATATTACAGAGGTTTTACTCCACACATTCAATTCTCAGTGAAGGTTACCCACTTTTTTGACTGGGTTTAGCCCACTTGAAACAGCTTTGGAAAAAAGAGAAAAGACACCAATATTTTCCTCACCTTCTTGAGCAACTTTAACTGTGACAAAGCATCTTGGTTGATTATAAGTCTTTGTTTTTCAAAACTCCCCAATTTCTTGTTGATGGGATCATCCTTGGGGAGAACTATCATAATAATAATATACAGATCTCCTGCTATGTCTCCATTTTGATCCAAGTACACTTTCAGCCGGGAAACATTGTACAATTCCCTCTTCTTTAGAAATGGATGGAACTAGAATGGAAACATCCAGGAATTTAAAAGCAGAAATCTTGGTTTCTTATCTCTTATCACTTTTTACATTTGAATCTTTCTTTTATGGTTGTTTAACTTGCAAATATTGTGAGTTTGGAGACCAAGTGTTACCATTATCTTCAAAATTGAAGTACAAAGATTCAGCAATATTTCTAAATCATGTAGTATACTGATAAAATGTATATTGACAAACTATAATTGACAAAAATGGTCAATCATATATAACAATCGAGCAAAGGTCTCCAACCAAGTAAACAAAGTACACAAATAACTAGAGTATTCATAAAGTCCTTGCAAACAATAGGGTGATTACCAGAAAGCAAGGATTTGTTAAGAAGAAAGTTGCAAGGCTAATCTTCATTCAGGTAGAGGAGATAGGAAAAATGACCAGATGAAGTAATTCTACTTTATTGTAAGGCTGTATTAACAAAATCTTGCATTGTGAAAGTACAAATCTTTCACCATCTCTTTTGACAGTCAAAAAATTTAGGGAGGACTTTTTCTGAGTTTCTTTCTCTGCCGGGTACACAGCTGTGGGTTGCCCCCCCCCCAAACCTTCTTATCTGATCCTTCCCTGCATCTCTTTCTCTGGTCCTCCAAACTAATTTATACGTATCGTTATACTTTCTTAACAGATTGTGTGAATGCTGGTGGTATAACTTGTTTTTAGAAAAAAAATTAACAAAATGCTTCATGATGTGATGAATGGGGATCTAGTTAATTGAGTTAATTGTCCTGAAATAAATATTAATATTAATGATAAAATTGTGGAGTTATGAAAAACAATTAGACTTTGGTCATTGTTTTTTCTATATTTTCATTAAAAAGGAAGTAAATAAATTATGATTTTGTGATGGAAAAATTATAATAACACTTGGACAAAGTTATTTTGGTCTCCTTTAAAAATGCCCAGCTTCTCTTAGGTCCCTACAGATCCCTATCAGGATGCTTCCATCCTGATGGGAGGGGGAACCTTTGGAGCTCTCCTGTGATGTGTTTATCTTTGCTTTGTTGACTAGGTTCCGCTGCCCGAGATCATCTGCCTCACCTCACCAAGAAAGAGATGCCTGGGAACATCTTACCGCAGTTTCCCAGTTTCCATCTGGAGTTCTCACAACATCTTTGCACCTCTGGGTTGGCTTGGGAGGGGTTTTGAACAATAGGGTTTAGCCTAACAATTTCACCCTGGAATTTCAGATTCTGCCTGCCTTCTCTTGCTGTCACTAACTCTCAATAAAAGTTCCTTTTGAAATGATGCCAGTTTCAAGAGTTCTGCTTTCTTGAGAGATTCAGCTGAGGCAGGGCCTTACAGCTTCCAGAAAATAAAAATATGATTTTGTGTTAGAGAGAGGTGCATGAGTAAAATTCAATAGGAAACTAACTAATTGTTAGCATCCAGGACTTGATACAGGATTGTATGAATGTAATGAATGGCAGCTATAATGTATTAATATTTCATTTGTAGTTTTTCTCACATTATTCTATGTATAGAATGGTTACTGATTATAATAAACTAGTAGTAATAAATTAATGTTATGATAATAACCGTATTATTAATTTGTCAATAATGTCATTAATGATCCAGTGGAATGATACCAGGTCCTCTTGCAGGCACACACACCTGGAGAAGACACTGCACAAAATTTTCATCAGCTTTAGTCAAGGACAAAGAAGGGGAGGAAAAGATAAAAGGAGCTGCTTTAAGCCTTGAGGAAAGACATCAAGCAGAAGAGCCATGTTGGAATAGAATAGAATAGAATAGAATAGAATAGAATAGAATAGAATAGAATAGAATAGAATAGAATAGAATAGAATAGAATAGAATAGAATAGAATAGAATAGAATGGAATGGAATGGAATGGAATGGAATGGAATGGAATGGAATGGAATGGAATGGAATGGAATAGAATAGAATAGAATAGAATAGAATAGAATAGAATAGGAAGGGACCTTGGAGATCTTCTAGTCTAACCCCCTACTGAAGCAGGAGAACCTATACCATCTCACACAAGTGACTGTCTAGTGTCTTCTTAGAAATCTCCAGTAATGGAGCACCAACGACTTCTGAAGGCAAGCTGTTCCACTGGTTAATTGTCCTCACTGTTAGGAGGTTTCTCCTTAATTCCAGGTTGCTTCTCTCTTTGATATGTTTCCAACTATTGTTGCTTGTCCTAGTTTACAGGAGCTTAAAATCAGAAAAAGTGTGGGAACTTTTTTTCCAATATATAAAATGTCTTGGTTGTTGAAGGGAGGATGCAGCACTTTTCTGATAAATAGGAGTTGTTGTACAGAAGATTAAGATCTTAAACCACCAAGCCCAGAAAGCACAAAAGACCCTGAAAACGAATTTAGTTTGATGGATCCTTGTTTGGACCCCATACCTTCCACGGCTGCAGCCTTGGAGCCCCCAACCTTTCTTCACCCTTATTCCTTCTCCTCTGTGGTTTGGATGCAGCACTTAAGGCATGGGCCAGAATCTTAATGACACTGTAGGTAAAGCCATAATTTCGGATCTGCATCCTATTCTTTTTCTTTTGGGTCTCCACTGGTGCTTTCTGGGTGCATCTTCTCCGGACTTTGACAGAAAAGGTGTGTTTTGAAACAGAACAGTGAAAATACTGAGCTTGAAATTCAGGTTCCACAAAGAAATATCTTTTAAAGGCATTATCATTTTCCCAACTCTTTTTCCACTGAAGGAGAAAGGTCCAAATACTGTGGACGTGCTTGAGACACCTATCCTTTTTCACTAAAAATGCTCCAGCCGCTGTCATGATCCAGACTTTCCCTTCAATGGGTCCTGGCAAACCTTCAAGTGCTGAATGGAAGGGAAGAATTGTGTCCCAAAGGGAATCAAATTCCATGAAGTGAAGAAAGACGTTGACTTGTCTCCACTTAGAGAGGGCATCCCTGAGGAATGCAGTATGTCCAGTCTTTGAGAATTGTTGTGATATAACAACACAAATTCTATTCTTGACAAGCGTAGGAGTAAAGGTTCTCATGAAATTCTCTCCCTTCTCTGTGTCTGGAGCAAAGAGACCAATCAGGGTCCATCCAAAATGGAGGAGAATTTGGACAATTCCTTGGTAGTGGATCCCTTCTTTGGGGAGCATCGGATGGAAAAAAGGGAATTGACTTTTATCATTCAGAGCCTCTGAAGCAATTCTCTGACTCATCTGAAAAAAGCAATGAAGAATTCTGTGTTATATTTGGGATCCTGCCAAGTCCCAATTTTTAGCTTTTAAGAAACCCAATATTTTTCTCATGCACATATTAGAACATTTCCTGTTGATTAGTCATTAGGCCATATCAAGATACATAATATAAAATACTGAGCATTAACAAGACTGCATGTAAAAACAGAATTTAGAAAAATAAGTACAATAGAATAAGCATAAAGAATGAAAATAGTATTTCTTTATAACCCCAAAATTTACCATAATCAGACAATAATTTCCTTCCGAAAAGGGCTTTATTCTATATAATTTTTGAATTCTGAGCACAGAGAAAATACATTTTTATAAATATTAGGATCCCAATAGACTGTTTCTGTAAAGTGCAATCCAGGTTATTGATCTCCCTCATTCTTAAATAGCTGACATTCAAATTTATAGATGTATTACATCTTCTATTTCTGGAACTCCACTAATACAAGTATATTCATTGTAAGGAGTTTGGAAGATTTAACTCAATACTTGGAAGGTACATTTGTAGCAGCTGATGCCTTTCAGTGTGCCAACTTTACTGAAGATGGCCCTACTTTTTCGCTATTTTGACCATCTTGGATTCTTTGTGCAGCATTTTTTTTCAGTTTTTCTCGAGTGACAAAAAAGACAGGGAGACGACAGTTCCTAATATAAAATCAAGAATGTTTTAAATGAAATTTCTTTGTTCTAATAGCGTTTGGGGACTCTTATTAGTTTAATGAACAGAAGGACGGGGTGTGTGTGACATGATAGCAGTCTTCAAATATCTCAGGGGCTGCCCCAAAGAAGAGGGAGTCAAGCTATTCTCCAAAGCACGTGAAGGCAGGACAAGAAGCAATGGATGGAAACTAACCAAAGAGAGAAGCAACCTAGAACTAAGGAGGAATTTCCTCACAGTTGGAACTATTAACCAGTGGAACAGCCTGCCTCCAGAAGCTGTGAATGTTCCAACACTGGAAGTTTTTAAGAAAAGACTGGACAGCCATTTGTCTGAAATGGTATAGGATTTCCTGCCTGAGCAGGGGGTTGGACTAGATGACCTCCAAGGTCCCTTCCAACTTTTATTTTTATTTTTATTATTATTATTATTATTATTATTATTATTATTATTATTATTATTATTATTATTATTATTATTATTATTATTATTATTATTATTATTATTATTATTATTATTATTATTATTGTTGTTGTTGTTGTTGTTGTTGTTGTTGTTGTTGTTGTTGTTGTTGTTGTTGTTGTTGTCCATACCATTAATTTTATTAAAAATAAATATATGCTCCAGATGTCAACGCTGTTAATATAGGATATTATTGCTTTGACAAGATATGCAGAACTGTCTGGTATTTTTAGAGTTAATTCAGAAGACAGAAAAGGAGGAGCTTCTTGAGGAAAGAAAAGGAAGTAAATCTTTGGCCTCCAGTCTAATTGGAAGACATAATTCATGACTGTAAAAATAGGGAGGGGTATAGCAAGGAAAGGAAGACGCAAGCCAGAGAAATTCAGTTTCTGGCATCCGTCCATGTAAGTGCCAAGGTTATTTTTGCAATAAATGGATTCTAGAGGTAAAGGCCTCATGTTTCTCATTAAAGGCAATCTTCCTTTGGAACCATAACATCATGCCAGAAACTAAACCGTTTTCAACCAAATGGAGGTGCATTACCCCCACCTCTTTCTCCGAGGCTGGAGTGAGAATAAGAAGAATTCAGGGGGAGGACAATCTATCATGAAGCGGGAGTTTGCTAAATACAGCCCGGCAGCTGCTAATATCCCAGAGGGGGAGGTGACAGACAGCATGCTGTGGGAAGATGAATTTGGGCAGACAAATGAAAATCGGTGGACAAACAATGGACAAACTGCCACTCAAGGCCTGGGTGAGTTACTGGAAATATCTCAAACCCCAGGGGAGAGAGGCAGAGACCCACCCCTTAAAACAGAAGCCTACAGCCACTCCAGTTCATATCAGACAGCCTTTCAGACCCTGTCTTCCTCTATCAGGGACCCCAGCCCTGAAGAGAGAGGGAATCCATGTCTGAGGCCTCTGCAACAATGGGGAGTATGGCATTCGAAGCAGGCAGGGAGCAGATGACTTTTGAGCTCACCACAGCTGATAGGGACCTTGCAACAGATTGGGGTGGTGCAGGGCCCAGGAGATCAGCAGCTAGAGGGAGGACAGCCACAACAAGGAGATTGGCCCCAGCCCCTGAACGTGCAACCCCTGGGCATAAACCAGCAACCAGGATGGGGCCAGCAGCAGCAACAGCCATAGTGGGGCCCCCAACAACATATAATTACTCCATTCAGAGCAACCTTCGATGGGGACCCAGAGAAACTGATTTTTTTCCTTAACCAAGTACACTCGCACTTGAATCGCTGGGCTTATCTCTACCCAGACAGAGGGGCTATGGTCGATGTGATTGCGTCTGGCCTAGATGGAGAAGCATCCAAATGGCTGAACAATTTATATAATGAGCAAGCCCCAGAATTGGAAGACCCCCAACTCTTCCTCCTGGGTCTGAAAGAAAGATTTGAGGACCCATCCCTTGACTTAAAAGCAAGAGAACAAATCCACAAAATAAAACAAGCTGGCAGGCCTGCCCTGGAGTACGTGCGAGAGTTTCACAAGATAGCCGGTCGGATAGAGGGGTGGCCAGAGCAGTCCCTAATCCATCACTTCATTGAGGGATTAGATGATCACCTCTCCCAGGCCTGCATTATTCGAGCAGTACCTGACCGACTGCACGAGTGGTATCAGACAACAGTGAAGCTAGATGTTCAGCTCGCCCGCTATAAAAAGCCTTCCCCACCTGAATCTAAGCAGCAACCAGAGCAATCCGAACAACAATCACCCCCATGAGACCCTCCGGCTACCACGTTGACTGAAAGAATCGGGCCACCTGCAAGCGCGTCAATAAAGTGTTTCTGGTGCGGAAAGAAGGGACATCGAGCAGCAAACTGTCCGGTCCCCTACCCCCAACTGCAGAGCAGTCCGGAACCAACGAAGAGAAGGGGTCCTGCCCAGCGGTTAATGAGAGAAAAATCCAATCGGGCCACGCAAGCACCTGTTACCCAGATTACACCTCCCACACAAGAGAATGCCGGGGTTCCAGGTGGACCCGCCCCTGCTCTACCCTCCTTTGATGGCGATGACGAAGGGGAGAACGACCCGATGGTGAGTCGACAAATCCCATCTTTTTCACTGGCCGCCAAGCTTACAATCCCTAAGTCGGGGGCACAAATAGACTTAAACGTACTAATTGATTCTGGATGCACCTGATGCATTATTAGCCTACCCTTTGCCATGAAAATGGGCATATGGGCAAAACAACTTTCCAACCCTGTGAGGTTCGAGCAAGCTGACGGCTCCCTGATGGGAGGGACTTTAGTCACACAATTAACTGAGCCCTTACGCCTAGAAATAGGGGCACACTGGGAATTTATTCGGTTCCTGGTGGCCCCAAAAATGACTGAGACTGTGATTCTAGGCTTAGCCTGGTTGGACAAATGGAAGCCATTTATCTGGTGGGAGAAAGGAATGAGAACTGTGAGACTACCTATAGGGCCTGAGCCTCCCACTGATTCAACTGACATGGTGGGACACTTTAGGCCACCTAATGAGCGAGCACTCATAGCTGCCTCAACATCACCAGATGAATCACTCATCCCCAATGAATACCGGGACTTAGCAGAGGCATTTAGTGAAAATGAATGCGATGTCCTACCCCCTCACAGACCCAATGACTGTTCTATCAAACTGGTGCCAGGAGCCAAACTTCCACGCCCGAGAATGTACGCCATGTCCCCCCTCGAGATGGAAGAGATGAAGCAATACGTGAATAAAAACTTAGCGAGGGGGTTCATTGAACGGGCCAAATCTACTGTGGGAGCCCCCGTGTTATTTAAAGAAAAAAAAAGATGGGTCTCTTCGTCTCTGCGTAGACTATAAGGGCCTCAATGCTGTGAGTGTGGAAAACAGATACCCCCTCCCCCTCCTAAAGGACTTATTAACTCATCTGGCTAAGGGGAGTGTCTTCACTAAATTAGACCTGAGAGAGGCGTACTACCGAGTGAGAATAAAAGAAGGAGATGAGTGGAAAACTGCCTTCAACTGCCCCATGGGGAGCTATCAATTTAAAGTCATGCCATTCGGACTACAGGGGGCCCCAGCCGTATTCATGCAGTTGATTAATGAGGTCCTACATGAACACTTGTACAAAGGGGTTCTGGTGTACCTTGACGATATTCTGATATACAGCACGAATATGACTGATCACATAAAGCTGGTGAGAGAAGTGTTAAAGAAACTATTGAATGCCAAGCTTTATGCCAAATTGTCAAAATGTGAATTTCACCAGACCCGATTAGATTACCTCGGCTACAGAATCTCCAACAAAGGCATTGAGATGGATCCAGCCAAGGTGAAAACTATAATCGAATGGCAGCCCCCCAAAACCCGCAAACAACTCCAGAGCTTTCTAGGTTTTGCTAACTTCTACCATCAATTCATCCCCTCTTTTGCCAAAATTGCCCTACCCCTTACAGATTTACTCAAAACAGGGGAAAAAGGAGAGAAGCCGTGACCGGGCCAAACACTAGCATGGACTATGAGCTGTCAAACACCTTTTGAGAATTTAAAAAGACTATTTGCTGCCGAACCGGTCCTAAAGCACCCCTGTATAGGGGAGCCCTTTGTAATTCAAGCCGACACCAGTGATGTGGCAGTTGGAGCTGTATTGCTTCAAAAGAACAAGAATGGAGTCCTGCAACCCTGCGCCTACACCTCCAAAAAAATTAGGAAAGTGAAGGGAGATGGGCAATATGGGAGAAGGAGGCCTTCGCAATTAGATGGGGGCTGTTAACCTGGCAACACTACCTGGAGGGGAGCAAGGTGCCATTCGAAGTATGGACAGATCACAAAAAACTAGAAGCAATGAAAACTCCCCGCAAATTGTCCCCAAAGCAAGTACGGTGGGCACAGTACTTTAACCACTTCAACTTTACTCTAAAGTACATACCAGGGGGGAAAAACTTCCTAGCTGATGCGCTATCGAGATTGCCCCAATACAAAAGCGAACGTGAAGAAGTTAATGAGGTGATTATCTCCAACCCACAACCTGTTGCACAAATCACGCCTCACAGGGTCCCTAATCCGGATGACCCTGGAGCATAGAAAATAAAACGAGAGCTCCTCACCGATCAATGGTTCAAAGATAATCAAACCTCCTTGACGTGCCGGGATGGTTTGGCTTACAAAGGGGGGAAACTGTATTTGCCCGAATCCCTCCATCTCAATGCTCTTAAACACAGCCATGATGTAAAGCAGGCTGGACACTTTGGATATCTCAAAACACTACATCTCACCCGCTGGCAATTTTGGTGGCCAGGACTGAAACGAGATGCGGAAAACTATATGAAGAGTTGTACTGTATGTGCCACAATGAAAAGAATACCGGGGAAAACCCCTGGATTACTGCAGCTGATGGCAGACCCTTCCCAACCCTGGGAAGAAATAGCTATGGACTTTATCGTAGACCTACCTGAAAGTAGAGGAAATACTGTCATCTGGACTATAATAGACCTGTTTTCGAAGCAGGCTCATTTCATCGCCTGCAAAGGACTCCCATCCGCTCAACGACTGACTAAATTGTTCCTGAAACATATCTACCGACTGCATGGTGCCCCTAAGTGAATAATCTCAGACAGGGGGGTGCAGTTCACAGCAGAGTTTTGGAGGAGTTTTCTTAAATTAATTGGATCATCTCAAGGGTTATCATCCGCTTTTCATCTGGCCACCAACTGAGCTGCAGAAGCCGCTAACAAAATGGTGGAGCAATATCTCAGATGCTACGGATCCTATCAACAATTGAACTGGACTGACCTCCTCCCTTTTGCAGAGGTGGTGTACAATAATTCTGTGCACAGCAGCACTGGCTACACACCTTTCAGATTAGCCACAGGCAAAGAGTTCAGTCCAATACCTGAATACCCCCAGATGCCAACAGCTTCCCAGACACTTGACCAATGGGTGAGGGGATGGGAAGAAGTTTGGAGAAACACGAAGACTGCTTTAAAAAAGACTTTTGAAACCTATAAAAAGCAAGCTGATAAAAAGAGAGCTCCCCAAAGAATGTTTCAAGCTGGGGAAGAGGTTTATCTGTCGACCAAATATTTGCACCTCAAATTACCCAGTAAGAAATTAGGACTGAAATTCTTAGGGCCTTTTCCTATCGTAAAGGTCATCAATCTGGTCACAGTAAAACTGAAACTCCCTAGGCTTTTGGGTAAAATCCACCGTCTTCCATAGTAACTTGTTAAAACCTTATTGGGGTTCCACTTTAAGACCTCCCCCGAAGAAAGCACCTGGGCCCCTCGTAGTTGCAGGGCAAACCCATTACGAAGTGAAACATGTTCTTGATTCTAGAATTTTTAAAGGGAAATTGCAGTACCTAGTACAATGGAAGGGATACCCGTTGTCTGAAGCCACTTGGGTGAAATCCAGTGAGGTGAAAGCTGACAGGCTCGTCAAAAGATTTCATACAAAACACCCCAACAAACCGAAAACTAATCATTAATATATGCTTTTGCTTACATTACAGGATCTGTCCTTTTTGTAAGGGGGGCCGGATGTCAACGCTGTTAATATAGGATATTATTGCTTTGACAAGTTATGCAGAACTGTCTGGTATTTTTAGAGTTAATTCAGAAGACAGAAAAGGAGGAGCTTCTTGAGGAAAGCCCGGGAAAGAAAAGGAAGTAAATCTTTGGCCTCCAGCCTAATTGGAAGACGTAATTCATGACTATAAAAATAGGGAGGGGTATAGCAAGGAAAGGAAGATGCAAACCAGAGAAATTCAGTTTCTGGCATCCATCCATGTAAGTGCCAAGGTTATTTTTGCAATAAATGAATTCTAGAGGTAAAGGCCTCATGTTTCTCATTAAAGGCAATCTTCCTTTGGAACCATAACATCAATTTTATAAATTGTATAAATTCCCAATTCTGCTCCTTTTATACACCCTCAAGATACTTCTCAGATGATGTGATCGGATTTGTTCTAGTAGTGATATAAATTAAATCCCTAGTTTCAGCTCAATATAAGTGCAAAATGGTAATGTTGTTATTTTGTATTTAATAATTCAGTCTAAGGAAACCACATACCTATGATGTTGAGGGAGCCCAGATCCAGTCACAGATAAAAGTTCCCCCAGGTAAGGAAAGGTGTGAACTTGCTCTGTGGTCTCCTCATCGATTATCCCTATATGGCAATGCTGTCATTTTCCAAAGACCATCACTTTTGACTTTGACTCATCCATAATCAGATAATTATTGTGAGAATAGGAGCCACGTCATCTTAACAGAACATGCAACCCAAATGTCATATTGGGAACACCTTTTTCTTTCCTTTGGGTACATATCAATCCTAATTCTCATGGCTCCATTGAGCCCCAAACACACTCTCAAACAAATGAACAAAAATGGGATGGAAGAGACAATGGAGATCCAGACAAAATGAATGTCCAGCCTCTTTTTGAAAATCTCCATTAATGGAGCACCCACAACTTCATGAGGCAAGCCGTTCCACTCATTAATTGTTCTCACTGTCAGTGCTTGTAGAAAGGGCTTTGAGCAGGGTCAACATTCTGAGCTCCATTTGAAGGGCAGTCAATTTCTTCCATAATATTTCTTTGTTTACTGTGTCAAATGCTATAAAGGCAGCAAACCATTATTTCCTTTGACTGATATTTTTATAGTTAGATGGTTCAAGACAAAAGTATTGTCAAGAGTTGATCACATCTGCCTAAAGACTGCTGGTTCTTCTACAAGGAATGCACTTTTCATCTACCTACTATCAATTCTTTTCAAATGGAAGTTTGCATGTATTTTTGTCACAATATATATTAGAGAAATGGGCCTGGAGTTGTTAGGGTCCTTTTTGGTCCCTTTTTTATATATAGGAATTACAATTGCCATCTTTGACCCAAATGGGTACGGCAGAGATTATTTATATGTGTCAATGTATCTGTCAATGGAGTGTCCCACCAGTCGGGATATTTCTTGAATTGTTCAACTGGTAGGAAATATTCTCGAGAGGCCATATTGCTGTTCAAACCTTTTATGATGAATCATGAGAATTTTAAGGCAAAAAATAGCTGATATGTTGCCTAACATATTTGTAGATTTTTAATAAAATGGTTGGTTAATGTTAGTGGCCCCTAAATGTTCATAAAACATATATGTTTTATCATCAGTAGGAAAGGTAATCCAGTAGGACTCTGTTTAAAAATCTGAGATTTGTTCATGGTTGAAGATACCATTATTTTGGCTAAGACCATGTTAAAAAATGTAAGTTTTCCATCAGTACTGCACATTCCTATTGTATAGAAGATTCTTTGATTGAACACAGAGCCTCTCCTCGCCTTACACAAGTGTGCAGCAGAAGCCTCTAAGCAATTGGGATGATGTCATGAAAAGATAGGTCTCTTTTGATCCTTGCTTCCTCCCAAGTGCATATCGCCAATCCTTATTTATAACACTTACAAATGCCATGGTGAAAAGATTGTTTGCAGCAGAACCATTTCTTAAACACCCTGATCCTGAGGAACCTTTCATCATCTAAGCTGATGCTAGTGATGTTGTGGTGGGCACAGTCCTCCTACAAAAAAACCTTAGAGGGGATCTTCAGCCCTGTGCCTACACTTCACGAAAGCTTTCAGAAACAGAGATGAGATGGGCTGTTTGGGAGAAAGAGGCTTTTGCTGTGAGATGGGCATTATTAACTTGGCGCCATATCCTGGAAGGGAGTAAAGTGCCTTTCGAAGTATAGACTGATTATTATTATTATTCAAAATAATCTTGAATTACGTAGAGAAGACACGGTTGGATCTATCACTTACACACCGACACTCCACTCACTTTACAGAAAGGAAAGGACAAACACAAACCTGTGGCACTTTGTAGGTGCCTGCTAATGTTGACATCTGGATGGAGCTGTCTCTGTCAGTTCCATCAACAAGAGCCAAAAGCTTCTCCTTCCTTCCACAGCTGTAGTTGGGAACATTGGCTTCTCCAGTAGAGAGCATGTCCAGTAAGGCATCTGAAGTGCCAAGGGTGTTCTCATAGTTGTCATGGATGTTGTAGCCAAGTGTGAGATTCTGCAGGAGCTGGGGATTCTTCTTCAACAGTTCAATATTGCAAATCATGGGTATTAATAGTAGCTTTCCATAGGATAAACTAGTGTAAAACCATGATCATTAATATTAGCATCATCAACAGCAACAACAACAAAAATACTTTTCCTTCATTTAATCATCTTTTTTCTCTAGTTCTCAAAAAGGTTTAACAAATCAGAAACTTACAATTATTTTTAGCAGTACTAATATTCATAGCCCAGAATAATTCAGTCATTAAAGAAGAACCACCATTAAAGGAAGGAGATTTTTGATAAGTGACCCAGAGAAACTGTTCTAAAAACAAGTCATGTTCTATTCCTTTAAAAATCATACATTGCATATCAATCGGTTATAAAAATAGGGAAATGGTTGGGCAGAGGAAAGTAGAACCATTTCGATCATTACTTTCAACCAAAGTCAGTATTCCAGTCATGAATTTAGGATTTAACAGAGAGAGGAAAATAATGTGGACTTCTTTCAAGTTTCATTTGCGTCACGTTTCTATTCTCAGAAAATAAGGCAAAAGAGAGAGGCTGTGTTAATCAAAAGGATTCAAGACATTTGTCAGATCCTGCAATGTAAGAGTAAGTAAAACAAGAAGAAAAAAAGAAGAGTGTTAGAACTGCAAATGGAGGGAATGAAACTCCATCGCTTGACTTACAACCGAATCTGAATAGAAGGAGCCATGTTGAAATGTAATGTTGCAGGTGCTATTTCTGATGCAGAGAAGACTATACCAATGAGAAGATCTCCTGGCCTATAATAGCTCCATGGCTTTTCTCCATCCTGCTTGTCCAAATTCAGTGGGCACTTCATTCTCAGCTTCCCAGAGAGTGGCTGGGACACCAGCAGCTTCAGAAACAGAAGCAGAAGCAGGAGGTCCATAATTCATAGGGTGGAATCAATCTCCTTCCTCTTTCTAAAAAAGAATTAGAATTCAAAGCACTCTGACAGGGTGGAATATCCAGTGGCTTTCCTGATTCAAACAGAGAAACCAAGATTCATCTGAAACAGAGAGAAAATATATTCAAGAGCACAGCTCCTGTCTGTCCTGTATTGTGAGCCACAAAAAGCATAACCTGTGATATTTATCCTTTTATGATGCAAGATTCCTTCCATGTTGCTTCAGTCTGATGTTTACATCAAAGGAAGTCACTGGAGACATAGGAGAAGAGGTCTCAGAGACAGGGATGGTGATGATTGCAGTGAGAAGGAGCTTCTACTCTTGGGACCCTGAACTTCTTCCATGTAAGGAGGGGTAGCTGGAGAAAAGCACGTTAGAGAAAAGTCACAGATAGACCCCTTGGGGCAGTGTTCTGTAGTGGTCTTAGTACTTCTTGTTAGGACATGTCCAGAAAGTCATGCTGGATGGAAATAGTTCAACAGCCAGGAAAGAGCCTGCTGCTGTCCTTCAATGGGGTCTCTTGCCTCCAGAGGCTGCTAGGGAAGGTCACCCAGAGTTATGGAGTTTGGTGCCACTCTAGGTTGGTGACACTTAACTCTAGTGCTGCCTGTGCTTTATCTCCATGGAAGCACTCAGTATCCTTGAACCCAGCCTAATGTTAAGAGTTTGGGATTTTCTTTTCAATGAGATCTCCATGTATCAATCCTAATTTGGAGCTGATTTTATAATTATGTTGACCCAGAAATGAGGAGGTGATAAGCCGCCTGGGAAAGCCAAGGGAAATCATCAAAACAATTTAAAAAATGAAAGTTAGAATATTTTGGACATGTGATCCGACACCCAGAAAAATATGGCATACTCCATTTAATCCTCCAGGGAAAGATTGAAGGCAAACGAGGTCCAGGCAGAAGAAGAACATCATGGCTTCAAAATCTAAGGGACTGGTTTGAACAAAACTCAGCAGCACTTTTTCGTTCGGCTGCTGATAAAAACAGCATCGCCAACATGATCGCCAACGTTCGATAATAGATATGGCACAAGAAGAAGAAGAAGTTGACCTGGACTTAGGGGACAGTAGCAATTGTGAATACGTGCTGATGGCCCCGCTCTCTCTGGCCACTTGCAGAACCATGAATACTAATATTAATATTTATTTGAGTACAATTTTTGAGACAGTTCTCTCCACTTAATTATTTCATACCATCCATCATTCAATTAACTAGATCCACATGTCGGGCCCTGTGGGTGAGCCAGTCGGTGACACTGTGCCAGTGCCTGCAGAGGAGGCCGGGGACACCCAGCCAGTAATGAGGCCCAAGGAGTGGGCCCCACAGCTTGGAGCCACATTGGGTGAGTCCCAGCAGCCGGGAGTCCCGGCGTCATCGGGGGACTGGTGGCTGAGTCCTGCTCTTCAGTGCTCGGACCCCGGCCAAGCACCTACCTCGGGTGCCGGGGATCCTCTGACTGGCTAGAGGGAGAGGCGGTGGACGGAAGACAGTGAGGAGGAATGGAGTTATTCCATGGCACCTGGAAGCCGGACGATGGACATCCTGCGGGACTGTTACGGCAAGGTGGGGTGCCTGGAGCCTTCCCCCTGGACACACATGGAGACTGGCCATGGGTCGATACCTTGGTCCAGCGCCGGGACGCAGCCGGTCCCAGCAGAGCCAGCCCATTTCTGGTTGGCTAGTCCACGGTTCCAAGGCCCTCCTGGGAGCGACAGCTCTCAGGCAGGGGCTCCTATCCTGAGTGGCTCGCCAGCCCTGTCACATCCACGTCAGGAGGGTAGACCAATGGTGGAGCCTGGCGGGCCGCCCGGGAGGGGGATGGTGGGGTCATCCGGGGCTCCGGACTGGCGGACGGCTGGTCTTGGGGACCGCCGGGCCGCCCCAGCCTGTGACAGTCAACAGGGAGCAGGGCCGCATATGGCCCCGTGGTTTCCAGGGTCAGCATGGGGACCGCCACCGATACTGGTGACGTTCGACGCTGCCATGACACGAAGCAGGCAGGGCACTTTGGGTTCCTCAAGACCCTACATTTGGCAAGGCACCAATTCTGGTGGTCCGGGATGAAGGTGGACATAGAGGCCTACGTTCGGGGGTGCCACATCTGTGCCACTACCAAGCCCTGGATGGGGAAGCCACCGGGGTTGTTGCAGCCGGTGGCGGACCCCACTAGACCCTGGGAAGACATCGCAATGGATTTCATCATTGAGTTGCCGGATAGCCGGGGTTACACGATGCTTTGGACTGTGGTGGACCTGTTCTCCAAGCAGGCACACTTCGTTCCATGTAAGGGGTTGCCGTCGGCTCAGAGGCTGGCCAGACTGTTCGTAACACACATTTACCATTTGCACGGGGTACCTCGACGGATCATTTCAGACCGAGGGGTACAGTTCACGGCGCGCTTTTGGCGCGAGTTTGTCCGCTTCATCGGTTTGTCCCAGGGGCTCAGCTCGGCGTACCATCCCAGTACCAATGGAGCTGCGGAGTGAGCAAACGCCGCTGTGGAGCGATTCCTGCGAAGCTATGTATCCCACCAACAAACGGACTGGGTGGACTTAGTAGCGTTCGCGGAGGTGGCATAGTAGCACTGGGTTCACCCCTTTTCGGGTGGTGCATGGCAGGGAATTTGTCCCCATTCCTGAGTGCAGTCAAGGGGAACCCTTGCCTTGTCAACCCAAAGAGTGGATGGCATGGGTGAGGGGGGTCTGGGGAGTGGTGAAGGAGGCCCTAGTGAAGGCAGGGAACGCCACAAAGGCACAGGCAGATAAAAAATGGAGGGCCCAGAAATCCTTCCAGGTGGGCGACCTAGTCTACCTGTCCATGAAGTACCTTCGGCTATAGGTCCCCTGCAGGAAACTGGCACCAAAGTTCCTTGGGCCTTTCCGGGTTGCTCAGGTCATAAACCCGGTGGCCGTGTGGCTACACCTTCCTAGGTTCCTGGGCAAATTACACCCAGTGTTCCATTCCTATTTCCTATACCTGAATGAAGATTAGCTTTGCAACTTTCTTTGTGCTGGACCAGCTGTGTAATCATCTGGCCAGAATATATACTTGAGGATTGTTTTATTGTGTTTAGCATTTATAGGGTTAATGCTGTCTCCTTAAGAGATGGCCTATGGGTAATGTAGTTTAGCTGTTCAGTGAAGCCTATGTTAACGTCAGTAGGAGGGGCTACTAAGTTCATGACAGGATATCCTGGCTACGTGCCAGGTTGTAAAAGAAGCCTTTGTGAAGACAGACACAAGGTGATGTGTCCCATAAGAGCCATGGGGTGAGTCTACCATTAGTTTTTCACCTAAAGGAATGGAGAAGGTCATGACATGTTCATCAGAAGGACTCTGCTTGACTGTAAGTTATTGTTTGAGATTTCTGTCGAATAAATGATCTAATATTGTCCTGTTCCTTGGCGTTTATCTGTCCGAGAAAGGCAGGATTAAAGCAGATATCTTGCTTGGACCGGAACAGTGAAAAACTAATGACAGTGGATTACACCCTTGCAGTAGAATCATTATTGTAGCCTTCATCTCTGCTGACAAAATAGAGTAAATTGACAAGACTATTTTCCTCTTCGTTTGTCTGCATTTCCGTTTGTTGAAGTAAAAAGATAGTTAAAGTTCTCTATGCTCTAAAAGATTGAAGTGAAAGCTGATCACTCTTAAAGCGCAAAAGAAAAAACAGATGACACAAGCTTATTTGTATAAAGAAGCAACAGTCAGTCTCTTGGCAAGACAAAAGAGAGACTTTGAATGGCAAAAATCGCTTGTTTGAAATTCCCATTGCTTTGCTTTAAAAAATCTCACAGAGCAAGTAGCCCAAACCCCCTTCTAACCTGTAAGCTCAGCATTGCTCGAAACAAGCATTTGCCCTGGGCCATAAATTCATTTGTTGCTATGGTGAAAAAATCCATTGTCTTAGTAACCTGGCACCTAGTGAGAGAAAACAGTCTCATTTCCCCCTCCCTGTAGAATTTGAAGAATTTGAGCCAGGGAAAAAAGGGGATCTGGTTTCAGAGGCAGAACCAAGCCCACAAGCAGATACAATTGCATCCCCTGGTGGCCAATCTGCTCACTACACCTAAAGTCAGGCTGCCAGCCAAACAGCCTTCAGCCTCATAGCCCTGCTGGAGCTCAAATGGCAATAGCCTTGCTGGAGAATTCAAACACTTTGTTGCCAAGAGAATTCTAGGCGCAGCATCGCCCATCCAGTAGCTAAGCTGCAAATAGCAGGCTTGCACCTACCCACGCAAGCGGCACCCCCTAGAGGGCAAAGAGTGAACTTCACCTGAAGTAATCACTCATGCAAGCAGTGACCCCTAGTGGTCAAAGGGAGAAATTCACTGAAGTACCCAAGCAAGCAAGCAACGCCTCCTAGTGGCACACCTACTCAGCACAGATCAAGGAGAAACAAGCAGCAAATTAACCTTACTTATTATCACGAAGCTATACGACCCAGGTGGAGACTTACTGGAGCCAGTGAGAGCTCAGCAATCTCCAGGCGGTCAACAGCTTATAAGGTGGTTCTAAGAAGACAGAATTTGGCTGGCTTTTCTCAAAGCGATATCTAGGAACAACGCTGAGGGGTGGCGACTTGATACAGCAAGCTTGCCCTCAACCACGCAGCAATTGTCACCTGATAGCAGGGGAGAGAATCTCCCTGATAAGACTACTCAGATAAGGCACCCTGGTGGTGAAAGAGTGAACTTCACCTGAAGCAATCACTCATGCAAGAAGCGACCCCTTAGTGAACAAAGAAGGAATTTCCCTGAAGTGCCTACCCAGATAGAGAGACCCTTAGTGGTCAAAGAGTGAACTTTGCTGAAGTAATCACTCACGCAAGCAGTAACCTAGTGGTCAAAGGGTGGACTTCGCTGAAGCACCCACCCACGCAAGAGAGCGCCCCCCAGTGGTGCCTCCACTGACAGACAGTACCCCAGTGGCTGATCTGCAAGCAGTGACCTCTGGTGTCCAAAGAATGAAGTTCACTAAACTCATTCAAAGTGTCTAGGAAAACCTCTGAGTCTTCCCTAGTCATGGCAAAGTGGCCTATTAGACCAGAAAAGCTGGTCCAACCAATCAACCTTGATTTGTACAAGTCTGAAGTTTCCCATTATTCACATGCTTGACCCCATGGGGCACCCTCTCACACTTCCAAAAAAGCTTCATCTTTTCACCATGTCTTGCCACAATCCCGGGCATATTCCAGCATGTCGCAACAACCTTCCATTTCAGGTGCCTCCTGCCATTCTAAAGCATCTTCTCGGCAAAGCCAAGCATCCTGAGTTTCTTGGAGGCCAAACTAAAGGCTGCTCAAGACAAGCTTGAACTCATACAAAGCCAACGAGAAGTGGCAGATAAAACAGCAAGAGCGAAAGGCCTTCAGAGAACACTCCAACGCGCCATCTTCTCGCGCAACCACGAAAGAGAATCTCGATCACCAAATGTGCCAACTGGCCGGGGAGCCGGCAATGCACCATCTGAACGACGAGACCCCCCCCCCCAACAAGTACGCACACAAGAGGCCAGACCTCCTCATCTCATTGTAAGGGCAGAGGAATTCAGACCCAACCCTCAAGGTCCCTTGTCCATGCCACTGGAAGTTAACCCCAACAAGAAGTTTTCTGAAGAAAAGTGCCAGCCGTCTGTACCATATTTCCCTGTTCTTGGAAATAATGTCTTTGAGGTTCAACAAGAAGCCACTGAGCATGCTCCAGGTGACCTCAACACCGTACCAACCCATCCTGACGGCAAACCCTGCACAGCACCATTGGATCCTCCAACATCCTGGAGAAGAAGGTTAGATTTAAGAGAGTACAAGACCTGCTGCGAACACTGTGAGTCTATGGAACACGTGGGCAAAGCTTGTACAGCTAAAGGGAAGTGTCACCCAAACAAGAGTGACAAGCACCCAAGAGCCCTGCATCCAGACTTTGGACAGCTTCAAAAAGCAGTTTCTACTCCTCTCTCAACCAAGGAGCCCCTACACAGCCCCAAAGAGCACCCAGAGGCGCCCGCCAAGGTCAACTGCACAGCAGTGTGTAATGACCCACCATTCCCCAGTGAACCCCCAAGCAAAGAAACGTCTTTCACAACGTGCTCTGTACCGCAGAGCACGGTGGGGAGGAAAGTCACTGGACTCCACATCCAGGCGGTAGATGGGAGCTCACAGTTCCAAAATCCTGGATTGGTCATCCCAGGAACGTTCTTTATCGACCAGCTCCCCCCAATTGCCTTATGGTTCCTAAATCCTGAAGCCGAACTCTTGGCTCCGTTGAGAGCAGACGCCCGTCACCTTCGCCCATCATGGAATGGTCAGAAGCCCAACAAGTCTCTCAACTACCATTAAGATGGAACCTGAATGGGTCATCCCAGGAACGGTCTGTGTTGACCAACTGCAAACTCCAACCCAGGAGAATAGCTCAACAACCTCCATCCAACTGCAAACTGCAACCCAGGAGAATAGCTCAACAACCTCCATTCTTAGTAATGGAAGAGCACCTCACCTAAAACCACGCCAAGAACACTTCACGCTTATGACAACCAAACCCATTTTGGAAGCAACAGTGTTCCAGACTAGCAAAAGTCACAATGAGTTAGCCTTGTCCATAGAGGACAAAAACTTTCTGCAGCTACGCGCATTCTCCCAGAGCACCACACACTGGGACAGGCCATGCCCGCCAGAACAGAAGCAAGATTGGGAGACATGGAGCACACTCCTAAATTGTCTCCAAAGCATACATGTGCAACATATGTATATCTTCAGCTCACCCGCCACCGTACAAAAGAAAGAATTGTACGCTTTCTCAGAAGCAGACACTTCTACGTATATGTAAGCAATAGAGTAGAAAAGATTGAAACATCTTCAAGTCCTGAGCAATGGCAACATATGCTGACAGATAAGAACCTTGTGGACCAAGTTAAGTGGTCCACCTTTGCAGCACAGTTGACAAAATTGATCTGGCTAAAAGGTCCTGAGTTCTTGGCTTGTCCAGCCAGCCTGATGCCTCAGAGACCAACACGCTATATGCTTCTAGCTCCAGATCAAGATGCCAACATTCAACCTCAGGCACCCAGTAAATTTCTCAGACAGGATGAGAAATCGATCGTCCAGACCATCTGCTTGCCCACAATGAGCAAAGAGACAGAGAAACCGCCTTCTAAACGTCTCTTACAACCAGCCCGCTTCGAACGCCCCTCCAAACGAAGACCCATCAGATTGGGCATAGTATTGATCGTCCTGATTACTTGTCTTAGCATCCAAGGAACTAACTTTGTAGGAGCCTGCGAGGACTCTCAGACTATTGAAGACATTTGTCATGACCTAGTAAGTGACAGATACCTGAAGACCCAGAATTGTATATGGGCATTCAATCTTCCCCATGCATCTCACATGGGAGAAGCGTGGGAGTGCATAATTGGCATACCCCGCACAATCATAGACTTTATAGTGACAAAAGCGCCCACGCTGACACATGAGGTTCTCACTACCCACATAGCAGAAGTCACAGCCATCATCAAAGCTGATCATGTTGTTCCAGTCTCTGTTGTTCTAGATTCTTCTGTTCCTGAGAATCCTGTGGTCTCAGCCTCCTTTGTTCCAGAGTATCCTGCAGTTCCTGATTCTTCTGTTCCTGAGAATCCTGTGGCCCCATCTCCTTTGGTTCCTGAGTATCCCTTGGTTCCAGCTTCTGCTGTTCTTGAGTTTCCTGTGGTTCCAGATCCTTTGGTTCTACGCATCCTGTGGTTCCAGCTTCTGCTGTTCCTAAGTTTCCTGTAGTTCCAGCTTCTGCTGTTCCTGAGAATCCTGTGGTCTCAGTTTCCTTTGTTCCAGAGATTCCTGTAGTTCCAGATTTCTTTGTTCCAGATTTGTCTGTTCCTGAGGTTCCTGCGGTTCCAGTCTCCTTTGTTCCTGTGAATCCTGTGGACCCAGGTTTCTTTGTTCCTAAGAATTTTTGGGTTCCAGTTTTCCTGACCCAGAAATTCCTTTGGTTCCAGTTTCTCCTACAGGCAGGAGACCTTGTCTTACTGAGAGACAAGGGCGCATACCAGAACTATTGGCTCATGAGACTTGTGCATCGGGCCCTACCCAGTTCGCTGGACTAGTTCACCAAGCTGAGGTCCAGATCGTGAAGCCACGTGAGTCAGATCGTGACTCAAAGACTCTCGTGAAAAGGCTTTACACCAGGCCAATCACCGACCTGGTCCTGTTGCAGAAGAAGACTGAACTGGAAGATTAAACCTCAAACAATGTATATTGTGTTTACCTCATGATTGCATTGTTTGATGTAACACCTTGTTTATCCCTGTTATAATTGTGCATGTTTGTATTTACTTTACAGTTATGCATGTTTTACATATCTTGATGCCACGTTTTGCCTATTTTAGTTAATAGTCAGTTAGTGATGAGAATTGCATGCTTGAATGCTACGTTTTTGCTTATTTTAGTCAGTTAGTAGTGGAAATTTATATTTCCAAGTGGAGAGTGTGCTGGACCAGCTGTGTAATCATCTGGCCAGAATATATACTTGAGGATTGTGTTATTGTGTTTAGCATTTATAGGGTTAATGCTGTCTCCTTAAGAGATGGCCTATGGGTAATGTAGTTTAGCTGTTCAGTGAAGCCTATGTTAACAAGTCAGTAGGAGGGGCTACTAATTTCATGACAGGATATCCTGGCTACATGCCAGGTTGTAAAAGAAGCCTTTGTGAAGACAGACACGAGGTGATGTGTCCCATAAGAGCCATGGGGTGAGTCTACCATTAGTTTTTCACCCAAAGGAATGGAGAAGGTCATGACATGTTCATCAGAAGGACTCTGCTTGACTGTAAGTTATTGTTTGAGATTTCTGTCGAATAAATGATCTAATATTGTCCTGTTCCTTGGCATTTATCTGTCCAAGAAAGGCAGGATTAAAGCAGATATCTTGCTTGGACCGGAACATTCTTCTTAACAAATCCTTGCCTTCTGGTAATCACCCTATTTTTTGCAAGGAGTTTATGAATACTCTAGTTATTTGTGTATTTTGTTTACTTGGTTGGAGACCTTTACTAGATTATTATATATGATTGACAATTTTTGGTCAATTACATTTTGTCAAAATACATTTTATTTGTATACTACATAATTTACAAATATTGCTGAATCTTTGTACTTCAATTTTGAATATAATGGTAACACTTGTTCTCCCAACTTACAATATTTGCAAGTTAAACAACCATAGAAGAAAGATTCAAATGTAGAAAGTGATAAGATATAAGAAACCAAGATTTCGGCTTTTAAATTCCTGGATGTTTCCATTCTAGTTCCATCCATTTCTAAAGAAGAGGATATTGTACAATCTTTCCCTGCTGAAAATGTACTTGGATCAGAATGGAGATGTGGCAACAGAACTGCATATTGTTAGTAACGTGGTTCTCCCCAAGGAGGATCCCATCGACAAGCATATGGGGACTTTTGAAAGACAGAAACTTATAATCAACCAAGATACTATGTCACAGCTAAAGTTGCTCAACAAGGTGGGAAAATATTGATGTCTTTTCTCTTTTTTCCAAAGCCTTTTCAAGTGGGCTAAACCCAGTCAAGAAAGTGGGTAACCTTCACTGAGAATTGAATGTGTGGAGTAAAACCTCTATAATTTTCTTAGGCAGATAAGTGTGCTTCAGTTCTATTGACCAAGGTTTCCCTTCTGATGCTGTTATGCTGAATCCTGTTGTAAGCTGATCCAAAATGAGATATGGGGTGATTATTATTTAGGACACAAATCATTGACATTTAGTGTCCCTTCAGCAGTTTAATATCACTGTAAAACTGATGAGACAGGGCTTCATATGCTGGAGATTTTTTTGTTAATAGCTTCAGGTTCACTAGTTTTTTCTCTTCAACTATCAAAGGTGAAGGCAATTCTGTTGACCAGTCCCTGAGTTCAGATTTGGACTGAATCCAATGAATTGGAATCAAGACTGGATGGAGGTCCTGTTGGTCCAATAGTTAAATAAGCTTCATCTTGCCTTGATTGGAGTCAGGGGTCTCCCAAAATTGTTTTTAATCAGCTGAGAACATGCTTATACCTGCCTCTCTCTAACCCCACTGGGATAGTGGAATTTAGGAAGAAGGTCCAAGGCTTTCAGTTCAACTGAAATAATAATGACTGATTTGATGTGAGTTCATTATGGATTGGTTGATTAAATTTATTTGCTACCCATCTCACCACGATAATGGCTTGAAAACTGAAGTATTGAACCATCGCTTTGGTGCAAAAAAAATCTTGATATCAGAAATAATAAGGGACAGTTTTGAGGGAAATATTACTTAGATTTGGACATTGGCTTGTAAGAGTGCACTTCATCTGAAAATCGCTTGAATGCGACTGTTTATCTTGATTGTAAACTGCCTTAGGACACACTGAGAGGCTACAAATCAAATTAATAATAAATATGAGTGTGTATTTCCCTGTCAGATTGTGTCACCTAATTGTGTTCTCTCAAGAGAAAGGACTTTGTGTTGGATACTTTGTGTTGAGTATCCATTTCCCACATAGGGCTCACAGTGATGACCCATGTGGTGCACCAAAAGGTCCCTGACTCACCTTTTTTGAGGGACACGTTCTCATGACTTCACCTCCATCTCACCTCACTATAGTTTTAGAAACTAGTCAGCCAGTTTTAGATTTATTTCACCAGCATGGCAGCCATATAAACAGAAGAAATATATATATGAATGAAGAATATATTTAAGGTTGACATCCCTTCTCTGTAAGGAAATTTTCCTTTTTATCTTAACCGGAGATAATTTTGGATTGCTTTCAAAGGGAAGCAGCTTTGCAATGTTTTATGTACTCCAGAAGAAACCTTTCCAGATCCTACTAGTCAGAAGTTTCTTTCTTCATCACAGTTTTATTCTATTTCAATAAATCCAATGAAATGAAAATTTAATAAATCTTTTACAATAAAGTTTACTCTAAAATTTAGTATTTTAGATATTATATTTTAAAATCAAACATTTATGAAGAATGGAGGAATTCATGTTAATTCCAGTATGAGGAGGAACCCACCGGTTGCCACTTAATGCTCAAATCTTTTCTCAATTTCATCCCTCCAGACTTTGTTAAGTAGAAAGCTACTTTGTTGTAATCTGATAAATCAGAAGAAAAAGGGAGAAACTGAATGAGGCATCTTCCTGCAATTGTATCTCCTGCAACCATGTGGAGGTGGTCAGAGATTTTGTATTTGCCCAAGTGAAGCCCAGAGACGACTTGACTAATAATGTTCATTTCTACCTCCATCTTACATGGATGGTGACTCCTAACATATTTTCTTTGGCATTTCTTCTTTTTCTGTTTAGTCTTTGCCTCAGTCTAAATGTGTGGAAAAATGCCATTCTGGATATGTCAAACAGGTTCGAGAAGGAGAACCAGTTTGCTGCTACGACTGCGTTCCTTGTCCAGAGGGGACCATCTCCACTCAGGAAGGTGGGTGACACCATAGGGAAACTTTGATCAATATGCATGTTAAAGACACATGTAAGTTTGATTGTTTAGTTCTTAATTTTCATGGTTCTTAATTTCTTCCATAATGGGAAGAATAAGAAAAATATCTAGAAGAATGAGGTAAGGATGTTGTGGATTGCATGGGAAATCTCTCTTTCATTTCCCAGTTTGGATGTTTCCGTCCATATTTATCTTTCTTAGAAATATCTGTATTATTTGTAAGTTGTGGAATGATTTTGGATCAATGGGTTTTGTTTACTTAAACCAACTTTACATTATAGTCTGATAGATAAATCAATGAATCATTCATTTAATCAGTTAAAGTTTAGTAAGATCCTATATCCTTATAAGCTGCAATGTCTAATTGGGAGGAACAATAGAGGGAGAGATGTTGGGTTAAAGGAACAATTAAAAGCAAACAGAGGATTCAGGATTCACTTAGAATTTACATATGGTCCAGAATGCAAAGGCATGCACAGTGTTGAGTTTCTATGTGTTCTTCCATAGGACACCCCTACTGTGCAGGCTCCACAGAATGCCAGTTTCTTTCCAGGTGCAATTAAATTCAACTTTCAAACCCTCCATTAGACAGAACCAGGGTATCTGCAGGGCTTCCTCTCCTTGAGGATATCTGCTTGTCCCACCAGAGCATATAATAATTGGCATGCAAACGATCTGTTCCCTTAAAGGATTCCCACTTTATGGATCATCAGAAGCCTGCCTTTTCTGGCACAGTTCCTGCCTTATTGGACCCACTCCCCCTTCAAATTGAATAGGCCCCTCAGAGAAAGGATGTTGCAGCACCAAATAGATTTTCCTTTAAATTTATGTTGTTATTGTTCTTTTTATAGTTGTATGTATTGGGGATTTTTTTGCTGTTGTAGTGTAAGTATATTCCATTTACTAAGACTTTTCTGTCTCTCTGTATCACATCTTATCCAAAGTTTTTCTTGAAATTTGGAAGACTATAAAAGAAATATTACTTTCTTCTCTCAGATACCACAAAATGCACCAAGTGCCCAGATGATCAATATCCAACTGAGAACCGAATCCTGTGTATCCCCAAAAGAATAACCTTCCTGTCCTATGAAGAACATCTCAGCATCATCCTCATCTCCTTTGCTCTACTCTTGTTCCTAATCACAGGCTTTGTTTTATTCATATTCATTAAATACCTTGAAACTCCTATTGTCAAAGCCAACAACCGGGACCTCTCCTACATCCTTCTGGTCTCCCTTCTGCTTTGCTTCTTATCCTCCTTGTTCTTCATTGGCCGACCAAGGAAAGCCACCTGCTTTCTCCGACAAACAGTGTTCAGCATTGTCTTCTCAGTAGCTGTGTCATCTGTGTTGGCTGAAACAATCACAGTAGTACTGGCATTCCTAGCCTCAAAACCAGGCAATAAAGTGAAAAGATGGTTGGGGAAGAGCTTGGCCAACTCCATCATCCTTTCTTGTTCTGCTGTCCAAATTCTCATCTGTGCCATGTGGTTGGGAGTTTCTCCCCCATTTCCTGACTCTGACCCACACTCCCAGCCTCAAGAGATTAACCTTCAATGCAACGAAGGCTCTGTCACCATGTTTATGTTGTTCTTGACTACATGGGCTTCCTTGCTGCAATTTGTTTCACTGTGGCTTTCCTGGCCAGGAACCTGCCTGGAGCTTTCAATGAAGCCAAGCTGATCACCTTCAGCATGCTGGTCTTCTGCAGTGTCTGGGTTTCCTTCCTCCCCACCTACCTGAGCACTAAAGGAAAATACATGGTGGCCGTGCAGGTCTTCTCCATCTTGGCCTCCGGTGCTGGACTATTGAGCTGCATCTTCTTCCCTAAGTGCTACATTATCATACTGAGACCAGATCTAACACTAAGGAACATCTAATGGCAAAATTAGGGGAATGATTGTGAAATTGTTTCTTAGGCTTGTAACTTCTAATTATCCATTACTATTGGTTGTATATTCTTCCTTTGGATTTGCTTGACAACTTATGTTTATTAAAACTGAAGGAAATAAATATGTGAAGTTTGTTAGTTAAATGAAAATTCAAGATAATCGTCAAATACATTAATAATAAATAAAGAAGTAAACAAACAAAAAAATGAATAAATATTATGTTTTTTAAACTATTGGTTTTCCTCCTTTTCCTCAGCACACATGTCAATCAGTATTTGGCTTAAGCATCTCTTCAAGGCAAGAGATATACGAGTCATTTCCTGGGCTTTATAGTGGTGTAAGCTTGGCAGATATCTTCAAAGATAATTAGTGAGGTCTGAATCTCATCTCTTTCATGGTTCTTTATGAATTTGTATTTCCATTCCCCCAAGTTATGGGTTCTACTGGGGAGAAGAGAGTAAGTGAAGATGACATGGTATTGCAACTCTCTTACCGGTTGTGGTGTACCTTCTCTTTCTCCTGAGGTGCTCTTTCTCAGCAATCTTCCTTCATTTCAGCTCCAGATCAAGTTCCATCTTCTTCATGGCTTCCTCTCTCTTTTCAGCTGAGATGCTGAACAGACTTTTTGACTTCTGGTGAGGAATTTCCAGTAGCAGACATTTATTTATAACCTGTAACTTCCTGACACATTTGGCATATCGGTATTCAAGTCAATTGGACTGAAGAGGATTGAAGATAAAATTCATCCTGGTCTGGTTTGGCGAGTCAGTAACTCAATCGATCTAAGGCAGGTACAAGAAGGCCATGGGTCAACTCCCGGATTGAAATGAAAATCAACTTTACTAAATGTGTCAAAAGAAAATGCTGTAAGAATAGAATAGATAGAACAGAACAGAACAGAATTGGAAGGGATCTTGGAGGTCTTCTAGTCCAGCCCCCTGCTTGAGCAGGAGAACCTATACCATTTCAGACAAGCAACTGTCTAGTCTCCTCTTAAAAACCTCCAGTGATTATGAAGTCCCATAGAAATGCCCCCTCCCTGCCACCCAGACCCCCCAATTCTGCCTCTAGGACTGGGAGACTCCGCGTCTTTCTCCCCTCTCTTTGGGGGCGCTTGTGGGGCAGCATCCATGGGCTCTATTGGGCTCCCCTTGTTGCTGCTGCTGGTGGGGGCACTGGCCTGGATCCCTAGAAGCCAAGGGGGGAAGGAGACCCCCGGTAAGGAGGGGGCCATGAGGGGGAGGAGAGGGGCTGTGGGGAGGATATGGTTGGGAAGCTCCCCTGATACTCATGGGGGGAGGGGGGAAGAAAGCTGCTGAATCTCCAGACATGACTTTGGGAAATGGGTTGAGGGTAAGAGTGGTGGAAGTCTGCAACAGCCTCGATCGCTGCGTGGTCTCCTCCCCCTTTCTCCCCACATCCCCCCCAGGAGGACGCAGAGGGACCTGCTCTTTCCTGATTGTAGCCGAGGTGGGGAGTCACAGCTGGCCTCATCTCTCGCTCCCTCCCTTAATATCTGGGTCGGAGTCACCTGCATCGAAAGAGGAAGGAGGCAAAAAGTGAAAAGAGGGAAATTTTCTGACCTGAATCCACACAAATAAACTGCAACCTTCTTTCCAAAGCAGGCGCCATGTTGTTTATTCCCGGCTTGGACTGGACCCTGATGAAGACTTTTCCTTCAACAGAAAGGACTCCAGAGTCCATCATTCCCAGCCACTAGCAAAGGAGGAACCCACTCAAAACAGGGAATGGGCAGGGGACCTTCCGTAAGAGACTGGTGGAAGACACCCCCTGGAGGAGGAAGGAGGGGGAACTTTCTAAGTCCCATGAGGGGAGGCAGACTTGCTGGGGGTTGGGAGGGGGGGAGGAAAGAAAGAGGGGGAGAGGAGGAACTTCCCGCTGGACTTCCTTCATCCTCCCCGGGTGGAAAAGGCAGGCAGAAGCTCAACTGGTCGAGCAGGGAACTACTCTCTGCAGGGAACGTTGGATCTAAAGGGGGAGGAAGTATAGGAGGAGGGGGCTGAAGAGACATCCCAAAACTTTTTGGGGTGGAGGGAAAGTAATATCCATACCCCCCAATCTCTCTTACTTTGGGAGGGAATATGGGGAGGGGGCACAATGAGGACATTTGGACTGATACCTCTGGGGGTTCCTAGCCCTTCAACCCTCCACCTTCCCTGGGTCCCCCCAACTTTTCTTTTCCCCCTAATCTTCAGCCCAATTACCTGCCTTTGGATGATTTTTGGGGATTGCACCTGTTTCCTATCCCCCTCCCCAAAAGGACCCCTGCAGCCCCCCCAGAGCATCTCAAAGGGAGGGTCTCCATCCCTCTTCACAATGGGGAGAGTTTTGCGGAGCCAGTTTCGGAGGAGCAATTCAGACCCGCCCCCCAAGTCCTCCTCCCTCAGTTCCCCCCTCCCCTCCAGGTCCCAATTGAGCAATGGGGGATTATGGAGGGTGGGGGTTTCTTGGTCTCCTCCCCAAATTTAGAGTCTTCCCCAGAAGGGACCAAAGCTCAACTCTTGCAGGACCTTCAAAGCCTCAAATTTGAGATTCAGAAGGAAAAGTGAAGTTTCCAAAGAAGCAAAAATAGTTTTGCTAAAATGCACCTCCCCCAGCCCCTCTCCTCCCCCTCCCAGCCCCCTCCTTACCGGGGGTCTCCTTCCCCCCTTCGCTTCCGGGTATCCGGGCCAGCAGCAGTATCAGGGGGAACCCAACAGAGCCCATGGATACCGCCCCACAAGTGCCCCCAAAGAGATGGGAGAAAGTTGTGGAGTCTCCCAGCCCCAGAGGAGGAATTGGTGGGTATGGATGGGGGGGAGGGAGCATTTTTCTGGGACTCCATAATTGGGAGGGCTCAGAAAAGCAAATGGACCAATGAGAATCCTCCCTTCTGCAGCATCATCGGTCTCCGGGCAGAATCTCCTTTGACTTCGCCCAATGGAGGAGATTGTTTGGAGCAGAGCGAGAAGCGGAGAAAATGGCAAGGGGGATCTTTTCAGTCGGGGGTGGGGTGGCTGCAGCTTCGGGGGGGAGTGTTTCATGCCAGCTCTGCAGGGGAGTGTGCACTTCTTTTGGGACCCCACCCCCGCATGATTCTCAACCAGTCTTCCTTTCTTGGGTCTCGCCAGTCTAAAGAAAAGAAGAAATAGGGTGACATGATAGCAGCATTCCAGTATTTGAGGGGCTGTCACAAGGAAGAGGGGGTGAGGTCAAATTATTCTCCAAAGCACCAAAGGGCAGGGAAGAAACAACGGTTGGAAACTGATCAAAGAGAGAAGCAACCTGGAACTTAGGAGAAACTTCCTGACAGTGAGGACAATTAACCAGTGGATCAGCTTACCCCAGAAGTTGTGTACACTCCATCACTGGAGGTTTTTAAGAGGAGACTAGATAGTCGCTTGTCTGAAATGGTAGGTTCTCCTGCTTGAGTAGGGGGCTAGACTAGAACACCTCCAAGGTCCCTTCCAATTCTATTCTATTCTATTCTATTCTATTCTATTCTATTCTATTCTATTCTATTCTATTCTATTCTATTCTATTCTATTCTATTCTATTCTATTCTATTCTATTCTATTCTATTCTATTCTGTTCTGTTCTGTTCTGTTCTGTTCGTACAGTATTTTCTTTTGACACCTTTAGTGAAGTTGATTTTCATTTCAATCTGGGAGTTGAACCATAGCCTTCTTATACCTGCCTCAGCTTGGTTGAGCTACTGACTCCCCAAACCAGACAAGGATGAATTTTATCTTCAATCCTCTTCAGTCCAATTGACTTGAATACCAATATGCCAAACCTGTCAGGAAGTTACAGGCTATAAATAAATGTCTGCTACTGGAAATTCCTCACCAGAAGTCAGAAAGTCTGTTCTCCCAGAGAAGCTGGGAGGCTGTGAGAGAGGAAGCCATGAAGTAGATGGAACTTGATCTGGAGCTGAAATGAAGGAAGATTGCTGAGAAAGAGCACCTCAGGAGAAAGAGAAGGAACACCAAAACCGGTGAGAGAGTTGCAATACCATGTCATCTTCACTTACTCTCTTCTCCCCAGTAGAACCCATAACTTGGGGGAATGAAAATACCAATTCATAAAGAACCATGAAAGAGATGAGATTCAGACCTCACTAATTATCTTTGAAGATACCACTATAAAGCCCAGGAAATGACTGATATAGCTTTTGTCTTGAAGAGTTTCTTAAGCTAAATATTGGTTGACGTGTGCTGAGGAAAAGGAGGAAAACCAATAGTTTAAAAAACATAATATTTATTCATTTTTTTGTTTGTTTACTTATTTATTTATTATTAATGTATTTGACGATTATCTTGAATTTTCATTTAACTGACAAACTTCACATATTTATTTCCTTCAGTTTTAATAAACATAAGTTTTCAAGCAAATCCAAAGGAAGAATATATAACCAATAATAGTGGATAATTAGAAGTTACAAGCCTAAGAAACAATTTCACAATCATTCCCCTAATTTTGCCATTAGATGTTCCTTAGTGTTTAGATCTGGTCTCAGGATGATAATGTAGCACTTGGGGAAGAAGATGCAGCCCAACAGTGCAGCACCAGAGGCCAAGATGGAAAAGACCTGCATGGCCACCATGTATTTTCCTTTAGTGCTCAGGTAGGAGGGGAGGAAGGAAACCCAGGCACTGCAGAAGACCAGCATGCTGAAGGTGATCAGCTTGGCTCCATTAAAAGCTCCAGGCAAGTTCCTGGCCAGGAAGGCCATAGTGAAGCAAATTGCAGCAAGGAAGCCCATGTAGCCAAGGACAACATAAAACATGGTGACAGAGCCTTCGTTGCATTGAAGGATAATCTCTTCAGGCTGGGAGTGCAGATCAGAGTCAGGAAATGGGGGAGAAAATCCCAACCACATGACACAAATGAGAATTTGGACAGCAGAACAAGAAAGGATGATGGAGTTGGCCAAGCTCTTCCCCAACCATCTTTTCACTTTATTGCCTGGTTTTGAGGCTAGGAATGCCAGCACTACTGTGATTGTTTTGGCCAACACAGAAGACACGGCTATTGAGAAGACAGTGCTGAACACTTTTTGTTGGAGAAGACAGGTGGCTTTCCTTGGATGTCCAATGAAGAAAAAGGCAGACAAAAAACAAAGTAGGAGGGATACCAGGAGGATGAAGGAGAGGTCCCGGTTGTTGGCTTTGACAATGGGAGTTTCTAGGTATTTAAGGAATATGATTAAAACAAGGCCTGTTGTTAGGAAGAAGAGTAGGGCAAAGGAGATGAGGATGATGCTAAGATGTTCTTCATAGGACAAGAAGGTTATTCTTTTGGGGATACACTGGACTCGGTACTCGGTTGGATATTGATCATCTGGGCACTTGGTGCATTTGTCAGCCTCTGAGAAAAGAAAATAATATTTATTTTATAGTGTTCCAAATTTCAAGAAAACTTTGGCTAAGATATGATGCAGAGAGACAGAAAAGTCTCAGTATATAGAATATACTTACACTCCAGGAAAAACCCTAATACATATAACTATGAAAACAAGAACAAAACAAAATAAAATTGACACAAGTATCTGGCGCCACAAGGTCCTTCTCTAATCCACCAGATTCTTATCTTGCACTCACCTTACCTTATCCCAAATGGTGGGAGAAGTAGCAAGTCTCCAAAGGTTTAAGAGGATGAGGGCCTATTCAATTTCAAGGGGGAACAGGTCCAATGGGGCAGGAGCTGCAGCAGCTGCTGAGGACCCATAAAGTGGGAATTTTTAGGGAACATACCTTTTTCCATGCCGATTATATCTGCTTTGGTGGGAGAAGCAGATATCCTCAAGGAGAGGAAGCCCTGCAGATACCCTGGTTCTGTCTCATGTAGGGTTTGAAAGTTGATTTTTATTGCACTTGGGAAGAAACCTGGATTCTATGGAGCTTGCATAATAGTGGTGTCCTACGGAAGAACTCATGGAAACAAAAAACTGTGTGTGCCTTTGCATTCTGGACCATTTTTAAATTCCAAGTGGTTTTCAAGAGGAACCCTATGAATATGGGATAAAAAGATAGAAACAGATGGAAATTGTTGGCAGAAAAAGACCTAGTGCTCCATCCAGTCTGCCCTTTGAGGGTTTTTTTTTCATATTTATTTAATATTTTATTTCTTTTTTTAAAAAAACCAGATGATGGACATATATTTATCCCAAAAATGTTTACATTCAGTTACTGATGATTGACCCAGCAACCATGCTCTCAATATACTGCTCCAAAAATACTGGACAGAGGATAAAAGTTGTCTAACATGGTTGGATCCAATGAGAGCCTTTTTAGAAGGAAGTGCACCACTGCCTACTTCAGGGCAGGTGGAACAGACCCCTCCAGGAAAAAAAATCATTAATTACCCTGAAATTGTGAGTGTCTCCAAACTATATGAGGCCTTCTAGAAATTCCTTAAAATGTTATTCTTTCAACAGTCCTGGGGATCCCGGAGTTACAGGTCCCTGTGTCCTGTTTGCATAGTAGGTAGCATCTTGATGCATTCAGAATCAGAATAATAATAGAGTTGGAAGGGACCTTGTAGGTCATCTAGTCCAACCCCTTGCTTAAGCAGGAGACCCTACACCATTTCTGACAGGATGGCAGTCCAGTATCTTCTTGAAAGCTATCAGTGATGAAACTCCTACAATATCTGAAGGCAAACTGTTCCTTTGACTGTCAGAAAATTTCTACTTATTTCTAGGTTGAATTTCTCCTTGATCAGTTTCCATCCATTGCTTCTTATCCTGCCTTCAGGTGCTTTGGAGAATAGCTTGACCCCCTCTTTTTTGTGGCAGCCCCTGAGATATTGGAACCCTGCTATCATGTCACTCCTAGTCCTTCTCTTCATTAAACTAGACATACCCAATTCCAGCAACTGTTCTTCATATGTTTCAGCTTCCAGTCCCCTAATCATCTTTGTTGCTCTTCACTGAACTTTTTCCAGAGTCTCAACATCTTTTTTATAACGTGGAGACCAAAACTGGTTGCAGTATTCTAAGTGTGGCCTTACTAAGGCTTGATTGAATCCCTCTGATAATGCAACTTAGGATAGCATTGGCTTTATTGGCCACACACTATTGGCTTATATTTAATTGATTGCCCACCAAGACTCCAAGATCCCTGTCACAGTTACTGCTATAAAGCTTGGTTTCACCCAGTGGTGGGATTCAGCCAGTTTGGAGTTTGGCAGAACTGGTAGCTAATTTTTTGTTGCCCAGGCCCAGAATGGACTTCCGGAAGCAGCATCCACACAGAGAACCAGTTGTTCATATATTTGGATCCAATCACTGGTTTCACCCAATCTATATGTTTACTTTTGTTTTTCTTGGCTGAGTGTAAGACTTTACTTTTCTCTACACTGAATCTCATTTTGTTTGCTAGGGCCCATCTGGATCTTGAGCCTATCGTCTAGGGCAGGGCTTTTCAACCTTTTCATATCACTTTTAGGATATGGCAATATTCGAGTACCACCTAGCAAGGTGTCAAAAACTTGATGACCAAAAAAAACAACAACCCGTTCAAAGTTGCAATTGCACTGAAATGACTTATGACCATTTTTCACACTTATGACCATTGCAGCATGCCCAGGGTCATGTGATTTTTATTTGGATGCTTGGCAACTGATTCCTATTTATGATGATCACAGTGTCCCAGGGTATGTGATCCCCTTTTGCAACCTTTTGACAAGCAAAGTCAATGGCAGGACTGCTGGTGGCCAAGTGCTAAGGCGGGACTTCCCTCCCTCCCTCCCTCCCTGCCTCCCTCTTTCTCATGCCCACCTCCTTTTGAAGGAAGAATTTGAAACCCCCCCCCCATATTTTCTCTCTTCCATATATTCATCAAACAAGAAAAAGCCTCCAGAGATAGAAAAGACAAACTGCTGAGTGAACTAGCTTAAAAAGGCACATTCCCCTTTAAAAATTAGCTACTGGCTAGAAAGGAAAGTTAAGGAGCGCAGCCAGCACTTAAGGAAGAAAAAAATGTAGTAAGTATTGGCTGCCGGCTAAGGCAGCCTCCCCAAATGGCTCCATTCATAAGTAAAGGAATCTACAGGAAAAATCCATTCAGGAGAAAAATACTTCAAAATCCCTTGCAGCAAAACTTACAGCTAACAATAGCAGAGCAATAGAAGCTAACACGAGACATCAGCCAAATAGAAATTGCCAAACACTCCTTAAGAACACAAAGCCCACAATGCACAAATCCCAGAACTTCAAAGTCACAAAAGCACATAAGAATCCTTCCACTCTCCATCTCCCTCCCTCCCTCCTTCTCTCCTCCGTGCCTCTGCAGCTCCAGAGGACTCTCTCACAGTAAGTCCTTGCCTGTGCTGGCTCTTTCCCTCCCCCACTACACTTGGCTAGGCAGGGCTGTGTACCACCTGCTACTCGTTAATGTACCACAAAGCCCTGGTCTAGGGCAGGGTTGTCAAACTGCCGGCCTGCGGGCTGGACGCGTCATGCGGAAGCCGCGCCCATCCCATTGCCGGCAATGGCAAAACAGTCCTTATACGTCGCACGACATCACATGATGTCGCGAGTTTGACATATCTGGTCTAGGGTATTAGCTATTCCTGCCAGCTTAGTATCATCTGCAAATTTGATAAGTTCCCCTTCTATTCCCTCACCTAAGTCATTTATGAAGATGTTGAAGAGTACTAGGCCTAGGGCAGACCCTTGTGGTACCCCACTACTTAATTCCCTCCATGTAGACGCAGTACCATTAAGGACTACTTAAGGTTTGTTAGGCAGTTAAAAATCCATCTGATGGTGATGCTGTCTATCCCAGTTTTTTTTTACCTTTTTAGCTTTTAGCTGAAGTTTAGGTATAATCTCTTGATTTCTTAGCATTTATTTCTCATTGTTTTAATTTTTAATTTCTGGTTAAATTGTATGCCACAAAGAGTCACTTTGTATGAAATGGCCATATAAATTTGATAAATAAATTTCAAAAGACATCTTAAGGAAGATTAAATCATAAATGAATTCAAGAACAGGAACTGAGGATTATCTGTAAAATCTTTTTATCCTGTAAAAATGAGAAGATGAAGCAATGTGTTTCCATACTCTCTAGATTTGGCAACAATTTTAAAGAGAGAATAAATTCAACATTGGTATCAAAGATATTTAGTAGATTGGTCATTTATTAGTTCTCTGTTTCCCCCTTCTTTCTGTTCATTTTAATCCGAACACTGCATGTTAGATTTTTTTTCCTTTCAGGACCACGACTATATTCCTTTATTTTTTGGTGTTATATCTCATTACAGTATTTAACAAGAAAGAAAATTGGAAAGATAAGAAAAGGTGGAAAGGAAATATCTATTTGATGATTTTATGCTGAATCCTCTGTTTGGTTTTCATTGTTCCTTTAACCCAACATCTCTCCCTCTATTGTTCCTCCCAATTAGATATTTCAGCTTATAAGGATATATGATCTTACTAAAGATTAACTGATTAAATGAATGATTGATCGATGCATCTATCATCCTGTAATGTAAAGTTGGTTTAGGTAAATAAAACCCATTGATCTAAAATCATTCCTCAAGTTACAAAGAATACAGATATTTCTAAGAAAGATAAATATGGACGGAAACATCCAAACTGGGAAATAAAAGAGACATTTCCTACTCAATGCACAGCATCCTTCTTCCTACCTCATCATTCAAGATATTATTCTTACAAATCCCATTAAGGGAAGAAATTGGACACCATTAAAATTGAGAACTAAACAATCAAACTTACATGTGTCTTTAACATGCATATTGATCAAAGTTTCCCTATGGTGTCACCCACCTTCCTGAGTGGAGATGGTCCCCTCTGGACAAGGAATGCAGTCGTAGCAGCAAAATGGCTCTCCTTCTCGAGCCTGCTTGACAAATCCAGGATGGCATTTTTTCACACATTTAGACTGAGGCAGAGACTAAACAGAAAAAGAAGAAATGCCAAAAAAATATGTTAGGACTCACCATCCATGTAAGATGGAGGTAGATATGAACATCAGCCAAGTCGTCTCTGGGCTTCACATAGGCAAATATGAAATCTCTGACCACTTCCAAATGGTGGCAGGAGATACAATTGCAGGAAGATGCTTCATTCAGTTCCTCTCTTTTTCTTCTGACTTATCAGATTACAATAAAGTAGCTTTCTACTTAACAAAGTCTGGAGGGATGAAACTGAGAAAAGATTTAACCATTAAGTGGCAACCGATGGGTTCCTCCTCATAGTGGAATTAACATGCATTCCTCCATTCTTCATAAATGTTTGATTTTAATATATCCACAAATACTAAATTTTAGAGTGAACGTTGTTCTAAAATATATATTAATTTTTTCATTTCATTGGATTTATTAAACTAAAATAAAACTTTGAGGAAGAAATAAACTTTTGACCAGTAGGATCTGGAAAGGTTTCTTCTGGAGTACATAAAACATTGCAAGGCTACTTCCCTTTGAAAGCAGTCCAAAATTATCTCCCAGTTAAGATAAAAAGGGAAATTTCCTTACAAATAAGGGCTCTCAACCTTAAATATGTTCTTTATTTGTATATATATATATTTGTTCAGTTTATATGGTGAGATGGAGGTGAGGTCATGAGAATGTGTTCCACAATAAGTTTGAGTCAGGCATTTTTTGATGCACCACATGGGTCATGAGTGTGAGCCCTGTGTAGGAAATGGATACTCAACACAAGGTATCCAACACAATGTCCTTTATGTTGAGAGAATACAATTAGGTGACACAATCTGACAGGGAAATACACACTCATATTTATTATTAATTTGATTTGTAGCCTCTCAGTGTGTCCTAAGGCAGCCAACAATCAAGATAAACAGTTGCATTCAAGGGATTTTCAGATGAAGTGCACTCTTACAAGCCAATGCCCAAATCTAAGTAATATTTCCTTCAAAACTGCCCTTTTTTTTACTTCTGATATCAGGGTTTCTTTTTCACCAAAGTCATATTTCAGTACTTCAGTTTTCAAGCCATTATCATGGTGAGATGGGCAGCAAATATATTTAATCAATAAATCCATAAATGAGCTCACATGAGACCAGTCATTACTATTTCAGTTGAAGTGAAAGCCTTGGACCTCCTTCCTAAATTCCACTATCCCAGTGGGGTTAAAGAGAGGCAGCTATAAGCATGTTCTCAGCTGATTAAAACATCCCAAACTCTGAGCCTGCAATTTTGGCAGACTCCTGACTCCAATCAAGGCAAGATGAAGCTTATTTAACAATTGGACCAACAGGACCTCCATCCAGTCTTGATTAAATTTCATTGGATTCAGTCCAAATCTGAACTCAGGGACTGGTCAACAGAATTGCCTTCATTTTTGATATTTGAAGACAAAAAACTAGCGAACCTGAAGCTATTAACACCAAAATCTCAAGCATATGAGGCCTTGTCTCACCAGTTTTACGGTGATACTAAACTGCCGAAGGGACACTAAATGGCAATGATTTGTGTCCTAAATAATAATCACCCCATATCTCATTTTGGATCAGCTTACAACAGGATTCAGCATGACAGCATCAGAAGGGAAACCTTGGTCAATAGAACTGAAGCATGCTTATCTGCCTAAGAAAATTACTCCACACATTCAATTCTCAGTGAAGGTTACCCACTTTTTTTGACTGGGTTTAGCCCACTTGAAACAGCTTTGGAAAAAAGAGAAAAGACACCAATATTTTCCCCACCTTGTTGAGCAACTTTAACTGTGACAAAGCTTCTTGGTTGATTGTAAGTCTCTGTCTTTCAAAACTCCCCAATATCTTGTCGATGGGATCCTCCTTGGGGAAAACTACCATACTAATAATATACAGATCTGCTGCTACGTCTCCATTCTGATCCAAGTACACTTTCAGCAGGGAAAGATTGTACAATTCCCTCATCTTTAGAAATGGTTGGAACTAGAATGGAAACATCCAGGAATTTAAAAGCAGAAATCTTGCTTTCTTATCTCTTACCACTTTTTACATTTGAATCTTTCTTCTATGGTTGTTTAACTTACAAATATTGTGAGTTGGAAGAACAAGTGTTCCCATTATCTTCAAAATTGAAGTACAAAGATTCAGCAATATTTCTAAATCATGTAGTATACTGATAAAATGTATATTGACAAAATGTAATTCACAAAAATGGTCAATCATATATAACAATCTAGCAAAGGTCACCAATTTAGTAAACAAAATAGACAAATAACTAGAGTATTCATAAACTCCTTGCAAACAATAGGGTGATTACCAGAAAGCAAAGATTTGTTAAGAAGAAAGTTGCAAGGCTAATCTAAATTCAGGTAGAGGAGATAGGAAAAATGACCAGATGAAGTAATTCTACTTTATTGTAAGGCTATATTAACAAAATCTTGCAGTGTGAAAGTACAAATGTTTTTTTTAAATATATTTTATTAAATTTTATATGGGCATGGGAAGGATAGGGATAATACGGGTAAAGGATGGGGTTAGGGAGTGGAGTAGGGATAGGGATGGGAATAGGGATAGGGATAGGTACAGTAGTGGGGTTACCCCCACATAAAAAATCCAACGCTTACACAAGCAGACTCTCGTCTGGGTCCACGTATTGAATAACAGTAATTAATACAATACTAAACAATTATAGTCATTAATACTAAAAATAGTCATAAAATAAAAGCTTACTATTTAAATATAATTTAGCTCTAACGTAATGCTAACCATTGATAAAAATTTTCCCATGTCCTAAAATACACTGAATCCTCTTTCTCCTTAATCTCCAACATCAATCTGTCCATTTCTGCACATTCTAAAATTTTCATAATTATAATCTGATCGTTGTTATGGTTCCAAAGGAAGATTGCTTTTAATGAGAAACGTGAGGCCTTACCTCTGAGAATCCATTTATTGCCAAAATAACCTTGGCACTTACATGGACGGATGCCAGAAACTGAATTTCTCTGGCTTGCCGTCTTTCTTTTCTTGCTACACCCCTCCCTTATTTTACAGTCATGAATTACCTCTTCCAATTAGGCTGGAGGCCAAAGATTTACTTCCGTTTCTTTCCCGGGCTTTCCTCCTTCCGTTTCTGCCTTCTGAATTAACTCTAAAAATACCAGACAGTTCTACATATCTTGTCAAAGCAATAATATCCTATATTAACAGCGTTGACAATCGTGTAGTAAATTTTCATTTTTCAAAAATTGAGCAAATACAATTCTCGCTGCTGTCAATACATGTAATATTAAATATTCCTTCTCTTTACCATAGTTAGATCCTAATATTCCTAGCAAAAATAATTCTGGTTTATATTCTATTTGTGTTTTAGTCATCTTTTCTAACCATTTATGAATTTTAAACCAAAATTTCTTAGCTTTAGGACACATCCACCAAATATGATAATGAGTACCTGGTTTTTCTTTACATTTCCAACAAATATTCGATACATTTTTAAACATTTTCGCTAATCTAACTGGTGTCATATGCCATCTATAAAACATTTTATATAAATTCTCTTTATATGAAGCTGCTTTAGTAAGTTTAATATTTCTCTCCCAAAGCTTTTCCCAGTCTTCTAAGTCTATGGAATATCCAAAGTTTTTTGCCCACACTATCATTGTTTCTTTTACTTGTTCTTCTTCCATCTTCCAATTTAATAGAAATTTATAAAGTTTCTTAATCAAATTTTCATCTGTTTTCAAAAGTGTTTTGTCAAATACTGTCTGTTCTTTGTAAAAGTCCATTACTTTTACATCTTTTTCATATCTTGTTTGAATTTGCAGATAGGACCACCATGTTAAGTCAATGCCTTGTTGATAGAGAGTTAGTCTGTCTTTAAGTTTTCCACCCTTATCTAAAATGTCTTTATAAGTAACAAGTTTGTCATAGTTAATTAAAAAGTGTGAAAGTACAAATGTTTCACCATCTCTTTTGACAGTCAAAAAATTTATGGAGGACTTTTTCTGTGTTTCTTTCTCTGCCTGTTACGCAGCTGTGGGTTGCCCCCCCCAAAAGATCACCTTATCTGATCCTTCCCTGCATCTCTTTCTCTGGTCCTCCAAAACTCATTCACACATATTGTTATACTTCCTTAACAGATTTTGTGAATGCTTTTGGTATAATTTGTTTTTAGCAAAGAATTAACAAAATGCTTCACGATGTGATGAATGGGGATCTAGTTAATTGAGTGCTGGATGGTATGAGATAATTAAGTGGATACAACGGTCTCAAAAATTGTACTCAAATACTGTAAATATTAATATTACTGATCAAATTGGGGAGTTACAAAAAACAATTAGACCTTGGTTATTGTTTTTTCTATATTTTCATTAATAAAGGAAGTAAATAAATCATGATTTTGTGTTGCAAAAATTATAATAACACGTGGACAAAGTTATTTTGGTCTCCTTTAAAAATACCCAGCTTCTCTCAGGTCCCTATAAATCCCTGTCAGGATGCTGCCATCCTGATGGGAGGGGGGACCTTTGGAGCTCTCCTGTGATGTGTTTAGCTTTGCTTTGTTGACTCAGTTCTGCTGCCCGAGGTCATCTGCCTCACCTCACCAAGGAAGAGATGCCTGGAAACATCTTACCGCAGTTTCCGTCAGGAGTTCTCACAACCTCTTTGCACATCGGGATTGGCTCCTATAGACTGAGCAGTTGGGAGGGGTTTGAACAATGGGGATTAGCCTAACAATTTCACCCGGGAACTTCAGATTCTGCCTGCCTTCTCTTGCTGTCATTGACTCTCAATAAAGGAAACGATGCCAGTTTCAAGAGTTCTGCTTTCCTGAGAGATTCAGCTAAAGCAGGACCTTACAGCTTCCAGAAAATAAAAATATGATTTTGTGTTAGAGAGAGGTGCATGAGTAAAATCAATAGGAAACTAACTAATTGTTAGCATCCAGGACTTGATACATGATTGTATGAATGTAATGAATGGCAGCTATAATATGTATTAATATTTCATTTGTAGTTTTTCTCACATTCTTTGTATAGAATGGTTACTGATTATCATAAAATAGTAGTAATATTTTAATGTTATGATAATAACTGTATTGTTAATTTGTCGATAATGTTATTAATGATCCAGTGGAATGATACCAGGTCCTTTTGCAGGCATCACACTTGGATAAGACACTGCACAAAATTTGCATCAGCTTTAGTCAAGGACAAAGAAGGGGAGGAAGAGATCAAAGGAGCTGCTTTAAGCCTTGAGGAAAGACATCAAGCATAAGAGCCATGTTGGAATAGAATAGAATAGAACAGAACAGAACAGAACGGAACGGAATGGAACGGAACGGAACGGAACAGAATAGAATAGAATAGAATAGAATAGAATGGAATAGAATAGAGCTGGAAGGGACCTTGGAGGTCTTCTAGTCCAGCCCCCTGCTGAAGCAGGAGAACCTATACCATCTCAGACAAGTGACTGTCTAGTCTCTTCTTAAAAATCTCCAGTGATGGAGCGCCCACGATTTCTGAAGGCAAGCTGTTCCACTGGTTAATTGTCCTCACTGTTAGGAAGTTTCTCCTTAATTCCAGGTTGCTTCTTTCTTTGATCAGTTTCCAGCCATTGTTTCTTATCCTAGTTTACAGGAGCTTAAAATCAGAAAAAATCTGGGAACTTTTTTTCGAATATATAAAAGGTCTTGGTTGTTGAAGGGAGGATGCAGCACTCTTCCGATAAGTAGGAGCTGTTGTACTGAAGCTTAAGATCTTAAACCACAAAGCCCAGAGAGCACAAAAGACCCTGAAAAGGAATTTAGTTTGATGGATCCTTGTTGGGACCCCATACCTTCCATGGCTGCAGCCTTGGAGCCCCCAACCTCTCTTCACCCTTCTTCCTTGTCCTCTGGGGTTTGGACGCAGCACTTAAGGCGTGGGCCAGAATCTTAATGACACTGTAGGTATAGCTATCATTTTGGATCTGCATCCTATTCTTTTTCTTTTGGGTCTCCACTGGTGCTTTCTGGGTACATCTTCTCCGGCCTTTGACAGAAATGGTGTCTTTTGAAACAGAACAGTGAAAATACTCAGCTTGAAATTCAGGTTCCACAAAGAAATCTGTTTTATAGGCATTATCGTTTTTCCAACTCTTTTTCCACTGAAAGAGAAAGGTCCAAATACTATGGACGTGCTTGAGACACCAATCCTTTTTCATTACATATACTCCAATCACTGTCATGATCCAGACTTTCCCTTCAATGGGTCCTGGCAAACCTTCAAGTGCTGAATGGAAGGGAAGAATTCTGTCCCAAGGAGAATCAAATTCTGTGAAGTGAACAAAGATGTTGACCTGTCTCCACTTAGAGAGGGCATCCCTGAGGAATGCGGTACGTCCAGTCATTGAGAATCGTTGTGATATAACAACACAAATTCTATTCTTGACAAGCATCGGAGTAAAAGTCCTTATGAAATTCTCTCCCTTCTCTGTGTCTGAAGTAAAAAGACCAATCAGGGTCCATCCAAAATGAAGGAGAATTTGGACAATTCCTGGGTACGTGATCCCTTCTTTGGGGAGCATCGGATGGAAAAAAGGGAATTGACTTTTATCACTCAGAGCCTCTGAAGCAATTCTCTCACTGACCTGAAAAAAAGCAATTCTGTGTTATATTTGGGGTCCTACCAAGTCCCAATTTTTAGCTTTTAATAAATCCAACTTTTTTCTCATGCACATATTAGAACATTTCCTGTTGATTAGTCATTAGGCATATCAAGATAAAGAATATAAAACACAGAACATTAACAAGACTCCATGTAAAAACAGAATTTAGAAAAGTAACTACAATAGAATAAGCATAAACAATGAAAATATTTCTTTATAACCCCAGAATTTGCCACAATCAGACCATAATTTCCTTCCAAAAAGGGCTTTATTAGATATAATTTTTGAATTCTGAGCACAGAGGAAATACATTTTTTTAAATAATAGGATCCCAATAGATTGTTTCTGTAAAGAGCAATACAAGATATTGATCTCCCTCTTTCTTAAATATTGACATTCAAAATAATAGATGTATTACATCTTCTATTTCTGGAGCTCCACAAATACAAGTGTATTCATTGTAAGGAGTTTGGAAGATTTAACTCAATACTTGGAAGGTACATTTGTAGCAGCTGACACCTTTCAGTGTGCCAACCTTACTGAAGATGGCCCTACTTTTCTCTATTTTGACCATCTTGGATTCTTTGTGCAGCATTTTTTTAGGTTTTTCTCGAGTGGCAAAAAAGACAGGGAGACGACAGTTCTTAATATAAAATTAAGAATGTTTTAAATGAAATTTGTTTGTTCTAATAGCGTTTGGGGACTCTTATTAGTTTAATGAACAGAATGATGAGGGGTGATATAATAGCAGTGTTCCAATATCTTAGGGAATGCCACAACGAAGAGGGAGCCAAACTATTCTCCAAAGCACCTGAAGGCAGGACAAGAAGCAATGGATGGAAACTAACCAAAGAGAGAAGCAACCTAGAAGTAAGGAGAAATTTCCTGACAGTTAGAACAATTAATCAGTGGAACAATCTGCCTCCAGTAGCTGTGAATGCTCCAACAGTGGAAGTTTTTAAGAAGAGACTGGACAGCCATTTGTCTGAAATGGTATAGAGTTTCCTGCCTGAGCAGGGGTTTGGACTCGATGACCTCCAAGGTCCCTTCCAACTTTATTATTATTATAATCTGTTATTTATTAGACATGAACCTCAGTCAACTGAACATTCAAATTGGCTGGCACTGATGGTTGACACGGGTTGCTACCAGCATCCTAGGTGTCAACCAGGTACCTCCTTAAAATATATGATGTTCCGAGTAGCGCAGTTTTTTGTAACATTGCTGGAGTTATTGCAGGAAGCTGCAGTTTCTTGATGTATTTTGCAAAGTTTTTGGACATAGTTCCCAGTGCCCCAATGACGATGGGTATCACTGTTACACGTTTCATCCATAATCACAGTTTTGATAGCTACGTCGCGATATTTTGTAATTTTTTCCAGTTCTTTTTCTTCGACTTTGGCATCTCCTGGTACAGTGACATCAATCAGCTCTACGCTTCGGTTCTCTACAACTGCGATATCTGGCGTATTGTGTTCCAAATGGCGATCTGTCTGTATTCGAAAGTCCCACAAGATCTTCACCCTCTCATTCTCAACAACTTTTTCCACCCTATGTTCCCACGACTTTTTGGACACAGGCAAGTTGTATTTTTTATACAATGCCCCGTGGATTAATTTAGCAACTCGGTCATGTCTAGCTTTGTAATCAGTTTCCGCGATTTTGCTGCACTCACATATTAGATGTGAAACAGTTTCAACTTTGTCATTGCAAAGTCGGCAATTTGGATTGTCAGTGGATTTTTGTATCTTCGCTTTCATGGCATTAGTTTGTAGTGCTTGTTCTTGAGCAGCCAGTATTAATCCTTCCGTTTCTTTCTTGATGGTTCCCATCTTAAGCCATGTCAAGTTATCACATTTTCCTTCAATGGTTCTCAAATGCTGTCCATGCAAAGCTTTGGTTTTCCATCTATTTAATCTGTCATCCAGCCATTTTTCCTTATATTCTGCCTTTGTTTCTGTTATTTTTATAGTGCTCTCTGTTTTCACAGCCTGCAGCAGTTTTTCTGTGCTTTGATTCACATAGTCATTCAAACTTCATTTTTCTTCTTCTACAGTTTGATGGATTTGCAATAGTCCTCTGCCCCCTATTTTTCTTGGCTGGTACAACCTGTCGATGTCACTTCGTGGATGGAGAGCGTGCTGCATATTCAAAAGTTTACGTGTTTTCCGGTCTAGGTTTTCCAGTTCAGCTGAAGTCCAATTGATAATTCCACCTGGGTGGCGTATCACTGGGACTGCCCATGTATTAATGGCTTTAATTATGTTTCCAGCTTTCAGCTTTGATTTTAATCTTTTGCGGACTCTCCTGATTATTATTATTATTATTATTATTATTATTATTATTATTATTATTATTATTATTATTATTATTATTATTATTATTATTATTATTATTATTATTATTATTATTATTATTATTATTAGTAGTAGTAGTAGTAGTAGTAGTAGTAGTAGTAGTAGTAGTAGTAGTTTCCATACCATTAATTTTATTAAAAATAATTATATGCCCCAATTTTATAAATTGTATAAATTCCCAATTCTGCTCTGAGGGCAGCAGCTGAAGTCCTTTTATCCACCCTCAAGATACTTCTCAGATATTGTGATCGGATATGTTCTAGTAGTGATATAAATTAAAACCCAAAGTTCAGCTCAATATAAGTGCATAATGGTAAACTATTAACTATTTAACTCGTTTTTTTCATCTGTCTTTACACAAAGGGAAAAAACAGACCAACCTATCAAAAATAGTACCATAAAAAACAGAATAGAAACACAAGTTAAGATAGGCAAGAAAATGGTAAGTGAGCACCTGTCCAGCCTAGATGAGTTCAAATCACCAGGACCAGATGGATTACACCCCAAGGTTCTCAAGGAACTGGCAGATGTGATCTCAGAACCACTGGACTATATTTTCCAAAGATCCTGGAGCACTGGGGAACTACCAGAAGACTGGAAAAGAGCTGATGTAGTTCCCATCTTCAAAAAAGGGAAAAAAATGGATCCAGGAAATTACAGACCTATCAGCCTGACCTCAATACCTGGGAAGATTCTGGAAAAGATAATCAAACAACGAATCAGCGAACACCTAGAGGCAAACAAAATCACTACGAAAAGCCAACATGGGTTTGTAAAAAACAGATCATGCCAGACAAACCTTATTGCATTCTTTGACCAAGTGACAAAATTAGTGGATCAGAGGAATGCTGTGGATATAATTTACTTGGACTTCAGTAAGGCATTTGATAAAGTAGATCACAACCTACTACTTGTTCTGTTCTGGGCCCAGTGCTCTTCAACATCTTCATCAACGATTTGGACGAGGGGATAGATGGGGAACTGATCAAATTTGCGGATGACACAAGCTGGCAGGAATAGCCAACATTCCACAAGACAGGCTTACGATACAGGGGGACCTGGACAGACTTGAACACTGGGCGCTATCTAACAAAATGAAATTCAATGGTGAAAAAAGCAAGGTTCTACATTTAGGCATGTACAGGTATAGTATAGGGGGTACCTTGCTCAATAGCAGTAACTGTGAGAGGGACCTCGGAGTCCTAGTAGACAATCACTTAACTATGAGCCAGCAGTGTGCTGCAGCTGCCAAAAAGGCCAACACAGTGCTAGGCTGCATTAACAGAGGGATAGAATCAAGATCACGTGAAGTATTAATACCACTTTACAATGCCTTGGTAAGGCCACCCTTGGAATACTGCATCCAGTTTTGGTCACCGCGATGTAAAAAAATGTCGAGAGTACAGAGAAGAGCAACAAAGATGATTAGGGGACTGGAGGCTAAAGCATATAAGGAACGGCTGCTGGAATTGGGTATGTCTAGTTTAATGAAAAGAAGGACTAGGGGTGACATGATAGCAGTATTCCCATATCTCAGGGATTGCCACAAAGAAGAGGGAGTCAAGCTATTCTCCAAGGCGCCTGAAGGCAGGACAAAGAAGTAACGGATGGAAACTAGTCAATGAGAGAAGCAACCTGGAACTAAGGAGAAACTTCCTGACAGTTAGAACAATTAACCAATGGAACAACCTGCCTCCAGAAGCAGTGAATGCTCCAACACTGGAAGTTTTTAAGAAGAGACTGGACAGCCATTTGTCCGAAATGGTGTAGGGTTTCCTGCCTGAGCAGGGGGTTGGACTCGATGACCTCCAAGGTCCCTTCCAACTTTATTATTATTAATCTTGGTATTTTGTATTTAATAATTCAATCTAAGGAAGCTGCATACCTACATTTTTTAAAAAAAAATTAACAGTGCATTCACTTGTGCCTTCTAAATGAGCTCCTTTGATGTTGAGGGAGCCCAGATCCAGTCACAGAGAAAAGTTCCCCCAGGTAAGGAAAGGTGTGAACTTGCTCTGTTGCCTCCTCATCGATTAGCCCTATATGGGAATGCTGTCATTTTCCAAAGACCATAACTTTTGACTTTTACTTATCCACAATCAGATAATTATTATGAGAATAGGAGCCAAGTCCTCTTAACAGCACATGCAACCCAAATGTCATATTGGCAACACCTTTGTCTTAACTTTTGGTACTATCAATCCTTTCTCATGGCTCCATTGAGCCCCAAACACACTCTCAAACAAATGAACAAAAATGGGATGGAAGGGACCATGGAGGTTTTCTAGTCCAACCCCCTGCCCATATCAAGGGATCCTATACCAATCCAGACAAAATGAATGTCCAGCCTCTTTTTGAAAATCTCCATTAATGGAGCACCCACAACTTCATGAGGCAAGTTGTTCCACTGATTAATTGTTCTCACTGTCAGTGCTTGTAGAAAGGGCTTTTAGCAGGGTCAACAGCTCCATTTTAAGGGCAGTCAATTTCTTCCATAATAACAAAGGTGATTAGGGGACTGGAGGCTAAAGCATATAAGGAACGGCTGCTGGAATTGGGGATGTCTAGTTTAATGAAGAGAAGGACGATGGGGGACATGATAGCAGTGTTCCAATATCTCAGGGGCTGCCACAGAGAAGAGGGAGTCAAGCTATTTTCCAAAGCGCCTGAAAGCAGGACAAAAAGCAACGGATGGAAACTAATAAAGGAGAGAAGCAACCTAGAACTAAGGAGAAACTTCCTGACAGAACAATTAATAAGTGGAACAACCTGCCTCCAGAAGCAGTGAATGCTCCAACACTGGAAGTTTTTAAAAAGAGACTGGACAGCCATTTGTCCGAAATGGTATAGGGTTTCCTACCTGAGAGCTAGATGACCTCCAAGGTCCCTTCCAACTTTTATTATTATTATTATTATTATTATTATTATTATTATTATTATTATTATTATTATTATTATTATTATTATTATTATTATTATTATTATTATTATTATTATTATTATTATTTTATTTCTTTGTTTACTGGGTCAAATGCTGTAAAGGCAGCAAATCATTATTTCCTCGGACTGATATTTTTATAGTTAGATGGTTCAAGACAAAAGAATTGTCAAGAGTGGATCACATCTGCCTAAAGACTGCTGGTTCTTCTACAAGGAATGCACTTTTCATCCACCTACTATCAATTCTTTTCAAGTGGAAGTTTGCATATATTTTAGTCACAATATCTGTTACAGAATTGGAATTGCTAGGGTCCTTTTTATTCCCTTTTTCATATATAAGAATTAAAATTGCCATCTTTGACCCAAATGGGTATGGCGGATATTATTTATATGTGTAAATGTATCTGTCAATGGAGTGTCCCACCAGTTGGGATATTTCTTGAATTTTTCAGCTGGTAGAAAATCCTCTCCAGAGGCCATATTGCTCTTCAAACCTTTTATGATGAATTTGATCAAGAGAATTTTAGGCCAAAAATAGTTGATACGTTGCCTAACGTATTTGTAGATTTTTAATAAAATGGTTGGTTAATGTTAGTGGCTCCTAAAGGTTCATAACACACATATGTTTTACCATCAGTAGGAAAAGTAATCCCGTAGGACTCTGTTTAAAAATCTGAGATTTGGTCATGATTGAGGATATCATTATTTTGGCTAAGACCATGTAAAAAAATGTGAGTTTTCCATCAGTACTGCACATTCCTATTGTACAGAAGATCCTTTCATTGGACACAGAGCCTCTCCTTGCCTTCACAAGTGTGCAGCAGAAGCCTCTAAGCAATTGGGATGATGTCATGAAAAGACAGGTCTCTTTTGATCCTTGCTTCCTCCTGACTGTATATCCCAATCCTTATTTATAACACTTACAAATGCCATGGCGAAAAGATTATTTGCAGCAGAACCAGTTCTTAAACAACCTGATCCTGAGGAAACTTTCATCATCAGCCTAGTTTTAAATACCAGAAAAAACAAAGAGATCATTGTTGATTTCAGAAAAGGCAGGCACAGCCACACTTCTCTGTGCATTAATGATTCACCTGTGGAGATAGTTACCAGCATCAAATTCTTGGATGTGCAGCTAATTATTAGGCTGACTTCGTCACTCAACAGTGAGAAACTGGTGAAGTGGGCACAGCAGCACCTGCATTTTCTGCATCGCATGAGAAAAGCACATCTTCCTTCCCCTCTCTGACCACTTTCTACAGGGGGATGATCGAGAGCATCCTGTCATACAGCATCACAGTCTGGTTTGGAAGCATCACTGCTTCAGACAGGAAGGCGGTGCAGAGAGTGGTGAGAATGGCTGAAAAGATCATTGGCAGTTCCCTCCCTCCCATTCAGGACATAGCACAGAAGCGTTGCTTGAGCAGGGTCCGTAAGATTATCTGGGACATTACACATCCTCTTCATGACCTGTTTTCCTTGTTACCTTGTGGGAGGAGGCTTCGTGGTATCCATAGCAGAACATCCAAATTCAGCCATAGTTTCATTCCATACAGCATTAACCTTGTGAACTCTCAAGCTTCCTCCTTCCATTATATATTCAAGATGGACAGTATTTAATATTTATTTGCTATGTATATGTAGGGTTGTGGGGCTATACATATGTTGTACAGAGTATGTTTAGATGTGTGTCATGTATGTGTTTCACTTTGAGAGCGGGCAACTAAATTTCATTTTTGATATGTGCCGTTGTGCCCACAGTAAAAAAAAAATGACAATAAAGGTTATCTTATCTTATCTTATCCTATCCAAGGTGATGCTAGTGATGTTGCGGTGGGCACAGTCCTCCCACAAAAACACTTTAGGGGGGATCTGCAGCCCTGCGCCTACACTTCTCAAAAGCTTTTGGGAACAGAGAGGAGATGGGCTGTATGGGAGAAAGAGGCTTTTGCGGTGAGATGGGCGTTATTAACTTGGCACCATTTCTTGGAAGGAAGGAAGATAAGATAAGATAAGATAACCTTTATTGTCATTTTTATATTGTGGGCACAATGGCACACATCAAAGTGAAACACATACATGACACACACCTAAACATACTATGTACAACATATAAGTAAAGTGCCTTTCAAAGTAGAGACTGATCATTATTATTATTCAAAATAATCTTGAATTACCTAGAGAAGACATGGTTGGATCTATCGCTTACACACCAACACTCCACTCACTTTACAGAAAGGGAAAGACAAACACAAACCTGTGGGACTTTGTAGGTGCCTGCTAATGTTGACATCTGGATGGAGCTGTCTCTGATAGTTCCATCAACAAGAGCCAAAAGCTTCTCCTTCCTTCCACAGCCGTAGTTGGGAACATTGGCTTCTCCAGTAGAGAGCATGTCCAGCAAGGCATCTGAAGTGCCGAGGGTGTTATCATAGTTGTTATGGATATTGTAGCCAAGTGTGAGATTATGTAGGAGCTGGGGATTCTCCTTCATCAGTTCAATATTGCAAATCATGGGTAGTATTACTAGCTTTCTATAGGATAAACTAGTGTAAAACTATGATCATGTTAATATTAGCATCATCATCAACAGCAACAACAACAAAAATACTTTTCTCCACTTAATCATCTTTTTTCTCTACACACTAGCTGAAACATAAGCCAATAATGATCCAAAACTAGAGGCAAATGATAGTCACCCATCACCCTTTAATATTGTTAGTGCTGAGGATGGGGATAGTCCTCAAAAAGGTTTAACAGATAAGAAACATACATTTTTAGCAGTACTAATATTCATAGCTCAGAATAACTTAGTCATTAAAGAAGAACCACCATTAAAGGAAGGAGATTTTTGATAAGTGACCCAGAGAAGCTGTTCTAAAAACAAGTCATCTTCTATTCCTTGAAAAGTCAGACATTGCATATCAATCAGTTATAAAAATATGGAAACGGTTGGGCAGAGGAAATTAGAACCATTTCAATCATAACTTTCAACCAAAGTCAGTATTCCAGTCATGAATTTAGGATTGAACAGAGAGAGGAAAATAATGTGGACTTCTTTCAGGTTTAATTTGCCTCATGTTTCTACTCTCAGAAAATAAGGCAAAATAGAGAGGCTGTGTTAATCAAAAGGATTCAAAAAATTTGTCAAATCCTGCAATATAAGAGTAAGTAAAACAAGAAGAAAAAAAGAAGACTGTTAGAATTGCAAATGGAGGGAATGAAACTCCATCACATGACTTACAGCTGAATCTGACTAGAAGGAGCCATGTTGAAAGGTAATGTTGCAGGTGCTATTTTTGATGCAGAGATGACTATACCAATGAGAAGATCACCTGGCACATAATAGCTCCATGGCTTTTCTCCATCCTGGTGATCCAAATTCAGTGGGCACTTTATCCTCAGCTTCCCAGAGAGTGGCATCAGAAGCAGAAGCAGCATCAGAAGCAGGAGGTCCATAATTCATGGGGCAGAATCAATCTCCTTCCTCTTTCTAAAAAAAGAATTAGAATTCAAAGCACTCTGACAGGGTGGAATATCCAGTGGCTTTCCTGATTCAAACAGATAAACCAAGATTCACCTGATAGAGAGAGAAAATATATTCAAGAGCACAGCTCCTGTCTGTCCTGTAATGTGAGCCACAAAAAGCATAACCTGTGATATTTATCCTTTTCTGATGCAAGATCCCTTCCATGTTGCTTCAGTCTGATGTTTACATCAAAGGCAGTCACTGGAGACATAGGAGAAGAGGTCTCAGAGACAGGGATGGTGATGATTGCAGTGAGAAGGAGCTTCTGCTCTTGGGACCCTGAACTTCTTCCACGTAAGGAGGGGTAGCTGGAGAAAAGCACGTTTGAGAAAAGTCACAGATACAGCCCTTGGGACAGTGTTCTGTAATGGTAATATTAGGACATGTCCAGAAAGTCATGCTGGATGGAGAAAGTTCAGCAGCCAGGAAAATGACTTCTGCTGTCCTTCAATGGGGTTTCTTGCATCCAGAGGCTGCTAGGGAAGGTCACCCAGAGTTATGGAGTTTGGTGCCATTCTAGGTTGGTGAAACTTAACTCTAGTGCTGCCTGTGCTTTAACTCCATGGAAGCACTCAGTATCCTTGAACCCAGCCTTATGTTAAGAGTTTGGGATTCTCTTTTCAATGAGATCTCCATGTATCAATCCTAATTTGGAGCTGATTTTGTAATTCCTTGTAACTGAAGTGAAATTTCATTTGCCATCTGTTATAAAATAAGACACAGCAAACTATTAGAAATCCTGAAACAAGGGGGACTAGATGACAAAGACATCCAAATAATAAAGAATCTGTATTGGCATCAGGTAGCAAATGTAAGACTAGGCCAAAAATACTCAGCTGATGCAGAAATAAGAAGAGGGGTCAGACAGGGATGTATTCTATCTCCACTGCTGTTCAATATCTACTCTGAGTCAATCTTCAACGAGGCACTGGAGAACATCGATGCTGGCATCAAAGTAAACGGTGTTTGGATCAACAACTTAAGATATGCTGACGATACAGTTCTGCTTGCCAGTAAGCATGAAGACCTTCAGCTCCTCATCAACAGAGTCACAGAAACATCTGGAAAATACGGCTTGAAGCTTAACACCTCTAAAACCAAGATCATGGTCGTCAGCAAACAACCCGTTAACTTACCACCAGTAAATTCAGAAGGAACACCACTAGAAAAAGTTGAAAGGATCACGCACCTCGGTTCTAATTTACATGAAAGCTCGGACATGACCGCTGAAGTAAAGACAAGGATAGAGAAAGCTCGAACAGCATTCTTCAAAATGAAAAAGGTCTTCTGCAGTTACGACATAAGCCTAAGACTGAAAATCAGGCTTGTCAGATGCTATATTTTTTCTATCCTGCTCTATGGAGTAGAGAGTTGGTCTCTCACAGAAGGCCACCTGAAGAGACTAGAAGCATTTGAAATGTGGATTTACAGGCGGCTGTTACGTATAAGCTGGGTGGACAAAATCAGAAATGAGGAGGTGATAAGCTGCCTGGGAAAGCCAAGGGAAATCATCAAAACAATTAAAAAACGAAAGTTAGAATATTTCAGACATGTGATGCGACACCCAGAAAAATACAGCATACTCCATTTAATCCTCCAAGGAAAGATTGAAGGCAAACGAGGTCCAGGCAGAAGAAGAACATCATGGCTTCAAAATCTAAGGGACTGGTTTGGACAAAACTCAGCAGCACTTTTTTGTGCGGCTGCTGATAAAAACAGGATCACCAACATGATCGCCAACGTCCGATAACGGATATGGCAGAAGAAGAAGAAGAAGATCTGTTATAGAAAGATCATTTTTTGCATGAGAGCTGGCTAAGAGGCAGGAAAGTTGACAGCGTGGGATAGCACCATTGGCACAGAGAGAGAAAATTGTAAAGTGGGTAAAAGTTTTAGTTTCCTTGACACTTTCTGTGTTGTCTTTCCACACTGATACAATGAAAGCCATTAAATTTTGACATTTCTTGGTTTAAATAAAACAATTGTGCTGTTAGGTCTGCAGTTGAGATGGTGGCAGTGCCCAGTGTAGTAGATGATGTGACCTGATTTCTTTCCACAAACATCCAGGTGTTGGTTTAGGGCAGGGGTGGCAAACTCTCAATGTGACGTGATGTGTCGCGAAATATCATGACTTTTTTTCCATTGCCAGCAATGGGGTGCACACGGTTTCGCTATGATTCATCTGCCCCACGGGCCGGCAGTTTGACACCCCTGGTTTAGGGGGACCTTGTGGCAGTTCCTCTGGTTGCGTAGATGCACTTGGTGTGGTACGACTCCTGTGACATTCCCATCTCTGAGGATTTGTTTGTCCTCCCGGGAAAACCGCCAAGTGCTTATAGTTCGGAGTCCTATGTTCTGGTTTATCTTGGTCAATTCTTGATAGATTATGTTTCTTATCTAGAGGGGAGATGTTAATATGGACAACTTGGCCTAGAAGGGAGAACTGGGGGGGGGGTTGAGTGACAGGGGGAGCTGATGGGATGGGTAGGTCCACCATTACAATGAGGACCATAGGATGACCAATATCCCAGGTCCATCATTTGAAAGTTGTCCCACTGTTCAGTCCTCAGCTTCCACTCTCACTGCCTGGCTACCAGATCATCAGTGGCTCCCATTCTGGCTGTTGCTTTTGATGCTAGCTTGATGTGTAAGAAGGCTTCTCTCATCCATGATGTTGCCTGCCCTGTCTCACTGAAGTCTAGTTGTATCCCCAGAGGGGAGGAAACTTCAGTTGGAAATGCGGCCACCTACTTCGTGAATTTCCCTCAGGTGAGAGCCCAGGGAAGTGGAGGAGAGATGGCTGTGGTCATCCATGGTTTGTTGCAGGCTTTCAGGAGGCTGCACCTAGAGCTGTCTTTTCACCCAAGGTTGGGTGTCTGCAAAAAATATTTCCCCAGCCTGCTGACGTATATTGTGTGAATGTGGTCCTTAGAAGAAGTGTCTCCAGCTTATTTCTGTTATAAATGATTCACCTAGTCCAGGGGTAGGCAACCCAAAACACTCAAAGAGCCACTTGGACCCGTTTCCCACCAAAACCAAAACACTGGGAGCTGCAAAACCCCCGAGCAACCCGCCGAGCTCCTCTGTTACTGCCCCTCTCTGCCCCCTTAGTGCTGGATGGATCTGACCTGGAGAAGCTCGCAAGTCTTCTCCATCAGAAGCAAGGAGGGAGGGCGGGCTGAGGGAAACGGGCCTTTTCTATCTGCATAAAACCAGCAATTGTAAATACTTTTCAAAAATGTAAAAAGAAAAAAAGAAAAATTACAAAAGAGCAAACACCATGAAGATGTATACTCCCATACACACAAACACACACACAAACATTCAAAATCTGAAATGTTTTGAAGACCAGAGAGTCAAAGCAGGAGAGAAGCTAATTGTGTCAGATATGCACTGAGAAATCTATTTGCAGATTGACAAAAAAGTAACAAGAACCTATTTATTGTATATAATGTTTTATTATAAATCGTGAATTGTATATTATTGCATCTGTACATCTGCTGTGGTTTTGTGATGTGCAAATTTCAGCATGGGTTTCATTGAGTTTTTCAGTTGCTTTTCTATTGTTTGTGGGAGTTTAAAAAAAATTGTTTTGGGTTTGTTTGGGGTTTTTTTGGCAGGACACACCCAAAGACCCAAGTTTGTATTAAAAAAAAAAACTATGGAAAAAATAGACAAACTAATACACCCTTTCACTGAAGAAGAGGGGAGGGAGGGGGGAAAGGGAGCGAAGTTTTCTGAGTTCTCATTGGCCACTTGTAAGCCCAAATGAGTACAGTATTCCCTCCTCCGCGGGCGCCCCTTTATGCCAGTGCTGAGCTCAGGGTGTGTGCATGCGCGTGTACGCATGCATGCGACTCCCCGCTCCCCCTGCCCACCTTTTGTCCTGCTCTCTATTCCCTCCTTTTCCTGTTTTGGAAACTTCTGTGCAGCTTTGTGGATCGTGCAGAAAAGAAAAAAAAAGGGAAAAAAAACCACCCCATCCTGTGTTGTCCATTTATGCAAATATACCAGGCTTGGTAGTTGCTTGGAGACGAACACACTCAAATCCTCCGGATTGGCACCATCTAAGCCGCTGCTGCTTGCTTGATTCCTCTCCCTGGCCAAAAAAATCATCTTCGTCCAGCTCCCGAGTCCCCACCACCACTCTTTTTTTTCTTTTACTGCTCCCTCTCCCGCATCCCAATTGGTCTTTTTGTGTATTTAGGAAGGATTTTTTAATAGACACTTTTTATATTAAAAGAAACCGATATATTGAGTGACGAGGCTGCCTCGTGTGCATCTGTTTGGTTGGACGCTGCTTGAGGGACCTCAGGGGGTGCAAAGGGGGGAGACGGCTTCGTGGTGAAGGCTTGGCGGGGGTGCTGCTGGCGGGGCAGGACAGGCAAGATGGCTGCGGGGCTCGCTCTTGGCTGCGCCCCGCAACAGCTCCAGGGGAATCGAGCCCAGCTTCCCGGCGCTGGCATCCAGGAGGCCAACGCGGCTGAGTTTGCGCCACAACAGAAAACTAGCCAAGCACCGCAGGGCGTAGGTCCCAGGAAGGCCAAGCATGGGGGGGCAGGAGGCAGCAGAAGGCGCCCAGGGCACCACGGACCGGCCCGGGGAGATGCGTGGTCACCGGCTTGGCTGCCCGGGGACAACCCAGGGAGCGATGCCCCCGCCAGCTCCTGCTGGCTGCCGCCCCGGCCAACACTGCCGGCCGGCCCGGGGAAATGTGTGGCCGGCTCGGCGGCCCGGGAAGCGATGCCCCCACCAGCCGCCGCCCCAGCCGACACTGCCGCCCAGCCCAGGGAAATGCGTGGCTGGCTCGGTGGCCTGGGAAGTGATGCCCCCACCGGCCACCAGCCTAGCCGACACTGCCGCCCGGCCCGGGGAAACACATGGCTGGCTCGGCGGCCTGGGAAGCAATGCCCCCGCCGCCCAAGCTGAGACTGCCGCCCGGCCTGGGGAAACACGTGGCCGGCTCGGCGGCCCGGGAAGCGATGTCCCCGCCGCCCCAGCCGAGACTGCCACCCGGCCCGGGGAAACACGTGGCCGGCTCGATGGCCCAGGAAGTGATGCCCCCACCGCCCCAACGGGTGAAGTTCACACCTCATGGTTAGGTCATCTAGGTTTTTTTGAGGCATTTCTGCAGTAGTTTTAGCAAGCTGGACACATCTCAGCCTGGCACTGACCTCAGGGAGGGGCAAAGATGTTGGGCTTCAGAGGGAATCAGATTAAAAGTGGCTTCTTTCTCCCTTGCATCTCAAAACATACCTCAAAGGAGCGGGGGACTCATCTTTGATCGGCCATAAAGCCCCTGACAATATGGACTGAGATCTTAAAACATGTTTATCTCATTTCATACATTCCAATAGTTGGGAAACTTCTCCTGTGCAAATGTATGTAGCAGATCATCATGCTAACCCAGCATCTGAATTATATAGATTTTGGCATGGTACATTATGCCAACATAGCAGTTCTCTTTCCTTAACCTAAAAGTTAAATGTGTTGTGTAAACTTACCCAGAAGTTAAGGGTGTTGTGTGAACTCACCCAGATTTCCCACAAACCATCTATGGGATGGCCAATACAGGACGTTTGCACAGAGAATTTGAAACTTTTAAATGATGTACTTTTGGATTCAGGGTCCATAGCTATCCAGCACGGCAACATTGACAGGATGAGAGAAGCCATTGCTTCTCTTCACAAGCCATTGCTGTGACTGGCTCTGTTCTTGCAAGCCCAGCCAGGTGGCCTCCAACTCCTTAAAGTTGGGCCGATTTTTTGCAGCTGGTTGTGCTGCAGAGAGGTAACAAGAAACTCCCCATCTTGACAAGGAGAATGGTTTCAATTCCTCATGAAGGCAACTGGGGAGATGGGGCAATGAAGCATGGGTCCTGGAGAGCCAGGAATAACTGAGAGGCTATAGGATGCCTGTGGGCCTTCCTGGCAAGGGCAGGGAGGGCGCTCTGGAAGAGAGAAGGGAAGGCAGAGCCCCCAACCCAATCCACTCAGGGCAGCCTTGGGTGCGATTAGAAATCTCTCTTCTGAGGGAGGGGCCCTCCTCACATGGGGGGGGCTGTTGAGCATCACTAACATCAGGCAGCATTGTCAACACAGAGCAAAAATTTTCTTTCCTTGCTTCCTTCCTTCTTTCTATTCTTTGACTCTCTAGAGTCAAAGTAAATAACTTACAGATTTTGAATCAACCTAGAACTAAGGAGAAATTTCCTGACAAAACAATTAATCAGTGGAATGACTTGCCTCCAGAAGTTGTGGGTGCTTCAACACTGGAGGTTTTTAAAAAGAGATTAGACAACCATTTGTCTGAAATATTAAATGGCGAGGTTTCTTCCTTCAGGAGGGGGTTAGACTAGAAGACCTCCAAGGTCCCTTTCAACTCTCTTCTTCTGTTTCAGGCATGCAGTATATTTAGCAAAGTGTTAACGGGGATAGAGATTTGAGGGCAGAGGTGGGGAGTTTAGTTTTAACATCTAATTCGGGGGACGGGGCAGTGCAAGATGAAAAAGTTTGTCTCTTCCAGCATTTCTTTATTGAAGAAGCTGCACCATCATCTTGCAGTGTCTGGTTTCCCAAGCCTAGCAAGAGACAGGAGAGCTTTGCAGTCTCCCAACAGCCTGAGGATCAGGGTGGAAAGCTTCAAAAGCAGCCACCATTTCTACAAGGACTCGTCAGAGTATTGCAAATGGTGTCCACTTCCGGCAGGCCTGAGGATCAGTCCCAAGCACTGCAGGGTCCCGTTGGGGCAGGATCGAAGGGGAAGAGGCTTCCAGCCAGAGGGAAAGATGTTACCCAGCCACATCTGGAAGGCCGTGGGACCCCCCAACACTTCTATGCATTAAAGAGGGGCTTGGTGGGGGCACAAGGGAGTCAAGGAGTGGCTGAAGAAAGAGCTCACATTTGGGGAAAGGAGATGGCAAGGGGGGCTTTTTTTGGGGGGGGTGACCCCAGCAGGCAGAAACTCGGCTGCATTGGGATTCAGCTCTTATTTTCCCCAGGGTGGCACACTTTGATGTGAAGGAAGACAGACAGCCCTGATCTTGAGTGGGAAGGGAAGTCCCAAGTCTGAAATCTTCCAGTGACGCTTTTTGCCTAAAGCCAAGTTCTCCACGAGGAAAGATTTCCATTTTGGGTCTCCCGGGTCAGAGAGAGAAGCAACCTGCAGCTGACCCCATCTGTCTCAGCCCAAAGTCTCCCCTGGAGGATTCGGCCAAAGAGCAGAGCTGAGACTTTGAGGATAATAATAATTCTCCCTCTCACCAGAGATCCCCGGCTAATTCAACTAGTTCTGGAACCCAAAGTTTGTTGGGCACTTCTCTGGAGAGAAGTGAAAGGGGAATAATCCCCATAGGATTCAAAATGATAGGGCAGAGTTAGAATTAAATCAGTCAGCAAGAATTGAGAGGTTGGAAAGCTCCATGCTTGAAATTGGCCCCAGAGGGAATACACGGCACCTGTGGCTGAAGAAAAAGAAATCTGATATTTGTTGGCATAGCGATTAAAGAGAAAACCCCGGGGACCACTTAATGCCTGAACATATCACGGAACTGGAATAGCTTCCTACTGAGTTAAAACCAAAGTTTACTTTATTTTGAAAGTTAACGTTGAAGGGCACCAATAGAAAAAGTCTGATGCAATAGTGTGACCAGGATAAAAATAATAATTAAAAAAAATCTGCTAGTTAAAAACTAGTCATCAGAGCTTGATATAGTTTTTAAAAAATCACACCCATGTACAGAGAATGACAGAGAGAAATGAGAGAAATAAAGGATGCCTTTCACCCCACGTAAGGAAGAAAGGGAGGGAAAGGACCCATGTTCCACTGCCACTCCCTTCCACACATTGGGCACTAAGGGGGAAAAGCAAAGCCCAGACTTGTCACGTTGCCCATAGAAAATGCTCAGGAAGGAGGAGGGGAACTGGGGGAACCCTTCACACCCCCCATTCTGGGAAGAGACTAAAGTGGATTATGGGCTTTGGAGTTGCATTTCAGGGGGAAATGCAGCCAAGGGGTTTTTGTGAAGCTCCGGTTCCTCTTGGTGTGTTTCCAGGAAAGGCTCCTGTCGGGGAGAAGCCATGCAGGGCCTTTGTCTCCAAAGGGGGATCCGGCTTTGCTGGGGAGGGAAAGATGAGGGGGGTCTCCCTGGAGGGACCCTCTGGGGCTCTGAGGAAGGGGCATCCTGGGGGTCCCTCCTGGCCCCCGAAGTCCCTCCGGCCGGGCTCTCCTGGGCAGCGTCTGCCCCCCACTTGCCCAAGCCCCCCCCTGAGGAGAAGCTCTTCATTGCAGCCATTTCTGGGTGGGGGGGAAAGGCCCTTCCAGGACTTCGGCCTTCCCTCCCTCTGCATTTCTGGCAGTTTTTGCCTCTTTCTCATCACACGAAAAACTTTCTAATTTTCTATCCTTATTGGATATTTTCCTGTCCCCCCCCCTTTTTGTCCTTGCTCATTCAACCTCTTCTCCATGAGTGTGATTGGTGGCTGAGCTCCCAGGCAACCATTGTCTCTTTCTTCCTGCTTGATTGGCTGCTGCTGGGTTGCCACGCTGACCGGGGCAGGCCAGGACTAGAGGCAGCCACTAGGGAGGGAGAGGGGCGGGGCTTTTGTCTTCGCTCAGAACTGGAGGAGTTGAAGGCGAAATCTTCTCTCTTTTAGGAAACTCTGATCAGATGCAGCCCAGAGTAGGAGAAAATGGAAGAGTATTTATTTGTATATATTTAAAATGAAGGAAAAATTCAAGACTTTGACAGAAGGAAAATATGAAATGGAAACTAAAAACATATAAAAAGGAGGAAGATGCAGTGAAATTGGATAGAATAGAATAGAGCTGGAAGGGACATTGGAGGTCATCTAGTCCAGCCCCCGGCTCATTTCAGACAAATAGCTGTCCAGTCTCTTCTTAAAACCTTCTAGTGCTGGAGCATTCACAGCTGAAATAGAAAACACTTTGTATTAAGATTAATTTTGGTATTAGTTGAAAGCACTTATATATTACAATTCATTTTTGAACAAATGTGAAAGCTTTCCTTTTGTGAAATGAAAATGTCTCCCCAGCCACTGAGGAGAGAATAACAGAATAACAGAGTTGGAAGGGACCCTGGAGGTCTTCTAGTCTAACCCCCTGCTCAAGCAGGAGACTCTATACCATTTCAGACAAATGGCTTTCCAGTCCCTTCATGCTATAGAAGGATTGGGGGCCTTGGGGCCTTGCAGATGTAGTTTAGTAACAACTCTCCCTCTGGCTGGAAGCTACAGCCATTGGGGGTCCTACTGAATAGCAAGAGGGGCAGCACTAGGCACCCCAGCCAGAGTGGTTTGCAATTATGATTCTACTACACAATTTGTGGTAGCTCTGTGGGTGTCAGTCTACCAGTTGTTGTCCTGAGCCTGGATGGCCTAAACAGGAGCTGTGAACTTCACCCGTTAATTCAGTTGATGACTCCACCCAGCTCAGGAAAGAGGGTTTCTCCCCAATCCAGGTTAAGGAGAGCACACGCTTCCATGATGGTTAGTGGAGTTTGACTCAGTCAGTTCAATTCTGCAGAGCACACACAATTGTCAACCACCTGGTGGGACACTCAGACAACACACTTGCAGGGTCTCTGCAACTGAGTCCTGCAAAGGGGACTGAGGGGCTCCCACCAATGCTGGGTGTGCTGAGCCTGGCCAAATATGGGTGCGAACACCCTAGACCAGGGGTGGCGAACCTATGGCACGCCTGCCACAGGTGGCACGCGGAGCCGTCCCTGTCGGCAAATGGGCCATTGGCCCGGAAGGAGGCGGGGCCAGTCTCCTCCCCTCCGCCTCTCCACATGCCGCCCGCCAGCCTGGAGGCAGCCACCCGGATGGCCGCCGGGTGACGGCAAGGAGATGGCCCGGGGCGGCTTAGGGCAAGGCGGGTGGCACTTCGGCAGGAGGTGAGCACGCCGCCAGGGCTGAAGCCGAGAGAAGGCAAAGATCCGCGCCACGACAAAGCCGGCCATTTTGGTGTGGCACAGATCTTTGCCTCCGGTGGCAGCCAAGGCCAGCTCCGGGAAGGCAGCCGGCGCTTCGGCGGCTCTACATCGGCGGCTGTGGCCAGGCCGGCTCTGAAAGGAGTGAGCAGGATGCCCAGTTGGGAAGAAGAGCGGGCAGGCAGGCACGGATCCGGTCCCTCACTGGCAGGCCACCTTTATTTGGCCGAAGTTCTGCGGCGGGCGCCTCGCTCGCGGCCACTCCCCTTAAAGTGGCAGGCATCGCTGCCGGGTCGCTGCATGGCCAGGAGAAGGCAGCCGGAGGGCCAAGCAGTTCTGGCCATGCCTGCGCTCCAGCCATGACCCCAGCTGCGGGGGGAGGGGGTGCTGGGCCACAGAGCCCGGGCGACCAGCAGTGACGAGGGGAAACCGGGCTGTCTCCTTGTCGCCAGCCGGTGGCTATCTGGGGGTTCTGGGCATGGGCGGCTGTCCTGCCCTGCTGAGCGCCCATCCGTAGCCTCGTTCAGGAAGCTTCCAATGGGGGTCCATCCTCCGCGCAGAGCGAGGCTGCGGGCCAAGGACCATGTGATGAAAAGAAGGTTAGAGTTGGACTTATCTGCTACTCGTGCGTGCGCCTTACTTGGAGGGGAAAATCTGCGCCTCCGAAGGGAAAAAAAAGCGGGCGTTTGCACTTTGGAGAAGGCAGGGGGAATGTGCCCATTTGCGCTTTGCAGAAGCTCGCTGTAGGCAGGGGGAGGAGGATGTGTTTGCACTTTGGAGAAAGGGAGAGAGAGAGGGGGGAAGGAAGGAGGGGAGGGAGAAGGAAGGAGATGGGAATGAGAAAGGGTGGAAGGCAAGGAAGGAGGGGAGGAAGGAAGGAAGGAAGGAGATGGGAATGAGAAGGAGGGAGGCACATGACGCTGGCGATGCTGCAATGGTTAGAAGTGAAAAATGGTAATAAGCCACTTTATTCAATGCCTTTGTAACTTCTAACAGTCACTAAGTTAACTGTTGTAAGTCAAGGACTACTGTACTTTATCACTTTTTTCCTTTTTTGGGAGGGGGGGGGTTCATCAAGTTTTTGACACCTTGCTAGGCGACTGGAAAAGCCCTGTTAGAGTACTCGGATTGCAGCTGCTTTCTTGCAGTTATGTGGAATGGCGTGGGACCCACAGGTTTTGCAAAGTTAAGTGAGGAAGTTGGTTACAGCTTATTAGGAAAGATAAAATAGACAACCAAGAATGCTTTATTGACCATTCTTCATCCAGATTTTATATCAGTTGCATCTGCTAGTACAGGCATTCTGCTTCAGATTTTTGTTATTTTCAGCATCTGACAAAATGAATGAGTACTTTTCCAGCAACCTGTAAAATCCAAGACACTGTTTTCATTGTTTAATTCCCCCTTCGTACAGTAGTGGCCAAAATTGTGGAAACCTTTTGGGAAAAGTGTACAGTAGAAATGCCACCTTTGGTTAAGTTTCCACCCATTTTTCTTCTAATTTCTTTATAACTGTAGCCTTGTGCACTTAATAATACTATTTTACATCGCTTTCTGGGCAACCAGTCAACTCTTTGCACCATGACTTTAATTTTATTACGTTTTACAAGCTCACTAAATGAAAGAACACCAAAAAAAAACCCAACCAACTTGATAGTGATGACATAACACTGACAAATGTCCTCCTTTCAGCTTCAATACATGACATCAATAACTGACTCCTATTGTGATCTAATTGGCTCATTGCCAAAACAAGATGAGCCTCCTGCCAAATGCCCCACCCACCAGAGACCCCCTGGATCCAACCCTGCCCGGCCCCCACAGGCATCCCTACTCAGGAGCAACATTGAGGTGGCCACGCCCACCAACATTGCCATGGCTACCATAGCCACACCCACTCGGTGGCCACGCCCACTCAGTGGCCACGCCCACCCGGCACCCGGCGATGCATAAGTGGGTTTCGGGTTGCAGTTTGGGCACTCGGTCTCTAAAAGGTTCGCCACCACTGCCCTAGACTCAGGTGAGCTCACCTAGCCTGCAAGTGCCCGGGACTCGCCTCCTGAGGGGGTTCCTGCCTGACCATCCATGCTGCACTGTGCTGCTAACAGAAGGGGGTGCATTGACAGATTGATTCCAATCTGTAGAACCACCCTTGCTGTGATGTCACTGCTGCTGTCCCACCCTTGTTGGCTGCTAGGAAGGCTTTACCCTCAAAGAAACGTTTTCCAACCATTCCCGAGGCTGCTTGAGTCGAATCACGAAGAGGCTCCACCTGCCTTCCTCTTTTCCAGCACGCCCTCCCTGCCCTTGACAGGAAGGGACAACCACCTCCTGCAGCCCTCCTGCCCTTCCAGGACCCCAACTTCACCGGCCTGTCTGCAGCCTTGATGAGGACTTGTTACTCACTGTCATGATCAGGATTGGAGTTTTCCTGCCACTTTTACAGAGAGCAACCAGATTAAAAAAAATCTGCCCATGTTTAGCAAATTAGAGTCCACTTGGCTGGTTTTGCAAGACTGAAGCCAGACTCAGGAAGCCCCAAAGCCTCAACTGGCTGTGTGTGAAAGTAATCAGGAAGACCATAGGTGACCCGGTTTTTCAGAAGTAGTTTGCCATTCCCTCTTTCCCAGGGCTCTAAGAGGTTGGCTGGCCCAGGTTTATCTGACTGGCTTTGTGCCCAAGGCAAGACTAGAACTCATGATCTCCTGGTTACTAGTCTGACGCCTTGACCACTACACCAGACTACCTCTGGTCATAGCCATACAACCCCCTTAACCTGCTCACTTCACCAATGGCTGCATTCACACTTCCAACTTTTAACCATGGCTTATTTCTGGAGGTTGAACCTGGGTGTGGCCCTTTTCTTCTAGTAGGGGCCACATTCACACAAAATACTTCAGCAGGCTGGGGAAATTTTCTTCCAACCCCCCTGAGACAAAAGAAAGCTTTAGGTGCAGCCTGTTTAGAGCCTATAATAAACCATGGATGACCACAGCCAACCCTCCTCCACTTCCCCGGGCTCTCACCTGAGGCAAACTCACAAAGTAGGTGGCCACATTTGCAACTGAGGAGAGGTTTCCTCCCCTCTGGGCACAACTAGGCTTCAGGGAGACATGGCAGGTAACATCATGGACAAGAGAAGCCATGTTACACATCCACTCAGCATTCAAAAAGAACAGCTGGTACCTGGAGCCACCAAAGATCTGGTAGCCAGGCACTGAGAGTGGAAGCTGACGACAATACAGTGGGACAACTTTCAAATAATGGACCTGGGATATTGGTTGTTATGTCCTGGGCCTTGCTGAGTCATTCAGCAAGGCTCAGGAAGGCTGAAGAAAGGTTGCAGAGACCTGGACAGACCACGTGTCTGCCCGGGACCCAGACAGGCTGTCGCCAGCCTCGCGCACATGCATGAGATGGGAGATTGGCCTGCAATGATTGGCTGTGCATCCCCTTGCACGGGGAGTATAAAAGGGCATGTTGCCATTGAGTTCTTGCTTCTGTTCTGTGAATGTAATCAATAAAAGATCCTTTGTTGTGAACTTGCCTCGTCTTGATGTCTGTCTTGCGAGAACAGAACATTGGCGACGAGGGTGGGATTCGCCGCATAGGAAGCCTACTACGAAGAAGCTAGGCCTACTCACCTGAAGGCCTGAAGAGAAAAGAAGTGTGGCATCCAGAAGGAGCAACCGCCTGCCAGTACGAATATGCTGGAGGTGGGCTTGGCTTTGTGGGACCCCTTCTCCTTCCCTGTGGCAGAGACATCAATAAGGCTAGCGGTCACGACGATGTCCAAGCTGGGCCGTCTTGTCGAGTTCGACACTTCACACCCGGAACGCTGGAGCTCTTACGCAGCTCACGTTGAGAACTATTTTTGGGTGAACAAGGTCCAAGAAGACGGACTGAAAGCTGCTACCTTGCTGTGTGTCTGTGGGCAAGAGACTTTTGACATTGCCAAGAATCTTGTTGCCCCAGCACCTTTGGAATTGATCGCATATGCTGATCTTAAGAAAATGCTGCGTGAGCATTTTGAGCCCAAGCTATCTGTAATAGCTTGGAGGCACCAATTCGAGCAGCGGGACCAGTGGCCGGGAGAATCAGCTGCGGAATTCGTCGTGGCTCTGAGGCAGGTGGCTAGGCCGTGCGCATTCCAAGACTTGGAGGAGAGACTCCGAGATCGCCTCATCTGCGGATTGCGGAGCTGTGAAATGCAAGAGAAGTTGTTTGCCAGACCTGATCTCTCTTTCCAAGATGCCCTGAGAGAAGTTGCAACTGAAGAAGCAGCCGGTGGCGTGGTGAAGGCCTTTTGGTCAAGCAAGAACCCTCCAGCGGCAGCCCCCGTCCATCAGGAAGTCGTGCGAGAGGCCTCCGGAGAAGAATCTGAGGAAGAAGAGGTGGACAGACTTCAACCGTCAGCGGAGAGAAGACTGCAAGAATGAGGAGGATAGATGCCTGCATCCCTTCGGTGTTTCGGCTGTGGGGGTCACCACAGGAGAGCCGACTGCCGTTTTCATTCTGCTGTTTGTCAGGCATGTGGCAGGCAAGGCAACATCGCATCAGCCTGCATGGGTCACCAGAAAAACAGGTCCCCTCAAGAGTTGCCTCTGAAAGGTACCAAGGTCCCCAGCCAACACAGGGTGGGTTTCTGTGCATCCCGTAGGGGGGTATTTAAAACTGGGGTTCACCGCCCCCTTAAAAAAAAGCTGCACATTGATGTAAAGTTGCAGGGAGTTCCTCTGGCCATGGAGCTGGACACAGGGTCCGCTCTTTCTATTATTTCTGCAGACACCTTTAAAAAGGTTTGTTCCAGGAGTGGTTCATGAGTCAAACTCAGGCCCTCCAATCTTATCCTCACTGACTTTCAGAATTCATGAGTCAGTGTGAAGGGGGAGGCCATGCTTAGAGTACAGCGTAAGGAATTCGATGGGTTGCTAGATGTGGTGGTAGTTGGGGGTGATCGCACAAGTCTTATAGGACTTGATTGGTTCGAGGCACTTGGAATCCAAGTGACTGGTCTGAATTATCTGCAAACTGCCAGCCTTGCAGGAGACTGTAAGGAGTTTGCTGATGTATTCAGCTCAGAGCTTCGCTCATACAAGGGGCCTCCCATTGCTTTAAAATTAAATCCAGCCATCACACCCATCAGGGTTAAACCAAGGAGGGTGCCTTTTGCCCTCAAAAGTAAAATAGATGCTGAGTTGGACAAATTGCTCCAACAAGGCATTCTTGAACCTGTGGATTCTAGTCCATGGGAAACCCCCATAGTGACACCATTAAAAGCAAATGGTGGAGTCCGAATCTGTGCGGACTATAAATGCACTCTAAACAAAGCCTTGCAGCAGCATGCATACCCAGTGCCTGTGGTGAGCCATATTCTGGCCTCACTGAAGGGGGAAAAACTCTTTGCTAAGCTCAATTTAGCTCAGGCCTATCAACAGTTACCTGTTGATGAGGCAACAGCTGAGGCACAAATGATAGTGACTCACAGAGGGGCTTTCAAAATAAAAAGGCTGCAGTTTGGGGTCAATGTAGCCCCTGGCATCTTCCAAGGGGTGATGGAACGAACGCTCCGTGGTATTCCTGGGGTTTGCCCCTATTTCAATGATGTCCTCATTGCAGGAGAGTCATCTGGGAACTTGGCTGAAAGGCTGAGAGCTGTCTTGCTGCGGTTCCGCCAAGTGGGGCTGAAGTTACAGCAAGACAAATGTAAAATCGGTGTAACATCCACCGAATTTCTAGGATTTTGAATTGATGCTGAAGGCATCCACCCTGCAGAGTCTAAATTCAAGACCATTCAACTGGCCCCTAGTCCCCAGTCAAAAGCGGAACTCCAGGCTTTTCTGGGTTTACTTAACTTTTATCATTCATTTCTCCCCCACAAGGCTGCAGTGGCTGAGCCGTTACACCGGCTCTTGGACAAGAAGGCTCCATGGACATGGACAAAGGTCCATGAAAAGGCTTTTAAAGAAGTCAAGGCTTTGCTATCCTCCAATGCTGTACTGGCTCACTTCAATGAGAAATTGCCTGTGTGCATTGCATGTGATGCCTCCCCTTATGGGGTAGGAGCAGTGTTGAGTCATCTCAAGGCAGATGGGACTCAGGTCCCTGTGGCCTATTATTCTAGAACCCTCCCATCTGCAGAGCATAATTACGCGCAGATTGACAGGGAAGCCTTGGCAATAATCTCAGGCATCAAGAAATTTCATGATTTCTTGTATGGCCGCCCTTTCACGGTCTACACTGACCACAAGCCTTTGCTGGGGTTGTTTACAACCAGCAAACAAACCCCACACATCATCTCCCCCAGAATGCTGAGATGGTCCATTTTCTTGGCAGCGTATGATTACATTCTGGTTCATAAACCAGGGTCAGAGATGGGCCACACTGATGGCCTTAGTAGGTTACCTCTAAAGCAAATAGAGGCAGATCCTGCTCCTGCTGTACACATTCTGTCCATTCAGGACTTACCCAAATCTCCCCTCAATGCTAGCGATGTGGCTGCTGAAACTGCCACTGATCACACGCTTGCATGCGTGCTGACATGCGTGTTGTCAGGATGGCCTGACATGTGTCCTGGCACAGAGTTCCAAAGTTTCTGGGGTAGGAAACATGAATTGTCTACATTCAAAGGGTGTATCCTGTGGGGAAGCAGAGTAGTCATCCCGGCCTCATTGAGGACTAGAGTCTTGCTCTCTCTACATGAGGGACATCCGGGAATAGTAAGGATGAAGGCACTTGCTCGCAGCCATCTTTGGTTGCCTGGACTTGATAAGGACATCGGGGCCCAGGTTCAGGGGTGCCAAGTGTGGCAACAATCATGGCCAGAGATGCCCCAGGCCCCTGTACATAGGTGGGAGGAAACACTCCATGGTCACGTGTACGCATTGACTATGCTGGGCCCTTTCAGGGTCAATTCTTCCTTCTCCTTGTGGATAGCCATTTCAAGTGGCTAGAGGTCATTCCTGTATCCTCCACTACTACTGCCAGGACCATCCAGGTGCTCAGAGGAATCTTCGCTTCCCATGGCCTTCCTGATGTCCTAGTATCAGACAATGGTCCCCAATTTACCTCTTCTGAGTTTCAGGTGTTTCTTCAAGCCAACTTGATCCGGCACGCCACATCTGCTCCTTTTCACCCTGCCACCAACGGTCAGGCTGAACGCATGGTGCATACCACCAAGGATGCATTAAAGAGAATCACTCAAGGACCCTGGCATCACAGGTTAGCTGATTTTCTCCTTGCACACCGCACCACACCCTGCACAGCTACAGGAAAGAGCCCTGCTGAACTCCGCTGGGGTCGCAGATTCATTATGAAGCTGGACAGGCTGCACCCAGACCGGGTGGCTTCACAGCTGTCACAACTGCAGGCACCTAGGAGACTCCAAGTGGGGGACCCGGTTTGGGCCAGAAACTATGGGCATGGGCATCTCTGGGTACCTGCTGTTGTATGTAAGGTCTCTGGGCCACTGTCCTACGAAGTGACCTTGGAGGATGGTCGTGTGCTTAGACGCCACATAGACCAATTGTGCTGGAGGCTTCCCAGCCATGTTTCTGCCCCTGGCTTTGCTCTCGGGGGGAGGGGGACCCCAATTACGATTGTGGACCACAGTTTCTCCACGAGGGCACTTATCCAAATGTTCCAAATGGGGGGTCTTGCCATGGAGGTGGCTCCTGACTCTGGCATAGAGTCTGGGGGTCTTGCCATGGAGGCGGCTCCTGACTCTGGCAGAGGTCCCTGGCTAGGGGCAAATGGCCGTAAATCGGCTACTCAGGGTACTCCTGCTGCTGGCCTTGGGCTCAAGGGACAGTGCTCCCAAGAGGAGTCCCATGGAATTCTGGGGAACTCCACCCCACCAAGGGACTTGGGGAACTCGACCCCACCAAGGAACTCTGGTTTGGGTCTAGCGGATCCAGCCAGTCAGCAGTCAGGGGGAACCCCTGAGTCTTCTGGGCGACAAAGTCCTGGTTTCTTTTGCGCAAACCGGGAGCAGGCACTCCAAGCACCTATTACAAATCCCACACCCAAAATTACACCTGCACCTAATCTGGCTCCACGGAGATCAGAGCGGGTCAAGGGTCCTCCTAAGTATTTAAATGAATATGTAAGGTCCCTGTCCATTACAAAGGAGGGTTATTAGCCGCACCTTCTGAGAAAGTAAAAAACTATCAGAGTGCTGCGGTGCAAATATTGTCAAAGAGTGAAAGAATGTGGATACCACGGGACCCTGTGTCAAGGAAACTAAAACTTCTACCCACTCTACAATTTTTCCTCTCTGTGCCAATGGTGTTATCCCAGGCTGTCACTCTCCTGCCTCTTAGCCAGCTCTCATGCAAAAAATGATCTTTCTAGAACAGATGGCAAATGAAATTTCACTTCAGTTACAAGGAGTTATAAAATCAGCTCCAAATTAGGATTGATACATGGAGATCTCATTGAAAAGAAAATTCCAAACTCTTAATATTAGGCTGGGTTCAAGGATACTGAGTGCTTCCATGGAGATAAAGCACAGGCAGCACTAGAGTTAAGTGTCACCAATCTAGAGTGGCACCAAACTCCATAACTCTGGGTGACCTTCCCTAGCAGCCTCTGGAGGCAAGAGACCCCATTGAAGGACAACAGAAGTCACTTTCCTGGCTGTTGAACTATCTCCATCCAGCATGGCTTTCTGGACATGTCCTAACAAGAACGACTAAGATCACTACAGAACACTGCGACAAGGGTGTATCTGTGACTTTTCTAGAAAGTGCTTTTCTCCGGCTACTCCCTCCTTAAATGGAAGAAGATCAGGGTCCCAAGAGCAGAAGCTCCTTCTCACTGCAATCATCACCATCCCTGTCTCTGAGACCTCTTCTCCTATGTCTCCAATGACTGCCTTTGATGTAAACATCAGACTGAAGCAACATGGAAGGGATCTTGCATCAAAAAAGGATAAAAATCACAGGTTATGCTTTTTGTGGCTCACATTACAGGACAGACAGAAGCTGTGCTCTTGAATATATTTTCTCTCTCTTTCAGGTGAATCTTGGTTTTTCTCTTTGAATCAGGAAAGCCACTGGATATTCCACCCTGTCAGAGTGCTTTCAATTCTAATTCTTTTTTAGGAAGGACATTGATTCCATCGCATGAATTATGGACCTCCTGCTTCTGATGCTGCTGGTGTCCCAGCCACTCTCTGGGAATCTGAGAATGAAGTGCCCACTGAATTTGGACAACCAGGATGGAGAAAAGCCATGGAGCTATTATAGGCCAGGAGATCTTTTCATTGGTATAGTCATCTCTCCATCAGAAATAACACCTGCAACATTACCTTTCAACATAGCTCCTTCTAGTCAGATTCAGTTGTAAGTCATGCGATGGAGTTTCATTCCCTCCATTTGCAGTTCTAACACTCTTCTTTTTTTTCTTCTTGTTTTACTTACTCTTATATTGCAGGATTTGACAGATTTTTTGAGTCCTTTGGATTAACACAGCCTCTCTCTTTAGCCTTATTTTCTGAGAGTAGAAACATGAGGCAAATGAAACCTGAAAGAAGTCCACATTATTTTCCTCTCTCTGTTCAATCCTAAATTCATAACAGGAATACTGACTTTGGTTGAAAGTAATGATTGAAATGGTTCTAATTTCCTCTGCCCAACCATTTACATATTTTTATATCCTATTGATAAACAATGATTTTTAAAGGAATAGAAGATGACTTGTTTTTAGAAGAGCGTCTCTGGGTCACTTATCAAAAATCTCCTTCCTTTAATGGTGGTTCTTCTTTAATGACTGAATTATTCTGGGCTATGAATATTAGTACTGCTAAAAATAATTATGTTTCTCATTTGTTAAACCTTTTTGAGTACTATCCCCATCCTCAACACTAACAATATTAAAGGGTGATGGGTGACTATCATTTGCCTCTAGTTTTGGATCAATATTGGCTTATGTTTCAGCTACTTTGTAGAGAAAAAAGATGATTAAATGGAGAAAAAGTATTGTTGTTCTTGCTGTTGATGATGCTAATATTAACATGATCATGGTTTTATACTAGTTTATCCTATAAAAAGGTACTACGCATGATTTGCAATATTGAACTGATGAAGGAGAATCCCCAGCTCCTGCACAATCTCACACTTGGCTACAACATCCATGACAACTATGTTAACACCCTTGGCACTTCAGATGCCTTGCTGGACATGCTCTCTACAGGAGAAGCCAATGTTCCCAATTACAGCTGTGGAAGGAAGGAGAAGCTTTTGGTTCTTGTTGATGGAGCTGACAGAGACAGCTCCATCCAGTTGTCAACATTAGCAGGCACCTACAAAGTCCCACAGGTTTGTGTTTGTCCTTCCCTTTCTGTAAAGTGAGTGGGATGTTGGTGTGTACGCAATAGATCCAACCATGTCTTCTCTAGGTAATTGAAGATTATTTTGAATAATAATAATGATCAGTCTATACTTCGAAAGGCACTTTACTTGCTTCCAAGAAATGGCACCAAGTTAATAATGCCCATCTCACCGCAAAAGCCTCTTTCTCCCAAACAGCCCATTTCCATCTGTTTCTGAAACCTTTCGTGAAGTGTAGGCGCAGGGCTGCAGATCCCCGTTAAGGTTTTTTTGTAGGAGGACTGTGCCCACCGCAACATCACTAGCATCAGCTTGGATGATGAAAGGTTCCTCAGGATCAGGGTGTTTAAGAAATGTTTCTGCTGCAAATAATCTTTTCACCATGGCATTTGTAAGGATTATAAATAAGGATTGGGATATACAGTCAGGAGGAAACCTGTTTTTTCATGACATCATCCCAATTGCTTAGAGGCTTCTGCTGCACACTTGTGAAGGCGAGGAGAGGCTCTGTGTCCAATCAAAGGATCTTTTGTATAATAGGAATGTGCAGAACTGATGGAAAACTCACATTTTTTATATGGTCTTAACCAAAACAAAGATATCCTCAATCATGAACAAATCTCAGATTTTTAAACAGAGTGCAAGGCGATCAAACCGGTCAGTCCTAGAGGAGATCAACCCTGACTGCTCCTTAGAAGGCCAGATCCTGAAGTTGAAACTCAAGTACTTTGGCCACCTAATGAGAAGGAAGGACTCACTGGAGAAGAGCCTAATGCTGGGAAAGATTGAGGCAAATAGAAGAAGGGGACGACAGAGAATGAGGTGGCTGGATGGAGTTACTGAAGCAGTAGACGTGAGCTTAAATGGACTCCAGAAGATGGTAGAGGACAGGAAGGCCTGGAGGAACGTTGTCAATGGGGTTGCGATGGGTCGGACACGACTTCGCAACTAGCAACAACAACAACATGGGATTACCTTTCCTACTGATGATAAAACATATATGTACTGTGAACCTTTAGGGGCCACTAACATTAACCAACCGTTTTATTAAAAATCTACAAATATGTTAGGCAACGTATCAACTATTTTTTGCCCTAAATGTTTTCTCATGATCAAATTCATCATAAAAGGTCTGAAGAGCAATATGGCCTCTGGAGAGGAATTTCTAGCAGCTGAACAATTGAAGAAATATCCCGACTGGTGGGACCCTCCATTGACAGATACATTTACACATATAAATAATATCCGGCATACCCATTTGTGTCAAAGATGACAATTGTAATTCCTATACATAAAACAGGGACTAAAAATGATCCTAGCAATTCCAGGCCCATTTCTCTAACAGATATTGTGACTAAAATATATGCAAAGTTCCACTTGAAAAGAACTGATAGGTGGATGAAAAGTGTATTCCTTGTAGAAGAACCAGCAGTCTTGAGGCAGATGTGATCCACTCTTGACAATTCTTTTCTCTTGAACCATTTAACTATAAAAATATCAATCAGAGGAAATAATGGTTTGCTGCCTTTATAGCATTTGACAGAGTAAACAAAGAAATATTATGGAAGAAATTGACTGCCCTTAAAATGGAGCTCAGAATGTTGACCCTGCTCAAAGCCCTTTCTACAAGCACTTAATCAGTGGAACGGCTTGCCTCATGAACTTATGGGTACTCCATTAATGGAGATTTTCAAAAAGAGGCTGGACATTCATTTTGTCTGGATTGGTATAGGATCTCTTGCTATGGGCAGGGAGTTGCACTAGAAAACCTCCATGGTCCCTTCCATCCAATTTTTGTTCCTTTGTTTGAGAGTGTGTTTGGGGATCAGTGGAGCCATGAGAAGTAGGATTGATATGTACCAAAAGGTAAGACAAAGGTGTTGCCGATATGACATTTGGGTTGCATGTGCTGTTAAGAGGACTTGGCTCCTATTCTCACAATAATTATCTGATTATGGATGAGTCAAAGTCAAAAGTTATGGTCTTTGGAAAATGACAGCATTGCCATATAGGGCTAATCGATGAGGAGGCAACAGAGCAAGTTCACACCTTTCCTTACCTGGGGGAACTTTTCTCTGTGACTGGATCTGGGCTCCCTCAACATCGAAGGAGCTCATTTAGAAGGCACAAGTGAATGCACTGTTAATTTTTTTTAAAAAAATCATAGGTATGCGGCTTCCTTCGACTGAATTATTAAATACAAAATACCAACCTTACCATTATGCACTTATATTCAGCTGAACTTTGGGATTTAATTTATATAACTACTAGAACAAATCGGATCACATCAACTGAGAAGTATCTTGAGGGTGGATAAAAGGACTTCAGCTACTGCCCTCAGAGCAGAATTTGGAATTTATACAATTTATAAAATTGGGGCATATAATTATTTTTAATAAAATTAATTGTATGGAAACTACTATTACTACTACTACTACTACTACTACTACTACTACTACTACTACTACTACTACTACTACTACTACTACTAATAATAATAATAATAATAAACTTTGAAGGGACCTTGGAGGTCATGTAGTCAAACCCCCTGCTCAGGTAGGAAACCCTATACCATTTCAGACAAATGGCTGCCCAGTCTCTTCTTAAAAACCTCCATAATAATAATAATAATAATAATAATAATAATAATAATAATAATAATAATAATAATAATAATAATAATAATAATAATAATAATAATAATAATAATAATAATAATAATAATAATAATAATATCATCTGTACATTCTTGAAAGCAAATATGCAAAAATGGAAAACAGTCCTAACAGCAAATGGGGAGAACATTGGTGAAATTTACATCAGACGAGGAATTTTCCAAGGGGACTCACTTTCACCATTACTGTTCAACATCGCATTAATTACATTGACAATAATCTTACAAAACACAAAACTGGGATACCACATCTCAAGCCAGCATGGCAAGATAAACCATCTACTATACATGGATGACTTAAAACTGTACGCGAAAAGCCACACTGAACTTGAATCAATACTCAACGCAGTTCAACTCTTTAGCAGCGATATCAGAATGAACTTTGGACTTGGAAAATGTGCTAAATTATTCATGCAACGAGGAAAAATGTGGAAAATAGAAGGAATAGAACTGGAAAATGGAAGTTTTGTGAAAGCACTAGCAAAGGATGACCGTTACAAATACCTAGGTATATTGGAAGCAGATAACATCTTGAATGGAAAAGTCAAAGAGTCAACGCAAAAGGAATACATCAGGAGAGTCCGCAAAATATTAAAATCAAAGCTGAATGCTGGAAACATAATTAAAGCCATTAATACATGGGCAGTCCCAGTGATATGCTACCCAGCTGGAATTATCAACTGGACTTTGGCTGAACTGGAAAACCTAGACTGGAAAACGCGTAAAACTTTTGAATATGCATCACACTCTACATCCACAAATTTATATCGACAGGTTGTGCCTGCCAAGAAAAATAGGGGGCAGAGGACTATTGCAAATCCACCAAACTGTAGAAGAAGAAAAACGAAGTTTGAATGACTATGTGAATCAAAGTACAGAAAAATTGCTGCTGGCTGTGAAAACAGAGAGCATTATAAAGATAACAGAAACAAAGGCAGAATATAAGGAAAAACGGCTGGATGACGGATTAAATAGATGGAAACCAAAGCTTTGCATGGACAGCATTTGAAAAACATTGAAGGAAAACGTGATAACAACTTGACATGGGCATGGCTTAAGATGGGAACCATCAAGAAAGAAACGGAAGGCTTAATACTGGCTGCTCCAGAACAAGCACTACAAACTAATGCCATGAAAATGAAGATACAAAAATCCACAATCCAAATTGCCGATGTTGCAATGACAAAGTTGAAACTGTTTCACATCTAATCTGTGAGTGCAGCAAAATCACACAAACTGATTACAAAGCTAGACATGACCGAGTTGCTAAATTAATCCACTGGGCATTGTGTAAAAAATATGACTTGCCTGTGTCTGAAAAGTCATGGGAAAATAGGGTGGAAATAGTTGTTGAGAGTGAGAGGGTGAAGATCTTGTGGGACTTTTGAATACAGACAGATCGCCATTTGGAACACAACACGCCAGATATCGCAGTTGTAGAGAACCAAAGCATATAGCTGATTGATATTGCTGTACCAGGAGATGCCAGAGTCGAAGAAAAAGAACTGGAAAAAATTATGAAATATCGCGACCTGGCCATCGAAACTGCATGATTATGGATGAAACGTGTAACGGTGGTACCCATTGTCATCGGGGCACTGGGAACTATGTTTAAAAACTTTGCAAACTACATCAAGAAACTGCAGCTTCCTGCAATAACTCCAGCAATGTTACAAAAAACTGCGCTACTCGGAACATCTTATAGTTTAAGGAGGTACCTGGTTGAAACCTAGGATGCTGGTAGCAACCCGTGTCAACCATCAGTGCCAGTCAATTTGAATGTTCAGTTGACTGAGGTTCATGTTTAATGAATAAAATATAATAATAATAATAATAATAATAATAATAATAATAATAATAATAATAATAATAATAATAATAATAATAATAATAATAATAATAATAATAATAATAATAATAATAATAATAATGATGATGATGATGATGATGATGATGATGATGATGATGATGATGATGATGATGATGATGATGATGGAAGGGACCTTGGAGATCATCTACCCCCTTCTCAGGCAGGAAACCCTATACCATTTCAGACAAATGGCTGTCCTGTCTCTTAAAAACTTCCAGCATTCACAGCTTCTGAAGACAGGTTGTTCCATGATTAATTGTTCTAACAGGAAAGTCCTCCTTAGTTCTAGGTTGCTTCTCTCTTTTGTTAGCTTCCATCCGTTACTTCTTGTCCTGCCTTCAGGTGCTTTGGAGAATAGCTTGATTCCCTCTTCTTTGGGGCAGCCCCTGACATATTGAAAGACTGCTATCGTGTCATCCCTCGTCCTTCTCTTCATTAAACAAATAAGAGTCACCAAACGCTATTAGAACAAACAAATTTCATTTAAAACATTCTTGATTTTATATTAGGGACTGCCATCTCCCTGTCTTTTTTGGAACTCGAGAAAAACCTAAAAAAATGTTGCACAAAGAATCCAAGATGCTCAAAATAGAGAAAAGTAGGGCCATCTTCAATAAAGTTGGCACACTGAAAGGCATCAGCTGCTACAAATGTACCTTCCAAGTATTGAGTTAAATCTTCCAAACTCCTTACAATGAATACATTTGTATTTGTGGAGTTAGAAGATGTAATACATCTATTATTTTGAATGTCAATTTTTTAAGAAAGAGGGAGGTCAATATCTTGGATTGCACTTTAGAGAAACAATCTAATGGCATCCTAATATTTTAAAAAATGTATTTTCTCTGTGCTCAGAATTCAAAAATTATATATAATAAAGCCCTTTTTGGAATGAAATTATGGTCTGATTGTGTTAAATTCTGGGGTTATAAAGAAATACTATTTTCATTCTTTATGCTTATTCTATTGTACTTATTTTTCTAAATTCTGTTTTTACATGCAGCCTTGTTTTATATTCTGTATCTTGATATGGCCTAATGACTAATCAACAGGAAGTGTTCTAATATGTGCATGAGAAAAATATTGGCTTTATTAAAAGCTAAAAAATGGGACTTGGTAGGACCCAAACTATAGCACAGAATTCTTCATTGTTTTTTCAGGTCAGTCATAGAATTGCTTCAGAAGCTCTGAGTGATAAAAGTCAATTCCCTTTTTTTCATCCGATGTTCCCCAAAGAAGGGATCACATACCCAGGAATAGTCCAAATTCTCCTCCATTTTGGATGGACCCTGATTGGTTTCTTTGCTCCAGACACAGAGAAGGGAGAGAATTTCATGAGGACTTTCACTCCTATGCTTGTCAAGAATAGAATTTGTGTTGTTATATCACAACAATTCTCAACGACTGGACATACCGCATTCCTCAGGGATGCCCTCTCTAAGTGGAGACGAGTCAATGTCTTTGTTCACTTCGTAGAATTTGATTCCGTTTGGGACAGAATTCTTCCCTTCCATTCAGCACTTGAAGGTTTGGCTGGACCCATTGAAGGGAAAGTCTGGATCATGACAGTGGTTGGAGCATTTACTTTGAAAAAGGATTGGCGTCTCAAGCATGTCCATAGTATTTGGAGCTTTCCCTTTCAATGGAAAAAGAGTTGGAAAAACGATAATGCCTATAAATCATATTTCTTTGTGGAACCTGAATTTCAAGCTGAGTATTTTCACTGTTCTGTTTCAAAACACACCTTTTCTGTCAAAGGCCGGAGAAGATGCACCCAGAAAGCACCAGTGGACACCCAAAAGAAAAAGAATAGGATGGAGTTTGGAAATGATGGCTATACCTACAGTGTCATTAAGATTCTGGCCCATGCCTTAAGTGCTGCATCCAAACCCCAAAGGAGAAGGAAGAAGGGTGAAGAGAAGTTGGGGGTTCCAAGGCTGCAGCCATGGAAGGTATGGAGTCCCAACAAGGATCCATCAAACTAAATACCTTTTCAGGGTCTTTTGTGATCTCTGGGCTTCATTGTTTAAGATCTTAAGCTTCTGTACAACATCTCCTACTTATCGGAAGAGTGCTGCATCTTCCCTTCAACAACCAAGACCTTTTATATATTAAAAAAAAAGTTCCCAGACATTTTCTCATTTTAAGCTCCTGTAAACTAGGACAAGAAACAATGGCTGGAAACTGATCAAAGAGAGAAGCAACCTGGAATTAAGGAGAAACTTCCTAACAGTGAAGACAATTAACCAGTGGAACATCTTGCCTTCAGAAATCATGGGTGCTCCATTACTGGAGATTTTTAAGAAGAGACTAGACAATCACTTGTCTGAGATGGTATAGGTTCTCCTGCTTGAGCAGGGGACTGGACTAGAAGACCTCCAAGGTCCCATCCAGCGCTACTACTCTACTCTACTCTACTCTACTCTACTCTACTCTACTCTACTCTACTCTACTCTACTCTACTCTACTCTATTCTATTCTATTCTATTCTATTCTATTCTATTCTATTCTATTCTATTCTATTCTATTCTATTCTATTCTATTCTATTCTATTCTATTCTATTCTATTCTATTCTATTCCAACATGGCTCTTCTGGTTGATGTCTTTCCTCAAGGCTTAAAGCAGCTCCTTTGATCTCTTCCTCCCTTTCTTTGTCCTTGACTAAACCTGATGAAAATTTTGTGCAGTGTCTTCTCCAAGTGTGGTGCCTGGAAGAGGACCTGGCATTATTCCACTGGATCATTAATTACATTATTGACAAATTAATAATACTGTTATTATCATAACATTAAAATATTACTACTACTTTATTATAATCAGTAACCATTCTACACACAAAATATTGTGAGAAAAAATACAAATGAAATATTAATAAAGATTATAGCTGCCATTCATTACATTCATACAATCATGTATAAGTCATGGATGCTAACAATTAGTTAGTTTCCTATTGAATTTTATTCATGCACCTCTCTCTAACACAAAATCATATTTTTATTTTCTGGAAGCTGTAAGGCTCTGCCTCAGCTGAATCTCTCAAGAAAGCAGAACTCTTGAAACTGGCATCGTTTCAAAAGGAACTTTTATTGAGATTCAGTGACAGCAAGAGAAGGCAGGCAGAATCTGAAGTTCCCGGGTGAAATTGTTAGGATAAACCCCATTATTGAAAATCCCTCCCAACTGCCCAGTCCATAGGAGCCAATCCAGAGGTGCAAAGAGGTTGTGAGAACTCCAGACGGAAACTGCGGTAAGATGTTCCCAGGGATCTCTTCGTTGGTGAGGTGAGGCAGATGATCTCGGGCAGCGGAACCGAGTCAACAAAGCAAAGCTAAACACATCACAGGAGAGCTCCAAAGGTCCCCATTCCCATCAGGATGGCAGCATCCTGACAGGGATCTATAGGGACCTGAGAGAAGCTGGGAATTTTTAAAGGAGACCAAAATAACTTTGTCCAAGTGTTATTATAATTTTTGCATCAGAAAATCATGATTTATCTACTTCCTTTATTAAAGAAAATATAGAAGAAACAATGACCAAGGTCTAATTATTTTTCGTAACTCCCCAATTTTATCAGTAATATTAATATTTATTTGAGTACAATTTTTGAGACAGTTGTATCCAGTTAATTCAGTTAATTATCTCATATCATCCATATCATCAATTAACTAGATCCCCATTCATCACATCATGAAGCATTTAGTTAATTCTTTTCTAAAAACAAGTTATACAACCAGCATTCACATAATCTGTTAAGGAAGTATAATGATAGTTGTGAATGAGTTTGGAGGACCAGAGAAAGAGATGCACGGAAGGATCAGATAAGATTGTTTGGGGGGCGGGCAAGCCACAGCTCCGGCAGAGAAAGAATCTCAGAAAAAGTCCTCCCTAAATTTTTTGACTGTCAAAAGAAATGGTGAAAGATTTGTACTTTCACACTGCAAGATTTTGTTAATATAGCCTTACAATAAAGTAGAATTACTTCATCTGGTCATTTTTCCTGTCTCCTCCACCTGAATGAAGATTCGCCTTGCAACTTTCTTCTTAACAATTCCTTGCTTTCTGATAATCAGCCTATTGTTTGCAAGGAGTTTATGAATACTCTAGTTATTTGGGTATGTTGTTTACTTGATTGGTGACTTTTGCTAGATTGTTATATATAATTGACAACTTTTGTCAATTACATTGTGTCAATATATATTTTATCATGTATACATTATTTAGAAATATTGCTGAATCTTTGTACTTCAATTTTGAAGATGATGGTAATAATTGTTCTCCCAACTCACAATATTTGCAAGTTAAACAACCATCAAAAAAAGATTCAAATGTAAAATTGATAAGAGATAAGAAACCAAGATTTCTGCTTTTAAATTCCTGGATGTTTCCATTCTAGTTCCATCCATTTCTAGAGAAGAGGGAATTGTACAATCTTTCCCTGCTGAAAGTGTACTTGGATCAGAATGGAGACGTAGCAGCAGACCTGGTGATCTTTAGTAGGGTGGTTCTCCCCAAGGAAGATCCCATCGACAAAGTATTGGGGAGTTTTGAAAGACAGAGACTTACAATCAACCAAGATGCTTTGTCACAGCTAAAGTTGCTCAACAAGGTGGGGAAAATATGGATGTCTTTTCTCTTTTTTCCAAAGCTGCTTCAAGTGGGCTAAACCCAATCAAAAAAGTGGGTAACCTTCATTGAGAATTGAATGTGTGGAGTAAAACCTCTATAATTTTCTTAGGCAGATAAGCTTCCTTCAGTTCTATTGACCAAGGATTCCCTTCTGATGCTGTCATGCTGAACCCTGTTGTAAGCTGATCCAAAATGAGATATGAGGTGATTATGATTTAGGACACAAATCATTGCCATTTAGTGTCCCTTCGGCAGTTTAGTATACCATAAAACTGGTGAGACAGGGCCTCGTATGCTGGAGATTTTGGTGTTAATAGTTTTATTAGTTTTTTTTTTACTAGTTTTTTGTCTTCACATATCAAAGATGAAGGCAATTCTGTTGACCAGTCCCTGAGTTCATATATGGCATTTAGCCCTTTGCTCTGATGATGTTAACAGGTTGTTAACGAAAGCTCAGCAATAAAGAAGTCTTTTTCTAATATCCCGGAGTTCATTATTTTATTTAATTGACTTTAAATGTCTATGTATATATATATATATATATATATATATGTTTTCTGAGGTTGTCACGGGTGTTTGTATGTAGGTCTTTGGTAATTTGGGTTTTCTCCCGCGTAAAATTGAAAGTGTCTTGGCAACATTTCGACGAAGTCCCATTCGTCATCTTCAGGCTGGCGTCTTTGGCCTCGTGCTTCTAGGAGCAATGTGTGATCGCAGCTGTTTCTTCCTTTTAACTGCCAATGAGGGTATGAACTGATTGGGTGGGAGAATCATTCCCAGAGAAAAATCATCCAGATGCCCTAAGCTCTATGGTCTCCCCAAGATACACAAAGAAGGAACCCCACTTAGACCCATAGTCAGCTCCATAGGCTCACCTCTACAAAACCTAGCCAAATTTCTCGCCAAACAACTACAGCCCTATTCAGAATCCATCACCTCACACGTAAAAAATTCATTCCAATTCATAGAGATCATAAAGAAACAAAACTTACAGCCCAGCGACCTACTCGTGAGCTTTGATGTTATTTCCATCTTCTCCCAAGTGCCAATCCTAGAATCACAAGGCCGAAGACGCCAGCCTGAAGATGATGAATGGGACTTCGTCGAAATGTTGCCAAGACACTTTCAATTTTACGCGGGAGAAAACCTGAATTACCAAAGACCTACATACAAACACCCGTGAAAACCTCAGAAAACAAATATCGTACCTCTACGGGGAGGAAATCTACCATCTGACCAGGACCTATGAAAAACTCGAAGTCCAAAGAGCTTCCATTTTATGTGACCTCGCATGCTTACGCAACTGCCGAGATCAAAATTTAATCCCCACATGCTTCCAATTGAAATTCCACTCTAACTCTGCTGCCACCAAACCCATCCTGAAAAGAACAGAGTTGGCCCTAATCAGAAATGAACTTCACACAAAAAGATTCCTTCTAGACCGAATCAACAAAGATCTCCTCACACTTCACCTCAAACTCAGCAACAAGATCCACCCCGCACTTTGGGACAAATCCAAACAACTCGCCGTCTGGAGAGCCGAAACACAGACCACCCTCAAGACAGACACACCAACAAATTCCGCATACTACAAGAATGCCAGAAACAAACCCCTCCTCCCTCACAGCCACACATGAAACAAACAGTGCATAACATCTCAGATAGGATCCTCACCAAAGCCGAAACCAATGTCCTTTCCAAAGGATTCAACTTTGCAGTCACTCCCAAACACATCCCCACTGAAACCATTATATGCGGAGTTGAAACCAGCCTGACCAAAATCAACCCCGATGACGCTAACAGAATCAGACTCGAAATCACCAACATCCTCTGCACCAGCAAACCCCCCAAAAGCAACTTACACAAAGAGGAACAGACAGCACTACTTAACCTGAAAGAAGACACCAGCATAATAATCCTACCAGCAGACAAGGGCAACGCCACGGTGGTTATGAACACATCTGACTACCAAACCAAATTAACCAACCTACACCAGGACTCCACATACAAACCCTAATCACAGATCCCACCACCTACCTGGAAAAAACCACTAGATGCAAAATAAAAGCCTCCCCCATCAGCGAAGAGATCCAGCAAAGAATCATTCCCAGAGAAAAATCATCCAGATGCCCTAAGCTCTATGGTCTCCCCAAGATACACAAAGAAGGAACCCCACTTAGACCCATAGTCAGCTCCATAGGCTTACCTCTACAAAACCTAGCCAAATTTCTCGCCAAACAATTACAGCCCTATTCAGAATCCATCACCTCACACGTAAAAAATTCATTCCAATTCATAGAGATCATAAAGAAACAAAACGTACAGCCCAGCGACCTACTCGTGAGCTTTGATGTCATTTCCCTCTTCACCCAAGTGCCAATCCAAGAAGCCTTGACAGCTATTCAAAACAAATATAACCCCCCCAAGCACATCCTAGATCTGACCAACCGTTGCCTATCCAACACATACTTCATCTATAATGGACAAAAATACAAACAAATAGAAGGAGCACCCATGGGATCACCCCTCTCACCTGTCATTGCAAACCTCTACATGGAACACTTTGAAACCCAAGCTCTAGAAAAATCTGATCACAAACCCAAACTCTGGCTCAGATACGTAGATGACACCTTCATAATCTGGCCACATGGGAAAGAAAAACTAGACAACTTCCTCACACACCTCAACAGCCTACACCCCAAATACAGTTCACCATGGAAACAGAAGCTAACAACCAACTTCCCTTCCTGGATGTCTTAGTCTACAAGAAATCCAATGGCTCCCTAGGACACACCATCTACCAGAAGAAAACACACACAAACTGCTATCTGCACGCACTCTCACACCACCACCCAGCACAGATCAACTCCATAGCCAAGACACTCATCTCGAGAACAAAACGCTTAGCTGACGAACAACTAAAAACCGAACTACACACTCTCACTAATGTACTAATATCCAATGGATTCCAAAGAAATAAGATTACCAACCTAATCCAAAAAGAAACCCCCACTAAAACCCAAGACAGAGAACAAGAAAACGGCAAAGCCCTTCTCCCATACATAAAAGGCACCACAGACAGAATCAGCAAGATCCTCCACAAACACAACATCAAGAGCACAAACCGAAAAATATCCACCATCCTAAGAAACCCCAAAGACAAAATTGAGTTAGAAAATCAAGGAGTATATGAAATCCCATGCACCGCCTGCCCCACCACATACATCGGACAAACCAACAGAAGAATAAGTGCACGCATTGAAGAACACAAGAACTCAGTCAAAAAAGAGGAACCGACTTCTTCCCTGGTCCAACACCTCAAAGCCACAGGACATAAAATTGACTTTAAAAATACCAGAACTATCGCCAAAACTGAAAACTTTAACAACAGAATAATCAGAGAAGCCATCGAGATAGAAAAACGCCCACACAGCATGAATAAATGAGATGATACCTCCCGCCTACCAGCTATTTGGAAACCCAGCCTTATTGACAAACGAATCCCTAACACAAAGAATGACACTAGACCCACACTCACGAAAACCACACATGATGTCACCACCACACATCAATGCAAAAAGCAAACTCAATCCCACACCGATGATGAGGCACGACCACAAACCAGAAACCAGAAACCAGACCACAGCTGCATCATTAGCCATTTTAAACCCCTTCAATCCATACATGAAGCAAACTGACACCCACCTTGATGATATGGCACGACCACGAACGCGAAGCCAAACAACAGCAACGCAGCTCTCCATCTCAAATCCCCCTGCAACTCAGACTAATCTGAGCACAACAAAGCCCCCACCCAAACAGAACACACCCCCATCCAATCAGAGCACAGCCAACCCCCCATCCAATAAGAGCGCAGCCAAGCCCCTAACCAATCAGAACACACCTCCACCCAATCAGAACACAGCCAAGCTCCCATCCAATCAGTTCATACCCTCACTGGCAGTTAAAAGGAAGAAACAGCTGCGATCACACACTGCTCCTAGAAGCACGAGGCCGAAGACGCCAGCCTGAAGATGACGAATGGGACTTCGTCGAAACGTTGCCAAGACACTTTCAATTTTACGCGGGAGAAAACCCGAATTACCAAAGACCTACATACAAACACCCATGAAAACCTCAGAAAACAAATATCGTACCTCTATGGGGAGGAAATCTACCATCTGACCAGGACCTATGAAAAACTCGAAGTCCAAAGAGCTTCCATTTTATGTGACCACGCATTCTTACGCAACTGCTGAGATCAAAATTTAATCCCCACATGCTTCCAATTGTATATATACAAATAAAGAACATCTTTAAGGTTGACAGCCCTTATTTTTGAGGAAATTCCCTTTTTATCTTAACCGGAGATAATTTTGGACTACTTTCAAAGGGAAGCAGCTTTGCAATGTTTTATGTACTCCAGAAGAAACCTTTCCAGATCCTACTGGTCAAAAGTTTCTTTCTTCCTCACAGTTATATTTTAATTTAATAAATAGAATGAAATGAAAAATTAATATATATATTTTAAAATAAAGTTCACTCTAAAATTTAGTATTTGTGGATATTTTAAAATCAAGCATTTATGAAGAATGGAGGGATGCATGTTAATTCCACTATGAGGAGGAAAACACTGGTTATCACTCAATGCTTAAATCTTTTCTCAATTTCATCGCTCCAGACTTTGTTAAGTAGAAAGGTACTTTATTGTAATCTGATAAATCAGAAGAAAAAGGGAGGAACTGAATGAAGCATCTGCCTGCAATTGTATCTCCTGCAACCATTTGGAAGGGGTCAGAGATTTCATATTTGCCTACATGAAGCCCAGAGACAACTTGGCTAATGTTCATGTCTACCTCCATCTTACATGGATAGTCAGTCCTGACATATTTTCTTTGGCATTTCTTCTTTTTCTGTTTAGTCTTTGCCTCAGTCTAAATGTGTGGGAAAATGCCATCCTGGATTTGTCAAGCAGGCTCGAGAAGGAGAGCCAGTTTGCTGCTATGACTGCATTCCTTGTCCAGAGGGGACCATCTCCACTCAGGAAGGTGGGTGACATCATAGGGAAACTTTGATCAATATGCATGTTAAAGACACATGTAAGTTTGGTTGTTTAGTTCTTAATTTTCATGGTGCCCAGTTTCTTCCATAATGGGAAGGATAAGAAAAGTATCTTGAATGATGAGGTAGGAAGAAGGATGCTGTGGATTGAGTAGGAAATGTCTCTTTTATTTCCCAGTTTAGATGTTTCCATCCATATTTATCTTTCTTAGAAATATCTGTATTCTTTGTAATAATAATAATAATAATAATAATAATAATAATAATAATAATAATAATAATAATAATAATAATAATAATAATAATAATAATAATAATAATAATAATAATAATAATAATAATAAAAAGTTGGAAGGGATCTTGGAGGTCATCTAGTCCAACCCCCTGCCCAGGCAGGAAACCCTACACCATTTCAGACAAATGGCTGGCCAGTCTCTTCTTAAAAACCTCCAGTGTTGGAGCATTCACCACTTCTGGAGGCAGGTTGTTCCACTGGTTAATTGTTCTAACTGTCAGGAAGTTTCTCCTTAGTTCTAGGTTGCTTCTCTCCTTGATTAGTTTCCATCCATTGCTTCTTGTCCTGCTTTCAGGTGCCTTGGAAAATAACTTCACACCCTCTTCTTTGTGGCAGCCCCTGAGATATTGGAACACTGCTATCATGTCCCCCCTCGTCCTTCTCTTCATTAAACTAGACATATCCAATTCCAGCAACTGTTCCTCATATGCTTTAGCCTCCAGTCCCCTAATCATCTTTGTTGCTCTTCTCTGTACTCTTTCTAGAGTCTCAACATCTTTTTTACATCGTGGTGACCAAAACTGGATGCAGTATTCCAAGTGTGGCCTTACCAAGGCATTGTAAAGTAGTATTAATACTTCACGTGATCTTGATTCTATCCCTCTGTTAATGCAGCCTAGCACTGTTGGCCTTTTTGGCAGCTGCAGCACATTGCTGGCTCATATTTAAGTGATTGCCCACTAGGACTCTGAGGTCCCTCTCACAGTTACTGCTATTGAGCAAGGGAATTACTTTATATTACAGGCTGATAGATACATCAATTAATCATTCATTTAATCATTTAATCTTTATTAAGATCATATATCATATATCCTTATAAGTTGAAATATCTATTTGGGAGGAACAATAGAAGGAGAGATGTTGGGTTAAAGGAACAATGAAAACCAAACAGAGGATTCAGCATATTTTCTTTCCACCTTTTCTTATCTTTTGAATTTTCTTTCTTTTTAAATAGTGGGATATAACAGCAAAAAATAAATAAAAGGAATGTAATCGTGGTTCTGAAAGAAAAAACAGTATAACATTAAAATGAACAGAAAGGAGGGGGAAACAGAGAACTAATAAAAGACCAATCTATTAAACATCCTTTGATACCAATGTTGAATTTATTTTCTCTTTAAAATTGTTGCCAAATCTAGAGAGTGTGGAAACATATTGCTTCATCTTCTCATTTTCACAGGGTAAAAAGATTTTACAGATAATATTCAGTTCCTGTTCTTGAATTCATTTATGAATTAATCTTCCTTAAGATATCTTTTGAAATTCATTTATCAAATTTATATGGCTATTTCACACAAAGAGACTCCTGGTGGCATACAATTTAACTGAAAATTAAAAATTAAAACAATGAGAAATAAATGCTAAGAAAGCAAGAGATTATACCTAAACTTCAGTAAGGCATTCGACAAAATAGACCATAACCTACTTATTGGAAAGCTAAAAGAAACCCGGGATAGGCAGCATCACCATTAGATGGATTTTTAACTGCCTAACAAACCATACTCAATCAGTAGTCCTTAATGGTAGTACATCTACATGAAGGGAATTAAGTAGTGGGGTACCAAAAGGGTCTGTCCTAGGCCTAGTACTCTTCAACATCTTCATAAATGACTTAGGTGAGGGAATAGAAGGGGAACTTACCAAATTTGCAGATGATACTAAGCTGGCAGGAATAGCTCATACCCTAGACCAGATATGTCAAACTCGCGACGTCATGTGATGTCGTGTGACGTATAAGGACTGTTTTGCCATTGCCGGCAATGGGATGGGTGTGGCTTCCACGTGATGCATCCGGCCCACAGGCCGGCAGTTTGACACCCCTGCCCTAGACGATAGGCTCAAGATCCAGATGGGCCCTAGCAAACAAAATGAGATTCATTGTAGAGAAAAGTAAAGTCTTACACTCAGCCAAGAAAAACAAAAGTAAACATAGATTGGGTGAAACCAGTGATTGGATCCAAATATATGAACAACTGGTTCTCTGTGTGGATGCTGCTTCCAGAAGTCCATTCTGGGCCTGGGCAACAAAAAATTATCTACCAGTTCTGCCAAACTCTGGTACAAACTGGCTGAATCCTGCCACTGGGTGAAACCAAGCATTATAGCAGTAACTGTGACAGGGATCTTGGAGTCTTGGTGGGCAATCAATTAAATATAAGCCAATAGTGTGCAGCGGCAGCCAATAAAGCCAATGCTATCCTAAGTTGCATTATCAGAGGGATTCAATCAAGATCACGTGAGGTACTAATACCAATCTATAAAGCTTTAGTAATGCCACACTTAGAATACTGCAACCAATTTTGGTCTCCACATTATAAAAAACATGTTAAGACTCTGGAAAAAGTTCAGAGAAGAGCAACAAAGGTGATTAGGAGACTGGAAGCTAAAACATATGAAGAACAGTTGCTGGAATTGGGTATGTTTAGTTTAATGAAGAGAAGGACTAGGGGTGACATGATAGCAGTGTTCCAGTATCTCAGGAGCTGCCACAAAAAGGAGGGAGTCAAGCTATTCTCCAAAGCACCTGAAGGCAGGACAAGAAGCAATGGATGGAAACTGATCAAGGAGAAATTCAACCTAGAAATAAGGAGAAATTTTCTGACAGTCAATGGAACAGTTTGCCTTCAGATGTTGTAGGAGTTTCATCACTGGTAGCTTTCAAGAAAAGACTGGACTGCCATCTGTCAGAAATTGTGTAGGGTCTCCTACTTGAGCAGGGGGTTGGACTAGATGACCTACAAGGTCCCTTCCAACTCTATTATTATTCTGATTCTGAATGCATCAAGATGCTACCTACTATACAAACAAAACACAGGGACCTGTAACCCCGGGATCCCCAGGACTGTTGAAAGAATCACATTTTAAGGAATTTCTAGAAGGCCTCATATAGTTTGGAGACACTTACAATTTCAGGGTAATTAATGATTTTTTTTCCTGGAGGGGTCTGTTCCACCTGCCCTGAAGTAGGCAGTGGTGCACTTCCTTCTAAAAAGGCTCTCATTGGATCCAACCATGTTAGACAACTTTTATCCTCTGTCCAGTATTTTTGGAGCAGTATATTGAGAGCACTCCTTCATGGATTACTGCCTTGTCGTGGCGAAGGGGCTTGCATAACTCAATGAAGCTATGAGCTATGCCGTGCAGGGCCACCCAAGACGGACAGGTCATAGCAGAGAGTTCTGACAAAATGTGATCCACTGGAGAAGGGAATGGCAACCCACTCCAGTATCTTTGCCATGAAAACCCCATGGACAGTACTAAAAGGCAAAATGATATGACGCTGGAAGATGAGCCCCTCAGGTCGGAAGGTGTCCAATATGCTACTGGGGAAGAGCAGAGGGCTAGTACTAGTAGCGCCAGAAAGAGTGAAGCGACTGGGCCAAAGCCGAAAGGACGCTCAGCTGTGGATGCATCTGGTGGTGAAAGGAAAGTCGATGCTGTAAAGATTTTTTCTCCATAGGAACCTGGAATGTAAGATCCATGAATCAAGGCAAACTGGATGTGGTCAAACAAGAGATGACAAGACTGAACATCGACATCTTAGGAATCAGCGAACTAAAATGGACAGGAATGGGTGAATTTAATTCAGAGGACCATCAGGTATACTACTGCAGGCAAGAATCCCTCAGAAGAAATGGAGTAGCCTTCATAGTCAATAAAAGAGTAGGAAAAGCAATACTGGGATACAATCCCCAAAACGACGGAATGATCTCAGTGCAAATCCAAGGCAAACCATTCAATATCACAGTAGTCCAAGTCTATGCCCCAACCACTGGTGCTGAAGAGGATGAAATTGACCGGTTCTATGAAGCCCTACAGCACCTTATAGAATCAACACCAAAAAATGATGTCCTTATCATCATGGGGGATTGGAATGCTAAAGTAGGAAGCCAAAAGATAAACGGAATAACAGGCAAGTTTGGCCTTGGAGTACAAAATGAAGCAGGGCACAGGCTGATAGAATTTTGCCAAGAGAATACGATGGTCATAGCAAACACTCTTTTCCAACAACCCAAGAGACATCTCTACACATGGACATCACCAGACGGTCAACACAGAAATCAAATTGACTATGTGCTCTGCAGCCAAAGATGGAGAAGCTCTATACAGTCAGTAAAAACAAGACCAGGAGCTGACTGTGGCTCAGATCATGAGCTTTTCATTGCAAAATTTAGGCTTAAATTGAAGAAAGTAGGGAAAAACACTAGGCCACTCAGGTATGAACTAAATCATATCCCTGATGAATATACAGTAGAGGTGACAAATAGATTTAAGGAATTGGATCTGATAGACAGAGTGCCTGAAGAACTATGGACGGAGGTTCGCAACATTGTACAAGAGGTAGCAACTAAAACCATCCCAAAGAAAAAGAAATGCAAGAAAGCAAAATGGCTATCTGAGGAAGCTTTGCTAATAGCTGAGGAAAGAAGGGAAGCGAAAGGCAAGGGAGAAAGAGAAAGATACACCCAATTGAATGCAGAATTCCAGAGAATAGCTAGAAGAGATAAGAATGCCTTCTTAAATGAACAGTGCAAAGAAATAGAAGAGAACAATAGAATAGGGAGAACCAGAGATCTCTTCAAGAAAATTAGAGATATGAAGGGAACGTTTCATGCAAAGATGGGCATGATAAAGGACCAAAATGGCAGGGACCTAACAGAGGCAGAAGAGATTAAGAGAGGTGGCAAAATTACACAGAAGAACTATACAATATCAAGCTTAGCATCCCTGATAACCACGATGGGGTGGTCACTGACCTCGAGCCAGACATCCTAGAATGTGAAGTGAAATGGGCCTTAGGAAAGCTGAGCAACAACAAAGCTAGTGGAGGTGACAGTATTCCAGCTGAGCTATTCAAAATCTTAAAAGACGATGCAGTAAAAGTGCTACACTCAATTTGCCAGCAAATTTGGAAACTCAACAGTGGCCACAGGATTGGAAAAGGTCAGTTTACATTCCAATTCCAAAGAAAGGCAATGCCAAAGAATGTTCAACTATCGCACCATTGCACTCATTTCACATGCAAGTAAATTTATGCTTAAAATCCTACAAGCTAGACTCCAGCAGTATGTGGATCGAGAACTTCCAGAAGTACAGGCAGGATTTCGAAGAGGCAGAGGAACTAGAGATCAAATTGCCAACATACGCTGGATCATGGAGAAAGCTAGGGAGTTCCAGAAAAACATCTACTTCTGCTTCATTAACTATGCTAAAGCCTTTGATTGTGTGGATCACAACAAATTGTAGCAAGTTCTTAAAGAGATGGGAGTACCAGACCATCTTATTTCTCTCTTGAGAAACCTATATGCGGGTCAAGAAGCAACAGTGAGAACTGGACACGGAACCATTGATTGGTTCAAAATTGGGAAAGGAGTCCGGCAAGGCTGTATTCTGTCGCCCTGCCTATTTAACTTATATACAGAGCACATCATGAGAAAGGCAGGGCTAGATGAATCAAAAGTTGGAATTAAGATTGCCAGGAGAAATATCAACAATAAGATATGCAGATGATACCACTCTAATGGCAGAAAGTGAAGAGGAACTAAAGAGCCTCTTGATGCGGGTGCAGAAGGAGAGTGCAAAAGTTGGCTTGAAACTCAACATTAAGAAAACCAAGATCATGGCATCCGGCCCTCTCAATTCCTGGCAAATAGATGGGGAAGAAATGGAGGTAGTGTCAGATTTTATCTTCCTGGGCTCCCAGATCACCACAGATGGGGACTGCAGCCAAGAAATTAAAAGACGCTTGCTCCTGGGGAGGAAAGCTATGGCATACTAAAAAGCAGAGACATCACCCTGCCAACAAAAGTACGTATAGTCAAGGCCATGGTTTTCCCAGTTGCAATGTATGGCTGTGAAAGTTGGACCATAAGAAAGGCTGAGCACAAAAGAATTGAGGCCTTTGAACTATGGTGCTGGAGAAGACTCCTGCGAGTCCCTTGGACTGCAAAGCGTTCAAACTGGTCAGTCCTAGAGGAGATCAACCCCGACTGCTCTTTAGAAAGCCAGATCCTGAAGTTGAAACTCAAATACTTTGGCCACCTAATGAGAAGGAAGGACTCACTGGAGAAGAGCCTAATGCTGGGAAAGATTGAGGGCAATAGAAGAAGGGGACGACAGAGAATGAGGTGGCTGGATGGAGTCACTGAAGCAGTAGGCATGAGCTTAAATGGACTCCAGAAGATGGTAGAGGACAGGAAGGCCTGGAGGAACGTTGTCCATGGGGTCGCGATGGGTCGGACACGACTTCGCAACTAACAACAACAATATTGAGAGCATGGTTGCTGGGTCAATCATCAGTAACTGAGTTTAAACATTTTTGGGATAAATATATGTCCATCATCTGATTTTTTAAAAAAATGAAATAAAATATTAAATAAATATGAAAACAAAAAAACTCAAAGGACAGACTGGATGGAGCACTAGGTCTTTTTCTGCCAACAATTTTCTGTTTCTATCTTTTTATCCCATATTCATAGGGTTGCTCTTGAAAACCACCTGGAATTTAAAAAATGGTCCAGAATGCAAAGGCAGACACAGTTTTTTGTTTCCGTGAGTTCTTCCGTAGGACACCACTCTTCTGGAACCATGAACTGAGTTGCTTTATAGTTCTGGTCCAGACAGCATAAACTCAATGAAAACGATTTTAAAACAATATTTATTGTCCAGGAATTCTAAGCAGATACTATGCAGAAGATACGTCTGGTCATTAGGATATTGTTCATTTTCATAAGTAAAGGAATAATGGACTTCTCCATCCTGCGTAAAGGTTACATGCTGGCATGGAGCTCCTAGCCTCGCGACCGGGAATCCATGCAAAGAGATAATACAAAGGCACAAAGCCTGCAATAAACTTTTAAACTCCTCCCACTTAACTAGATAAGCTATAGGATAAACTAACAGCTAGACTAGATTCCCTATAAGCCATCTCTTAAGGAAACGGCCTTTAACCCTTTAAATGCTAAACGTTTTAACATACAGTTCTCTCAATGAAACAACATTAGCCCTGTAAATGCTAAATACACTAACACAGTTCTTAAGTATATGCTCTGGCCAGATGGTTACATACTGGTCCAGCACACTCCCCACTTGGAAATATAAATTTCCACTATCAACTAACTAGAATAATCAAAAACATAGCATCAAAACATGTAATTTCACTATTAACTGACTATTAACTAGAATAGGCAAAAACATGGTATCAAAACATGCATAACTATAAGGTAAATACAAAACATAGATAACTATAACTGAGATAGACAAAGGCATTACATCAAACAATGCAATTATGAGGTAAACATAATATACATAGTTCGAGGATCAATCTTCAAGTTCGTTCTTCTTCAGCAAGAGGACCAAGTCGGTGATCAGTCTGGTGTAAAGCCTTTTAACGAGAATCTGTGAGTCATGACCCGACTCTTTTGGCTTCATGATCTGGACTTCAACTTCGCAAACTAGTCCATCAGAGCTGGGTAGGATCTTGTACACAAGTCCCATAGGCCAAGAGTTCCGATGTGCATCCTTGTCTCTCAGCAAGACAAGATCTCCTTCTTCTAGGAGAAACTGGAACCAAAGGATTTTCTGGATCAGAAAAACTGGAACCAGAGGATTCTCAGGAACAGAAGAAACTGGAACCACAGGATTCTCAGGAACAGAAGAAACTGGAACCACAGGATTCTCAGGAACAGAAGAAACTGGAACCACAGGATTCTCAGGAACAGAAGAGACTGGAATCAAAGGATGAGCGTTGATGATGGCTGCTACTTCTGCCATGAGGGTAGTGAGGATCTCATGTGTCAGCATGGGTGTCTTTCTCAACACAGAGTCCATGATTTTGCGGGGTACGCCAATCATGCGCTCCCACGCTTCTCTCATGTGGGATGCATGGGGAGGATTGAATGTCCACACATGATTCTGGGCCTTTAGGTATTTGTCAATTACTGGGTCATGACAAATGCCTTCAATAGTCTGTAAGTCCTTGCAGGCTCCTACAAAGTTAGTTCCTGGGATGCTAAGACAAGTGAACAGGACGATTACTGCTACGCCCAATACACGGGGTCTCTGTTTGGAGGAGCGTTTGAAGCGGGCTGGTTCTAGGAAACGGCTAGAAGGCAGTTTCTCTGTCTCTTTGCTCATTGTGGACAAGCAGATGTTCTCGATGGTTGTTTTCTCATCCTATCTGAGAAATTTGTTGGGTGCCTGAGGTTGAATGTTGCAATCTTGATCTCGTTCTAAAAGTGCATAGTGTTCTGGTCCCTGTGGCATCAGGCTGTTTGCACTAGCCAAGAACTCAGGACCTTTTAGCCAGATCAATTCTGCCAACTGTGATGCAAGGGTGGACCGCTTAGCTTGGTCCACAAGGTTCTGATCTGTTGGCACATACTGCCATTGCTCAGGACTTGAAGATCTTTCAATCTTTTCTACTCTATTGCCTACATAGATGTAGAAGTGTCTGCTTTGGTTGTAGATGTAGTTTAACACCACCTTGCTGGTTGTGTAGAAGGTGGTGGATTGTAGCTCAAGGCCTATCCTTTTCGTTGTCAGGTTGGTGAGTTTTGTGGCCAATATGATATTGCAGAGTTCTAACTTTGGTATGGTGTGGCCTTGTTGTGTTGTTAGTTTCACCTTTCCCATAACGAAACCAACGTAAATGTGGCTCTCCCCGCTGTAGACTCTGATGTATCCTATGGCTGCTATCACCTTTGTTGACGCATCTGAGAAAGCATACAATTCTTTCTTTTGTATGGCGGCGGGTGAGATGGAGACATACATGCGTTGCATGAGGATGCTTTGGAGAGAACTTAGGAATGTGCGCCACGTCTCCCAGTCTTGCTTCTCTTCTGGCAGAAGTGGTTCATCGCAGTCTGTGGCATCTTGGGAGATTGCATGCAGAAGGAGCCTCCCTTGGGCAGTCACAGGTGCAGCAAACCCTAGAGGGTCGAACAGGCTATTTACTCTGGAGAAGACTCCTCTTTTTGTGAAGACGGTGTTCTGTGTTGGAGCTCTAAAGGTGAAGTCATCCTTCTTCAAGTCCCAACACAAACTGAGACTATGTTGGAAGTGAGGATCATCTGTGCAAAAGTCGAGGTCCTTTAGACCTTTAGCGTGGTCTTCAGGATTGAAGGCCGCCAACACTTCTTCGCAGTTGGACACAATTTTGTGCAGCCTAAGGTTAGCTGCTGCTAACATCTGGCATGTCCTTTTTATTAGGTCTATAGCTTCTTCTGGAGTGGGTAAAGATTTTAAACCGTCATCGACATAGAAGTCCCGTTCTACGAAGCATCTGACGTCTGCACCATACTTGGCTTCGCCTATACGGGCAGTATGTTACAGGCTGGAGTTAGTGATTGCAGGAGAAGATCCATTTCCAAAGACATGCACTCGCATTCTGTACTCTGTTATTTGCTGGCTATGCTGTTCATCACTGAACCACAGGAAGCGCAGGTAATTGCGGTGATCTTCCTTGATGTAGAACGAATAAAACATCTGCTGGATGTCAGCCATTACTGCCACAGCTTCCTTTCTGAAGTGGATGAGCACTCCAAGCAGACTGTTGATGAGGTCAGGCCCTGTGAGAAGGACTTTGTTCAAGGAGATGCCTTGGTACTGTGCACTGGCATCGAAGACTACTCTTATCTGCCCTGGCTTTTGTGGGTGGTACACTCCGAAGAATGATAGGTACCAGCATTCTTCATCTTCCTTCAGTGTTGGGGCAGGTTCTATATGTCCGCTCTGGAACATCTTTTCCATGAACTCCACTAAATGTGTTTTCATTTCGGGCTTCTTGTTCATGACTCTCCTCAGATTGTTGAGGCGAGAGAGAGCTTGCTCATGATTGTTAGGTAGGCGCTGCCTGGGTATATGGAAAGGTGATATGCAGGTTCTGAGGTTTTGCTGGTTAAAGAAATACAGGAAACTAGAAGTTGCCTTCAAGTTTACATGTTTATCAATCATGGTCCAGAATTGATATGGTCTGGATAATGAAAGAACTAAATGCAGATATTGATGATGTAGTAATAGACATTAATACTTGGGCAGACCATAATCCTATTATAATTAAATGGAAAGAACAGAAGACAACAACAAGGAGGTGGACTCTAAAAAATGCAATCTTAAACCAAATAGAATTTAAGCATAAGATGGAGGAACAAATGCGGATATTCTTCCAGACAAATAAGAAAGAGGAGACTAGCACTCAAAATTTATGGGACACGGCCAAGGCTGTTATGAGAGGAACTGCAATTGCGTACATGGCCAATGAATATAAAAAGAAAAGGCAACATCAGAAAAGCTTACAAGAAGAAAACACACAATTAGAATTAGAATTACAAAAAACCCCACAATGTAGAGACCTAAAACAACAGCTAGATTTAAATAAGCACAAATTGAATATTATAGAAAAGGGAGAAATGGCAAAAAAATTAAAAAGTATTAGACAAAAATTTTTTGAACAGGCAAATAAACCCAGAAGATGATTGGCCTATAGATTGAAAAAACAAAAAGATAAAAGATGAATTAGTAAATTATGTAATCAAGCACGGGAGATGGTATATCAAAATGAAGAAAAAAAACGGGTGATATATGACTTCTATAAAAAACCTTTATAAAGAGGATGGAAAGGTTACTGAGGAAAGAATATCACAATATCTTATGAAAGCAGACTTACTGAAGGTCCCAGAAGAATTTCAAAATATATTAAATAAAGATATAACAGTCCAGGAAATTATAGAAGCAATTAAAAAGCAAAAAAGTAATAAAACACCTGGCCCTGACGGATTACCGTCCGAAATATATAAGAACCTCTAAGAACTTTTGGGCCCAACCTTACTGGGCATATTTAATGATGTACTAAACATAGCAAAAACCCCAAACTCATGGAAAGAAGCAATCATCTCACTAATTCCTAAAGAAAACTCTGATTTGACCTGCATTAAAAACTATAGGCCCACTTCTTTACTGAACACGGATTATAAGATTTTCATGACTATAATGGCAGAAAGATTAAAAAAATATTTAGTTGAATTCATTCACACCGACCAAAATGGCTTTTTGCCTAAAAGACAAATTAGACATAATGTTAGGATTATACTAGACATCTTAGAATATTATGAATTACATAGCGAAAAACAAATGGCATTGATTTTTGTGGATGCTCAGAAAGCGTTTGATAATGTCAAATGGAATTTTATGTTGACTCAACTTAAACAGATGGATTTTGGGGAAAAAATTATAAACATGTTTAAAGCAATCTATTCCAAACAAGAAGCAAAAGTAATTATAAATGGAGAACTAACAAATAACGTCCAAATACAAAAAGGCACAAGACAAGGTTGCCCACTATCCCCTCTATTATTTATTCTTTCTTTAGAAGCACTCATAAGAATAATTTGAAAAGACAAGCTGATCAAAGGATTAGAAATTAGAAAAGAGACATTTAAATTACAGGCTTATGCAGACGATTTAGTTTTCATTTTGGGAGACCCCTTAGAATCTGGAACAAGATTATTACAGGAGCTGAAAAATTATGGAGATATCGCGGGGTTGAAGATTAATAAAGAAAAAACTAAAATGTTAGTTAAAAACATGTCCAATTTACAAGAAACTGAGCTAGTAGACAAAATCAATATCCAGACATTTAAAAAAGTAAGGTATTTGGGGATCCAACTGTCGGCAAGATGTACTACACTCAAAAGAGAAAATTATGACAAATTAATAGACCAAATTATGGTAGACTTAGACAGATGGAAAAACTTGCAGCTCTCCTTTATGGGGAGAATAGCGACAATCAAGATGAATATACTTCCCAAACTACACTTTTTATTCCAATGTGTACCAATTAAATTAGGTAAGGCTTTTTTTGAAAATTTAAACAGAGTTACTTCCAAATTTAACTGGCAAGGTAGAAAACCGAGAATTAAATTAAAATTATTACAGGATGCAAAGGAAAGAGGAGGGCTCGGCCTCCCGGATTGGGAAAAATATTATCAAGCAGCAATATTGGTATGGATAAAGGATTGGATACACTTAAGGAACAGAAGACTACTGGCATTAGAAAGCCATGATATGCAAATAGGGTGGCATGCTATAATGTGGGACGGGAAATATAAGGCTCACCAGTATTTCCAGAACCATCATATTAGACGGGCACTATTAGACATGTGGATAAAAAATAAAAAAAATAATTATATAGAAAGCCCCAATTGGCTATCCATATTACAGATATTTATGCACCCCAAATTCATAAATTTAGGAAGAGTAATCACATATAAAGATATCTTAGACGAGAATGGAGACCTGAAAACAAGGAAAAGACTATTAGAAGATGGTATAGAGTTGGAATGGTGGGCATACTTACAAATACAGTCGCAATACAGAAAAGACAAAAAAGAACCAGGGATAAAATTAGAGTATACCCAATTAGATAAAATCCTTCTAGGAACAGAAGATCAAATGATAAAAAAGATATATCAATATTTATTAGAACAAGATTTGTTAGAAGAACAGGTAAAAGAAACAATGTTAATCTGGAGCAAAAATTTTGGTTATAGTATTGACTTAGATAATTGGCAATCATTATGGGACAGAAACAGGAGGTTAACGCTAGCCACCTCTTATAAAGAAAATCTATACAAGATGTTTTATAGATGGCACCTTCCCCCCACAAGGCTAGCAAAAATCTCACTGACATGCTGGAAATGTAGAAGGTTTCCAGGGACTTATTATCACATGTGGTGGGAATGTTCAAAAGCGAAAAATTTTTGGCATCAGATAAAAAATTGGCTGGAAGAAATACTACTACAAAAAATTGATTTAAAACCAGAAATCTTCTTATTAGGGATTATTAATGATAAATTTAGCAAAGCATCTTTCTACTTACTATTGCATATTTTAACTGCAGCAAGATTGGCATATGCCCAAAAATGGAAAAGAAAGGAAGCCCCCACTGAAGAAGAAATAATAAATAAAATTTTGTCCTGCGCTGAAATGGACAGGTTAACTCTAGAGATCAAAAAAAAAACCTGAAACAGAGTATTATGAAATTTGGAAAAATTTGTACGATTGGTTAGAGATAAGGAGGATCGCTGAGATGATTATCGATTGATTAGTTGATAATGTAAGGATTTCCTATTAGCATCTATATCAGGACACAACAGAAAGATATGTAAATACAGAAGTTTTTTACAGAAGTTATATGTACAGCTTGTTATGCTCTGTCCTGTCATAGAAGGTATTTTAAGTTTCTGTTTTTCTTTCTGTAATAGCAGTGTTATACCCAGGGAGGTTGAATCATGTCCACTTTTGTTTTTAAATGTACATGTAATAAAAAAATTTTTAAAAAAAGTTTACATGTTTATTCAGCTGAATAGAGACGGGCTTCTGTATAAAAGACCCAAAAGCGCCAAATAGCAAAGAGAGCTTATTTTTATAGTTACTTTGATTACATAAGCAATTCACCCAGCGAAGCTGGCACACATAAGATTAAGACTTCGCCCTTTAAGGCTGGCAAACCATAGATAAGAAAAGCAGAAGTAGCTAGTATGTTCTTTCAAGGGAGTTTCCCCAAGACCATATGTTCAGTCTTGGGTGTTGTGGGTGTTTCCCCAAGATGCCAGATGTTCTGGGGTGGGTTTAGAACATTGTGTGTTTCTTTGCTGTCCTTTCATGACCCTTCATTCATAGGCCTACAAGTGACCAGAGACATAGGGGCCATCTGTATATTGATACTGTTCCCTGAGTCCTGGTCATCAAAGGTAATGGGGCTACCCATCTCCCTGTTGCATCCTGCAGGCATTCCTTGTTCATGAGCTCTAGAAATTCTTTGTCCTCTATTGACAAGGCCACATCATTGTCATCTTTGCTGGTCTGGAACACTCTCTCCTAAAACGGCCTTGGATGTTGACAGTGTAAAGTGTTTTTGACATGGTTTCAGGTGGGAAGCTCTCCTATTACTAAGAATGGTAGTCGCTGAGACGTTCACTTGGGTTGGAGTTTGCAGCCTATTGACACAGACCAATCCTCTGATAGCCTATCCAAGTTCTGTCTTAATGGCTACTGGAGTACCTGGTGGACCTTTGACCCTTTCATCGGAACCAGTGGACTCAGGGGCATCTCGTCCCAACACAAGTAGGATTTCAGCTTCAGGATCTAGGGAAGGGATTTGATCGGCTATGTGCGACAGGTGAGGTATGTTTCTTGACACCTCTGGTGTTGAAATTTCACTGCGATCATCTGGTAAGGAGTCCGATTCCAACACTGGCGGCAACAGGAACTGTGAACTCCTGTCTAACGATTCTATGCGCAGGCCAGAGATTTTCCTCCCCATCGGTGCATGTTTTTATTGTGAAATGCATTAGTTCACTCGGGAGATTGAAGAGGTCGAAAAAGGCTGACTTAGCTATTGTGGCAGTGCTGTGTGCATCTAGTATGACATACATCTTTACAGCTTCTTCTGGTCGCCCGTCGGGGTAGACTTTAGCTAGACAGATGGGGGAGCATGAACGAGGAAGTGGTGAGTCACCACATATGGACGTGCAGAGGGCCTTGATCGTTTCTGGGTGCTCTGTGGAACCACATTGAAGCTCCTTCATCATAGGAGGAGTAGAAGCTGTTCGTTGTGGCTGCTTAGAGTCTGGATGCAAGACTCCCGGATGCTTGTCACTGCTGCATAGGTGGCATTTCACCTTAGCTGTGCAATCTTTGGCCATGTGTTCTGTGGAGTCACAGCACTTGTAGCATATTCTGTGCTCTTTGAGCATGGTTTTTCGTTCGTCCAGAGACTTCCTTCCAAATTCCCTGCATTTGTTGATAGGGTGTGAACATTTATGTAGTGGACAATTCAGGTCTTTGCCTGCTTGCCGAGGTTCAGATTGAATTCTCCTTGGCAGTTGCTTGTCTGAAGTCTTCTTTGGCCAGGTTGTGACCTTTGTCTTGTGCACAGAAATAAGAGTTTTGCCCTTTGTGGCTTGGAATGAACCCTTAGTTGTGCCAAAATTCTGACTGGTCCGTTTGGGCGCTGGAAGCGATTTTTCTGTGTCTTTGAGGTTGTAGGCATTATTGCATCATTCTGCTTGGTTGGCTACAAACTCTGCAAGAACAGCAAAGGGGGGAGGGTTGCCAGGATTCCAACTCTTGTGACTTTCAGATATATCGACCCATTTGTCCCTTAACTGCCTTGATAGTTTTTTAACAATAAGCTTTTGCTTCTTGAACTGATCGAGGCAGCCAAGCCTCAACATGTTGGGCTCGTTTCGTACTGATTGTAGCAGCATGAGCAACTCTGCGAATTCCAACATCTGGACAGGGTTATTGATATTGATGTTAGGGAATTTGTAAATGCAGTCCAAGAGCGAAGTCTCTGTCAGTTCGGGTGCGCCATACCGCTTATCGAGCCTTTCCCAAGCTTGCTGAAGGGCGATAACTGGGTCGCTTAATCAGGCTAGGTGAGTGTTCTTTACTAAGTTTGCAGATTTTGGTCCCAGCCATGCCCTCATGAGCCCGATCTCATCGCCTGGTGTTAGCCCTTTATCGTGGAGGGCATGCTTGAATGCGTATTTCCACAATACGTACTCCTTCCCGGGTTCATCTGAGAATTTCTGCATACCTTTGGATGCCAGATCTAGCCTTCCTCTGCAGGGTTTTTGAGGATGCATTGATTTGCATGGGGGTGTAGCTGGGTGGGCTTGGTGCATTGCTCCCGAGAGCGGGGGCATGTGCCAAGGCTTGCAGGTGATTTTCTTCAGCGTGTTGTCTGCTGAGGGTAACTTGCAATGGCACGTACAAGGGGACTCGTGGGTTTGGCCTGATTTCCTCTGCCTTTATATTAAGCTGAGGAGGTCTGACTTCTTGTGTGCTTACTTGGGGGGGGGGTCTCATTGTTCATATGGTGCGTTGCTGGCTCCCTGGCCAGTTGGTACATCTGGTGGTTGAGATTCTCCTCTGTGGTCAGGCGTGAAGGTGGCTCCTCGGGATGCTGTTTCTCATTGACACAGTAGAGACTCTAGCCTGGCCTGAGTCCTGGCAATCCCGTCCTGTAGCAGCTGCTCTTACTGCTGTGGATTCATCACCATTGCAGATGGACCTATCCGGTTACCATCTGTGGTTTGGTTTGTTGGATTCAGATGTATAGCTCCAGAGGGAAGATCTCGTGATCCAGCTGATGCGATGTTGGCTCTCTGACTGATTGGCACATCTGGTTGTTGAAATTCTTCTTCCTGTCCACTTGGTCTTGGGGGACTTGTGGTTAGCTGCAGTGATCCCGCCTGTTCATGTCATAACACGCTCTGGTTGTCAACGTAGGCTTGTATGCAGTTATGTGGGTTTGCAACTTCTAGCCTTTCCAAATTGTGTGCGAAGGCAGTGCCTTCAGCCTCCACCTGTAGGGCCGCAACTCTTGACACGTTTCCTGCTGCCTCCCATTCTTGCTGCAGAAACTCAAGCCTGGCCTGAGCCCTGGCCATCTCTTCCTTCTGTCTGGCCTGCTTCATGGCCATTTCTGCCATCTCTTCCTTTTGTTTGGCCTCCAGTTTGGCCATGTCTTCCTTTATTAGTTGCTCTTCCCTTGTGACATGTAGAACCACGGTTTTCTCTGTGGCATCTATTCGTGCTTGCGTAAATTGGGCAGCTAGGCTCTGCCCTGGAAACTTGGGAAGCATGGCTATGATGAGAAGACGCCTTGGAGTGACGGGAGGCACCTGAGGTTGTTGAGACATGCTGGCAAGGTGGGAAGATACCTTAGAGTGATGAGATGATGCCTGTGAATGATGGGGCACTTTGGACGCAGCCTTCTCGATTGGTGTCTTTCATGTGCAATTCGACCTCAGGGAGGTATTTTTTACCTTCTAAGAAATGCTCGCACTCCTTGTTTTTTAGCCTGAGTTGTTGCATTTCCTTTTTGAGTGTTGGATCCCCTAGCTGCAACTGGACCTTTTTGAGACAGCGCCCGTAGTCTTTCCATTTGAAAAAAAACTCCTTCAATGAAGGAGTGCGTTTGGGAGAAAGCTCCTCTTTAGGCTCTTGGCAGAGTTTCTGTAATTTCTCCCAGTTTCTTTCGTGGCATTCATGGAACGCCTTCCATTTCCCCATCAGATTCGACTGCATGACTTCTGTCGGCTTTCTTTGTTGTCTCAGGTCATAGGGTTTCTGAGATATCTTTGGCCTCACTGAAGCTTGGACATCAGCTTCTGTGTACAAGTCAAGGTTGGCTGGTTGCAGCAGTTCTCCATGGCTGGCTGGTTAGAGTAGCTCTCCATGGCTGACTGGTTGGAGGGGCTCACCAAGGTTGGTTGGTTGAACCAACTCTTCTGAATCAATGGGACACTCCGCCATGGCTAGGACAGGCTCAGGAAACTTCCTAGCTATTTTGAGGTGAATTCAGTGCGCTCTTTGACCACCAGGGGACACTGTCTGCATGGTTAGAGACTTCAGGGAAGTTCACCCTTTGGCCACTAGGGGGCGCTGCTTGCGTGAGTGGGTACTTCAGCAAAGTTCACTCTTTGACCACTAGGGGCTGCTGCTTGCGTGAGTGGGTACTTCAGCGAGGTTCACTCTTTGTCCACTGGGGGGTGCTGCTTGCGTGAGTGGGTACTTCAACGAAGTTCACTCTTTGACCAGTAGGGGTCATTATCTGGGTAAGCACTTCAGGGAAATTCCCTCCTTGGCCACCAGGGTGTCAAGGTTCCGACTAATGGAACTTCAAAGAACTTCCAGGCATTGTTTATTCTGAAAAGTCTTTAATCATATGAACACAGTGTCGGCACAGCATGGATGGATGCCAAGATATGAATTTCTCTTACTTGTGCATGACTTTTCCGGCTAAACCCCTCCCCTATTTTGCAGTCATAAATCACATTTTCCAATTAGCCTGAAGGGCAAAGATTCACTTTCGTTCCTTATCCCACGCTTTCCTTATAAATCTCCTCCCCTCCTATTGTCATCTAAATTAACTCTAAAAATACCAGACAGTTCTGCATATCTTGTCAAAGCAATAATATCCAATATTAGCAGCGTTGACATACGCCCCCCCTTACAAAAAGGATAGGTCCTGTATGTGAACAAAAGCATATGTTAATGACTAGTTTTCGGTTTGTTAGGGTGTTTCACATGAAACCTTTTGATGAGTCTGTCAGCTTTCACCTCACTGGATTTCACCCAGGTGGTTTCAGACAACGGGTATCCCTTCCATTGTACTAGGTACTGCAATTTCCCTTTAAAAATTCTAGAGTCAAGAATACGTTTCACTTCATAGTGGGTCTGTCCTGCAACTACGAGGGGCCTGGGTGCCTTCTTAGGGGGAGGTCTTAAAGTAGAGCCCCGATAAGGTTTCAACAAGCTGCAATGGAAGACAGGGTGAATTCTACCTAAAAGTCTAGGGAGTTTCAGTTTTACAGTGACCAGATTGATGATCTTTACTATAGGAAAAGGCCCCAAGAATTTCAGTCCTAACTTTTTACTGGGTAATTTGAGGCGTAAATATTTAGTCAACAGATAAACCTTTTCTCCAACTTGGAATGTTCTTTGGGAAGCCCTCTTTTTATCAGCCTGCTTTTTATAGGTTTCAAATGTCTTTTTTAAAGCAGTTTTCGCATTTCTCCAAACTTCTTCCCATCCCCTAACCCATTGGTCAAGTGTCTGGGAAGCGGTTGGCACCTGGGGGTATTCAGGTATTGGACCGAACTCTTTTCCTGTGGCTACTCTGAAAGGTGTGTAGCCGGTGCTGCTGTGCATAGAATTATTGTACTCCACCTCTGCAAAAGGGAGGAGGTCAGTCCAGTTTGTCTGTTGGTAGGAAACGTAGCATCTGAGATATTGCTCCACCATTTTGTTAGCAGATTCTGCAGCCCCATTGGTGGCCGGATGAAAAGCAGATGATAAGCCTTGAGATGATCCAATTAATTTAAGGAAACTTCTCCAAAACTTTGCTGTGAACTGCACCCCCCTGTCTGAGATTATTCGCTTAGAGGTATCATGCAGCCGGTAGATATGTTTCAGGAACAATTTAGTCAGTCGTTGGGCAGATGGGAGTCCTTTGCAGGCGATGAAATGAGCCCGCTTCAAAAACAGGTCTATTACAGTCCAGACGACAGTATTTCCTCTACTTTCAGGTAGGTCTATGATAAAGTCCATAGCTATTTCTTCCCAGGGTTGAGAAGGGTCTGCCACCGGCTGCAGTAATCCAGGGGTTTTCCCGGGGATTCTTTTCATTGTGGCAGATATGGTACAACTCTTTACATAGTTTTCCACATCCCATTTCAGCCTCGGCCACCAAAATTGCCGGCGGGTGAGATGTAGAGTTTTTAGACAGCCAAAGTGTCCAGCCTGTTTTACATCATGGCTGTGTTTGAGAGCATTAAGACGGAGGGCTTCAGGCAAATACAGTCCCCCCTGTTGTAAGCCAAACTATCCCTGCATGTTAGGGAGGTTTGATTATCTTTGAACCATTGATCGGTGAGGAGCTCTTGTTTTATTTTCTTTACCCCAGGGTCATCAGGATTTGGGACCCTGCGAGGCGTGAGTTGAGCGGCAGTTTGTGGATTGGAGATAATTGCCTCATTAACCTCTTTGCATTCACTTTTGTATTGGGGCAATCTCGATAGCGCATCAGCTAGGAAGTTTTTTCTTCCTGGTATGTACTTTAGAGTGAAGTTGAAACGGTTAAAGTACTGTGCCCATCGTACTTGCTTTGGGGACAATTTGCGGGGAGTTTTCAGTGCCTCTAGGTTTTTATGATCTGTCCATACTTTAAATGGCACCTTGCTCCCTTCTAGATAGTGTCGCCAGTTTAACAGTCCCCACCTAATAGCGAAGGCCTCCTTCTCCCAGACTGCCCATCTCCTCTCGCTTTCAGTAAATGTTTTAGAGGTGTAGGCACAGGGTTGTAGAACTCCACTTTTGTTCTTCTGCAGTAATACAACTCTGACTGCCATGTCACTGGCGTCAGCTTGGATTACAAAGGGTTCCCCTGGGCAAGGGTGCTTTAGGACCGGTTCAGCAGCAAATAGTCTTTTTAAATTCTCAAAAGCTGTTTGACAGCTCATAGTCCATGTAAGTGGCTGGCCCGGTCGCGGTTTTCCTCCTCCTTTGCCTGTTTTGAGTAGTTCTGTAAGGGGTAGGGCAATCTCGGCAAAGGAGGGGATGAATTGACGAAAGAAGTTGGCAAAACCTAAAAAGCTCTGAAGCTATTTGCAAGTCTTTGGGGGCTGCCACTCAATTATAGTTCTCACTTTGGCTGGATCCATTTCAATGCCGTCATTGGAAATTCTGTAGCCAAGATAATCTAATCGGGTCTGGTGAAATTCATATATTGAGAATTTGGCATAAAGCTTGGCATTTAATAATTTCTTTAACACTTCTCTCACCAGTTTTATGTGATCAATCATATTCGTGCTGTATATCAGGATGTCATCAAGATACACCAGAACCCCTTTGTACAAGTGATCATGTAGGACCTCATTAATCTACTGCATGAATACGGCTGGGGCCCCCTGTAGTCCAAATGGCATGACTTTGAATTGATAGCTCCCCATAGGACAGTTGAAGGCAGTTTTCCACTCATCTCCCTCCTTTATTCTCACCCGGTAATATGCCTCTCTCAGGTCTAATATAGTGAAGACACTCCCCTTAGCCAGATGGGTTAATAAGTCCTTTAGGAGGGGGAGGGGGTATTTGTTTTCCACACTCACAGCATTGAGACCCTTATAGTCTACGCAGAGATGAAGAGACCCATCTTTTTTTTCGTTGAACAACACAGGGGCTCCCACGGTAGATTTGGCTCATTCAATGAACCTCCTCACTAGGTTTTTGTTCACGTATCACTGCATCTCCTCCATTTTGAGGGGGGACATAGCGTACCTTCTTGGTCGTGGGAGTTTGGCTCCTGTCACCAGTTCGATAGAGCAGTCATTGGGTCTGTGAGGGGGCAGGGCATCACATTTCTTTTCACTAAATGCCTCTGCTAGGTCCCGGTATTCGTTGGGGACGAGTGGTTCGTCTGGTGGCGGTGAGGCAGCCATGTGCGCTCGCTCATTGGGTGGCCTAAAGTGTCCCACAACATCAGTTGAATCAGTGGGAGGCTTAGGCCCTATAGGTAGTCTCACAGTTTTCATTCCTTTCTTCCACCAGATAAATGGCTTCCATTTGTCCAACCAGGCTAATCCTAGGATCACAGCCTCAGTCATTTTGGGGGCCACCAGGAAGCGAATCAACTCCCAGTGCTCACCTATTTCTAGGTGTAGGGGCTCAGTTAATTGTGTGACTAGGGTCCCTCCCATCAGGGAGCCATCGGCTTGCTCAAACCTCGCAGGTTTGGAGAGCTGTTTTGCCTGTATGCCCATTTTCATGGCAAAGGGTAGGCTAATAATGCATCGGGTGCATCCAGAATCAATTAGCACATTTAAGTCCATTTGTGCCCCCGACTTAGGGATTATAAGTTTGGCGGCCAGTGAAAAAGGCGGGATTTGTTGACTCACCATCAGGTCATTCTCTCCTTTGTCATCGTTGTCAAAGGAAGGTAGAGCAGGGGCAGGTCCACCTGGAGTCCCGGTGTCCTCTTGTGTGTGGGGTGTAATCTGGGCAACAGGTTCTTGCATGAGCCGGTTGGATTTTTCTCTTGTTAGCCGCTGGGTAGGTTTCCTTCTCGCCACTGGTTCCGGTCTGCTCTGCAGTCAGGGGTAGAGGACTGGACAGGTTGCTGCTCGATGTCCCTCCTGTCCACATCGAAAACACTTAATTGACGGGCCTGCAGGTGGCCTGGGTCTCTCAGCCATCACAGTAGTTGGAGGTTTTCATGGGGGTGATTGTTGTTCGGGTTGCTCTGGCTGCTACTCGGATTCAGGTGGGGGAGGCTTCTTATAGAGGGTGAGCTGAACGTCTAGCTTCACCGCTGCCTGGTGCCATTCTTGCAGCTGATCAGGTATTGCTCGATAGAAGCAGGCCTGAGAGAGGTGATCGTCTAATCCCTCAATGAAGTGATGGATTAGGGATTGCTCTGGCCACCTCTCTATTCGACCTGCTATCTTGCGAAACTCTCGCACGTACTCCAGGGCAGGCCTGCCGGCTTGTTTTATTTTGTGGATTTGTTCTCTTGCTTTGAGACCAAGGGATGGGTCCTCAAATCCTTCTCTCAGGCCTAGGAGGAAGAGGTGGGGGTCCTCCAATTCTGGGGCTTGCTCATTATATAAATTGTTCAGCCATTCGGATGCTTCTCCCTCTAGGCTGGACGCAATCACATTGACCATGGCCCCTGGGTCCGGGTAGAGATAGACCCAGCAATTCAAGTGAGAGTGCACTTGGTTGAGGAAAAAAACCAACTTCTCTGGGTCCCCATCAAATGTTGCTCTGAAAGGTGGAGCAATTATAGGCTGTTGGGGCCCCCACTGTGGCTGTTGCTGCTGGCCCCATCCTGGCTGCTGATTTATGCCCAGGGGTTGCACATTCGGGGGCTGGGTCCAATCTCCTTGCTGTGGTCATTCTCCCACCAGCTGCTCATCTCCTGGCTCCTGCACCACCCCAAGCTGTTGCAAGGCCTCCATTAGCTGTGGTAAGCTCAGAGGCTTTTTACCCTCTCCCTGCAGAGAATGCCACACTCCCCATTGTTGCAGAGGCCTCAGACTGGGATTCCCTCTCTCTTCAGGGCTGGAGTCCCTGACAGGGGAAGACAGGGTCTTGAAGGCTGTCTGATCTACAATGGAGGGGCTGTAGGCTTCTCTCTGCAGGAGTGGATTTCTGCTTCTAACCTCTGGGGTTTCAAATCTTTCCAGTGACTCACCCAGGCCTTGAGTGGCAGGCAGTTCATTATCTCTCCACCGATTAGTATTTGTCTACCAGCCGTTTGTCTGCCAAAATTCATCTCCCCACAGCATGCTCTCTGTTACTTCCCCCTCTGGTGTATCAGCAGCTGCCAGGTGGTATTCAAGCAAACTCCTGTTTCTCATGATAGATTTTCCTCCTGAAACTCTGTCAGTTTCACTCAAGCCTAGGAGGAAGAGGTGGGGGGTAATGCACCTCCAGTTGTTTGAAAAGGATTTAGATCTTGTTGTCAAGGTTCCGACTAATGGAACACTTCAAAGAACTTCCAGGCATTGTTTATTCTGAAAAGTCTTTAATCATATGAACACAGTGTCGGCACAGCATGGATGGATGCCAAGATCTGCATTTCTCTTATTTGCGCATGACTTTTCCGGCTAAACCCCTCCCCTATTTTGCAGTCATAAATCACATTTTCCAATTAGCCTGAAGGGCAAAGATTCACTTCCATTCCTTATCCCGCACTTTCCTTATAAATCTCCTCCCCTCCTATTGTTATCTAAATTAACTCTAAAAATACCAGACAGTTTTGCATATCTTGTCAAAGCAATAATATCCAATATTAGCAGCGTTGACACAGGGTACACTTGCCACATGAGTAGAGACTTCAAGGAAGTTCCCTCTTTCACCACCAGGGTGCACACTATCTTGGTAGGCACTTCAGGAAAATTCCCTCCTTGGCCACCAGGGTACACTTGCTGTGTGGGTTAATGTTATTTGCAGATCAGCTACTACTCAGTGCTGCTCCTAGATGGTCTGGAACTACTAAGGGTCTGCCTGTCCTATAGTCAATTCCAATTCTGTCTTCTTAGAACCACAAGCTGTAAGCCGGTCTGGAACTACTAAGGATCCGCCTGTCCTATAGTCAATTTCAATTCCGTCTTCTTAGAACCACAAGCTGTAAGCCGGTCTGGAACTACTAAGGATCTGCCTGTCCTATAGTCAATTCCAATCAAAGGCTGTAAAATTTTGCAGTTCTTAACATAAGCAGCTTGGTTCAGGCTTTATTTGCAGGTAACATAAATGTAGGCTTGTTGTTTGCAGGTTGCCACCAGAGGGCGCTGCTGCATTTAGACTCTGCTAGGAATAGACTTTGCTCCTTTGATCCCTTTTAAAAGACTAGGTTGCATGTTAAATATGAATGGGGATAATTCTCCCTCTCTCCAGAGAAGGGCTGGCATTTGCACAAGTTTGAATTACTTGTCTCTTTCTCTGACGGTATTCAGAAGGGGGGCGACTGGGTTATCTGACACTTTATTGTCCTTTTATGACCAGTTGCCTGGTTACCAAGTGCTTTATTACTTTATGACTTTTCAGGGGGCCCTGAAAGGACAGAATGACAAAGGACAGAATTATCTTAAATGTGGTTTTGTTCAGGCAGATATAGAAGAGTGAAAAACATCCCTCTCCTTTTTAAATTAGCACTTTGCAACAGGTAGGCTGATAAGTGTTTCCTAAAGCACACATATCTCTGTTCCTTGCTTTTCCAAGCAAGTGAAATTGGCATGCAAACAAAGACGCTGGCTAGCTTGTTCTTTTAGCAGCTGAATGCTTTGGATTACAAGCAGCCTAAAATACAGGGACACACATCTGATCTTTAGAAACACTTGCTTGGCATCCCAAACAAATGAAATTGGTATGCAAATGAATGCTGCTGGCAAGCAGCTAATTAAGCAGGCATGTGAAGAGTTGATTACACTCCGACTCTCAATTGTTTCTTTTACATTGAGCCTAGTAACCTCCTTTCACACACATGCATCTTTCCATTGAATTTAGCCACATTCCTGGCATTCCAATCAGTTTGCATGAGGCTTGCTGCGATTTAAATTCTTTTCTTTCACCTTTGTGTAAAGGCACAGTTTTAATCAGAAATGCTAGTTCTTTCTTGGAAGAGAAATCAATCTTTTTGCAGCCAGTTAATGAAGATATAGCTATAGCTAGACACATAAAGAGTTAATAGTCTCTTCTCATTTCTCTCAAAGTAGATTGAGCTTGTAAATGCTGTCTAGGAGGCTTGGTTTATTAGCAATTCACAGGCAAGGCTTTCTAACAGAAAGGGTCTACAGTTCATAGAGATACAAATGGTGCCTTTGTTAGAAGTATGGAAAGTAAATCAATTCCTTTTACTTTAGTTAAGCAAGGCATGGAGAATTTTCATATTCCTTTAGTATTCCGGAACCATGAACTGAGTTGCTTTATAATTCTAGTCCAGACAGCATTAACTCAATGAAAACTATTTTAAAACAATATTTATTGTCCAGGAATTCTAAGCAGAGACTTACTATGTAGAAGATACGTCTGGTCATTAGGATATTGTTCATTTTCATACGTAAAGGAATAATGGACTTCTCCATCCTACGTAAAGGTTACATGCTGGCACGGAGCTCCTAGCCTCGCGAATGGGAATCCATGCAAAGAGATAATATAAAGGCACAAAGCCAGGAAGGCGTGCAATAAACTTTTAAACTCCTCCCACTTAACTAGATAAGCTATAGGATTAACTAACAGCTAGACAAGATGCCCCATAATCCATATCTTAAGGAAACAGTGTTTAACCCTTTAAATGCTAAACGTTCTAACATATAGTTCTCTCAATGAAACAACATTAACCCTGTAAATGCTAAATACACTAACAGAGTTCTTAAGTATATGCTCTGGCCAGATGGTTACATACTGGTCCAGCACAACCACTATTATGCAAGCTCCATAGAATCCCAGTTTCTTCCCAAGTGCAATAAAATCAACTTTCAAACCCTACATGAGACAGAACCAGGGTATCTGCAGGGCTTCCTCTTCTTTCTTTTTTTTAAACAAGTTTTATTGATTTTTTTGGTTTTACAACAAAGTGCTTGAGACTCATCGTGGGGATCGGGTACTCCATAAAAGAAAGTAAGAAACGTAATCATACATATATAGTTCAAATTAGTTCTTTAAAGGTTCCCTCTCTATTTTGTCAATCAAAGAAAAAAAACTATCAATAATATTTCACCTATATCCAATCAATTCCTGTTTTCAAGCTTAACTAACTTACAATTACCATATTCAATTTAGCCTTAAATAAACACATAGTTTACACTTTGGGTGTCCAATTTCTCTTATTTTGTAAAATATAAATTGCTTCTAAAATATACATATTATTCCAACCATTCTATTTATTTCAAATATATGTTTTATAAATCAATCCATACTTTTAAAACCCCTTTTTAACTCCTTACCTAAAATTTAATCTTATCAAAATCATTATACTTTAAGAAAAAAAACCATATTATTCCACCAAACACCTTCTTATTTCATTTCCGGTCTATATTCTATTTCTTCATCTATTAACTTTTTGTTTACCATCTTTTCCGTATTACATTTCCCAACCATAATCAAATTACATCCCAACCATAGTCAAATCAATAATTTTCATCTCAGTAGTATTAACTCAGTCAAAATCTCTAAAAGCCTTTTTAACCCATCAGGTAAAATTTTAACTCTCATTTTTAAACCTAATTCTAGCTTTCTTTTTGTGCCAAGCAGGTTTCCACAAAAGAGCCTCTAAATCATCAAATCTTAATATTTGGTTATACATATTTCTCCACAATTGAGTCTGATCGTAATCCTCTTCTCTTTTTTCCAATGTTATCTGCACTACATAATCAGTCTTATTGTTATTCATTGTTTATCCATGTTGTCACCATTTTCGATGCCTCATATTTGGAAATCAATTCCTGTTGCTTTTAGGATTATAGGTGTTTTAGTTAGAATCCGCCTTTGGTCATCAAAATTCTCCATAACTTGTATATGAGATGTAATATCTTCCTCTGTGCTGTTTGGTTCCTCTTCTGGTGTTGTTTGAATTGTAAAGTAGTCAGTTGAAATCTGAAAGTCAGTTTGAAGCTTTATAATATAAGCATTTATTCTAGCATTCACACGTTCATTAAATTCGTGTATTCTTCCCAGCATCCGATCCTCAATAGATTGTAAATATATTTCCTCCATCTCGTTGAGTTGTGGATGTAGTTGCATGCTGGCCTCTTTAGGGTTGATCTGTTCTTCCTCTGTTCTTCCTTGGTCTATAACTTGGTCAGTCAAAGTTTGAGATTCAATTTTTAACTCTGGAGCATCCTCTTTCATGTTCATTCTAAATTGTTCTTTAAGTTCCAAAAAATTTTCTAGTAAAAGTCCATAGTCAAGCTGTGGATAGAATTCCATTTCAATGGTAGAATAGTCTTAATATTTTGGTGAAGATCAGCTTAGAAGGTAAATACAACACTAAAAGTTCTAAAGTAGAAATATTTTTATAAGGTATAACATCCAAAAGAAATAGTAAACAACAAAAAACTCAGGCCAGACATGAAAAAAAAGCAAACAAAGACCAAAGTAAATATTATAAAAATATATCCAATTTGCAATCCCAAATAGTAATAAAATCTTTAAGTTCCAAAAAAAAATTTCTAGTGTGAGTCTATAGCCAAGTTGTAGGTAAAATTCCATTTCAATAATAAAATATTTTTTTAGTAAAAATTCAGCCTGGAAGATGAATACAGCAATAAAAATTCTATAGTAGAGATATTATAAAATGTAACATCCACACAAAAATAAAAACAAAGCAGCAAGGTCAAGCCAAACAAGAAGGAAAAAGCAGGAAAAACCCAAAATCAGTATTATAAAATATCCAATTTATAATCCAGAGTAGTAATAAAAAAAGAGGTGCCTTGTAAGTCCATTATTATATTAATAATCCAAAAAAGAAAAAAGAAAGTCCATATGTCTAAAATATATAATTTGTACTATAAAGTCCAGCTAAACTAATAGGACAAAGGAAAGAAAAAAAAGGAAGCCTTCTTTCAGCTGGTTTCAATCCGATAGGAATGTCTGGGCGTAGAGCCAAGTGTCTGGGTGTCACGCCAAATTTGGTCTGAATACACAACCAGCAGAGGGGAGTGAAAGTCTCGGCTTCATACTTTGTAGCAACTTCAAGCCGCAAGGAGCCACTCCGTCCGCCATCAACGAGTGTCCTCCTCAGCGGTGGTCGCCCTTCCAGGGTGACTTTTGACCCTGTCCAGGGTCTACCGGTGGGGGGAAACCGGCTGGCGAAGAGAACAGACTCTTTGCCCGACCGCCTGCACTGCAGACCAGAACCGGAAGCAGGGCTTCCTCTTCTTGAGGATATCTGCTTCTCCCACCAAAGCAGATATAATCGGCATGCAAAAATTATGTTCCCTAAAAATTCCCACTTCATGGCTCCTCAGCAGCTGCTGCAGCTCCTGCCCCATTGGACCTGTTCCCCCTTGAAATTGAATAGGCTCTCATCCTCTTAAACTTCTGGAGACTTGCTACTTCTCCCAACCATTTGGGATAAGAATCTGATGGATTAGAGAAGGGAGCTTGTGGCACCAGATAGTTCTTCTGTCAATTTTATTTTGTTTTTCTTCTTATTTTTATAGTTATATGTATTAGGGGTATTTTTCCTGGAGTGTAAGTATATTCCATATACTGAGACTTTCCTGTCTCTCTGCATCACATCTTAGCCAAAGTTTTCTTGAAATTTGGAACACTATAAAAGAAATATTACTTTGTTTTCTCAGATGCTGACAAATGCACCAAGTGCCCAGATGATCAATATCCAACCGAGAACCGAGTCCAGTGTATCCCCAAAAGAATAACCTTCTTGTCCTATGAAGAACATCTTAGCATCACCCTCATCTCCTTTGCCCTACTCTTCTTCCTAACAACAGGCCTTATTTTAATCATATTCCTTAAATACCTAGAAACTCCCATTGTCAAAGCCAACAACCGGGATCTCTCCTTCATCCTCCTGGTATCCCTCCTATTTTGTTTTTTGTCTGCCTTTTTCTTCATTGGACATCCAAGGAAAGCCAACTGTCTTCTCCAACAAACAGTGTTCAGCATTGTCTTCTCAATAGCCGTGTCTTCTGTGTTGGCCAAAACAATCACAGTAGTGCTGGCATTCCTAGCCTCAAAACCAGGCAATAAAGTGAGAAGATGGTTGGGGAAGAGCTTGGCCAACTCCATCATCCTTTCTTGTTCTGCTGTCCAAATTTTCATTTGTGTTATGTGGTTGGGATTTTCTCCCCCATTTCCTGACTCTGATCTGCATTCCCAGCCTGAAGAGATTATCCTTCAATGCAACGAAGGCTCTGTCACCATGTTTTATGTTGTCCTTGGCTACATGGGCTTCCTTGCTGCAATTTGCTTCACTGTGGCTTTCCTGGCCAGGAACCTGCCTGGAGCTTTCAATGAAGCCAAGATGATCACCTTCAGCATGCTGGTCTTCTGCAGTGTCTGGGTTTCCTTCCTCCCCACCTACCTGAGCACTAAAGGAAAATACATGGTGGCTGTGCAGGTCTTTTCCATCTTGGCCTCTGGTGCTGGACTGTTGGGCTGCATCTTCTTTCCCAAGTGCTACTTTATCATCCTGAGACCAGATCTAAACACTAAGGAACATCTAATGGCAAAAGCCGGGGAATGATTGTGAAATTGTTTCTTAGGCTGTTAACTTCTAATTATCCATTATTATTAGTTATATATTCTTCCTTTGGATTTGCTTGACAACTTATGTGTATTAAAACTGAAGGAAATAAATATGTGAAGTTTGTTAGTTAAATGAAAATTCAAGATAATCATCAAATACATTAATCATAAATAAATAAGTGAACAAACAAACAAACAAACAAATAAATATTATGTTTTTTAAACTGGTTTTCCTCCTTTTCCTCAGCACACATGTCAACCAATATTTGGCTTAAGCAACTCTTCAAGACAACAGCTATATGAGTCATTTCCTGGGCTTTATAGTGGTATCTTCAAAGATAATTAGTGAAATCTGAATCTCATCTCTTTCATGGTTCTTTATGAATTGGTATTTCCATTCCCCCATGTTATGGGTTCTACTGAGGAGAATAGAGTAAGTGAAGATGACATGGTGTTGCAACTCTCTCACCAGTTTTGGTGTTCCTTCTCTTTCTCCTGAGGTGCTCTTTCTCAGCAATCTTCCTTCATTTCAGCTCCAGATCAAGTTCTATCTTCTTCATGACTTCCTCTCTCGCAGCCTCCAGTTCCAGCTTCTCTTGCCTGAGGTGCTGAACAGACTTTCTGATTTCTGGTGAGGAATTTCCAGTAGCAGACATTTATTTATAGCCTGTAACTTCCTGACAGGTTTGGCATATCGGTATTCAATGTGACTGAAGAAGTTTGAAGACAAAATGTATCCTTGTCTGGTTTGGGGAGTCAGTAGCTCAACCAAGCTGAGGCAGGTATAAGAAGGCTATGGGTCAACTCCCAGATTAAAATGAAAATCAACTTTACTAAAGGTATCAAAAGAAAATACTGTAAGAATAGAATAGAATAGAATAGAATAGAATAGAATAGAATAGAATAGAATAGAATAGAATAGAATAGAATAGAATAGAATAGAATAGAATAGAATAGAATAGAATAGAATAGAATAGAATAGAATAGAACTTTGGAGGTCTTCTTGTCCAGCCCCCTGCATGAGCAGGAGAACTTATACCATTTCAGACAAGCGACTGTCTAGTTTCCTCGGGACTCGCCTCCTGAAGGGCTTCCTGCTTGACCATCCATGCTGCACTGTGCTGCTAACAGAAGGGGGTGCATTGACTTGGACCCCCCAATCTGTGGAACCACCCTTGCTGTGATGTCACTGCTGCTCTCCCACCCTTCTTCTGCTAGGAAGGCTTCGCCCGCAAAGAAACATTTTCCAACCATGCCTGAGGCTGCTTGAGCCAGATCACGAAGGGGCTCCACCGGCCTTCCTCTTTCCCAGCATGCCCTCCCTGCCCTTGACAGGAATTGACATCATCCTCTTGCAGCCCTCCTGCCATTCCAGGACCCTAACTTCATCAGCCTGTTTGCAGCCTTCATGAGGACTTGTTACTCGCTGTCAAGATCAGGATTGGAGTTTTCCTTCTGCTTTTACAGAGAGCAACCAGATTAAAAAACACTCTCTCCAAGTTTAGCAAATTGTAGTCCACTTGGCTGGTTTTGCAAAACTGAAGCCAGACTCAGGAAGCCCCACAGCCAGCTATGTGTGAAAGTAATTAGGAAGACCATAGGTGACCAGTTTTTCAGAAGTGAACACAGGGACTCTTAACTATAAGGATTTGGTTGTCTTCTGGAGTGGAATTTCAAACAAAGATGCTTACATGGGAATGTCACAGGTATCACACCACACCAAGTGCATCTACACAACTGGAGGAACTGCGACAAGGTCCCCCTAAACCAACTTCCGGGTGGTTCTGGCAAGAAATCAGGTCACACCATCCATCGCACTACGGGCACTGCCACCATCTCAACTGCAGACCTCACAGCACAATTTTATTATTTAAACCAAGAAACTTCAAAATGTAATGGCTCTCATTGTATCAGTATGGAAAGACAACAGAGAAAGTGTCAAGAAACTAAACAAAACCTTCTACCCATTCTACTATTTTCTCTCTCTTAGCCAATGATGCAATCCATGGGCTGTCACTTTCCTGCCTCTCAGTCAGTTCTCAAGCAAAAATTGATATTTCTAGAACAGATGGCAAGTGAAATTCCACTTCAGTTACAAGAAATTATAAAATCAGCTCCAAATTAGGATTAATACATGGAGATCTCATTGAAAAGAAAATCCCAAACTCTTAACGTTAGGCTGGGTTCAAGGATACTGAGTGCTTCCATGGAATTAAAGCACAGGCAGCACTCGAGTTAAGTGTCGCCAACCTAGAATGGCACCAAACTCCATAACTCTGGATGACCTTCCCTAGCAGCCTCTACAGGCAAGAGACCCCATTGAAGGACACCAGAAATCTTTATGGACATGTTCTAACAGGAACGACTAAGACCACTAGAGAACACTGCCCCAAAAGGTGTATCTGTGATTTTTCACCAACCTTCTTTCCTCCAGCTACCCCTCCTTACATGGAAGAAGTTCAGGGTCTGAAGAGCAGCAGCTCCTTCTCACTGCAATCATCACCATCCCTGTCTCTGAGACCTCTTCTCCTATGTCTCCAGTGACTGCCTTTGATGTAAACATCAGACTGAAGCAACATGGAAGGGATCTTGCATCAGAAAAGGATAAAAACTACAGGTTATGCTCTTTGAGGCACAAGATATGGGACAGGCAGGAGCTCTTGCATGTACTTTCTCTTCCAGGTGAATCTTGGTTTGTCTCTGTTTGAATCAGGAAATCCATTGGATATTCCATCCTGTGAGAATGCTTCCAATTCTTTTAATTCTTCTTTAGAAACGGGAAGGAAATTGATTCAGCCCCGTGAATCATGGACCTCCTGCTGCCAGTTCTGATGTTTCTGGTGTCCCAGACACTCTCTGGGAAGCTGGGAATGAAATGCCCACTGAATTTGCATAACCAGGATAGAGAAAAGCCATGGAGCTATTATAGGCCAGGAGATCTTCTCATTGGTATAGTCATCTCTCAATCAGCAATAACAGATGCAACATTACCTTTCAACATGGCTCCTTCTAGTCAGATTCGGTTGTAAGTCATTCACTGTGATGGAGTTTCATTCCCTCCAGTACCTAATACTCTTCTTTTTTTCTTCTTATTTTACTTACTCCTATATTGCTGGACCTGACTAATTTCTTGAACCCATTTGATTTCCACGGCCTCTCTCTTTTGTCTTGTTTTCTGGGAGTGGCTGCAATCCAAACATGAGGCAATTAAAACCTGAAAGAAGTCCACATTATTTTCTCCTCCCTTTTCAATTCTAAATTCATGAGTTGAATACTAAGTTTTGTTCAAAGTAATGATTGTTGTAGTTTCCCCTGCTCAGGTCATTTCTATATTTTTATAACCACTGATTGATTTTCTATGCCTGATTTTTATAGGAATAGAGGATGACTTGTTTTTAGAATAGCTTTTCTGTGTCACTTATCAAATATCAAATAGAAAATGTATTTTGTTGTTGCTGTTGATGATATTAAGATTAACATGAGCATGGTTTTATACTAGTTTATCTTTTGAAAGAAACAGAATACTACCCATGATTTGCAATATTGAAGTTTTTAATAAAAATCACCAGCTCCTGCACAATCTCACACTTGGCTACAGCATCCATGACAACTATGATAACACCCTCGGCACTTCAGATGCCTTGCTGGACATGCTCTCTATTGGAGAAGCCAATGTTCCCAACTACAGCTGTGGAAGGAAGGAGAAGCTTTTGGCTCTTGTTGATAGAGCTGACAGTGACATATCCATCCAGATGTTAACATTAGCAGTCACCTACAAAGTCCCACAGGTTTGTATTCCCCTATCTGGGAAAGTGAGTGGGGTGGTACCATTTGACGATAGATCCAACCATATATTCTCTATAGAATTCAAGAGCTGTTTTTCCCTATGGCCATTGTAGGTTTCATGGCTGGGGATGGATATAACAGTGGGGACAGAGCAAGGGTCAAAACAGAAACATCCCCCTTGCCTTGAGGGCTTCTGCAGACTTGTGAAGGTGAGAAGAGGCTCTGTGTCAAATCAAAGGATCTTCTGTGCAATAAAAAGTTGCAGCACTGATGGAAAGCTCACATTTTGTAGATGATTTTAGTCAAAATAATGATATTCTCAGTCATAAACAAATCCCATATTTATAAACAGAGTTACACTGGATTATTCCTCTTAATGTTGATGGAACATTGCCTCATGAAGCTGTTCATACTCCATTACTGGAAGTTTTCAGAAAAGAGACTGGACATTCATTTTGTCTGGAATGGTATACAATCTCCTCTGTTAGCAGAGGGTTGGACTAGAAGACCTCAAAGAAACCTTCGATCCCAATTATTCCACGTTCTATGTTCATTTCTTTAAGAGTGTGTTTTAGGACAGAGCTCCCCAATGTTTCCAGCTTTGCAACTGGTGGGGGCAGGGGCAGAGGGGATGGTTCCATGCAAGTGGCTGGCTTAAATAGAACACGTGTGGACATTCTCACTCACTACTCATGCAAGAGAGGATGCACGTGTGCACATGCATGCTTGCTAGCCGTCTTTGAAGCTCAGTTGCAAACATCTCATGGACCATTAGTGGGCTGTGGCCCACAGGTTGGGGATCCCTGTTTTAGGATCAATGGAGCCCTGAGAAGTAGGATTGATCCTTACCAAAAGGTAAGACACTGGCAGTGGTAGGATTCACATATATGACACTGGTGCTGCCAATATGACATTTGGCTTTCATATACAGCTAAGAAGACTTAGCTCCTATTCTCATAAGAACCATCTGATTATGGATAAGTCAGAGTCAGAATTCATGGTCTCTGGAAAATGACATCATTGCCATATAGGGCTATTCGATGAGGAAAGAGCAAAGTTCACACCTTTCCTTACCTGGGGGAACTTTTCTCTGTGACTGGATCTTGACTCCCTCAACATTAAAGAGCTCATTTAGACCAAAGGTACAAGTGAATGCACCATTAAAAGAATTTTAAAAAATCATAGCTATGCAGTTTTCTTAGCCTGAGTTATTAACGTAGAAAAAGCCAATGTTACAACCATGCACTTATAGTGAGCTGGACTCTGGGATTTAATTTATACCATTTCAAGAACAAATCCCATCACATCATCTGAGAAGTATCTTGAGGGTGGATAAAAGGACTTCAACTGCTGCCCTCAGAGCAGAATTGGGAATTTATACAATTTATAAAATTAGGGCATGTGTTGTTTTTTTTATAAAATAAATGATATGGAAACTGTCAGAGTCTCAATATCTTGGATTGCACTTTAGAGAAAACAAGCTATTTGGATCCTAATAGTTTTAAAAATGTATTTCCTCTGTGCTCAGAATTCAAAAATTATATATAATAGAGCTGTTTTTGGAAGGAAATTATGGTCTGATTGTGGTAAATTCTGGGGTCGTTTTTTGTGTTAAAAAAATCTACATTTACATTTTATTTTGCTAATGTTCTGTGTTTTATATTCTATTTCTTGATATGGCCTAATGACTGATCAATCAGAAACTAATATCTGCATAAAAAAAGTTGGATTCATTAAAAGCTAAAGATTTGGACTTCGTAGGACCCCAAATATAACACAGAATTCTTCACTGCTTTTTCAGGTCAATGATAGAATTGCTTCAGAGGCTGTGAGTGATAAAAGTCAATTCCCTTCTTTCCATCCTTTGCTCCCCAAAGAAGGATTCCAGTACCTAGGAATTGTCCAACTGCTCATCTATTTCGGATGGACCTTGATTGGTCTCTTTGCTCCAGACACAGAGAAGGGAGAGCTTTTCATGAGAACTTTTACTCCTATGCTTGTCAGGAATAGAATTTGTGTTGTTATAACACAACAATTCTCAGCAACTGGATATACAGCAATGCTCAGGGATGCCATCTCTAAGTGGAGACAGGTCAATGTCTTTGTTCACTTCATATAATATGGTTCCATTGCTGACAGAATTCTTCCTTTCCACTTAACTCTTATGCATTTGCCAGGACCCATTGAAGGGAAAGTCTGGATCACGACAGTGGTTGGACTATATATAAGTAATAAGAAAAGACTTCTCAAGTATGTCCATAGTATTTGGAGCTTTCCTCTTCAATTGAAAAAAAGATACAAGGATGATGCCTATAAAACATATTTCTTTGTGGAAGATGAATTTCAAGCTGAGTATTTTCACTGTTCTCTTTCAAAACACATCTTTTCTGTCAAAGGCCAGAGAAGATGCACCCAGAAAGCACCACTGGACACCCAAGATAAAAGGAATAGGATGCGGATCAGAAATGGAAGCTATACTTACAGCATCATTAAGATTCTGGCCCATGCTTTAAGTGCTGCATCCAAACCTCAGAGGAGAAGGAAGAATGGAGAAGAGAGGTTGGGGGCTCCGAGGTTGCAGCCGTGGAAGGTATGGGGTCTCAACAAGGATCCATCAAACTAAATTCCTTTTCAGGGTCTTTTGTGATCTCTGGGTTTGATGGTTTAAGATCTTAAGCTTCTGTACAACATCTCTTATCGGAAGAGTGCTGCATCCTCCCTTCAACAACCAAGACCTTTTATATGTTTGAAAAAAATGTTCCCAGACTTTTTCTGATTTTAAGCTCCTGTATACCAACATGGCTCTTCTCCTTGTTGTCTTTCCTCAAGGCTAAAAACTGCTCCTTTGATCTCTTCCTCTCCTTCTTTGTCCCTGACTAAAGCTGATGAAAATTCTGTGCAATGTCTTTTTCAAGTTTGTTTCTTACAAGAGGACCTGGTAGGATTCCACTGGATCATTAATGACATTATCATCAAATTAATAATATGGTTATTATCATATCATTAAAATATTACTACTACTTTAGTAGTAATGGTTACTTCAGTAACCACATATAGAATAATGTGAGAAAAACTACAAATGACATCTTAAAGAAAGATATAGATTGTGGCTGCCATTCATTTGTGTTATACAAGATACAATCATGTATCAAGACCTAAATGATAAATATTAGTTAGTTTCCAACTGGATTTTACTTATACAACTCTATCACAAAAATCATATTTTCATTTTCTGGAAACTGGGAATTTTTTAAAAAGAGATCAAAATAATTTTCTCCCAGCATTATTACAATGTTTGCATTACAAAATCATGATTTATCTACTTCCTTTTTGCCTTTGCGGAGCTGGGGTGGTTGTGGCCTGCACATGACGCATCTGGCCCATGGGCTGCTAGTTTGAAATCCCTGCTCTAGTTATTTGGAGTTTTTCTTCAATTGATTTGTGAACCTTCCTAAAATCTTCCCTATCATTGACAATGTCCATCAATTACATCTTCTCACCTTACTTTTTGTCAATATACTGTATGATTGAGAACTATTACTGAACCTTCATTCTTGATTTTGAAGATAGTGGCAACGCTTGTTCTCCCAACTCACAATATTTGTAAGTTAAAAAAAGAGTAGAAGAAAGAAAGAGTCAATGTGTGAGATAAGAAATCAAGATTTCTCCTTTTAAAATTCCTGGATGTTTCCATTCTAGTTCCATCCATTTTTAAGGAAGAAGGAATTGTACAATCTTTCCCTGCTGAAAGTGTACTTGGATCAGAATGGAGACGTAGCAGCAGATCTGAAGATCTATAGTTGGGTGGTTCTCCCCAAGGAGGATCCCATCGAGAAGTATTTGGGGAGTTTTGAAAGGCAGAGACTTATAATCAACCAAGATGCTTTGTCACAACTAAAGTTGCTTAACAAGGTGGGGAAAATATTGATATCTTTTTTTTTCTGTTTTTCTAAAGCCTTAGGACCCATTTCCAGTGGACTAAACCTAGTCAAAAATGTGAGTAACCTTCACTGAGAATTGAATATGTGGAGTAAAACATCTAGAACAGGGGTGTCAAACTGCCGGCCCATGGGCCGGACGCATCATGCGGAAGCCACATCCACCCCATTGCTGGCAATGGCAAAAATACATCGCGTGACGTCACGTGACATCGTGAGTTTGACATGTCTGATCTAGAATATTCTTAGATAGATAGTGAGGCTTCTGTTCTATTGACCAAGGTATCCTTCAGATGCTGTAATGCCAAATACTGTTGTAATTTGATTCAGTGGTATCCAAAATGAGATTTGGGGAGATTATTATTTAGGACACAAATCATTGCCATTTAATGTCTCTGTCAGGGTTCCGACTAATGAAACACTTCAAATAACTTCCAGGCATTGTTTATCCTAAAAAGTCTTTATTCATGTAACAAAATGTCGGCACGGCATGAATGGGATGCCAAGATCTGAATTCTCCTCCCCTGAGAACATATTTTGCTAGCATATTTCCCTCCCTTAATTTGCTGTCATAAATCACGTTCTCCAATCAGTTTGAAGGGCAAAGGTTGCCTTCCATTTCTGTGCGTTTCTGTGTGTGGGCTGCTTCTTAAAGTAAACCCCACACACATTCTTTCTCTTCCCCTCCCAGCATCATTTAAGTTAACTCTAAGAATACCACACAGCTCTGCATATTTTGTCAAGGCAAGAACATCCAAAGTTAGCAGCATTGACAGTCTCTTCTGCAGTTTATCATCATAAAACTGGTGAGAGAGTGCCTCATATGCTGAGAATTTTGTGTTAATAGCTCTACATTCACTTGTTTCTTGTCTTCAAATAAAAAAGAAAAAGGCAATTCTGTTGACCAGACCCTGAGTTCATGTTTGGACTGAATCCAATGAAATGGAATCAAAACTGGATGGAGGTCCTGTTGGTCCAATGGGGAAATAAGCTTCATCTTGCCCTGATTGGAGTCAGGGGTCTCCCAAAATTGCAGGTTCATAATCTGGGATGTTCTTAATCAGCCAAGACCAGGTCATAGCTATACATGCCTCTCTTTAACCCCAGTGGGATAGCAGAATTTAGGAAGGTGGTCCAAGGCTTTCAGTTCACATGAAATCATAATGACTGGTCTGATGTAAGCTTATTTTTTTTTCTTTTTCTGCTTAGTCTCTGAGGCAGAGACTATGTGCAGAGACTGAGGCAGTCCAAATGTGTGGAAAATTGTCATCCTGGATTGGTCAAGAGGGCTCGAGAAGGAGAGCCAGTTTGCTGCTACGACTGCATTCCTTGTCCAGAGGGGACCATCTCCACTCAGGAAGGTGGGTGACACCAAAGGGAAACTTTGATCAATATGCATGTTAAAGACACATGTAAGTTTGATTGTTTAGTTCTCAATTTTCATGGTGTTCAATTTCTTTCATAATGGGAAAGATAAGAAAAATATCTTGAAGGATGAGTTAGAAAAAAGAATGTTGTGGATTGTCTAGGAAATCTCTCTTTTATTTGCCAGTTTAGATTTTTCTGTCCATTTTTTACATTCTTAGAAATATCTGTAACTTGAGGAATTATTTTAGATCAAAGGGCTTTGCTTATCTAAACCAACTGTACATTACAGGCTGAAAGATACATCGATCAATCATTCATTTAATCAGTTAATATTTATTAAGATCATATATCCTCATAAGTTGAAATATCTATTTAGAAGGAACAATAGAGGGAGAGATGTTGGGTTAAAGGAACAATGAAAACCAAACAAAGGATTCAGCATAAAATCATCAAGTAGATATTTCCTTTCCACCTTTTCTTATCTTTCCAATTTTCTTTCTTTTTAAATAGTGGGATATAACACCAACAAAAAAAGGAATATAATCGTGGTTCTGAAAGGAAAAAAAAAGTCTAACATACATTGTTGGGATTAAAATGAACAGAAAGGAGGGGGGGGAAAGAGAACTAATAAAAGATCAATCTACTAAATATCCTTTTATACCCATGTTGAATTCATTCTCTCTTTAAAATTGTTGCCAAAAGTAGAGAGTATGGAAACATATCGCTTCATCTTCTCATTTTTACAGGGTAAAAAGATTTTACAGATAATATTCAGTTCCTGTTCTTGAATTCATTTATGAATTAATCTTCCTTAAGATGTCTTTTCAAATTTATTTATCAAATTTATATGGCTATTTCACACAAAGTCACTCTTGGTGGCATACAATTTAACCAAAAATTAAAAATTAAAACAATGAGAAATAAATGCTAAGAGAGCAAAAGATTATACCTAAACCTCAGCAAGGCATTTGACAAAGTAGACCACAACCTACCTCTTGGAAAGCTAAAAAAAAAGAGGGATAGACAGCATCACCATCAGATGGATTTTTAACTGTCTTACAAATCACACTCAAAGAGTAGTCCTTAATGGTACTATGTCTACATGGAGGGAATTAAGCAGTGGGGTACCATAAGTTTCTGTCCTAGGCCCACTACTCTTCAATATCTTCTTAGGTGAGGGAATAGAAGGGGAACTTATCAAATTTGCAGATGATACTAAGCTAACAGGAAGAGCTTGGTCAACTCCATTATACTTTCTTGTTCTGCTGTCCAAATTCTCATCTGTGCCATGTGGTTGGGAGTTTCTCCCCCATTTCCTGACTCTGATCTGCACTCCCAGCCTGAAGAAATTATCCTTCAATGCAACGAAGGCTCTGTCACCATGTTTTATGTTGTTCTTGGCTACATGGGTTTCCTTGCTGCAATTTGCTTCACTGTGGCTTTCCTGGCCAGGAACCTGCCTGGAGCTTTCAATGAAGCCAAGATGATCACCTTCAGCATGCTGGTCTTCTGCAGTGTCTGGGTCTCCTTCCTCCCCACCTACCTGAGCACTAAAGGAAAATACATGGTGGCCGTGCAGGTGTTCTCCATCTTGGCCTCCGGTGCTGGACTATTGGGCTGCATCTTCTTCCCCAAGTGCTACATTATTATCTTGAGGCCAGATCTAAACACTAAGGAACATCTAATGACAAAAGCAGGGGAATGGCTGTGAAATTGTTTCTTAGGCTTATACCTTTGGATTATCCATTATTGTTGGGTTTATATGCTTCCTCTGGATTTGTTTGACAACTTATGTTTATTAAAACTGAAGGAAATAAATATGTGAAGTTTGTTAGTTACATGAAAATTCAAGATAATCATCAAATACATTAATAATAAATAAATAAATAAATAAATAAATGTCAACTCTACAACAAACCTGGCTGCAGCCACCTTGCCTCTTGTAGGTTTCCACATGAATGGTAGTGGGTGCGGTGGATTTTTGCTAGTCTAAACAATTCTGTGTCCCATGGGAACCAAAGTCATTCTATTGGTTATACTAGGGCAGGGGTGTCAAACTCAATTTCACTAAGGGCCACATCAGGGTTGTGGTTGACCTCGGGGGGCTGGTTGGGCATGGTCAGGGTGATGGTTGGGGTGGGTGTGGTCAGGGTGGGCATGGTTGAGGTGGGCATGGCCAGCTCGACATCACTTGTGTTGGGGGGCACTTGTGTGGTCCGGGCGGGGCTGGGGGATCCAGCCTGGTCCTCAAGCTCCCAGGGCACAGGAATCCCACAGCCCAGCCCAGCCCTGCTGTCCCAAAGGGGTGTCCTGCTGTGCTTACCTCCTCCTCGGAGCTGCTGTTGCTGTTCTTGCTTTCCTTGGCCAGGTTGCTCATGATGTGTGTGGGTGGGCAAAGTATGTGGGTCAGATGGAGGCCCACTCCATTTCCATGTGAGGAAACCTGGCTTTGTAACTAAAGTATCCTCAGCAATAGGATGGGAGGCCACCAGGAGAGATCAGGAGGAGGAGACAAGGGGATGGCAAAAAGGCAGCAGGGCTGCTGGTGACCAAGTGCTAAGGCAGCACTTCCCTCAGACCCTCCCTCTCTCTCATTGTAATCCCCTTCCTTCCTTCCTTCCTTCCTTCCTTCCTTCCTTCCTTCCTTCCTTCCTTCCTTCCCTTCCTTCCTTCCTTTCCTGCCTTCTTCCTTCCGTCCTTCCTTCCGTCCTTCCTTCCTTCCTTCCTTCCTTCCTTCCTTCCTTCTCTCCTTGCTTTATTTTTAAGCTGCCAGAGGCTCCAGGCAGAGGTGGCAACAGGCAGCCAGTGGTGGGCAAAGGCTTCCCCTCCCCCTGTCATTGCCTCTGCATGGCTTAGCGCACCTCTCCCAGACCCACACACATGTTTGTGTGTGTGTGTGTGTGTGAGAGAGAGAGAGTGCACATGAAGGGGTGTGTGTGTCTTTCACCCCTTGCAGCCCTGCACCCTCAACAGAGACCTTCTGCGGTGGCAGGCTGCAAACTAATGAAAGCTGGTTTTTTTTAGTACTTGTTTCTTTTTCTCAATGTGCTGCCAATCACATCGTGCCCTGCCCCCCTCAGCTCCCGCCCCCAGCCCTGTGGAAGGCTGCAAGAAGCTCTCATTGCAGCTTCTCTCGCCTCTCCCGTTCTTTTCCTCCCTGATGTCACAGCATGGGGCTGCAGGAGGTGAGACCCCCCCACATACGCGCACACACACACTCACACAAACATGTGTGCAGGTTCTGGGAGAGGTGAGCTGAGAGCCATGGAGCAGGAGGAAACGATAGGGGAAGGGGTCAAAATGGGAAACCTCTGTCCAGAGCCTCTGGCAGCTTAAAAAAAAACGTGCAGAGCAGTGGCTTCCCTTTTAGTCCACCCTCCCCTCCATTGCCTCCACACCGGGATTAACTCTATGCCTGCCGAAAGGGCAGTTTTGCTACTGACCCCTCCCCCATGCCAGAAACTGCAAGCCGAGGCCATTAACCTATTGTGTCCCCCTGACAGCCTCTACGATCTCCTATCGCACGGTGGCAGACAGAATCCTAAAGCTCCCATTCTGTCTCCTCCATGCTCAGGAAGGAAGCTGCCAGCCATGGCTTTCCCACTCAGGGTGGGTCAATCCCAGTGAAAGAAAAGCCTTGCAGGCTGTGAGACCAGGCCGGCGAGTGGGGCATGGAGATGCTAGTGCAGAGGAAGGCGAGCAGCAGCCCCGGGGGCAAGAAGGGCCACCAAAAAGAGTGGAGTCTTTGTGTGTGCCTGCTACAAGCTCACCCATCAGCCATTGCTTTCCACGCCTTAGATCAGCTGTAGCACGCCATGGAGAGCTTGGCTGACATGGTCAAGGCAGGTGTGCACACAGAGTCTGCTGTTTTCAGCGGCACTTTGGTGCCTGGCCCAGCAAACTGGAGCTGGGCGTGGTGAGGTGAGGCCCAGCAAAGCAGAGCCAGATGAGGAGAGGCCCAGTAAAGCGGGGCATGGCCGGGTGTGACGGGTGAGGCTGGGAAAGGTGGGGCGAAGCTAGGAGGGGTGGGGCAGGGTGGGGCAAATGAGCTGCAGCTGCTCCTGCACACCACCAGCCTCTGAGCACTCACCATTTCCTGTGCATGCACTGGGAGGGTGCCCAGCCGGGTTAGGGTGGGCCAGGGCTGGGGCAGTGGGGGCCCGTCCCTTGCCATTTCTGGAACAGCTCCAGGGGCCAAATTTGGGCCCTTGGTGGGTCGGATCTGGCCCACGGGCCTTGTGTTTGACATGTCTGTGCTAGGGGGTTGGGCAGGGTATTAGAAAGTGCGCCAAACTATCCTATTGGGGAATGTAGCTGATTGCAGATCACTGGGGTGGGAAGTTTGACTTTGTAATAGTGTAACCCTTTGGAAGGAATTTTAGACTTGGTTTTAGTTTTGACCGTGCTGATATTTTGTATCCAATAAACATGTTCTTTGAGGAAGCCTCTGGCCTTGGAGGTCTGATTTAATCGGTCTCATCTATCAGAACCATGACAAAAATAAATAATGTGAGTCATTTCATGGCTTTATAGTGGTGTAAGCTTGGCTGGGATCTTCAAAGTTATTTAGGATGGTCTCAACCTCATCTCTTGTCTTCTCAATAGTCATGTCTTCTGTGTTGGCCAAAACAATCACAGTGGTGCTGTCATTCTTAGCCTCAAAACCAGGAAACAAAGTGAGAAGATGGTTTGGAACGAGCTTGGCCAACTCCATCATCCTTTCTGGTTCAGCTGTTCAAATTCTCATCTGTGCCATGTGGCTGGGAGTTTCTCCCCCATTTCCTGACTCTGACCTGCACTCCCAGCCTGAAGAGATCATCCTTCAATACAACAAAGGCTCTGTCACCATATTTTATGTTCTCCTTAGCTACAAGGGTTTTGTTGCTGCCATTTTCTTCACCTTCAGCATGTTGGTCTTCTTCAGTGTCTGGGTCTCCTTCCTGCCCACCTACCTGAGCACCAAAGAAAAGTCCATGGTGATTGTGCAGATCTTCTCTATCTTGGCCTCCAGTGCTGGGTTTCTAAGCATTTTCTTTATTATCCTGAGGCCAGAATTAAATGCTAAGAAACATCTAATCATAAAATAGGAAAATGACTGAAATTGTTTCTTAGGCTCATAAAATTTAATTTTTCATTGCAGATATTGGGCTTTTGTATTCTTCCTGTGTGTCAATGTGACAATTACGGTTAGTTAAAACTGAAGAAAATAAACATATGAAGAGTGTAAGACTAGTGAAATTCCAAAATAAACCTCAAATAGTAATACAAAGCAATTAGTAATTCAAATTGTTATGCATCCAGGAATGAACAAGCTAAGAAATAATATAGTTACAGTAAAATAAGATAGCTGAATAGAAGATATAAGACTCCCCAAAGAGATGGCGAAGGAGTCTTTTGCCTGAGGTGTGATGAATATGAAACTGTAAATCTCTTTGAACCTGGCCACTTTCTCTCTCTATGACTCTTTCTTGAAAGTAACTATGAGTAGTGGAGCTGGGTGTCAAGATCATGCAGATAACCCCCACTTCAATACTCTGGATGTGCTACACCAGTTATTTCTGGAAGCATTAAGTGACATCATAGACCTTATAGGACCTTAGAGTTCCATGACTTATTGTTGAGTTATAATTATCCTAACATCTTTCTGGATATGTCCAAAAAATAGTGACCCCACTGCAAAACAGTTTCTGGAAGGCTCAACAACCTCTGTGAAGACTTGATCCAGATAAGAAAATGGAAAACAGCCATGAATCAGATTGGTTCCTTATCCAAAGAAGTCATTTGATCCTCTTGTTCCCAAATGGGAAACTTTCAGCATTCCACTATAGGAATGGGAAAACAATCCAAGATAGAAAATGGCAGGAAGGCATCCCTGAGGCTTCACTGTCCAGACAACTAGGGAGCTGCAGGAAGAGCCCACCTTCTCTGGAAGCTACCTAGAGACCAACTGTCTTTGCCACCTTCAATAATAGGGAAAGGGTGGGAGGTGAATGCCAAACTGGGAAAGAAGGAAAGCTGGAGGTCCATTCCATGGTTTCCCCTCCCTTCCTTAAAAAAAAAAAACTAAGGAGAAGGAAGAAAGGAGGATGATCCCTCTTTCTGACACTTTTACTCATAGCTGGAGCTGTATTTGGAATAAAGTCCTCTGTGCTTTCAGATGTTTTATGCAAGGCATCTCTTTGTGTTGATTTTCCATCTAGGGTTTTTATCAGTTCCAAGATCAATTCAAAATGCCTTGAGATTTGCGATAAGGTGACCAAATGAACCAGAGAGGCTTTACTAATTCCCAGAGTGGTGGATTCAACTGAAAAAGGATCTGTTGCCTGAAATCTGTATTTTTTTAATTGTAGGCCAGTATTTCTACCCAGACCAAGTGTGAGAAAAACAAGTTCTTGGAGGAGCGGGAATGTGTTAGCCAATTAGAAACCTAGAAACAAGGTGTGCTATTGGGATCTTGAAGTTCTCACTTCTCAGTTCAGTATATTTTATAAAAACTGCTATGGCAATGCAACTGATGTGTGTTTACTTAAGATAACAACACATTCTTAAAGATAGTAAGAGTAGATGGGTGGAGAAGTACCTTGAGGCTTGTCAATTATGAATATTCATGCTTACATCATCTATTACCTACGTATAGTTTCCTCCTCCTATTTTTCCTCACCACAAGATCCCTGAGATACAGGTGGGTTCAGGTGACTGACTGATTTGGAGTGTCCATGGCCAGAGGAAGCAATCCACATAGGATAAAACCAGTGATGGGATTCAGCCGGTTCGCACCAGTTCGGTAGAACTGGTAGCTAATTTTTTGTTGCCCAGGTCCAGAATGGACTTCCGGAAATGGCATCCACACAGAGAACCAGTTGTTCACATATTTGAATCCCACCATTGGACAAAACCGATATTAATGAATGGATAATGAGAAAGCTTCACTGATCAGAGGCAACTTATTCCTCATAGAAGGGTCCACATGGAGGAGAAACTGCCAATACCTGGTGTGTGGAAAGAGCTTCAGGCTCAGCTGTTCCCCGAGTTCTAACAAAGTTCACCTAGGAGAGAAACCCTATAAATGCATGGAGTGTGGAAAGAATTTCAAGATGAGTTGCTTCTAAAATACGTTCTGCGGGGGAATTTTCCTTTTAACTGTATGAAATGTGGAAATTTTGGATTCCAGTTCTAAGGCAGTGATTGATGGACAAAAATGTGATGCTAGCAGATGATTGGGGTGAAAATATAGCTGGGAGGATTGAGGGAGAGAGAAGAAAGGGAAGGTGAGGGATATGGGAGAAGGCAAGGAATGGGGTAGGGAGGAGAAACTGATCCTTTAAAGATCAAGTCAGCCTTATGGGGTCCATAAGAGTCAACTTACCAGAAAACCAATAGAAAACAAGGTGGGAAGACTTTGGGGATCTTTTGAGAGAGTTTGGAATCCTAAATGAAGGGATGAAGCTGGGAAATATGGAAACTGAGTTGTTTTGCTTTGGCTAGAATTCTCTTAGAGTTTAGGGTTTTTTTAATCCTTTTTTTCCATGTGTTCTCTTTATAAAACCTTATTTTCTTTTGACACCTTTAGTAAAGTTCATATTCATTTAAATCTGGGAGTTGACCCAAGGCCTTCTTGTATCTGCCTTAGTGGTTGAGCTACTGACTCCCCAAACCAGACTAGGATAAATTTTATCTTCAATCCTCTTCAGTCACATTGACTTGAATATTGATATGCCAAAACTGTCAGGAAGTTACAGGCTATAAATAAATGTCTGTTATTGGAAACTGCTCACCAGAAGTCAGAAAGTCTGTTCAGCACCTCAGCCCAGAGATGCTGGAACTGGAGGCTATGAGCTAGGAAGCTGTGAAGAAGATGGGACTTGATCAGGAGTTGAAATGAAGGGAGATTGCTGAGAAAGAGCATCTCAGGAGAAATAGAAGGAGCACCAAAACCGGTGAGAGATGTTGAAGTTGCAACACCATGTCATCTTCACTAACTCTCTTCTCCCCAGTAGAACCCATAACTTAAGGGAATGGAAATACCAATTGATAAAGAACCATGAATGAGATGAGATTCAGACCTCACTAATTATCTTTGAAGATACCTGCCAAGCTTGTTAGCAGCATTGACAACACCACTATAAAGCCCAGGAAATGACTCATGTGTCTCTTGTCTTGAAGAGTTGCTTAAGCCAAATATTTGTTGATGTGTGTGCTGAGGAAAAGGAGGAAAACCAATAGTTTAAAAACATAATATAATTTGTTTGTTTGTTTGTTTACTTATTTATTTGTTATTAATGTATTTGATGATTATCTTGAATTTTCATTTAACTAACAAACTTCACATATTTATTTCCTTCAATTTTAATAAACATAAGTTGACAAGCACTCTAGAAAGAGTGCAGAGAAGGGCAACAAAGATGATTAGGGGACTGGAGGCTAAAGCATATCAAGAACGTTTGCTGGAATTGGGTATGTCTAGTTTATGAAAATAGACTAGGGGTGACATGTATAGCAGTAGTCCATATCTCATGGGGCTGCCACAAAGAAGAGGGAGTCAGCTATTCTCCCAGCGCCTGAGGGCAGGACAAGAGTATGGATTGAAACTAGTCAGGAATAAGCAAACCTCGACTGAGGGAACGTCCTGACAGTTAGAACAATACCATGGAACAACCTGCCTCCAGAAGTGGTGAATGCTCCGAACACTGGAAGTTTTAAGAAGGACTGACAGCCATTTGTCTGAATGGATAAGGTTTCCTGCCTGAGCAGGGGGTTGGACTCGATGACCTCCAAGGTCCCTTCCAACTTTATTATTATTATTATAATTCCAAACCATATAAACCCAATAATAATGGATAATGAAAAGTTATAAGCCTAAGAAACAATTTCACAGCCGTTCACCTGATTTTGTCATTAGATGTTCCTTAGTGTTTAGATGTGGTCTCAGGATGATAATGTAGCACTTGGGGAAAAAGATGCTGCTCAACAGTCCAGCACCGGAGGCCAAGATGGAGAACACCTGAACAGCCACCATGTATTTTCCTTTAGTGCTCAGGTAGGTGGGGAGGAAGGAGACCCAGACACTGCAGAAGACCAGCATGCTGAAGGTGATCAGCTTGGCTTCATTGAAAGCTCCAGGCACGTTCCTGGCAAGGAAAGCCACCATGAAGCAAATGGCAGCAAGGAAGCCCATGTAGCCAAGGACAACATAAAACATGGTGACAGAGCCTTCGTTGCACTGAAGGATAATCTCTTCAGGCTGAGAGTGCAGATCAGAGTCAGGAAATGGGGGAGAAACTCCCAACCACACGGCACAGATGAGAATTTGGACAGTAGAACAAGAAAGGATGATGGAGTTGGCCAAGCGCTTCCCCAACCATCTTCTCACTTTATTGCCTGGTTTTGAGGCTAGGAATGCCAGCACTACTGTGATCGTTTTGGCCAACACAGAAGACACGGCTACTGAGAAGACAATGCTAAACACCGTTTGTCGGAGAAGGCAGGTGGCTTTCCTTGGTCGGCCAATGAAGAACAAGGAGGATAAGAAGCAAAGCAGAAGGGAGACCAGGAGGATGAAGGAGAGGTCCCGATGGTTGGCTTTGACAATAGGAGTTTCAAGGTATTTAATGAATATGATTAAAACAAAGCCTGTGATTAGGAACAAGAATAGAGCAAAGGAGATGAGGATGATGCTGAGATGTTCAACATAGGACAGGAAGGTTATTCTTTTGGGGATACACTGGACTCGGTTCTCAGTTGGATATTGATCATCTGGGCACTTGGTACATTTGTCAGTATCTGAGAATACAAAGTAATTTTTTTTAATAATCTTTCAAATTTCAAGAAAAACTTTGGATAAATTGTAATACTGAGAGGAAAGTCTCAATAAATATAATATACTTACACTCCACAAAAAAACATCCCCAATACATACAACTATAAAAACAAGAACAACAATAAAATAAAATTAAAAGAAGCTCCCTTTTCTAAGGTAATCCACCAGATTCTTATCTTGCACTGACCTTACCTTATCCCAAATAAGCAGATATGATATTGTCACCATTATGGAAACTTGGTAGGATGAAACCCACAAATGGAACATGCAACTGGAGGGATTAAAATAATTTAAAAGAAAATGTCAACGCTGCTAATATAGAATATTATTGCTTTGACAAGATATTCAGAACTGTCTGGTATTTTTAGAGTTAATTCAGATGACATAGAAAGGGAGGAGATTTATAAGGAAAGCGCGGGATAAGGAACGGAAGTGAATCTTTGCCCTCCAGGCTAATTGGAAGATGTGACATATGACTGCAAAATAAGGGAGGGGTTTAGCAAGAAAAGTCAGACGCAAGCAAGAGAAATTCAGATTCTGGCATCCATTCAATATGTGCCGACAATGTGTCCATAATTAAAGACTTTTCAGAATAAATATGCCTGGAATTTCCTTGAAGTGTTCCATTAGTCGGAACCTTGACATCATGCCAGAATCTAAAACCTTTTCAAACAACTGGGGGTGCATTACCCCCACCTCTTTCTCCTAGGCTGGAGTGAGAATGACAGAGTTCAGGAGGAGGACAATCTATCATGATAAACGGGAGTTTGATGAATACAACCCGGCAGCTGCTGATATCCCAGAGGGGGAAGTAACAGACAGCATGCTGTGGGGAAATGAATTTTGGCAGACAAATGCAAATCGGTGGACAGACAACGGACAAACTGCCACTCAAAGCCTGGGTGAGTTACTGGAAATATTTCAAACCCCAGAGGAGAGAGGCAGAAATCCACTCCTGCAGAGGGAAGCCTGCAGCCCCTCCATTGTATATCAGACAGCCTTCAAGACCCTGTCTTCCGCTGTCAGGGACTCCAGCCTGAAGAAAGAAGGAATCCCAGTCTGAGGCCTCTGCAACAATGGGGAGTGTGGCATTCTCAGCAGGCAGAGGGTAAAACACCTCTGAGCTCACCACAGCTGATAGAGGCCTTGCAACAGCTTGAGGTGGTGCAGGAGCCAGGAGATGAGCAGCTCGTGGGAGAACAACCACAGCAAGGAGATTGGCCCCAACCCCCGAACGTGCAACCCCTGGGCATAAACCAGCAGCCAGGATGGGGCCAGCAGCAACAGCCACAGTGCGGGCCCCAACAGCCTATAATTGCTCCACCTTTCAGAGCAACCTTCGATGGGGACCCAGAGAAGCTGATTTTTTTCCTCAACCAAGTGCGTTCTCACTTGAATCGCTGGGCCTATCTCTACCCGGACCCAGGGGCCATGATCAATGTGATTGTGTCCAGCCTAGAGGGAGAAGCATCCGAATGGCTGAACAATTTATATAATGAACAAGCCCCAGAATTGGAGGACCCCCACCTCTTCCTCCTAGGTCTGAAAGAAATATTTGAGTATCCATCCCTTGGCCTAAAAGCAAGAGAACAAATCCACAAAATAAAACAAGCCGGCAGGCCTGCCCTGGAGTACGTGCTAGAGTTTCGCAAGATAGCAGGTCAAATAGAGGTGTGGCCAGAGCAGTCCCTAATCCATCACTTCATTGAGGGATTAGACGATCACCTCTCTCAGGCCTGCTTCTATCGAATAGTACCTGATCAGCTGCAAGAATGGTAGCAGTCAGCGGTGAAGCTAGACGTTCAGCTCGCCCGCTATAAGAAGCCTCCCCCACCTGAATCCGAGCAGCAGCCAGAGCAACCCGAACAACAATCACCCCCACGAAACCCTCCAACTACTGCGATGGCTGAAAGACCCAGGTCACCTGCAGGCCCATCAATTAAGTGTTTCCGGTGTGGACAGGAGGGACATTGAGCAGCAAACTCTCCGGTCCCCTACCCCCGACTGCAGAGCAGACCGGAACCAGCGGCAAGAAGGAAACCTGCCCAGCGGCTAATGAGAGAAAAATCCAACCGGGTCACGCAAGAACCTGTTGCCCAGATTACACCCTCCATACAAGAGGATGCCGGGACTCCGGATGGACCTGCCCCTGCTCTACCCGCCTTTGGCAGCGATGACAGCGATGGTGAGTCGACAAATCCCACCTTTTTCACTGGCTGCCAAGCTTATAATCCCTAAGACGGGGGCACAAATGGACTTAAATGTGCTAATCGATTCGGGATGCACCCGATGCATTATTAGTCTACCCTTTGCCATGAAAATGGGCATATGGGCAAAACAGCTCTCCAAACCTGTGAGGTTCGAGCAAGCTGATGGCTCCCTGATAGGAGGGACTTTAGTCACACAATTAACTGAACCCTTACGCCTAGAAATACGTGCGCACTGGGAGTTTATTCGCTTCCTGGTGGCCCCAAAAATGACTGAGGCTTTGATCCTAGGTTTAGCCTGGGTAGACAAATGGAAGCCATTTATCTGGTGGGAGAAAGGAATGAGAACTGTGAGACTACCTATAGGGCCTGAGCCTCCCACTGATTCAACTGACGTTGCGGGACACTTTAGGCCACCCAATGAACAAGTGCACTTGGCTGCCTCACCGCCACCAGACGAACCACTCATCCCCAACAAATACCGGGACCTAACGGAGGCATTTAGTGAAAAAGAATGTGATGCCCTGCCTCCTCACAGACCCAATGACTGCTCTATCGAACTGCTGCCAGGAGCCAAATTCCCATGACCAAGAATGTACGCTATGTCCCCCCGCAAAATGGAGGAGATGCAGCGATACGTGAACAAAAACCTAACAAGGGGGTTCATTTAACGGGCCAAATCTACCGTGGGAGCCCCTGTGTTGTTCAAAGAAAAAAAAGATGGGTCTCTTTGTCTCTGCATAGACTATAAGGGTCACAATGATGTGAGTGTGGAAAACAAATACCCCCTCCCCCTTCTCAAAGACTTAATAACCCATCTGGCTAAGGGGAGTGTCTTCACTACACTAGACCTGAGAGAGGCATATTACTGGGTGAGAATAAAGGAGGGAGACGAGTGGAAAACTGCCTTCAACTATCCTATGGGGAGCTACCAATTCAAAGTCATGCCATTTGGACTACAGGGGGCCCCAGCCGTATTCATGCAATTGATTAATGAGATCCTACATGATCACTTGTACAAAGGAGTTCTGGTGTATCTTGATGACATCCTGATATACAGCACGAATATGATTGATCACATAAAACTGGTGAGAGAAGTGTGAAAGAAATTATTGAATTCCAAGCTTTATGCCAAATTGTCAAAATGTGAATTTCACCAGACCCGGTTAGATTATCTTGGCTACAGAATTTCCAATGACGGCATTGAAATGGATCCAGCCAAAGTGAAAACTATAATTGAGTGGCAGCCCCCAAAATGTCGCAAACAGCTTCAGAGTTTTTTAGGGCTTGCCAACTTCTATCGTCAATTCATCCCCTCCTTTGCCAAAAGTGCCCTACCCCTTACAGAACTACTCAAAGCAGGCAAAGGAGGAGGAAAACTGCGACCGAGCCAGCCACTTACATGGACTATGAGCTGTCAAACAGCTTTTGAGAATTTAAAGAGACTAGTTGCTGCTGAACTGGTCCTAAAGCACCCCTGTCCAGGGGAACCCTTTGTAATCCACCAGCGCCGTGGCAGACGGAGCTGTGTTACTGCAGAAGAACAAAAGTGGAGTTCTACAACCCTGTGCCTACACCTCTAAAAATTTACTGAAAGCGAGAGGAGATGGGCAGTCTGGGAGAAGGAGGCCTTTGCTATTAGGTGGGGACTGTTAAACTGGCAACACTATCTAGAAGGGAGCAAGGTGCCATTTGAAGTATGGACAGATCATAAAAACCTAGGGGCACTGAAAACTCCCCGCAAATTGTCCCCAAAGCAAGTACGGTGGGCACAGTACTTTAACCGTTTCAACTTCACTCTAAAGTACATACCAGGAAGGACAAACTTCCTAGCTGATGCGCTATCGAGATTGCCCCAATACAAAAGTGAATGCAAAGAGGTTAATGAGGCAATTATCTCCAATCCACAAACTGCCGCTCAACTCACGCCTCGCAGGGTCCCAAATCCTGATGACCCTGGGGTAAAGAAAATAAAACAAGAGCTCCTCACCGATCAATGATTCAAAGATAATCAAACCTCCCTGACATGCAGGGATGGTTTGGCTTACAAGGGAGGGAAGCTGTATTTGCCTGAAGCCCTACGTCTTAATGCTCTCAAACACAGCCATGATGTAAAACAGGCTGGACATTTTGGATATCTAAAAACTCTACATCTCACCCGCTGGGTGAAACAGGATATGGAAAACTATGTAAAGAGTTGTACCATATGTGCCACAATGAAAATGGATTACTGCAGCCGGTGGCAGACCCTTCTCAACCCTGGGAAGAAATAGCTATGGACTTTATCGTAGACCTACCTGAAAGCAGAGGAAATACTGTCATCTGGACTCTGATAGACCTGTTTTCGAAGCAGGCTCATTTCACTGCCTGCAAAGGACTCCCATCTGCCCAATAACTGACTAAATTGTTCCTGAAACATATATACCGGCTGCGTGGCGCCACTAAGCAAATAATTTCAGATAGGGGGTGCAGTTCACAGCGAAGTTTTGGAGGAGTTTTCTTAAATTAATTGGATCATCTCAAGGCTTATCATCTGCTTTTCATCCGTCCACCAATGGCGCTGCAGAATCCGCTAACAAAATGGTGGAGCAATATCTCAGATGCTACGTTTCCTACCAACAGACAAACTGGACTGACCTCCTCCCTTTTGCAGAGGTGGCGTACAGTAATTCTGTGAACAGCAGTAACGACTACACACCTTTCAGAGTAGCCACAGGAAAAGAGTTCGGTGCAATACCGGAATACCCCCAGGTGCCAACCGCTTCCCAGACACTTGACCAATGGGTGAGGGGATGGGAAGAAGTTTGGAGAAACACGAAGACTGCTTTCAAAAAGACGTTTGAAACCTATAAAAAGCAGGCTGATAAAAAGAGGGCTCCCCAAAGAACATTCCAAGTTGGGGAAAAGGTTTATCTCTCAACCAAATATTTACGCCTCAAATTACCCAGTAAGAAGTTAGGACCGAAATTCTTGGGGCCTTTTCCTATCGTAAAGATCGTCAATCTGGTCACCATAAAACTGAAACTCTCTAGGCTTTTAGGTAGAATTCACCCTGTCTTCCATAGTAGCTTGTTAAAACCTGATCGGGGCTCCACTTTAAGATCTCCCCCGAAGAAGGCACCTGGGCCCCTCGTAGTTGCGGGACAGACCCACTATGAAGTGAAATGTATTCTTGACTCTAGAATTTTTAAAGGGAAATTGCAGTACCTAGTACAATGGAAGAGATACCCGTTGTCTGAAGCCACCTGGGTGAAATCCAGTGAGGTGAAAGCTGACAGGCTCGTCAAAAGGTTTCATGCGAAACACCCCAACAAACCAAAAACTAGTCCTTAACATATGCTTTTGTTTACATTACAGGATCTGTCCTTTTTGTAAGGGGGACCGTATGTCAACGCTGCTCATATATTATTGCTTTGACAATATATTCAGAACTGTCTGGTATTTTTAGAGTTAATTCAGATGACATAGAAAGGAAGGAGATTTATAAGGAAAGCGCGGGATAAGGAACGGAAGTGAATCTTTGCCCTCCAGGCTAATTGGAAGATGTGACTTATGACTGCAAAATAAGGGAGGGGTTTAGCAAGAAAAGTCAGACGCAAGCAAGAGAAATTCAGATTCTGGCATCCATTCAATATGTGCCGACAATGTGTCCATAATTAAAGACTTTTCAGAATAAATATGCCTGGAATTTCCTTGAAGTGTTCCATTAGTCGGAACCTTGACAGAAACAGACCAAATAATAGAGGAGGTGGAGTTGCACTATGTATAAGAAATAACTACATCTCTACAGAAATAGAGCACAACAATGATGAAAATTGTCTTGAATGCATTTGGGTCAATATAAAAGGGAAGAAAAATGACATTGCCATATGTGTATATTATAGGCCACCCAACCAGAGGAAATAGATGAACTTTTTGCAAGTCAGTTAACTAAGGTATATAGGAAGCACATCACAATTATAATGGTGGACTTTAACTACCGTGACATCAACTGGGAGACAAACTCCGCACTAAGTGTAAGATCAAACAGGTTCTTAACAAACCTAGCAGACAACTTTGTCTCCCAAAAAATAAAGAAGGGAACTAGGGGATCATCCATATTGGACTTAATTCTCACTAATAGAGATGAAAGGATAGAAGGTGTTGAAGCCACAGGAATATTGAAATTAAACATTATGCAAACATAAGCAATAGAATATAGTGAAACTAGAGTCTTGGACTTCAAGAGAGCTAATTTCAATAAACTTAGAGAGAGCTTGGGAACGATTCCATTGATGAGAATCCTCCAGGGGAAAACAACTCAAGAAGCTTGGGAAATTTTGAAAAGTGAAATTATAAAAGCCCAGTCTAGCACAATACCAATGAAGAAGAAAAATAACAGCTCTCAAAAGAAACCAGCATGGCTGCATAAAGAACTCTCTGAAAAATTGAAAGACAAAAAGGACAAGTCTAAAAAGTAGAAAGAGGGGCACATAACTAAGGCACAATATCAGCAAATAGCCTGAGCTGCAAAGATGAAGTTAGGAAAGCTGAGGCTCAAAATGAACTAAGGCTTGCGACAAAAGTAAAAAATAACAAAAAAAACTTCTTTCAACATGTAAAAAACAAGAAAAAAAGTTAAGGAAATGATTGGTCCATTAGTGAGAGAAAGTGGCAAGAAGATGACAAGCAACAGGGAGAAAGCAGAACTACTTAACTCATTACATGTTCTGGGCCCAGTGCTCTTCAACATCTTCCTCAATCATTTGGATGCAGGGATAGATGGGGAACTCACCAAGTTTGCAGATGACACCAAGCTGGCAGGAATAGCCAACACTCCAGAAAACAGGCTTAAGATACAGAAGGATATTGACAGACCTGAACACTGGGCGCTATCCAACAAAATGAAATTCAATGGTGAAAAAAGTAAGGTTCTATATTTAGGCAAGAAAAACCAAATGCACAGGTATAGTATAGGTGGTACCTTGCTCAGTTTGGCTTCATTGAAGTCCCCAGGCAGGTTTCTGGCCAGGAAAACCATTGTGAAGCAAATGGCAGCCAGGAAACCCATGTAGCCCAGGACAATATAAAACATAGTGACAGAGCCTTCGTTACATTGAAGGATGATCTCTCCAGGCTGGGAGTGCAGGTCAGAGTCAGGGAATGGTGGAGAAACTCCCAGCCACATGACACAGATAAAAATTTGGACACCTGAACAAGAAAGGATGATGGAGTTGGCCAAGCTCTTCCCCAACCATCTCCTCATCCTGTTCCCTGGTTTTGAGGCCAGGAAGGCCAGCACTACGGTGATTGTTTTGGACAACACAGACGACATGGCTACTGAGAAGACAATACTGAACATTGTTTGTCGGAGAAGACAGGTGGCTTTCCTTGGTTGTCCAATGAAGAGAAAGGAGGACAAAAAACAAAGCAGGAGGGAGACAAGGAGGATAAAGGAGAGGTCCCAGTTGTTGGCTTTGACAATGGGAGTTTCTAGGTATTTAATGAATATGATTAAAACAAAGCCTGTGGTTAAGAACAAGAGTAGAGCAAAGGAAATGAGGATGATGCCCAGATGTTCTTCATAGGACAGGAAGATTATTATTTTTTTGTAATACATTCGACTTGGTTCTTTGTTGGATATTGATCATCTGGGCACTTAGTGCATTTTTCAGTATCTGAGAAAACAAAGTAACATTTCTTTTATAGTCTTTCAAATTTCAAAAAAACCTTTGGATGAGATGTGATACTGAGAGACAGGAAAGCCTCAGTAAATGGTATATTCTTATAGTCCAGCAAAAAAATCCCCCAATATAAAAAACTAATAAAAACAAAAACAACATAATAAAATTAAAAGAAGAAATATCTTGGTGCCACAACTTCCCTTCTCTGAGGTAACCCACCAGATTCTTATCTTGCACTGACCTTACCTTATCCCAAATATCTGGGAGAAGTAGCAACTCTCCAGAAGTTTAAGCAGATGGGGGCCTATTGGATTTCAAGGGGAAGTGGGTTCAATAGGGCAAGAACTGCACCATAAAAGGCAGCCTTGTGAGGACCCAAAAAGTAGCAATGTTTTAGGGAACAGATCTTTTGCATGCCAATTATATCTGCTCTGGTGGGACAAGCAGATATCCTAAAGGAGAGGAAGCCCTGTAGATACCCTTGTTTTGTATCATGTAGCGTTTCAAAGGTGAATTTAATTGCATTTGGAAAGAAACTGGGATCCTGTGCATCCAGCACAATAAGGGTGTCCTGTGGAAGAATGTAAGGAAACCCAACATTGTGCATGGCTTTGCATTCTGGACCATCTGTAAATTCAAGGTGTTTTTCAAGAGTAACCCCATGAGTATGGGATAAAAACATAGAAACAGAAAACTGATGGCAGAAAAAGACCTATTGCTCCATCAAGTCTGCACCTTTAACTTTTTTGTTTTCTTATTTATTTAATATTTTATTTATTTGTTTATTTCAGATGATGGGTATATGTTTATCCCAAGAATGTTTAAACTCAATTACTGATGATTGACCCACCTGATCGCTCATCTATTAAGAATCAATAGACACCCATCGTAGGAAAGAATAAAGAAACTGTACTACATACGTGAGTTTGAAATAAAGGAAACATAATAATACTGCCAGGAATTAAGTTACAAAAAATAAGCAACCGTAACCACAAATAGAGATAAAGGACACGTAGAGCTTTGTGCAAGACAATTCTATGGAGAAAATGATACAACTCCACAGATAAACAGACACGTATACTAAAAGCAAGGTAGAACTCCCCAAAAGATAAAGATTCTGTGAAATTTTACTTCCCCATTTCTTCAAAACAACAATATAAAACATCATGCTTTGCTATTTTTCAGGGTCTCAGCCCCCTTAGGGGTTGGTACTGGAGCGTTTCAATAAAAGTTTATTACGAAAGTCCGTCTCTCATGTCTGGCTCTGATTGGCTGTGTGCCAGGCTTACCCATTTTCGGACAACAAAAAAAGCAGAAAAATATAAGTCTGCCATGTGAGTGCTTTGTTTTTTTCTTTCTTAATTATTTCTTTTTTATTATTATTTTTGTCAGATGATGGACATATGTTTATCCCAAAAATGTTTAAACACAGTTACTTCTCACCCTCCATTGTTCTTCCCAATGAGATATTTCAGCTTATAAAGATTTATGATCTTGATAAAAATTAACTGATTAATTGAAGAATTGATTGATGTTTCTTTTGGCCTGTTATGTAAAGTTGATTTAGGTATGCAAATCCCATTGATTTAAAATCATTTGTCAAGTTACAAAGAAAACAGAAGCTTCTAAGGAAGTAAAAAATGGACGGAAACATCCACACTGGCAAATGAAAGAGAGATTAATAATAATGATAATGATAATGATAATGATAATGATAATGATGATGATGATGATGATAATAATAATAATAATAATAATAATAATAATAATAATAATAATAATAATAATAATAATAATAATAATAATAATAATAATAATAATAATAATAATAATAATAATAATAATAATAATAATAATAATAATAATAATAATAAAAACAACAACAGAGTATGAACAGCAAACAGGGTGAACTAGAAATTCACGTTAATGAGGGCAGATATTATATTGTTGCCATTACAGAAACATGGTGGGATGAAACCCACAAATGGAACACACAGCTAGAGGGATTTAAATTATTTAAAAGAAACAGACCAAATAAAAGAGGAGGTGGAGTTGCTCTATATGTAAGAAATAACTACATCTCTACAGAAATAGAGCACAACAATGATGAAAACTGTCTTGAATGCATTTGGGTCAATATAAAAGGGGGGGGGGGAATGACATTGCCATAGGTGTATACTATAGGCCACCCAACCAACCAGAGGAAATAGATGAACTTTTTGCTAGTCAGTTAACTAAGGCAGGGCTTTTCAACCTTTTCACAGATTGTACCACTTTTAGGATATGGCAATATTCGAGTACCATCTAACAAGGTGTCAAAAACATGATGACCCCCCCCAAAAAAACCTGTTCAAAGTTGCAATTGCACTGAAATGACTTATGACCATTTTTCACACTTATGACCATTGCAGCATGCCCAGGGTCATGTGATTTATATTTGGATGCTTGGCAACTGATTCATATTTATGATGGTCACAGTGTTCCAGGGTCATGTGATCCCCTTTTGCAACCTTTTGACAAGTAAAGTCAATGGCAGGGCTGCTGGTGGCCAAGTGCTAAGTTCCCTCCCTCCCTCCTTCCCTGCCTCCCTCTTTCTCATGCCCACCTCCTTCTGAAGAAAGAATTTGAACCCCCCCCCCATATTTTCTCTCTTCCATATATTCATCAAACAAGGAAAAGCCTCCAGAGACAGAAAAGACAAACTGCTGAGTGAACTAGCTTAAAAAGTCACATTCCCCTTTAAGAATTAGCTACTGGCTACTTCAAAATCCCTTGCAGCAAAACTTACAGATAACAATAGCAGAGGAATAGAAGTTAACATGAGACATCAGTCATCAGCCAAATAGAAATTGCCAAACACTCCTTAAGAACACAAAGCCCACATTGCACAAATCCCAGAACTCCAAAGTCAGAAAAGCACATAAGAATCCTTCCACTCTCCATCTCCCTCCCTCGTGTCTCACCTCCAGCCATTGCTGCCTTTTCATTCCTCTTGGAGGGCGACCCCTCCACCACTGCATTTCTTGCCTGTTTGCTGCTGCCAGCACAGGTGGCTGCTTGATCTCCTCTCCTGTCCCCTCACCTCTCCTTCTTCTTTTTTCCCTTCGGTGCAGCTGACTCCACCTCCTCCCAAGGCTGCTACTTTTTCTCTCTCTCCCTCTCCCACCCAAACTGCCTCCTTTTATGGCCTCTCCTGTCTCCGCCCCTCCTCCTCCTTTCTCATGGGGGAGGGTGAGCCAGAAGTGAGCTTGGGGCCTTTGCCTGCCCCAGCCAATCTGCAGCTCCAGAGGACTCTCTCACTGTAAGTCCTTGCCTGCACTGGCTCTTTCCCTCCCCCACTACACTTGGCTAGGCAGGGCTGTGTACCACCTGCCACTCATTAATGTACCACAAGTGGTACGCGTACCACAGGTTGAAAAGCCCTGAACTAAGGTATGTAGGAAGCACATCACAATAGTAATGGGGGACTTTAACTACACTGACATCAACTGGGAGACAAACTCTGCACCAAGTGGAAGATCAAACAGATTCCTGACAAACCTAGCAGACAACTTTGTCTCCCAAAAAGTAGAGAAGGGAACTAGGGGATTAGCCATTTTGGATCTAATTCTCACTAACAGAGATGAAATGATAGAAGGTGTTGAAGCCACAGGAACCTTGGGAGGAAGTGATCATGCAATATTGGAATTCAACATTATGGAAGCACAAGCACTAGAACACAGTCAAACTAGAGTCTTGGACTTCAAGAGAGCTAATTTCAATAAACTTAGAGAGGGTTTGGGAAGGATTCCATGGATGAGAATCCTCCAGGGGAAAACAATTCAAGATGCTTGGGAAATTTTGAAAAGTGAGATAATAAAAGCCCAGTCTAGCACAATACCAACAAAGAGGAAAAATAACAGGCTTAGGATACAGGAGGATCTTGACAGACTTGAACACTGGGCACTATCTAACAAAATGAAATTCAATGGTGAAAAAAGTAAGGTTCTACATTTAGGCAAGAAAAACCAAATGTATAGGTATAGTATAGGGGGTACCTTGCTCAATAGTAGCAACTCTGAGAGGAACTCTGAGTCCTAGTGGACAATCACTTAGATATGAGCCAGCAGTGTGCTGCAGCTGCCAAAAAAGCCAACACAGTGTTAGGCTGCATTAACAGAGGGATAGAATCAAGATCACGTGAAGTATTAATACCACTTTACAATTCCTTGGTAAGGCCACACTTGGAATTCTGCATCCAGTTTTGGTCACCACTATGTAAAAAAGACATTGAGACTCTAGAAAGAGTACAGAGAAGAGCAACAAAGATGATTAGGGGACTGGAGGTTAAAACATATAAGGAAAGTTTGATGGAATTGGGTATGTCTAGTTTAACGAAGAGAAGGACGAGGGGGGACATGATAGCAGTGTTCCAATATCTCAGGGGCTGCCACAAAGAAGAGGAAGTGAAGCTATTTTCCAAAGCGCCTGAAGGCAGGACAAGAAGCAATGGATGGAAACTAATCAAGGAGAGAAGCAACCTGGAACTAAGCAGAAACTTCCTGACAGTTAGAACAATTAACCAGTGGAACAACCTGCCTCCAGAAGCGGTGAATGCTGTTTTTAAGAAGAAACTGGACAGCCATTTGTCCGAAATGGTATAGGGTTACCTGCCTGAGCAGGGGGTTGGACTTGATGACCTCCAAGGTCCCTTCCAACTTTATTATTATTATTATTATTATTATTATTATTATTATTATTATTATTATTATTATTATTGTTATTATTATTATTATTATTATTATTATTATTATTATTATTATTATTATTATTATTATTATTATTATTATTATTATTATTAACAACAACAACAACAATAACAATAATAATAAAGTTGGAAGGCACCTTGGAGGTCATCTAATCCAACCCCCTGCTCAGGCAGGAAACCCTATTCCATTTCCTATTCAATCCTACCTCATCCTGCAAGATCTTTTTCTTTTCCCTCCAATTAGGGAAAAAATTGGACACCATGAAAATTAAGAACTAAACAATCAAACTTACATTTGTCTTTAAGAGGCATATTGATCAAGGTTTCCCAATGGTGTCACCCACCTTCCTGAGTGGAGATGGTCCCCTCTGGACAAGGAATACAGTCGTAGCAGCAAACTGGCTCTCCTTCTCGAGCCTGCTTGACAAATCCAGGATGGCATTTCCCCACACATTTAGACTGAGGCAAAGACTAAACAGAAAAAGAAGAAATGCCAAAGAAAATATGTCAGGACTCATCATCCATGTAAGATGGAGGTAGACATGAACATTATTAGCCAAATAGTCTCTGGGATTCACATAGGCAAATATGAAATCTCTGACCATTTCCAAATAGTTGCAGGAGATACAATTGCAGGAAGATGTTTCATTCAGTTCCTCCCTTTTTCTTCTGACATATGAAATTACAAAAAAAAAGTAGCTTTCAACTTAACAAAGTCTGGAGGGATGAAATTGAGTACAGATTTAAGCATTAAGTTACAACCAGTGTTTTCCTCCTCATAGTGGAATTAACATGCATTCCTCCATTCTTCATACATGCTTGATTTAAAAATATAATATCTAAAATACTAAATTTTAGAGTAAATTTTATTGTAGAAGATTTATTAAATTTTTGTTTCATTGGATTTATTGACAAATAAGGGCTTTCAACCTTAAAGATGTTTTTTATTTGTACACACGCACACACACACACACACACACACATATATCTTTTGTGAGGTTTTCACGGGTGTTTGTATGTAGGTCTTTGGTAATTCGGGTTTTCTCCCGTGTAAAATTGAAAGTGTCTTGGCAACATTTCGACGAAGTCCCATTCGTCATCTTCAGGCTGGCGTCTTCGGCTTCGTGCTTCTAGGAGCAATGTGTGATCGCAGCTGTTTCTTCCTTTTAACTGCCAGTGGGGGTATGAACTGATTGGGTGGGAGCTTGGCTATGTTCTGATTGGGTGGAGGTGTGTTCTGATTGGTTAGGGGCTTGGCTGTGCTCTGATTGGATGGGGGGTTGGCTGTGCTCTGATTGGATGGGGGTGTGTTCTGTTTGGGTGGGGGCTTTGTTGTGCTCGTATTAGTCTGAGTTGCAGGGGGATTTGAGATGGAGAGCTGCGTTGCTGTTGTTTGGCTTCGCGTTCGTGGTCGTGCCATATCTTCAAGGTGGGTGTCAGTTTGCTTCATGTATGGATTGGAGGGGTTTAAAATGGCTAATGATGCAGCTGTGGTCTGGTTTCTGGCTGACTAGTTTCTAAAACTATAATGAAGTAAGATGGAGGTGAGGTCATGAGAAAGTGTCCTTCAAAAAGGGTGAGTCAGGCATCATTTGGTGCACCACATGGGTCATGAGTGTGAGCCCTGTGTGGGAAATGGATACTCAACACAAGGTATCCAACAGAAGGTCCTTTCTGTTGAAAGAATACAATTAGGTGACACAATCTGATACAGAAATACATACTCATATTTATTATTAGTTTGATTTGTAGCCTCTCAGTGTGTCCTAAGGCAGCTAACAATCAAGATAAATAGTTGCATTCAAGGGATTTTCAGATGAAGTGCACTTTTACAAGCCAATGCCCAAATCTAAGTAATATTTCCCTCAAAATTGTCCCTTATTATTTCTGATATCAAAATTTTTTTTTGCACCAAAGTGATGCTTCAGTACTTCAGTTTTCAAGCCATTATCATGGTGAGATGGGCAGCAAATAAATTTAATCAATCAATCAATCCATAAATGAGCTCACATCAGACCAGTGATTATGAATTCATGTGAACTGAAAGCCTTGGATCTCCTTCCTAAATTCCACTATCCCTGTGGGGTTAAAGAGAGGCATGTTCTCAGCTGATTAAAAATATCCCAGACTATGAGCCTGCAATTTTGGGAGACCCCTGACTCCAATCTAGGCTAGATGAAGCTTATTTAACTATTGGACCAACAGGACCTCCATCCAGTCTTGATTCCATTTCATTGGATTCAGTCCAAATCTGAACTCAGGGACTGGTCAACAGAATTGCCTTCATCTTTGATATTTGAAGATAAAAACTAGTGAACTGAAGCTATTAACACCAAAATCTCCAGCATATGAGGCCCTGTCTCACCAGTTTTATGGTGATACAAAAGTGCTGAAGGGACACTTAATGGCAATGATTTGTGTCCTAAATAATAAACACCCCATATCTGGACTTCTGGTTTGCCGCTGCGGCCGCCGTGGATGCTGGAAGGTGAGCTCCATCTTCCACGTCCGATTTTGCACCACTGGGGGACCCTGGAAAGGGTCGAAAGTCACCCTGTAGGGGCGACCAGCAAGGATGGGGTCCCTGCTTGATCGTGAGAGGGTGGTATCCCTTCCGTTCAATCCGGGGCAGCCATCCAAATCGGCGGATGAAAGACCGGCCATAGAAGTATGGCTCGTCACCAGGCTGCAGACAGCCAAAGTCAAACTTACTATCAGGCATCTATAAAGCAGCGCGGATGAGACTGGGTGAGATCTGAACCTCTCTTCAATCCTAACTATTTTTTCCACCTGTATAAGCTGCTCAAAATATTTTTCCCCCTGTGGAGAGAGGGAAGGGAAATTCTATCCCATCCTCTAAAAACAGCGGCGACTGACTATCCAGGAGAGTTTAAAACGTTGCAAGAATAATCTGATTTTAACTGGATCTTTATCTTTCTAAAATTTGTGGACTAAAGGACTTCTTATTCTTATTGAAGATTTGGGTTTTTACTTACAAAAAAGAAGTAAAATTGGAAAAAGGATTATAAAAATTTTGGATTAAAAGAAAATCCTAAATGGTATGGGTGACATCTTGTGGCTAAACCTGATATTACAACTTGTTATTGTCTAAAAGAGACTTGGCCTGAAACCCAGATTATAGATAAGACTTTTGCAACCTTGGCAGATATCAGCTGTGAGAAGCCCAGTTGTGTTCTATACTCAGTGACAAAATTATTTTTATTCTCTGATTGTAAAGCTTTTAATTTAACACACTACTAAGAGAACATAGATGAAGATCAGGAACAGATTCTTATGTTGAAAGCAATTAATGAAACTATTCTTACAGCAACTGATAAAATAAGAAGCTACAGAAAAGAACAAGATGTCAGCCTAGATATACGAACCCAAACTTTGATTACAACTAAAGAATCAACTACACAGAATATAATAGAAGAAGTGGAACAATCAAATATTATGATAGAAGATTCAACTGATCAATAAATACAGTTAATGGAAAACCCAGAAAAGGGACTGACAACATGGAAAATGGAAAAGACTTTCTATATAAACCAGAAGAAACCTGAGGATCAAGAAGAAGAACAGACTGAAGGGAACATAAACATTTCAGGACAACTACACCGAGATGGAAAAATAGAGAGACGATTTGTTAGCCCTTCCAAAATAATGGCGACCGGATGGCCTTTTCTATTTCAAACAATATATATATAATAACTGAGGGAGATCTATTTGATGACTTAAAAGCACGGATATGGAAGGCGAGTTGGCAAAGAAAGCAAGCTAGAATAAGGCTGAAGAAAATTGGGGTTTTGACTTATTAGTGAGAATTAAAATAGAACATACTCAAATAGATAAGATGTGTACTTTGAATACCAGATTTTGTTATGAGCTGAGATAAAGAAAACTTTGGTCATTTCAAACTTGGAAGTATAAATATTAAAAGTTAAATTTGAATATTGATTTGTTTATAAAGGTTGAATGTAAAAGTAATTAAGATATATATAAGCTAAAAATCTATCGATAAATGTAATAAACATGTTTTTACTTAGCTGTTATAATAAAAATTACTAGCCTAAATATGAGATAGCAGACATTAAGAGAAAAAGAGAGGAAGTATTTAATGCTGAGATAAGACAAATTTTGGTTACTAATTTAAGATATTTGGAAATTAATAGAAAATAAGAATGTTATACTGTATAATTAATTAGATGATGTAAGATAGTGAGAAATAGAATATATTCAAATAGATAACACGTGTATCCTGAACATTAGATTTTGTTATGTAGTGTGATAAAGGGAACTTTGGTTATTTAAAACTTGGAAATTATAAATAGTAAATGTTAAATTTAAATATTAATGGGAAAGTAAAAATTGAGAAAAAACTAATTAGGACATTGATAGTCTATAAAGACTAAATGTTAAAATAATCAGGATGTGTATAAGCTAAAATTATTGATAAATGTAAGAATATTATTTTTATTTAATTGATATAATAAGAATTGTATTAGTTTAAAGATGAGACAGTAAATACTAAGGGGAAAAGAGAGGAAATATTTAATATAGTAGTTTGAGACTTGTACTAAAAATACTTGTATGTTATTGAATTATTGATTAACTCAGCCACCACTTACTTTTTAAATACTTAAATGTAAAATTAGAAAATCAATAAAACTTAAAAAAAATCATCATCCCATATCTCATTTTGGATCAGCTGAAAACAGGATTCAGCATGACAGTATCAGCAGTGGTGAGATTCAAATATGTGAACAACCGGTTCTCTGTGTAGATGCTGCTTCCGGAAGTCCATTCTGGGCCTGGGCAACAAAAAATTAGCTACCGGTTCTACTGAAGTGGTGCGAACTGGCTGAATCCCACCACTGAGCATCAGAAGGGAAACCTTGGTCAATACAACTGAAGGATGCTTTTCTGCCTAAGAAAATTATAGAGGTTTTACTCCACACATTCAATTCTCAGTGAAGGTTACCCACTTTTTTGACTGGGTTTAGCCCAGTTGAAACGACTTTGGGAAAAAGAGAAAAGACATCAATATTTTCCCCACCTTGTTGAGCAACTTTAACTGTGACAAAGCATCTTGGTTGATTATAAGTCTTTGTCTTTCAAAAGTCCCCATTCGCTTGTTGATGGGATCCTCCTTGGGGAGAATCACAATACTAATGATCCTCAGATCTGCTGCTACATCTCCATTCTCATCCAAGTACACTTTCAGCTGGGAAAGATTGTACAATTCCCTTTTCTTTAGAAATGGATGGAACTAGAATGAAAACATCCAAGAATTTTAAAAGCAGAAATCTTGGTTTATTATCTCTTAACACTTTTTACATTTGAATCTTTCTTCTATGGTTGTTTATCTTGCAAATATTGTGTGTTGGGAGAAGAAGTGTTACCATGATCTATTTCTAAATCATGTAGTATACTGATAAAATGTATATTGACAAAATGTAATTGACAAAAATTGTCAATCATATATAACAATCTAGCAAAGGTCACCAATCAAGTAAACAAAATACACAGATAACTAGAGGATTCGTAAACTCCTTGCAAACAATAGGGTGATTACCAGAAAGCAAGGATTTGTTAAGAAGAAAGTTGCAAGGCTAATCTTCACTCAGGTAGAGGAGATAGGAAAAGTGACCAGATGAAGTAATTCTACTTTATTGTAAGGCTATATTAACAAAATCTTGCAGTGTGAAAGTACAAATATTTCACCATCTCTTTTGACAGTCAAAAGAATTAGGGAGGACTTTTTCTGAGTTTCTTTCTCTGCCTGTTACGCAGCTGTGGGTTGCCCCCCCCAAAAAAAAACCCCCATCTTATCTGATCCTTCCCTGCATCTCTTTCTCTGGTCCTCCGAACACCTATCGTTATACTTCCTTAACAGATTGTGTGAATACTGGTGGTATAACTTGTTTTTAGCAAAGAATTAACTAAATGCTTCATGATGTGATGAATGGGGATCTAGTTAATTGAGTGCTGGATGGTATGAGATAATTAAGTGATACAACTGTCTCAAAAATTGTACTCAAATAAATATTAATATTACTGATAAAATTGGGGAGTTACAAAAAACAATTAAACCTTGGTCATCGTCTCTTCTATATTTTCATTAATAAAGGAAGTAGATAAATCATAATTTTGTGATGCAAAAATTTTAATAAAACTTGGACAAAGTTATTTTGGTCTCTTAAAAATTCCCAGCTTCTCTCAGGTCCCTATAGATCCCTGTCAGGATGCTGCCATCCTGATGGGAGGGGGGACCTTTGGAGCTCTCCTGTGATGTGTTTAGCTTTGCTTTGTTGACTCGGTTCCGCTGCCTGAGGTCATCTGCCTCACCTCACCAAGGAAGAGATGCCTGGGAACACCTTACCGCAGTTTCCGTCGGGAGTTCTCACAACCTCTGGATTGGCTCCTATGGACTGGGCAGTTGGGAGGGGTTTTGAACAATGGGGTTTAGCCTAACAATTTCACCTGGGAACTTCAGATTCTGCCTGCCTTCTTTTGCTGTAACTGACGCTCACTAAAAGTTCCTCTTGAAACGATGCCAGTTTCAAGAGTTCTGCTTTCTTGAGAGAATCAGCTGAGGCAGGGCCTTACAGGTTCCAGAAAATAAAAATATGATTTTGTGTTAGAGAGAGGTACATGAGTAAAATTCAATAGGAAACTAACTAATTGTTAGCATCCAATACTTGATACATGATTGTATGAATGTAATTATCCTGTGCATAGAATGGTTACTAATTATAATAAAGTAGTAGTAATATTTTAATGTTATAATAACCGTATTATTAATTTGTCAATAATGTCATTAATCCAGTGGAATGATACCAGGTCCTCTTGGAGAAGACATTGCACAAAAATTTAATCAGCTTTAGTCAAGGACAAAGAAAGGGAGGAAGAGATCAAAGAAGCTGCTTTTAGCCTTGATGAAAGACATCAAGCAGAAGAGCCATGTTGGAATAGAATAGAATAGAATAGAATAGAATAGAATAGAATAGAATAGAATAGAATAGAATAGAATAGAATAGAATAGAATAGAGTAGAGTAGAGTAGAGTAGAGTAGAGTAGAGTAGAGTAGAGTAGAGTAGAGTAGAGTAGAGTAGAGTAGAGTAGAGTAGAGTAGAGTAGAATCTATACCATCTCAGACAAGTGACTGTCTAGTCTCTTCTTAAAAATCTCCAGTAATGGAGTGCCAACGATTTCTGAAGGAAAGCTGTTACACTGATTAATTGTCCTCACTGTTAGGAAGTTTCTCCTTAATTCCAGCTTGCTTCTCTCTTTGATCAGTTCCCAACCATTGTTTCTTGTCCTAGTTTACAGGAGCTTAAAATCAGAAAAAGTCTGGGAACTTTTTTTCAAATATATAAATTTCTTGGTTGTTGAAGGGAGGATGCAGCACTCTTCCCAAAAGTAAGAGATGTTGTACAGAAGCTTAAGATCTTAAACCACCAAGCCCAGAGAGCACAAAAGACCCTGAAAAGGAATTTAGTTTAATGGATCCTTGTTGGGACCCCATACCTTCCATGGCTGCAGCCTTGGAGCCCCCAACCTCTCTTCACCCTTCTTCCTTCTCCTCTGGGGTTTGGATGCAGCATTTAAGGCATGGACCAGAATCTTAATGATGCTATAAGTAATACTGTCATTTGTGATCCGCATCCTATTCTTCTTCTTTTGGGTCTCCACTGCTGCTTTCTGGCTGCATCTTCTCCGGCCTTTGACAGAAAAGGTGTGTTTTGAAACAGAACAGTGAAAATACTCAGCTTGAAATTCAGGTTCCATAAAGAAAGGTGATTTATACGCATTATCGTTTTTCCAACTCTTTTTCGACTGAAAGGGAAAGCTCCAAATACTATGGACGTGCTTGAGACGACTATCCTTTTTAATTGAAAATATTCCAACTACTGTCATGATCCAGACTTTCCCTTCGATGGGTCCTGGCAAACCTTCAAGTGCTAAATGGAAGGGAAGAATTCTGTCCCAAAGGGAATCCAATTCTATGAAGTGAACAAAGACATTGACTTGTCTCCACTTAGAGAGGGCATCCTTGAGGAATGCGGTATGTCCAGTCATTGAGAATCGTTGTGATATAACAACACAAATTCTATTCTTGACAAGCATAGGAGTAAAATTCCTCATGAAATTCTCTCCCTTCTCTGTGTCTGAAGTAAAAAGACCAATCAGGATCCATCCAAAATGAAGGAGCAGTTGGACAATTCCTGGGTACTGGATCCCTTCTTTGGGGAGCATCGGATGGAAAAAAGGGAATTGACTTTTATTAGTCAGAGCCTCTGAAGCAATTCTCTGACTGATCTGAAAAAAGCAATGAAGAATTCTGTGTTATATTTGGGGTTCTACCAAGTCCCAATTTTCAGCTTTTAATAAATCTAATATTTTTCTCATGCACATTATAAAAACATTTCCTGTCGATTAGTCATTAGGCCATATCAAGATACAGAATATAAAACACCGAACATTAACTGCATGTAAAAACAGAATTTGGAAAATAACTACAATAGAATAAGCATAAAGAATGAAAATAGTATTTCTTTATAATCCCAGAATTTACCACAATCAGATCATAATTTCCTTCTGAAACGGGCTTTGTTATATATAATTTTTGAATTCTGAGCACAGAGGACATGCATTGTTTAAAATACTAGGATCCCAAAAGATTGTTTCTCTAAAGTGCAATCCAAGATATTGATCTCCCTCTTTCTTAAATAATTGACATTCAAAATAATAGGTGTATTATATCTTCTATTTCTGGACTCCACAAATACAAGTTTATTCATTGTAAGGAGTTTGGAAGATTTAACTGAATACTTGGAATGTATATTTGTAGCAGCTGATGCCTTTCAGTGTGCCAGCCTTACTGAAGATGGCTCTACTTTTCTCTATTTTGACCATCTTGGATTCTTTGGGCAGCATTTTTTTAGGTTTTTCTTGAATGGCAAAAAAGACAGGGAGATGACAGTTCCTAATATAAAATCAAGAGTGTTTTAAATGAAATTTGTTTGTTCTAATAGTGTTTGGGGACTCTTATAAGTTTCCATACCATTAATTTTATTTAAAATAATCATATGCTCCAATTTTATAAATTGTAGAAATTCTTATTCTGTTCTGAGGGCAGCAGCTGAAGTCCTTTTATACACCCTCAAGATAGTTCTCAGATGATGTAATTAATTCTAGTAGTTATATAAATTAAATCCCAAAGTTCAGCTCAAAATAAGTGCGTATGGTAACATTGGTATTTTGTACTTAATAATTTAGTCTAAGGAAGCTGCATATCTATGATTTTTTTTAAAAAAAAAAACCAGTCCATTCACTTGTGCCTTCTAAATGAGCTCCTTTCGTGTTCAGGGAGCCAAGATCCAGTCACAGAGAAAAGTTCCCCCAGGTAAGGAAAAGTGTGAACTTGCTATGTTGCCTCCTCATTAATTACCCCTATATGACAATGCTGTCATTTTCCAAAGACCATACCTTTGACTTTGACTTATCCATAATCAGATAATTATTATGAGAATAGGAGCCAAGTCCTCTTAATAGCATATGCAACCCAAATGTCATATTGGCAACACCTTTGTCTTACCTTTTGGTACATATCAATCCTATTTCTCATGGCTCCATTGAGCCCCAAACACACTCTCAAACAAATGAACAAAAATGGGATGGAAGGGACCATGGAGGTTTTCTAGTGCAACCCCCTGCCCATAGCAAGAGATCCAGACAAAATGAATGTCCAGCCTCTTTTTGAAAATCTCCATTAATGGAGCACCCACAACTTCATGAGGCAAGCCGTTCCACTGATTAATTGTTCTCACTGTCAGTGCTTGTAGAAAGGGCTTTGAGTAGGGTCAACATCCTGAGCTCCATTTGAAGGGCAGTCAATTTCTTCCATAATATTTCTTTGTTTACTGTGTCAAATGCTATAAAGGCAGCAAACCATTATTTCCTCTGACTGATATTTTTATAGTTAGATGGTTCAAGACAAAAGAATTGTCAATAGTGGATCACATCTGCCTAAAGACAGCTGGTTCTTCTACAAGGAACGCACTTTTCATCCACCTACTATACCTATATTATTTATATGTGTAAATGTATCTGTCAATGGAGGGTCCCAACAGTCGGGATATTTCATGAATTGTTCAGCTGCTACAAAATCCTCTCCAGAGGCCATATTACACTTCAAATATTTTATGATAAATTTGATCATGAGAATTTTAGGGCAAAAAATAATTGATAAGTTGCCTAACATATTTGTAGATTTTTAATAAAATGGTTGGTTAATGTTAGTGGCCCCTAAAGGTTCATAATACATATATGTTTTATCATCAGTAGGAAAAGTAATCCCGTAGGACTCTGTTTAAAAATCTGAGATTTGTTCATGATTGAGGATATCATTGTTTTGGCTAAGACCATATTAAAAAAATGTGAGTTTTCCATCAGTACTGCACATTCCTATTGTACAGAAGATCCTTTGATTGGACACAGAGCCTCTCCTCATCTTCACAAGTGTGCAGCAGAAGCCTCTAAGCAATTCGGATGATTTCATGAATAGATAGGTCTCTTTTGATCCTTGCTTCCTCCCGACTTATATCCCAATCCTTATTTATAACCCTTACAAATGCCATAGTGAAAAGATTATTTGCAGCAGAACCAGTTCTTAAACACCCTGATTCTGAGGAACCTTTTATCATCCAAGCTGATGCTAGTGAGGTTGTGGTGGGCACAGTCCTCCTACAAAAAAACCTTAGGGGGGATTTGCAGCCCTGCACCTATACTTCACGAAAGCTTTTGGAAACAGAGAGGAGATGGCCTGTTTGGGAGAAAGAGGCTTTTGCTGTGAGATGGGCGTTATTAACTTGGCGCCATTTCTTGGAAGGGAATAAAGTGCCTTTTGAAGTATAGACTGATTATTATTATTCAAAATAGTCTTGAATTCCACAGAGAAGACATGGTTGGATCTATCGCTTACACACCAACACCCCACTCACTTTACAGAAAGAGAAGGACAAACACAAACCTGTGGGACTTTGTAGGTGCCTGCTAATGTTGACATCTGGATGGAGCTGTCTCTACTAGCTCGATCAACAAGAGCCAAAAGCTTGTCCTTCCTTCCACAGCTGTAGTTGGGAACATTGGCTTCTCCAGTAGAGAGCATATTCAGCAAGGCATCTGAAGTGCCGAAGATGTTATTATAGTTGTCATGGATGTTGTAGCCAAGTGTGAGATTGTGCAGGAGCTGGGGATTCTCCCTCACCAATTCAATATTGCAAATAATGGGTAGCACCTTTCTATAGGATGAACTAATGTAAAACCATGATCATGTTAATATTAGCATCATCAACAGCAGCAACAACAATACTTTTTCTCCATTTAATCATCTTTTTTCTCTACAAACTGGCTGAAAGATAAGCCAATATTGATCCAAAACTAGAGGCAAATGATAATCACCCATCACCCTTTAATATTGTTAGAGTTGAGGATGGGGATAGTCCTCAAAAAGATTTAACAAATCAAAAACATACAATTATTTTTAGCAGTACTAATATTCATAGCGCACAATAATTCAGTCATTAAAGAAGAACCACCATTAAAGGAACGAGATTTTTGATAAGTGACCCAGAGAAGCTGTTCTAAAAATAAGTCATCTTCTATTCCTTTAAAAATCAGACACTGCATATCAATCAGTTATAAAAATATGGAAATGGTTGGGCAGAGGAAATTAGAACCATTTCAATCATTACTTTCAACCAAAGTCAGTATTCCAGTCATGAATTTAGGATTGAACAGAGAGAGGAAAATAATGTGGACTTCTTTCAGGTTTCATTTGCCTCATGTTTCTACTCTCAGAAAATAAGGCAAAAGAGAGAGGCTGTGTTAATCAAAAGGATTCAAAAATTTGTCAGATCCTGCAATATAAGAGTAAGTATAACAAGAAGAAAAAAAGAAGACTGTTAGAACTGCAAATGAAGGGAATGAAACTCCGTTGCATTACTTACAGACGAAATTGGCTAGAAGGAGCCATGTTGAAAGATAATGTTGCAGGTGCTATTTCTGATGCAGAGATGACTATACCAAGGACAAGATCTCCTGGCCTATAATAGCTCCACGGCTTTTCTCCATCCTGGTTGTCCAAATTCAGTGGGCACTTCATCCTCAGCTTCCCAGAGAGTGGCTGGGACACCAGCAGCATCAGAAGCAGAAGCAGAATCAGGAGGTCCATAATTCATGGGGCGGAATCAATCTCCTTCCTTTTTCTAAAAAAGAATTAGAATTCAAAGCACTCTGACAGGGTGGAATATCCAGTGGCTTTCCTGATTCAAACAGAGAAATCAAGATTCACCTGAAAGAGAGAGAAAATATTTTCAAGAGCATAGCTCCTGTCTGTCCTGTAATGTGAGCCACAAAAAGCATAACCTGTGATATTTATCCTTTTCTGATGCAAGATCCCTTCCATGTTGCTTCAGTCTGATGTTTACATCAAAAGCAGTCACTGGAGACATAGGAGAAGCGGTCTCAGAGAAAGGGATGGTGATGATTGCAGTGAGAAGGAGCTTCTGTTCTTGGGACCCTGAACTTCTTCCACATAAGGTGGGGTGGCTGGAAAAAAGCACGTTTGAGAAAAGTCACAGATACACCCCTTGGGGCAGTGTTCTGTAATGGTAATAGTAGGACATGTCCAGAAAGTCATGCTGGATGGAGAAAGTTCAGCAGCCAGGAAAATGACTTCTGCTGTCCTTCAATGGGGTCGCTTGTCTCCAGACGCTGCTAGGGAAGGTCACCCAGAGTAATGGAGTTTGGTGCTATTCTAGGTTGGTGAAACTTAACTCTAGTGCTGCTTGTGCTTTATCTCCATAGAAGGACTCAGGATCCTTGAACCCAGACTAATGTTAAGAGTTTGGGATTTTCTTTTCAATGAGATCTCCATGTATCAATCCTAATTTGGAGCGGATTTTATAATTCCTTGTAACTGAAGTGAAATTTCATTTGTCATCCGTTCTAGAAACATCATTTTTTGCATGAGAGCTGGCTAAGAGACAGGAAAGTGACAGCCTGGGATAGCACCATTGGCACAGAGAGAGAAAATTGTAGAGTTGGTAGAAGTTTTAATTTCTTGATACTTCCTGTGTTGTCTTTCCATATTGATACAATATGATCAGTTAAATTTTGACGTTTCTTGGTTTAAATAAAATAATTGTGCTGTTAGGTCTGCAGTTGAGATGGTGACAGCACCTGCAGTGCAATGGATGGTGTGACCTGATTTCTCGCCGCAACCACCCAGAGGTTGGTTTAGGGGGACCTGGTGGCAGTTCCTCTTGTTGTGTCGATGCACTTGGTGTTTTGCAGCTCCTGTGACATTCCCATCTCTGAGGCTTTTTTTGTCCTCCCTAGAAGACTTCCATGTGCTTATAGTTTGGTGTCCCTGTGTTCTGGTTTATCTTGGACGATTGTTGATTATTTTTCTTATCTGGAGGGGGGATGTTAATATGGACAGCTTGGCCTAGAAGGGAGAACTGGGGGGGGTTGAATGGGAGGGGGAGCTGATGGGATGGGCAGGTCCATCCTTATAATGAGGGGCACAGGATGACCAATATCCCAGGTCCGTTATTTGAAAGTTGTCCCACCGTATTGTCCTCAGCTTCCACTCTCAGTGTCTGGCTACCAGATCTTTGGTGGCTCCAGGTACCGGCTGTTGTTTTTGAATGCCAAGTGGATGTGCAACATGGCTTCTCTTGTCAATGATGTTACCTGCCATGTCTCCCTGAAGCCTAGTTCTGCCCAAAGGGGAGGAAACCTCTCCTCAGTTGCAAATGTGGCCACCTACTTTGTGGGTTTGCCTCAGGTGAGAGCCCAGGGAAGTGGAGGAGGGTTGGCTGTGGTCATCCATGGTTTATTATAGGCTCTAAACAGGTTGCACCTAGAGCTTTCTTTTGCCTCAGGGCAGTTGCAAACAAAATTCCCCAGCCTGCTGAAGCATTTTCTGTACATGTGGCCCTTACAAGAAGATAAGGGCCTCACCCAGGTTCAACCTCCAGAAATAAACCATGGTTAAAAGTTTCAAGTGTGAATGCAGCCATTGGTGAAGTGAGCAGGTTAAGGGGGTTGTATGGCTATGAGCAGAGACAGTCTAGTGTAGTAGTCAAGGCATCAGACTACTAACAGGAAACCACGAGTTCTAGTCCTGCCTTGGGCACAAAGCCAGCTGGGTAAACCTGGGCCTGCCAATTTCTAAGACCCCTGGGAAAGAGGCAATGGCAAACCACTTCTGAAAAACCCGGTCACCTATGGTCTTCCTGATTACTTTCACACACAGCCGGTTGAGGCTGTGGGGCTTCCTGAGTCTGGCTTCAGTTTTGCTAAACCAGCCAAGTGGACTACAATTTGCTAAACATGGGCAGGAAAACTCCAATCCTGATCGTCACAGCTAGTAACAAGTCCTCATGAAGGCTGCAGAAAGGCTGATGAAGTTGGGGTCCTGGAAGGGCAGGAGGGCGGCAGGAGGTGGTTGTCCCTTCCTGTCAAGGGCAGGGAAGGCGTGCTGCAAAAGACGAAGGCAGGTGGAGCCCCTTCATGATTCGGCTCCAAAAGCCTCAGGCATGGTTGGAAAACGTTTCTTTGAGGGCAAAGACTTCCTAGCAGACAACAAGGGTGGGAGAGCAGCAGTGACATCACAGCAATGGTGGTTCCACAGAGTGGGGGGTCCAAGTCAATGCACCCCCTTCTCTTAGCAGCACAGCGCACCATGGATGGTCAGGGAGGAACCCCTTCAGGAGGCGAGTCCCGGGCACCTGCAGGCTAGGAGAGCTCACCTGAGTCTAGGGTGTTCGCACCCCTGTTTGTATTTGGCCAGGGTCAGCACACCCAGTATTGGTGGGATCCCGTCAGTCCCCTTTGCAGGACTCAGTTGCAGGGACCCTGCAAGTGTGTCCTGTGAGTGTCCCACCAGGTGGTTGGCAATTGTGCGTGCTCTGCAGAATTGAACCGACTGAGTCAAACTCCACTAAGCATCATGGAAGCGTGTGCTCTCCTTAACCTGGATGGGGGAGAAACCCTCTTTCCTGAGCTGTGTGGAGTCACCAGCTGAATTAATGGGTGAAATTCACAGCTCATGTTTAGGCCATCCAGGCTCAGGACAACAACTGCTAGACTGACACCCACAGAGCTACCACAAATTGTGTAGTAGAATCATAATTAATCATAACCACCCTGGCTGGGGTGCCTCGTGGTGCCCCTCTTGCTATTCTGTAGGACCCCCAATGGCTCCGGCTTCCAGCCAGAGGGAAAGTTGTAACTAAACTACATCTGCAAGGCCCCAAGACCCCCAATCCTTCTATAGGATGAAGGGACTGGAAAACCATTTGTCTGAAATGGTATACCCTCCTGCTTGAGCAGGGGGTTAGACTAGAAGATCTCCAAGGTCCCTTCCAACTCTGTTATTCTCTCCACAGTGGCTGGGGAAACATTTTCATTTCACAAAAGGAAAGCTTTCACATTTGTTCAAAAATGAATTGTAAAATATAAGTGCTTTCAACTAACACCATAATTAATCTTAATAAGAAGTGTTTTCTATTTCAGCTGTGAATGCTCCAATACTGGGAGTTTTTAAGAAGAGACTGGACAGCCATTTGTCTGAAATGAGAAGGGGGCTTGACTAGATGACCTCCAAGATCCCTTCCAGCTCTATTCTATTCTATCCAATTTCACTGAATCTTCCTCCTTTTTATCTGTTTTTAGTTTCCATTTCATATTTTCCTTCTGTTAAAGTCTTGAATTTTTCCTTCATTTTATATATATATAAAATATAAACACTCTTTCATTTTCTCATACTCTGGGCTGCATCTGACTGGAGTTTCCTAAGAGAGAAGATTTTGCCTTCATCTCCTCCAGTTCTGGGTCAACACAAAAGCCCCGCCCCCTCTCTCCCTAGTGGCTGCCTCTAGTCCTGTCCTGCCCCTGTTGTCGAGGCAACCCAGCAGCAGCCAATCAAGCAGGAGGGAAGAGAAAATGGTTGTCTGGGAGCTCAGCCACCAATCAGACTCATGGAGAAGAGGTTGAATGAGCAAATACAAGGGGGGGGGGACAGGAAAATATCCAATAAGGATAGAAAATTAAAAAGTTTTTCGTGTGATGAGAAAGAGGCAAAAACTGCCAGAAATGCAGAGGGAGGGGAGGCCGAAGTCCTGGAAGGGCCTTTCCCCCCCACCCAGAAATGGCTGCAATGAAGAGCTTCTCCTCTGGGGGGGGGGCTTGGGCAAGTGGGGGGGCAGCAGCTGCCCAGGAGAGTCCGGCCGGAGGGACTTCGGAGGCCACGAGGGACCCCCAGGATGCCCCTTCCTCAAAGCCCCAGAAGGTCCCTCCAGGGAGACCCCCCTCGCCTTTCCCTCCCCAGCAAAGCCGGATCCCCCTTTGGAGACAAAGGCCCTGCATGGCTTCTCCCCGACAGATGCCTTTCCTGGAAACACACGAAGAGGAACCGGAGCTTCACAAACCCCTATTGGCTGCATTTCCCCCTGAAATGCAACTCCAAAGCCCATAATCCACCTTAGTCCCTTCCCAGAATGGGGTGTGTGAAGGGTTCCCCCAGTTCCCCTCCTCCTTCCTGAGCCTTTTCTAATGGCAACGTGACAAGTCTGGGCTTTGCTTTTCCCCCTCAGTGCCCCATGTGTGGAAGGAGTGGCACTGGAACATGGGTCCTTTCCCTCCCATTCTTCCTTATGTGGGGTGAAAGGCATCCTTTATTCCTCTCATTTATCTCTCTCTCATCCTCTGTACATGGGTGTGATTTTTTTTAAAAAACTATGTCAAGTCCTGATGACTAGCTTTTAACTAGCAGATTTTTTTATTTTTTATTTTATCCTGGGATAAAACACTATTGCATCAGTCTTTTTATATTGCTGCCCTTCAACATTAACTTTCAAAATAAAGTAAACTTTGGTTTTAACTCAGTAGGAAGCTATTCCAGTTCTGTGACATGTTCAGGCATTAAGTAGTCCCCGGGGTTTTCTCTTTAACTGCTATGCCAACAAATATCAGATTTCTTTTTCTTCAGCCACAGGTGCCGTGTATTCCCTCTGGGGCCAATTTCAAGCATGGAGCTTTCCAACCTCTCAATTCTTGCTGATTTAATTCTAGCTCTGCCCTATCATTTTGAATCCTGTGGGGATTATTTGTTTTCATTTCTCTCCAGAGAAGTCCCCAACAAACTTTGAGTCCAAGAACTAGTTGAATTAGCCGGGGATCTCTGGTGAGAGGGAGAATTATTATTATTCTCAAAGTTTCAGCTCTGCTCTTTGGTCGAATCCTCCAGGGGAGACTTTGGGCAGAGACAGATGGAATCAGCTGCAGTTCGCTTCTCTCTCTGACCCGGAAGGCCCAAAATGGAAATCTTTCCTGGTGGAGAACTCGGCTTTAGGCAAAAAGCGTCACTGGAAGATTTCAGACTTTGGACTTCCCTCCCCATTCAAGATCAGGGCTGTCTGTCTTCCTTCACATCAAAGTGTGCCACCCTGGGGAAAATAAGAGCTGAATGCCAGTGCAGCCGAATTTCTGCCTCCTGGGGTCACCCCCCCCAAAAGAGCCCCCTTTTCCATCTCCTTTCCCCAAATGTGAGCTCTTTCTTCAGCCCCTCCTTGACTCCCTTGTGCCCCCACCAAGCCCCTCTTTAACGTATAGAAGTGTTGGGGGTCGTGCGGCCTTCCAGATGTGGCTGGGTAACATCTTTCCCTCTGGCTGGAAGCCTCTTTCCCTTCGATCCTGCCCCAACGGGACCCTGCAGTGCTTGGGCCTGATCCTCAGGCCTGCCGTAAGTGGACACTATTTTCAATACTCCGACAAGTCCTTGTAGAAATGGCGGCTGCTTTTGAAGCTTTCCAGGCTGATCCTCAGGCTGTTGGGAGACTGCAAAGCTCTCCTGGCTCTTGCTAGACTTGGGAAACCAGACACCGCATGACGATGGTGCAGCTTCATATGAGCTTCCTGAAACCTTTCCCTGGTTTTGACCCCCCCTTACTCTCCCCAAACCCCACATTTCTTCAATAAAGGACACAAAAAAAGCTGGGAGAGACAAATTTGTTCATCTTGCATTGCCCCGTCCCCCGAATTAGGTGCTAAAACTAAACTCCCCATCTCTGCCCTCAAATCTCTATCCCCATTAACACTTTGCTAAATATACTGCATGCCTGAAAGAGAAGGTCAGAGTTGAAAGGGACCTTGGAGGTCTTCTATTCTAACCCCCTGCTGAAGGAGGAAACCTCACCATTTACCATTTCAGACAAATGGTTGTCCAATCTCTCCTTAAAAACCTCCAGTGTTGAAGCACCCACAACTTCTGGAGGCAAGTCGTTCCACTGATTGTTTTGTCAGGAAATTTCTTCTTAGTTCTAGGTTGGTTCAAAATCTGTAAGTTACTTCCTTTGACTCTAGAGAGTCAAAGAATAGAAAGAAGGAAGGAAGCAAGTAAAGAAAAATTTTGCTCTGTGTTGACAATGCTGACTGTGATGTTAGTGATGCTCAACAGCCCCCCCCATATGTGAGGAGGGCCCCTCCCTCAGAAGAGAGGTTTCTGATCACACCCAAGGCTGCCCTGACTGGATTGGGTTGGGGGCTCTGCTTTCCCTTCTCTCTTCCAGACATCCCTCCCTGCCCTTGCCAGGAAGGCCCACAGGCATCCGACTGTCCCCCAACTGGGAGCAAAGCCAAAAAGATTAAAAGAGCTGATTTGGTCTTCAGACTGGGATAAGGCAAGTGTGGGATCCGGAGATTTTGTGACAGCTTCTCCGTCTTCAAAGACTTCCAAGACGGACGAGTTAGAGCCACAACAAAGAGATCTTCACAGATTACATCCCCCACGCCAGTGGGAAACTGCCAAGCCTTCAGCAGCTGAAGACTCGGGTGAGTGGAGATGCCAATTTACAACTCATAGTGAGTCTGTGGAGAATTTAGCAGAGAGATTTGAAGCATTAGAAGTAAGGGGTGCGGAACAGTACCTGCTGAGAGAGGCCCCCAGCCCTTCCCTCACAGATCAACCCCATTTTCCGACCCCTGGAACCCCTTGCCAGGGCCTCCAGCCCAGTGGAGAGAGGGAAGCCCAGCCCAGGGGCCCTGCCTCAATGGGGAGTTTGGCAGCCCCCTCAGAGGGAAGATGAAAAGCCTCTGAGCATGCGTCAGTTGATAGAGGTCTTACAGCAGCTTGGGATGGTGCAAGGGCAGCAGAGGGTGCCATCGCCCCCCACAGACCAACACCAGAGAAAGCAGCAACCCTTAGCCATGACCCAGCAGCAAGGCTGGGGCCAACCACAGCAGAGAGAGCCAGCCCTGCAGCAGCCCACCCCGAACGTGCAACCCTTGGCCACGCCCCAACAACAAGGCTGGGGCAAACCACAGCAGAGAGCGCCGACCCTGCAGCAGGCCACCCCGAGCGTGCAACCCTTGGCTATGCCCCAGCAACAAGGCTGGGGCCTACCACAGCTGAGAGCGCCAGCCCTGCAGCAGCCAGCCCCGAATGTGCAACCCTTGGGCATGCCACAGCAGCAAGGCTGGGGCCAACAACAACATCCCCAGTGGGCCCCACAACAGCCTATGATGGCTCCACGTCTCAGAGCAACCTTTGATGGGGATTCAGAGAAGCTATTTTTTTTCCTCAATCAAGTACGTTCTCATTTAAATCGTTGGGCCCACCTCTACCCAGACCCAGGTGTGATGGTCGATGTAATTGCATCAAACCTAGAGGGAGAGGCATCTGAATGGCTAAACAACTTATACAATGAGCAAGCCCATGAATTGGGCAATCCCTACCTCTTCCTCTTGAGTCTCAAGGAGAGATTTGAGGACCCCTCTACCAGCCTTAGAGCAGGAGGACAAATCCATAACATAAAGCAAGCCGGTAGACCTGCTCTAGAGTATGTGCATGAATTCCGCAAGATAGCTGGTCGAATAGAGGGGTGGCTGGAGCAATCCCTAATCCATCTTTTTATAGAGGGGCTAGATGACCACCTCTCCCAGGCCTGCCTCATTCGAGCAGTACCTGATCAGCTACACGAGTGGTACCAGACAGCGGTGAAGCTGGACATTCAACTCACCCGCTACAAGAAGCCTCCCCCACCTGAACCTGAGATGAGACCTGAGCAACCCAGACGACAACCGCCCCCCCGAAAACCCCCAACGACTACAACCACCGAAAGGCCCAGACCACCAGCAGGTCCCCCAATCACATGCTTCCGGTGTGGACAATGGGGACATCGAGCATCGAACTGCCCGGTCCCCTACCCCCAACAGCAGAACAAACCACCACCTGCAGTGAGGAAAAGACCTAGCCAACAGCCGTCGACAGAAAAATCCAGTGGGATCACACAGCAACTGGCTGCCCAAGCTACCTCCCCTACACAAGAGACTGGACCTGCCGTCACTCTACCCTCTTTTGACAGCGATGATGAAGGAGAGAATGACCCAATGGTGAGTCGACTTGTCCCTCCTTTCAAACTGGCTGCAAGGCTAATCAGCCCTAAGTCAGGAGCACAAACAGACTTAAAAGTGCTAATAGATTCTGGATGCTCCTGATGTATCATTAGCTTGCCCTTTGCCATGAAATTAGGAATATGAGCAAAATCGCTCTCCCAGCCAATGAAGTTTGAGCAAGCTGATGGCTCCCTGATGGGAGGAACTTTTGTCACACAACTAACTGAGCCTCTACGCCTAGAAATAGGGGAGCACTGGGAGTTCGTACGTTTCCTAGTGGCTCCCAAATTAACTGAGGCTGTGATCCTAGGATTGGCCTGGTTAGACAAGTGGAAGCCATTTATCTGGTGGGAGAAAGGGATGAGAACTGTGAGGTTACTAATAGGACCAGACCCTCCCCATGATTCGGCAGACATAATGGAACACTTCAGGCCACCAAATGAGCGAGCACTTATAACTGCCTCACCGTCACCAGATGATCTAGTCATCCCCAATGAATACTGGGACTTAGCAGAAGTATTCAGTGAAAATGAATGCGATGTTCTACCCCCTCACAGACCCAATGATTGTTCCATTGAATTGGTACCAGATGCCAAGCTCCCCCGCCCAAGAATGTACGCCATGTCCCCCCTCGAAATGGAATAGATGCAGCAATACGTGAACAAGAACCTAAAGAGGGGGTTCATTGAAAGGGCCAAATCTACTGTAGGAGCCCCTGTATTATTTAAAGAGAAAAAAGATGGGTCTCTTCGTCTCTGTGTGGACTATAAGGGCTTAAACGCTGTAAGTGTGCACAACAAGTACCCCCTCCCCCTCCTACAGGACTTATTAACTCATCTAGCTAAAGGGAGTGTCTTCACTAAGCTAGACCTGAGAGAGGCATATTACCGAGTGAGAATAAAGGAGGGAGACTAGTGGAAGACTGCCTTCAACTGCCCCATGGGGAGCTACCAATTCAAGGTCATGCCATTTGGGCTACAGGGGCCCCCAGCTGTGTTCATGCAACTGATTAATGAGGTCCTACATGATCACCTGTACAAAGGGGTCCTGGTGTACCTTGACGATATCCTTATATACAGCACGAATATGACTGAACACGTAAAGCTGGTGAGAGAAGTATTGAAGAAACTACTAAATGCCAAGCTTTATGCCAAATTGTCAAAATGTGAATTTCATCAGACCCGATTAGATTACCTCGGTTACAGAATTTCCAACGAGGGTATAGAGATGGATCCAGCAAAGGTGAAAGCTATAATTGAGTGGCAACCCCCCAAAACCCGCAAACAGCTCCAGAGCTTTCTAGGTTTTGCCAACTTCTACCGTCAATTCATCCCTTCTTTTGCCAAGATTGCCCTACCCCTTACAGACTTACTCAAAATGGAAAAAAGGAGAGAAGCCACGACCGGGCCAACCACTAGCATGGACTATGAACTGTCAAACGGCTTTTGAGAATTTGAAAAGACTATTTGTCACTGAACCAGTTCTAAAGCACCCCTGTCCAGGGGAACCTTTTGTAATACAAGCCGAAGCCAGCGATGTGGCCGTTGGAGCTGTACTACTTCAAAAGAACAAAGATGGAGTCCTGCAACCCTGCGCCTACACCTCAAAAAAGTTTACAGAAAGTGAACGGAGATGGACAATATGGGAAAAAGAGGCCTTTGCAATCAGATGGGAGTTGTTAAGCTGGCGACACTACCTAGAGGGGAGTAAGGTGCCATTTGAAGTATGGACAGATCACAAAAACCTAGAGGCACAAAAAATCCCCGTAAATTGTCCCCAAAGCAAGTACGGTGGGCGCAATACTTTATCCATTTCAACTTTACTCTAAAGTACATCCCAGGGGGAAAAAACTTCCTAGCTGATGCGCTATCTAGATTGCCCCAATACAAAAGCAAACGTGAAGAAGTCAATGAGGCGATTATCTCTAATCCACAGCCTGTTGCACAAATTACACCTCGCAGGGTCCCCAATCCTGATGACCCTGGAATAAAGAAGTTAAAACGAGAACTCCTCACCGATCAATGGTTCAAAGATAATCAAACCTCCTTGACCTGCCGGGATGATTTGGCTTACAAGGGAGGGAAACTGTATTTACCCACATCCCTCCATCTAAATGCTCTCAACCATAGCCATGATATTAAACAGGCTGGACACTTTGGATACCTAAAAACTCTGCATCTCACCCGCCGGCAATTCTGGTGGCCTGGACTGAAACAAGATGTGGAAAATTACGTGAAGAGTTGTACCGTATGTGCCACAATGAAAAGAATCCCGGGAAAAACCCCTTGGTTACTGCAGCCGGTAGCAGACCCTTCCCAACCCTGGGAAGAAATAGCTATGGATTTTATCGTAGACCTACCTGAAAGTAGAGGAAATACTGTCATCTGGACAGTGATAGACCTGTTTTCGAAACAGGCTCATTTCATCGCCTGCAAAGGACTCCCATCTACCCAACAACTGACCAAATTGTTCCTGAAACATATCTACCGACTGCATGGTGCCCCTAAGCGAATAATCTCTGACAGGGGGGTGCAGTTCACAGCAAAGTTCTGGAGGAGTTTTCTTAAATTAATTGGGTCATCTCAAGGCTTATCATCTGCTTTTCATCCAGCCACCAATGGAGCTGCAGAGGCCGCCAACAAAATGGTGGAGCAATATCTCAGATGCTACGTATCCTATCAACAGACTAATTTGACTGACCTCCTCCCTTTTGCAGAGGTGGCATACAACAATTCTGTGCACAGCAGTACCGGCTACACACCTTTTAGAGTAGCCACAGGAAAAGAGTTTGGCCCAATACCTGAATATCCCCAAGTGCCAACCGCTTCCCAGACACTTGACCAATGGGTGAGGGGATGGGAGGAAGTTTGGAAGAACACTAAGTCTGCTTTAAAAAAGACTTTTGAAACCTATAAAAAACAAGCTGACAAAAAGAGGGCTCCCCAAAGAACATTCCAAGTTGGGGAAAAGTCTATCTGTCAACCAAATATTTACGCCTTAAATTACCCAGCAAGAAGTTAGGACCGAAATTCTTAGGGCCATTCCCTATCGTAAAGGTCATCAATCCAGTCACCGTAAAACTGAAACTCCCTAGACTTCTGGGTAAAATTCACCGTTTTCCACAGTAGCTTGTTAAAACCTTATCGAGGCTCCACTATAAGACCTCCCCCAAAGAAAGCACCTGGGCCCCTCGTAGTTGCAGGGAAGACCCATCACGAAGTGAAACATATTCTTGATTCCAGAATCTTTAAAGGCAAAGTACAGTACCTAGTACAGTGGAAAGGATACCCACTATCTGAAGCCACCTGGGTAAAATCATGCGAGGTAGAAGCCGACAAACTCGTCAAAAGATTTCATGCAAAATATCCCAACAAACCGAAACCTAATCATTAACATATACTTTTGTTTATATTACAGGATTGGTCGTTTTTGTAAGGGGGGCCGGATGTCAAGGCTGCTAACATCGAATGTTATGCTTGACATTATATATGGATGCAGACATTCACTATTTAACCTGTGTATTACTTTAAGAGCCACTAATAGATAGTAAGGGGGGAGGGAGTGAAAGAATGTGTTAGGAACTATTTAGCCATAACAACATCTCAGCACAGCGTCTTCAAAGAATGAAATGTGAGAAGATAGATAGTGGCGGGAAAGATAGCTCACACTCTAAACTAATTGGGGAATGTGATTTATGACCTGTCATTGAGGGAGGAGGAAATGCTCAGACACTGTGGGAAGAAGGAGGAGTTTTCCAGTTTTTAGCTTCACTTTATCCGTACTGGAGTATGTTGCATAAATAAAGAGTATTCTGAACAAAATGAATCAGATTTCCTTAAGATTGCTTCTTCGCTCCGGAGCATAACACTAAACATGAGCTGTGAACTTCACCTGTTAATTTAGTTGATGAGTCCACACTGCTGAGGAAAGAGGGTTTCTACTGAATCTTGGTTAAAGAGAGCATATTCTTCCATGATGGTCAGTGGACTTTGATTCACTCAGGTAAACCACCTGGTGGGACACTCACACAACACACTTGCAGGGGCTCAGCAAATGAGTCCCGCAGAGGTTGTGCCACCAATGCTGGGTGTGCTGAGGTTGGCCAATAGCAAACAGGATTGCAAACTCCGTGGACTCTGATGAGCTCTCCTAGCATGCAAGTGCCTGAGACTCACCTCCTGTAGGGGTTCCTGGTTGACCATCAGTGCTGACAACCAAAAGGGGTGCCTTGACTGGACCCCCCACTGCATGGAACCCCCCTTGCTATGAGGTCACTGCTGCTCTCCCACCCTTCTCATCCGCTAGGAGGACTCCTCCCTCAAAGAAACCTTTTCCAACCATGCCTGAGGCTGCCTGAGCTGGATTGTGTAGGTGGCTCCACCTGCCTTCCTCTTTTCCAGCAAGCCCTCCCTGTCCTTTACAGGAAGGGACATCAACCTCCTGCAATCCTCCTGGCCTTCCAGGATCCCAATTTCATTGGCCTGTCCACAGCCTTCATGAGGACATGAAACTCGCTGTGATGATCAGTATTGGAGTTTTCCTGCCACTTCTACACAGAGCAACTAGTTTTTACAAATCTGCCCGTGTTTAGCAAATTGGAGTCCACTCAGTTGGTTTTGCAAGACTGTAGCCAGACTCAGGAAGGCCCACAACCTCAGCCGGCTGTGTTTGAAAGTTATCAGAAAGACCATCGGTGACCCGGTTTTCCAGAAGTGGTTTGCCATTGCCTCTTTCCCAGGGCTCTGAGAGGTTGGCTGGCCCAGGTTTACCCAGCTGGCTTTGTGCCCAAGGCAGGACTAGAACTCATGGTTTCCTGTTACTAGTTTGATTCCTTGACCACTACATCAGACTGGCTCTGATCATAGCCATACAACCCATTTAACCTGGTCACCTCACCAATGGCTGCATTCACATTTGCAACTTTAAATCATGGTTTAATTTTGGAGGTTGAACTTCTTGGCCAATGAGTCAGTGAATTATAAATATTAATTTAGCAGGGACTAGCTGAACAATCTTTTATAACAGAAATAAGCTGCAGACACTTCTTTTTTTTAAAAAAAAATATGTTTTATTATTTTTATGAGGGTAGAAAGGGAGGGGTAGGTAAAGGTATAACATAGGGTAAGACAAAAAAAACAACAACAGCAGCAACAACAAAAAACAAACAAACCAAAACTAAAAAAAACCAAGGATTAAACCAAGGGTAGGGGTAAATACAATAATGGGGTTACCCCCAAAAATAAATCAACGCTTTAGCAAGCAGACTATCATCCGGGTATACATATTAAATGTGCATAGTTAACATAATACTAAAAAGCTATAGTAAATAAATTTGTCAATATTAATAATAAAAACTTAACCAATACATATCATTCATTCTGTAAATAACAATAATCAGTATACTATTAGTAATATATTACTAACTAAATATAGTTACATATAAATACCAATATAATGCGTATTAATTATAATTAATTGTAGTTAAAAGTAAACATCTAACTAAAAAGTTAAACAATAATATTAAAAGAAAAAATACATCATTTATCTTATTTAATTTCATCACCTTTTTTCATTCTATCTTATTGCTAACAATTGATAAAATTTTTCCCATGTTTTAAAGTGCTTCCGGTGACTTCGCTGACTGTAGACCCGGGGAAAATTGCTCCGCTCCCCGGGTCCGAATTTTCTTCGCTGGCGGGCCCATTTGGGCTAAATGCCACCCTGGAGGGGTGGCCACCGAAGGGCGAACCTTTGAGGAACGGAAGCCGGCAGTAGCCGGCTTACTGAACCCAAAGCAGCCCCTGGAACCAGCAAAAGAAAGGCGGATCGCATTTATGCGAGCCGCCATTCCCAGCTGATCGTCGGAGACAGAAAACAGCTGATTTGGAAGGCAAGCAGCCGGGACGGGTGAGACTATGCTTCTTTTCTCTCTATGAAGTGGATTGCATTGAAGCCTGTCTTTAAAACGAAACTGGAAGTCTGAGGGGAGGAAGGAGGTGGATTTGTTCCCCCCCCCCTGAATAAACGGCGGTTTAAGCGAAAGAACTGATTTGGATTACCTTAAAAACCTTTTTAATTGGAGAAATCATCTTATTTTTGGAAGGCGAGGAAGCCTTAATAATTGGGAAAAGCCACTCTGATTTTTTTTCTGTTATTTAGTAATTCTAAAGAACTTTAAACTGTGTTTCCACTTTGGACATTTTTTTTTTTACTACCTAGCGGCTACATTGTAACTTTCCTCTCTTTGTTCTCTGATACTTTTGTTTATTCAGCTGCAAGACTTGGCTGCAAGCCCAGACATTCTTATCTCTCTCAAAAGCTATTGAGAGGGAAGCTTCTCTCTCCTGCTGTGACTGTTTGGTCTTTTTAGTTAGCTGTATATTCCTTACAGCAAAGAAAATATATATAAAAAGATAAGAGAAGTGAATTTATCTTTTGGGTTTTGTTTTTTCTTGTATTTGTATTTGGGTGACTGTGGAATACATTTTTAAATTTATAATTAGATCATTTCTCTTTATAATATTTTTGTTCTTACATGACAATTTTTTCTTTTCTTTTTCTTTTTGATTTTTTTTGGGATATAAATACAGCTTTTTCTTTTTGGCCTTTTTGTCTGCTTTTTTTTCTTTCTCTTTTTTTATTCTCCCTCCTTTTTGGATGGTTGTGGAAATTTTTTGTTGTTTCCCTTTTTTCCTTAACTAGTTTTTTGCTGGAATTATTAGTATTTTTTTTCTTTCTTTTTTCTTTTTTCTTTTTTTCCCTGTTAAAAGTATGTGTGCCTTGTCTCCTGATAATAGGAGGGCATTGGATTACAATTGGCCATTGGGCCCTCTGGTGGATTATAACTGGCCATTGGGCTCCTCAGTGGATTATAAATAAATACAACAACTAGAAGATGAGTGCCTCAAACTTGGCTAAAGGGGTGAAGAAGGGCTCTTCGTCCCCCGCCTCAACCTCGGTGAGCCCAGCTCCTCAAAAATCAATTACTACATTTCTACAACAGGAAACTCAACAAAAAGATACGCAAGCGATACTCCAAGCAATTGCAGACTCCAAAATGGAAATGAAAAAAGATTTGGATAAAAATTATGAAGACTTGAAAAGTGATCTTCTTAAAATGGATCAAAAAATGGAAACTTTCCAACAGGCTCAACAAAGAATGCAAAAAATAGATACTCAACAAAGAATGCAAAAAATAGAGGATAAGTCAGAGATGGTTGATCAGAAATTAGAATCATTACAAGATGAGAACCAGAGATTGGCGCAAGTTAACGCGGAATTGGAAGACAGCATCGCTGTCATGGAGATGGAAAGGGCGTCATACTTCTTGAGATTCCAAAATATCATAGAAGAGAAAGATGAGAACCTGTTAGAGTTGATGTGTGAGTTATTGGCGGAACGACTTGGAATGGAAATGGATCAAATGAAAAAAGAAATGGACCAGGTCTTTAGAGTCAATTCAAGCTATGCAAGAAGAAATAGAGTTCCCAGAGAGGTTCACGTAAGATTTCTTAAAAGAGCAATACGAGATGAGATTTTGAGAGCAATAAGAGACCAGCCACTGAAATACAAAGATAAAGAACTTGTAATTCTTAAACAGATCCCGAAGAGAATAAGAGAAGCACGAAGAGAATACCAATTTTTGACAAGGAAACTGCTGAATAAAGGAGTGAATTTTAGATGGTTGGTCCCAGAAGGATTACTAATTTTTTGGGACTCGAGAAGATACAGATTGGATACCCCACTTAAAGCAGAGGAATTTTTTAATAATCATAGAACCTTTCTGGAAGAAGGCGATATCAGATCTAAGAAACCAGAGGAAGAAGCAGGAGCATCAAAACAAACAGAAGAGGAAGAACCTAAAAAGACTCAATTAGAAGAAGATGTAAGACCCAAGGATCAGAGACAGATAACTTCTCCTAGAAGATTGAGATCTAAATACAATTAAAATTATGGAAGAAATTGAAATTTTTTCAACAAATATAAATGGTCTTAACTCCCCATCAAAATTGATCTGGCTAAAAGGTTCTGAGTTCCAGACCATCTGCTTGTCCACAATAGGCAAAGAGAAAGGGAAACCGCCTTCTAAACATTTCCTACAACCAGCCCGCTTTGAACGCCCCTCCAAACGAAGACCCATCAGATTGGGCATAGTATTGTTCGTTCTGATCGCTTGTCTTAGCATCCAAGGGACTAACTTTGTAGAAGCTTGCAAGGACTTACAGACTATTGAAGGTATTTGTCATGAGCCAATATTTGACAAGGGCCTGAAGGCTAAAAATTACCCTTCCCATGCATCCCACATGGGAGAAACGTGGGAGCGCATGATTGGCAGAACCTGCACAATCATAGACTCTATGGTGACAAAAATGCCCACGTTGACACATGAGGTTCTCACTACCTGCATGGCAGAAGAAGTAGCCATCATCAGCGCTGATCCAGTGGTTCCAGTCTCTTCTGTTCCCGAGAATCCTGTGATCTCAGCTTCCTTTGTTCCAGAGTATCTTCTGGATCCTGATTCTTCTGTTCCTGAGAATCCTGTGGTTTCAGCTTCTTCGGTTCCTGACTATCCAGTGGATCCAGCTCCTTCAGTCCCTGAGTATCCTGTGGTCTCAGTTTCTTTTGTTCCAGAGATTCCTGTGGTTCCAGATTTCTTTGTTCCAGATTCGTCTGTTCCTGAGGTTCCTGTGGATTCAACTTCTTCGGTTCCTGAGTATCCAGTGGTTTCAGCCCCTTTGGTTCCTGAGTATCCAGTGGATCCAGCTTCTGCTGTTCCTGAGTTCCCCATGGACCTGGCTTCCTTTGTTCCTGTGAATCCTGTGGATCCAGGTGCCTTTGTTCCTAAGAATTTTTGGGTTTCAGTTTTCCTGACCCAGAAGTCCCTTTGGTTCCAGTTTCTCCTACAGACAGGAGACCTTGTCTTGTTGAAAGAGAAGGACGTATTCCAGAACTATTGGCCCAAGGGACTTGTGCATCGGGCCCCATCTAGTTGGCTGGACTAGTTCGCCAAGCTGAAGTCCAGATCGTGAAACCACATGAGTCAGACCGTGACTCAAAGACTCTTGTGAAAAGGCTGTACACCAGGCCAATTACCGACCTGGTCCTGCTGCAAAAGAAGACCGAACTGGAAGATTAAGCCTCAAGCCATGTATATTGTGTTTACCTCATGATTGCATTGTTTGATGTAACACCTTGTTTATCTCTATTTTAGTTATGCATGTTTACATGTCTTGATACTATGTTTTGCCTATTTAGTTAAATAGTCAGTTAGTAATGATAATTGCATGCCTTAATGTTATATTTTGCTTATTCTAGTTAGCCAACAGTGATTTGAATGTTGATGCTACGTTTTGCTTATTTTAGCCAGTTAGTAGTGGAAATTTATATTTCCAAGCGGGCAGTGTTCTGGACCAACCAGTAGTTAAGAACTGTATGTTAGAATGTTTAGCATTTATAGGGTTAAGCGCTGTTTCCTTAGGAGATAGCTTATGGGTAATGTAGTTCAGCAGTCAGTTTATCTAGTCAGTGGGAGGAGTTCAAAGGTTTATGACTGTACTTCCTGGCTCTGTGCCATTGTTTGATTCTCTTCACTTTGGGACCCAGCCTCATGGCTCGGACATCATTCAACATGTGATTTATAATACAGAACAGGAGGACATCACTGTCTTTCAACCTAATGATATGGACTCAGATTAATATTGCATTCCAGACGTATTTCATCTTAATCGTGAGTTGTTGATTATCTCTGCGAATAAAGTATTCTTCTTTGATCTGTTCATTCGAGTAAAAGCTACCTGTCTACATGGGAGTTGAGCAGATGACCGTGGAAACAGGATAACAATCAATATATGAAAAAACAATGGCAACAATTTACCTTAATGATCTTAAAATGGAAATCAACATAGAACAAAGTATACAACAAGATGATACAATATCACCTATCCTTTTCTCAGCCTACCTTGAAGAAATATTTCACAAACTACACTGAGCAAAAGATGGAATAAAAAAATCAATGGCACCTATTTAAATCACTTAAGATTTGCAGATGATGGTTTCTTCTCACAAGACCCAGAAGAGCTACAAAGATATATACCAGAGCTGCACAAAGCAGGAGAACCATTTGGCTTAAAAATAAACCTGCAAAAGAGCCAGGTTATGTTTAATAAATTCACCAAAGTAAGAACAATTTTTATATCTGGAAAATAATTAGACGTAGTAGACCACTACATATATCTTAGCCAATGGATCACAGTGGAAGGTGATACAATAAAGGAAATTGAACAGCGTGTTAAATATGGTTGGCAGACATTTGGCAAGCTAAGTATAATTTTCAAAAACAGCCTCCCCCTATGCCTGAAGAGAAAAGTTTTCAATCAGTGTGTGCTACCTGCTCTAACATGTGCTGGTGAAACATGGACAGTAACCTCACAATTGATACAAAAGCTAAGAGGGGCACAAAGAGCCATGGAAAGGTACATCCTCAGCATTACAAGACAAGACAGAAAGACCTGCACATGGATTAGAGAACAAACGAAAGTATATGCTATATTAACAGAGTAAAAGAATTGAAATGGAAATGGACTGGTCACATAGCAAGAAGAACCGATGGCAGGTGGACCAAGGCAGTCATAGAATGGATCCCACTTGATAAAAAGCATCCACAAAAGCTGGATCAATGACATCAAGCAAGTATTGCAAGCCCAGTTGGCAAAAGAAAGCTCAGGTTGGAAACATGCGGAAGGGACCTTCATCCTGCAGTGGACAGACAATAGCTAAAATGATGGTGATGAACTTAAGAAACGAGGATAAGAGGATACTTTTTGTGTGAACTTTATACTTTGCTAGTAGAAAACACTAAGAGACTCTCAGCCAAGACAAATCAATTACTATTTTTTTAATTTATATTTGGAAAAAAAAAGATATATAGATATAAAGCAATATACAATAAAAGCACTAAAATGCTTAAAGTTAAAAATGTAGAAATTAAAATAAGAAAAAGAAAAGGTGGGAAAAAAGAAAAAAGAATTATGTATAGTATTAATAGTCTCTGGTATACTAATAAATGTCATGTAGTATAATCAATAAAAATATTACTGTAAAAATCCTTTGTGGAGTCAAATGCTCAGTAAATACAATTTTTTGGTAAGCCACTTTTTATCTCCAATCTGTTGAGATCATTCTAACATTTTTAGGAATATGGCGTTTCTTAGTCCATGCTTAGAGTATCTCCAAGATAATAATAATAATAATAATAATAATAATAATAATAATAATAATAATAATAATAATAATAATAATAATAATAATAATAATAATAATAATAATAATAATAATAATAATAATAATAAATAATAATAATAATAATAATAAAACTGGAAGGGACCTTGGAGGTCATCGAGCCAACCCCCTGCTCAGGCAGAAACCCTACACCATTTCGGACAAATGGCTGTCCAGTCTCTTCTTAAAAACCTCAGTGTTGGAGCATTCACCGCTTCTGGAGGCAGGTTGTTCCATTGGTTAATTGTTCTAACTGTCAGGAAGTTTCTCTTTAGTTCTAGGTTGCTTCTCTCCTTGATTAGTTTCCATCCGTTGCTTCTTGTCCTGCCTTCAGGCGCTTTGGAGGATAGCTTGACTCCCTCTTCTTTGTGGCAGCCCCTGAGATATTGGAACACTGCTATCATGCCTCCCCTCATCCTTCTCTTCGTTAAACTAGACATACCCAATTCCAGCAGCCGTTCCTTATATGTTTTAGCCTCCAGTCCCCTAATCATCTTTGTTGCTCTTCTCTGTACTCTTTCTAGAGTCTCAATGTCTTTTTTACATCATGGTGACCAAAACTGGATGCAGTATTCCAAATGTGGCTTTACCAAGGCATTGTAAAGTGGTATTAATACTTCACGTGATCTTGATTCTATCCCTCTGTTAATGCAGCCCAGCACTGTGTTGGCTTTTTTGGCAGCTGTAGCACACTGCTTACTTAAGACAATAACACATTCTTAAAGATAGTAAGAGTAGATGGGTGGGAAAGTACCTTGAGGCTTGTTAATTATGAATATTCATGCTTACATCATCTATTACCTACATATAGTTTCCTCCTATTTTTCCTTACCACAAGACCCCTGGGAGGCAAGTGGGTTCAGGTGACTGACTGGTTCGTAGTGTCCATGGCCAGGGGGAGCAATCCACACAAGGACAAAACTCATATCAATGAATGGATAATGACAAAATTTCACTTATCACAGGCAACTTATTCTTCATAGAAGGGTCCACATGGAGGAGAAACTGCCAATGCCTGGTGTGTGGAAAGAGCTTCAGGCTGAGCTGTTCCCTTAGTTCTAACAAAATTCACCCAGGAGATAGTAGTAGTCTGCAATGGCACTACATCCACATGGAGAGAAGAAAGCAGTTGGGTACCACAAGGTTCCATCTTAGGCCCAGTAATCTTCAATATCTTCACAGACGAGGGAATTGAAAGGGAACTCATCAAATTTGCAGATGACACCAAACTGATAGGAGTAGCCAACACCCCATAAGACAAACTCAGGATCCAAAAAGATCTTGACAGATTTCAACAATGGGCCCTATCCAACAAAATGAGTTTCAATGTGGAGAAAAGCAAAGACTTACATTTAGGCAGGAAAAACCAAAGGTACAAATACAGATTGGGAGAGACCTGGCTTAAAAACAGTAACTGTGAGAGGGACTTTGGAGTCCTAGTGGACGATCACTTGACTATGAGCCAGCAATGTGTAACAGCAACCAAAAAAACTAATACTATCCTGGGTTGTATAAACAGAGGCATAGAATCCAGATCACGCAAAGTATTAGTACCACTTTACTTAGTAAGACCACACCTGGAATACTGCAGCCAATATTGGTCACCATATCAAAAGATGTTGAGGGTTTGGAAAAAATTCAGAGAAGAGCAACGAAGATGATCAAAGGCCTGGAGACTAAAACATACAGAGAACGGCTATAGGACTTGGGTTTGGCTAATCTAAAGAAAAGAAGAAATAGGGGAGACATGATAGCAGTGTTCCAGTATCTGAGGGGCTGACACAAGGGAGAGGGGAACAGGTTGTTCACCAAATCACCAGAGGGAAGGATGAGAAACAATGGTTGGAAACTGATTAAAGAGAGAAGCAACCTGGAATTAAGGAGAAACTTCCTAACAGTGAGGACAATTAACCAGTGGAACAGCTTACCCCCAGAAATCGTGGGCACTCCATCACTGGAAATTTTTAAGAAGAGACTGGACAATCACCTGTCTCAGATGATACTCTCCTGCTTGAGCAGGGGGCTGAACTAGAAGACCTCCAAGGTTCCTTCCAGCTCTATTCTATTCTGTTCTATTCTGTTCTATTCTGTTCTATTCTGTTCTATTCTGTTCTACTCTACTCTACTCTACTCTACTCTACTCTACTCTACTCTACTCTACTCTACTCTACTCTACTCTACTCTACTCTATTCTATTCTATTCTATTCTATTCTATTCTATTCTATTCTATTCTATTCTATTCTAACCTTACAGTATTTTCTTTCAACACCTTTAGTAAAGTTGATTTTCATTTCAATCCAGGAGTTGACCCATGGCCTTCTTGTACCTGCCTCAGCTTGGTTGAGCTACTGACTCCCCAAACCATACCAGGATGAATTTTATCTTCAATCTGCTTCAGTCCAATTGACTTGAATACTGATATGGCAAATCTGTCAGAAAGTTACAGGCCATAAATAAATGTCTGCTACTGGAAATTCCTTACCAGAAGTCAGAAAGTCTGTTCAGCACCTTAGCCCAGAGAAGCTGGAACTGGAGGCTGTGAGAGAGGAAGCTATGAATAAGATGGAACTTGATCTGGAGCTGAAATGAACAGAGATTGCTGAGAAAGAGCACCTCAGGAGAAAGAGAAGGATCACCAAAACCAGTGAGAGAGTTGCAACACCATGTCATCTTCACAAAGTATTAATACCATTTAACAATGCCTTGGTAAGGCCACATTTGGAATACTGCATCCAGTTTTGGTCACCATGATGTAAAAAAGACATTGAGACTCTAGAAAGAGTACAGAGAAGAGCAACAAAGATGATTAGGGGACTGAAGGCTAAAGCATATAAGGAAAGGTTGATGGAATTGGGTATGTCTAGTTTAATGAAGAGAAGAACGAGGGGGGACATGATAGCAGTGTTCCAATATCTCAGGGGCTGCCACAAAGAAGAGGGAGTCAAGCTATTTTCCAAGGCTCCTGAAGGCAGGACAAGAAGCAATGGATGGAAAATAATCAAGGAGAGAAGCAACTTAGAACTAAGGAGAAACTTCCTGACAGTTAGAACAATTAACCTGTGGAACAGCCTGCCTCCAGAAGTGGTGAATGCTCCAACACTGGAAGTTTTTAAGAAGAGACTGGACAGCCATTTGTCCGAAATGGTATAGGGTTTCCTGCCTGAGCAGGGGGTTGGACTCGATGACCTCCAAGTCCCTTCAACTTATTATTATTATTATTATTATTATTATTATTATTATTATTATTATTATTATTATTATTATTATTATTATTATTATTATTATTATTATTATTATTATTATTATTATTATTATTATTATTATTATTTACTCTCTTCTCCCCAGTAGAACCCATAACTTGGGGGAATGAAAATACCAATACATAAAGAACCATGAAAGATATGAGATTCAGACCTCACTAATTATCTTTGAAGATACCTGCCAAGCTTACACCACTATAAAGCCCAGGAAATCACTCATATATCTCTTGTCTTGAAGAGTTGCCTAAGTCAAATATTGGTTTACATGTTTGCTGAGGAAAGGGAGGAAAACCAATAGTTTAAAAAACATACTATTTATTCATTCGTTGGTTTGTTTGTTTGTTTACTTATTTATTTATTATTAATGTATTTGATGATTATCTTGAATTTTTAACTAACAAACTTCACATATTTATTTCCTTCACTTTTAATAAACATAGGTTCTCAAGGAAATCCAAAGGAAAAATATATAACAAATAATAATGGATAATTAGAAGTTATCAGCCTAAGAAACAATTTCACAATCATTCCCCTGCTTTTGCCATTAGATGTTCCTTAGTGTTTAGGTCTGGTCTCAGGATAATAATGTAGCACTTGGGGAAGAAGATGCAGCTCAATAGTCCAGCACCAGAGGCCAAGATGGAGAACACCTGCACGGCCACCATGTATTTTCCTTTAGTGCTCAGGTAGGTGGGGAGGAAGGAAACCCAGACACTACAGAAGACCAGCATGCTGAAGGTGATCAGCTTGGCTTCATTGAAAGCTCCAGGCAAATTCCTGGCCAGGAAAGCCACCGTGAAGCAAATTGCAGCAAGGAAGCCCATGTAGCCAAGAACAACATAAAACATGGTGACAGAGCCTTCGTTGCATCGAAGGATAATCTCTTCAGGCTGGGAGTGTGGATCAGAGTCAGGAAATGGGGGATAAACTCCCAACCATATGGCACAGATGAGAATTTGGACAGCAGAACAAGAAAGGATGATGGAGTTGGCCAAGCTCTTCCCCAACCATCTTTTCACTTTATTGCCTGGTTTTGAGGCTAGGAATGCCAGCACTACTGTGATTGTTTTGGCCAACACAGATGACACGGCTACTGAGAAGACAATGCTGAACACTGTTTGTCGGAGAAGGCAGGTGGCTTTCGTTGGTCGGCCAATGAAGAACAAGAAGGATAAGAAGCAAAGCAGAAGGGAGACCAGGAGGATGTAGGAGAGGTCCCGGTTGTTGGCTTTGACAATAGGAGTTTCAAGGTATTTAATGAATATGATTAAAACAAAGCCTGTGATTAGGAGCAAGAGTAGAGCAAAGGAGATGAGGATGATGCTGAGATATTCTTCAAAGGATAGGAAGTTTATTCTTCTGGGGATACACTGGACTCGGTTCTCAGTTGGATATTGATCATCTGAGCACTTGGTGCATTTTGTGGTATCTGAGAAAAGAAAGTAATATTTCTTTTATAGTCTTTCAAATTTCAAGAAAAACTTTGGCTAAGATGTGATACAGAGAGAGAGAAAAGTCTCAGTAAATGGAATATACTTACACTACAACAACAACAAAAAATCCGAATATATACAACTATAAAAAGAACAACAACAGCAGCATAAAATTAAAAGAAGATCTATCTGGTGCTGCAAACGCTCTTCACTGAGGTAACCCACCAGATTCTTATCCTGCACTGACCTTACCTTATCCCAAATGGTTGGGAGAAGAAGCAAGTCTCCCAAAGTTTAAGAGGATGGGGGCCTATTCAATTTCAAGGGGGAGTTAGTCCAATAGGGCAGGAACTACAGCAGAAAAGGTAGGCTTCTGATGATCCATAAAGTGGGAATCTTTTAGGGAACAGATCATTTGCATGCCTATTATATCTGCTCTGGTGGGATAAGCAGATATCCTCAAGCAGAGGAAAGCCTGCAGATACCCTGGTTCTGTCTCATGAAGGGTTTGAAAGGTGAATTTAATTGCATCTGGAAAGAAACTGGGATTCTGTGGCGCCTGCACAGTAGGGGTGTCCTATGGAAGAACACACAGAAACTCAACACTGTGCATGCCTTTGCATTCTGGACCATTTTATAAATTCCAGGTGGTTTTCAAGAGCAACCCTATGAGTATGGGATAAAAAGATAGAAACAGAAAACTGATGGCAGAAAAAGACCTAGTGCTCCATCCAGTCTGCGCTTTGAGTTTTTTGTTTTCTTCTTTATTTAATATTTTATTTCATTTTAAAAAAAATTCAGATGATGGACATATGTTTATCCCAAAAATGTTTAAACTCAGTTACGGATGATTGACCCACCAACCATGCTCTCAATACACTGCTCCAAAAATACTGGACAGAGTATAAACGTTGTCTAACATGGTTGGATCCATGAAGAACCACTTGAGAAGGGTTGCAACACTAACTATTTCGGGACAGGATGTACAGCCCCCTTCACAAAAAAAAATCACTGAGTATCCTGAAATTGAGAGTGTCTCCTAACTATTAGGCCTTCTAGAAATTCCTTAAAATGTCATTCTTTCAATGGTCCTGGGGATCCCCTGGTAACAGGGCCCCATGTGCTGGTTGCATGGTAGGTAGCATCTTGATGTACTCTTCTCTTGCTTTCTTAGCATTTATACCTCAATGTTTTAATTTTTATTATTGGTTTAATTCTATTCCACCAAGAGTCACTTTGTGTGAAATAGCCATATAAACTTGATAAACAAATTTGAAAAAACATCTTAAGGAAGATTAATTCATAAATGAATTCAACAACAAGAACTGAGTCTGTTATCTGTAAAGTCTTTTTACCCTGTAAAAATGAGAAGATGAAGCAATATGTTTCCATATTCTCTAGATTTGGCAACAATTTTAAAGAAAATGAATTCAACATTGGTATCAAAGGATATTTAGTAGATTGGTCTTTTATTAGTTCTCTGTTTCCACCCTTCTTTCTGTTCATTTTAATCCCAATACTGCATGTTAGAATTTTTTTCCTTTCAGAACCATGACTATATTCCTTCTCTTTTTTTGGTGTTATATCTCACTACAGTATTTAACAAGAAAGAAAATTGGAAAGATAAGAAAAGGTGGAAAGGAAATATCTACTTGATGATTTTATGCTGAATCCTCTGTTTGGTTTTCATTGTTCCTTTAACCCAACATCTCTCCCTCTATTCTTCCTCCCAATTAGATATTTCAACTTATAAGGATATATGATCTTACTAAAGATTAAATGATTAAATGAATGATTGATTGATGTATCTATCAGCCTGTAATATAAAGTTGGTTTAGGTAAGCAAAACCCATTGATCTAAAATCATTCCTCAAGTTACAAAGAATACAGATATTTCTAAGAAAGATAAATACGGATGGAAACATCCAGACTGGGAAATGAAAGAGAGATTTCCCATGCAATCCACAACATACATCTTTCTACCTTACCCTTCAAGATATTTTTCTTATAAATCCCATTTAGAGAAGAAATTGGACACCATTAAAATTGAGAACTAAACAATCAAACTTACATGTGTCTTTAACATGCATATTGATCAAAGTTTCCCTATGGTGTCACCCACCTTCCTGAGTGGAGATGGTCCCCTCTGGACAAGGAATGCAGTTGTAGCAGCAAACTGGCTCTCCTTCTCGAGCCTGCTTGACAATTCCAGGATGGCATTTTTCCACACATTTAGACTGAGGCAGAGACTAAACAGAAAAAGAAGAAATGCCAAAGAAAATATGTTAGGACTCACCATCCATGTAAGATGGAGGTAGACATGAGTATCAGCCAAGTTGTCTCTGCGCTTTCAATTGGCAAATATGAAATCTCTGAACACTTCCAAATGGTTGCAGGAGGTACAATTGCAGGAAGATGTTTCATTCAGTTCCTCCCTTTTTCTTCTGATTTATCAGATTACAATAACATACCTTTCTACATAACAAAGTCTGGAGGGATGAAATTGAGAAAGGATTTGAGCATTAAGTGGCAACCGGTGGGTTCCTCCTCATAATGGAATAACATGCATTCTTCATACATGCTTTATTTAAAAATATAATATCTAAAATACTAAATTTTAGAGTAAACATTATTGTAAAATATATATTAATTGTTTATTTCATTGGATTTATTAAACTAGAATAAAACTGTGAGGAAGAAAGAACCTTTTGACCAATAGGATCTGGAAAGGTTTCTTCTGGAGTGCAGAAAACATTGCAAAGCTGCTTCCCTTTGAAAGCAGTTCAAAATTATCTCTAGTTAAGATAAAAAGGGAAATTCCCTTACAGAGAACCTGGTAAACTAAAACTAAAACTGGCTGACTAGTTTCTAAAACTGTAGTGAGGTGAGATGGATGTGAGGTCATGAGAAGGTGTTCCTCAATAAGGGTGAGTCAGGGATCTTTTGGTGCAACACATGGGTCATGAGTGTGAGTCTTATATGTGAAAGGGATATTCAACACAAGGTATCCAACACAAGGTCCTTTCTGTTGAAAGAATACAATTAGGTGACACAATGTGACAGGGAAATACACACTCATATACACTCATATTTATTATTAGTTTGATTTGTAGGCTCTAAGTGTGTCCTAGCAATCAAGATAAACAGTTGCATTCAAGGGATTTTCAGATGAAGTGCACTCTTACAAGCCAATGCCTAAATCTAACTAATATTTCCCTTGAAATTGTCCCTGATAGCAAGATTTCTTTTTGCACCAAAGTGATGCTTTAGTACTCAGTTTTCAAGCCATTATCATGGTGAGATGGGTAGCAAATAAATTTAATCAATCAATCCATAAATGAGCTCACATCAGACCAGTTATTATTATTTCCATTGAAGTGAAAGCCTTGGACTTCCTTTCTAAATTCCACTATCCCAGTGGGGTTAGAGAGAGGCAGCTATAAGCATGTTCTCAGCTGATTAAAAACATCCCAGACTATGAGCCTGCAATTTTGGGAGACCCCTGACTCCAATCAAGGCAAGATGAAGCTTATTTAACAATTGGACCAACAGGAACTCCATCCAGTCTTGATTCCATTTCATTGGATTCAATCCAAATCTGAACTCAGGGACTGGTCAACAGAATTGCCTTCATCTTTGATATTTGAAGACAAAAAACTAGTGAACCTGAAGCTATTAACACTAAAATCTCCAGCATATGAGGCCCTGTCTCACCAGTTTTATGGTTATACTAAACTATCAAAGGGACACTAAATGGCACTGATTTGTGTCCTAAATAATAATCACCCCATATTTCATTTTGGATCAACTTACAACAGGATTCAGCATGACAGCATCAGAAGGGAAACGTTAGTCAATAGAACTGAAGCATGCTTATCTGCCTAAGAAAATTATAGAGATTTTACTCCACACATTCAATTCTCAATGAAGGTTACTCACTTTTTTGACTGGGTTTAGCCCACTTGAAACAGGTTTGAAAAAAAGAGAAAAGACATCAATATTTTCCCCACCTTGTTGAGCAACTTTAATTGTGACAAAGCATCTTGATTGATTGTAAGTCTTTGTCTTTCAAAACTCCCCAATACCTTGTCAAAGGAATCCTCCTTGGGGAGAACCACCCTACTAATAATATCCACATCTGCTGCTACCTCTCCATTCTGATCCAAGTAGACTTTTAGCAGGGAAAGATTGTACAATTCCCTCTTCTCTAGAAATGGATGGAACTAGAATGGAAACATCCAGGAATTTAAAAGCAGAAATCTTGGTTTCTTATCTCTTATCACTTTTTACATCTGAATCTTTCTTCTATGGTTGTTTAACTTGCAAATATTGTGAGTTGGGAGAACAAGTGTTACCATTATCTTCAAAACTGAAGTACAAAGATTCAGCAATATTTCTAAATCATGTAGTATACTGATAAAATGTATATTGACAAAATGTAATTGACAAAAATGGTCAACCATATATAACAATCTAGTAAAGGTCACCAATCAAGTAAACAAAATACACAAATAACTAGAGTATTCACAAACTCCTTGCAAACAATAGGGTGATTACCAGAAAGCAAGGATTTGTTAAGAAGAAAGTTGCAAGGCTAATCTTCATTCAGGTAGAGGAGACAGGAAAAATGATCGGATGACGTAATTCTACTTTATTGTAAGGATATATTAACAAAATCTTGCAGTGTGAAAGTACAAATCTTTCACCATCTCTTTTGACAGTCAAAAAATTTAGGGAGGATTTTTTCTGAGTTTCTTTCTCTCCCTGTTACACAGCTGTGGGTCCCCCCCAAACCATCTTATCTGATCTTTAATTATTATTATTATTATTATTATTATTATTATTATTATTATTATTATTATTATTATTATTATTATTATTATTATTATTATTATTATTATTATTATTATTATTATTATTATTATTATTATTATTATTATTATTATAATAATAATAATAATAAAGTTGGAAGGGACCTTGGAGGTCATCTAGTCCAACCCCCTGCTCAGGCAGGAGACCCTATACCATTTCGGACAAATGGCTGTCCAGTCTCTTCTTAAAAACTTCCAGTGTTGGAGCATTCACCGCTTCTGGAGGCAGGTTGTTCCACTGGTTAATTGTTCTAACTGTCAGGACGTTTCTTCTTAGTTCTAGGTTGCTTCTCTCCTTGATTAGTTTCCATCCATTGCTTCTTGTCCTGCCTTCAGGCGCTTTGGAGAATAGCTTGACTCCCTCTTCTTTGTGGCAGCCCCTGAGATATTGGAACACTGCTATCATGTCCCCCCTCGTCCTTCTCTTCATTAAACTAGACATACCCAATTGCAGCAACCGTTCCTTATATGTTTTAGCCTCCACTCCCCTAATCATCTTTATTGCTCTTCTCTGTACTCTTTCTAGAGTCTCAACATCTTCTTTACATCATGGTGACCAAAACTGGATGCTGTATTCCAAGTGTGGCCTTACCAAGGCATTGTAAAGTGGTATTAATACTTCACGTGATCTTGATTCTATCCCTCTGTTAATGCAGCCTAGCACTGTGTTGGCTTTTTTGGTAACTGCAGCACACTGCTGGCTCATATTTAAGTGATTGTCCACTAGGACTCCGAAATCCCTCTCAGAGTTACTACTGTTGAGCAAGGTACCCCCTATACTATACCTGTACATTTGGTTTTTCTTGCCTAAATGTAGAACCTTACTTTTTTCACCATTGAATTTCATTTTGTTGGATAGCGCCCAGGGTTCAAGTCTGTCCAGATCCTCCTGTACCTTAAGCCTGTCTTCTGGAGTGTTGGCTATTCCTGCCAGCTTGGTGTCGT